>CM053626.1:66857112-66874063 GCA_028646595.1 Phalanger gymnotis | reverse complement strand
ATATATATATATATATATAGACACACACACACACACATATATGTTCCTGTGTAAAGTTAGTATCCTTTAATTCTTTGTAATAGTATGGAGACAATTAGATGAAGGGCTTGTGAGAATATTATTTTGTTACTCAATTAATATCACGCTTGTTTTGTTACGATTAGTTAATGTTAAAGTAAGAATGGATTGTGGTTTATTTTGTAAGTGCCTTAAAAGAAACACAGCATAACTAGAAGTAGGAATTGTTTTATGATTTTATATTCACTGTGTTAAAAATTGATTACTTAATGTATTTATCTATGTACTGGAAACTATTATTAAGTCCTTAGTGAAATCTCATCCTCCTGGTGGGGGGGATTAATAATGTAAAGTATAAAAAACTGGGTTCTGATGTGAATTTCTTAAACATGACAATTGGCCAAGGTTCCAATTTTGAACTTCTAAGAATGATCAGGGTATAATGGTAATTTAAAATTGTGCTGAAGTCACTTGTAGGAGAATGGATGAAAGAAACCTGGTTTTGACAAGAAGATGATGCTGAGATACTATGCTGGAGATGGCTGGAACAGGTGCCTTGACCAGGGGACTTCATCAGATGTTCCCCACCAGACAGCTGTATGAGAAAAGACTTCTGAATTTTAAAGGGACAATTGATTGTTCACTATTATTTTCTTTTGGGCTGCTGTATCTGTATTTGTAAGGGGATTGTCTCTTTTTAATCTGTCAATGCATCAATTGACCTCTCCCCCTTCCCTTTCCCCTATTTATTATGCCTACAAAAGGGGAGATGGAAGAGGGAAAGAAAGTGAGGAAGTATTAAGTTTGAGAAAGATGTGGAAACAAAAATATTTTCATCCAAAAAGCCAGGAAGGATTGTAAAAAATGAACTGAACTTTTGTTTCCACAGAAAAAGTCATATTTCTTGGGGAAGGCAGGAAAAAGAATGGATTAGAAAGTTTTGGAAATGGTGATTAACTCTCCACTCCACAAGGATGTGGGTGCCTGTTTATTGAATAACTCCTGCTTTGTACTTTAGATAGAATCCACAACTTCAAAGGCCAAAGGAGAATTTCATTATTCTTCTTATGTTAATGGTGAAGGAAGCTTAAAACATCCTGGGTTTGGCCTTTAATCAATTAAGGGAATTCCTTTGAGGTGTGGAGACTCACACCGGGTGGGGTTTAGTGAACCCTGAAATGCTGACCAATGGGGTTCAAGGCTTGAAATTCAAATCTGGATGAATTATAAAATAGCTTTGTACCTAGTTTAAGTGTGCCTAGGAAAAGACCTTTCTTCACAAGGGCAAAAAATAATAACGTGAAATAAAAATCCTTTTTTTTTAAACTCACTGATAGCCAGGTGAAATTCTTGGTAAGATGATTATTTCTAACAATTAATAAATGCTTTTTGACTGACAGCAGAGCTGATGAGCCCTAGCTAATGAAGTAGCAGCATCAGGTTCTGCTCATGTTGCTCCAAAAGAACCAGGATCCTCTACATGAAGTTTTTCCTGATCATGCTATCTTCCCTCCTCCCCTCCCCAGCCAATACTGTTCTGCCTGAAGAAGGATGTAGGCTCCTTGAGGGCAGGGCCTATTTTCTTTTTTGTCTTTGTATTCTTAGTACTTAGCACAATTGCTTGGGATGTGGCAGATGCTTAACTGAATTGAATTGGGTTGAATTAACTTTGAGGAATTCATCATATCTCCTTTGTCACCACTGGAATAACACAGTAATGCCTTAGGTCAAGGATTTGTTTTTTTTTGTTTTTTTTTTTAAACCTAAAATTCAAGTGTATGAAGTTATAACCAGAGCCTTGGAAGTGAGTAGCACCATAAGCATCTAATCCACTGGGAGACTTCTTCAATTCAAGAGACTATCCCTATCATCAAAATTTCCTGAGTCAATCAGCATGATTTTGGGCCTTGCTAATGACTATTTGCCCAAAGTCATAAATTTCTGGATAATAGAGGACGAGAAAAACCACAAGAAATTCTTGCCAAGCCATAGTTTATAGAATGTTGGGGTCAATCAAGAAAACATCAGAACTGAAAAGGTCCTTAGAGGTTATCTTGTCCAAGACCTACATTTCATAGATAACCTAGGACACAGAGAAAGTCAAGTGACTTCCCCAAGGTGATCCAGAAAGTAGCAGTGCCAGAATTTTAAACTCAGGTTACCTGGCCCCTCGTTTAGCACCTACTCTACTGTACGATGCCACTCTAGATCCAGGGCTCCATTTTTTATATAAAATTTATAAATGAGATTGTTTTCCAACAAATTGACTCTGGAAAGGTAGGATAGTAGAAAAGTGTGGCATTGTCTTAAGAGCACTGGACTTGGAAGTGGGAGTTCTAAGGCCTAATTTTGTCTTTACTATTAGATGGTTGCATTACATTGGACCAGTATCTTTGGGCCTCATTCTCTTTATCTGGAAAATGAGGAGTACAGACTAGAACAGGGGTGGGGAAACTTTGGCCTTGAGGCAACATGTGGCCTTCTAGGTCCTCAAGTGTAACTTTTTGACTGAGTCCAAGTTTTACAGAACAAATCCTTTTATGAAGGGGATTTGTTCTGTGAAGTTTAGATTCAGTCGAAAGGCAGCATTTGAGGACCTAGAGGGCCACATGTGGCCTCAAGGCCGCAGGTTCCACACCCATGGACTAGAATATTGCCAAGACCCCTTCCAACTCTAACATCGAATGATTTCAGATGATATGATCAATCATATATTTATCTTTTTTAGCAAGAGAATGGACTTAGGGAGAGCCCCTCTCCTGGTGCAGCAAGGAAGGGCAGAATGAAAAATTAATTTAATGGAATGTAAATGTTGGCTAAGGGAAAACATTCCTTGTGTTACAATCACCAAAATGTTCAGCCATACTCAGGCAGAAAATCAAATGAACAATAAGGTTCATGGATTACCTTAAAGTGGGGATAGATGGGGAAAGAAAATCTTGGCTCAATGACATTTATGTTTCCAATAACTCTGGATAAAGTTAAGTTGTGAAAACAAAAACAAAAACACGGTAGCCCAAGAACTGAAGAAGTCACAGGCAAGCCTGAGAGGAAGTTCTTTACATGAATTCTCCTGGCCCTGGGAGACAGTCAATTTCCTTCTTCTGGGTCTACATTTTCATTCTCAGTAAGTAAGTCATGATAGACAAAAGATTCTTCCCTGGTATTTTTCATGCTTCTTTCTGCAAAAAGCTCTTCATCCTTTAAGATTAGCATATGCCTGTTGGGTGAAGGAAAAGACATTATTTTAAAAATGAAACATAAGGAATGCATAGGATTCTCATGCATAAGAGAACATGGCCCCAGCCTTTTGCCCAGGTAGGATCTTTATTATGACTGGCAATGCCCCCAGATTTAAAAAGGAATATTATTTTTGATTAAATTTTGAGAAGAAGAAATAAGTTCTCAAGTGACTATGGTGACTTGGAAACTTAAAAAAAGTTTTATTCATGTCCACATCTGACAATGTATATGACATTCTGCCTTACTTGTGAGGAAACTAGGGGAGTAATATTGTTTGGGGTTTTTTTTTTAAGCAATTATTTGGGTTTTAATGCTTCTATTTATATCATTGGAATGTAGCTTTACCTGAAATATAAATGCTGGCCTGTAAAGAGTAGAAGTTCATTAGGCTGTAATAAAATCTTAATCAATGCCAGCAAGACATAAGTCACACAAAAGTTGCTTGTATGCCCTTTCACTCAGCAATACAACGACTAGGCCTATTATACCCAGTGAGATCAAAGAAAGAGGAAAAGGTCCTATACATACAAAAATTTTTATGGCAGCTCCTTTTGAATGGTAGGAGAAACTGGAAACTAGGGGGATGGCCATCACTGGGGACTGGTTGAACAAATTGTGTCATATGAATGTACTGAAATACTATTATGCTATAAGAGATTAGGGGAAAGACAGTTTCAAAGAAACCTGGGAGATTTGTAAGAACTGATGCAGAGTAATTTAAGCAGAACAAGAATAATTTACAACATAATCTGAATATTGTAGAATAACAACAACAAACAATTTTGAGAGACTCAAGAGCTCTGATCAACCGTCATTCCAGAGAGAAGACTGATAAAGAGGAATACTGCCCACCTCATGACAGAGAGATGGGCTAATGGGCAGAATAAGAAGTTCATTTTGGAGGTGACCAGAATAAAACTGTTTTGCTTGACTATGCTTATATAATTTAGGAATTCTGTATTTTTTTTCTTTTCAGTGGATGGGTGGTTGGTTGGGAGGAGACAAGAGGGAAATAATAATTAATGATTGAAAATAAAAATAAAAATAAGATACTGGTTATAAATTAACTAGAAAAAAAAAAGAAAAATGGAAGTGGGGCTAAGAGGAGTATGATACTAGGAAGGAAATGACCACAAGCAAAACATAACTTCCTGATCCTGAACGGAAGGAGAAAATAACTATCATCTAGGATTAGGAGTCTCCATTAACTGAAGAATGAACAAATCATGATATCTGAATGTAAAGGAATATTATTTACCTATAAGAAATGGTGAAAGAGACCATTTCAGAGCATGCTAGGTAGCAGGTGCAGAATGAAGTGAGCAGAACCAGGAGAACAATTTATACATGGATAATATCATTGTAATGAAAAGCAACTTCAGAAGATTTAGGAACGCATAAGTGAGATGATAAACCATGTTACCAGAGGACTAATGATGAAGCATGTTCTATATCATCTGAGACAGAGGTGATGGGCTGAAGGCCCAGAAAAAGAAACACATTTTTTGGACATGGTCCATACATGGACATGTATGAATTTATTTCGCTCAATGATCCTTATTTTATACAGGAGTTTCTTTTTTCTTTCTCTAAGTTTTTAATTGGGGTAAGGGGCTAGGGGGAGAAAAGAGGTGAGCAATAGAGATGTTAAAAAATAAAGCCACTAGAAAAAATGTGATTCACAGAAGATAATAGGAGAAAGCACAGACAAGCAGGACAGCTTTGAAAGTAACATGTGAGATTTCATGCTTTTTAAAAGTAAAGCAAATGTTATGAAATGATTTATGCCAGTCATAAAAAGTCTATAAAGATTTATTAATTGATTACAATATGCTAGGCAATGTATTAAGAACTGGGTAAACAAAGAAAGGTAAAAGACAGTTCCTGTTCTCAAGGAGCTAACAGTCAGTGGGGGAAATATCATGGGAAAAATTCTTTCCAAGAAAGCTGTTAATACACAGGATAAATGGAAGTTGGGATGATCAGTAACAGGGAAAATACTAAAATTAGAGGGTGTCAGAAAGGCTTCCTGTAGAAAATGGGATTTTATTGAGGATCTGAAGGAAGCTAGAGGAGCCAGGAGGTAGAGAGGACGAGGAATAGCATTCCAAACTAAGGTACAGCCAGCAAAAATGCCTCAAGTTCAGGGATGGAGTGGTTTTATACATAATCTTCTTTTCTTGTTCTGTTCTCTATATAAAAATGCTCATTTAAAAAGAATTTAAATTCAAAATGAAGAATAAATTAACTTTTAAAAAGGGATAATAGTAATAAAATATAATTTAATGAGAATCAGGAAAATGCATGATCTAAACTAGCAAATTTCATCTCCAAATCAGTTCTACAAACTAGGTTTAGGGAGCTTAAATAATTTTCTCTCTTTTTCAATGGCAAAGATTCTTTCTAGAACAATTTCAGATGAGCTCCCCCTTCTCTCTGCACTGTCTCACCAAAGCCCTTCCCACCATACCCCTAGTCCCAGTGTTTCCATTCTCATTTTCCCTATGAATACACACATACCTCAGGTCTAGATTTTCCTGTATCAGGTTCTGTACTGTATGTTTGTAGTTTTCTTCAACTTCAATAAGCTTCCGTTGGAGGAGCTGCTCCAGGTTAATTGCATGGTTTTTCTGAAAGGTATTTCAAAAGCTGACTATCCCTCCTCTCTAGGCAAGCAGCTGAGTAAGACAGCCATAGTACATCAATGGAAGCAGCCTACTGTGCTACAAATGGGTTGGACTAGATGACCTAATGTTCTCTCCAGATGTCAATCTCTCATGCTTTATTCACCTGCTATCCCCTCTCCACCACTGGAACTCACCTCTTTCTGGAGGTCCACTTGACTCTGGTATAACGATGTGTTCAGTGATTCTAAAATAAGAGACTGTGCCTGCAATTCTTCCTCCACAGCCTTTATTAGGAGAAAGAGACTCGATTCAATTCCACATGCACTTATGGAGCACCTACTGTTTATAAAGTACTGTGCTAAGGGCTGGGGAAAATGCAAAATGTATAGAAGACATTTCTTGACCTCATAGACAAACTTTTAGTCTAGTAATAGACTAAATATATTATGATTTCATGTGCTACATTTAATCCTCACATTGCCTTGTTCTCCTTGTTTTCCTGAGGTCACTAAGTGAGCTGTATACTCCCATTAGTCTATATCTCAGCAGTGTCCAAATACCCTGCAATCAAAGACTCATTGGTCAGTTTTCAGCAGAAGGAGCAACACAAATCAGTTCATATGCTTGGTTATCATGAACAATTCTTTAAAACTTCTAGGAGCTGTAATTTCATCAGTGCGGTCTCTCTCTCTCCATAGACAGAGATCACAGCTCCCCTTCTCTCCCAGAATGAACAGATGGTTTTGGTGAATTACATTGGCAAAAAAAAAAAATCATCACTTGACTTTCAAGCTTTTGGTGACAAACCTTAAAAATCACATAATTTGGCCAAGAAACTTCAGAACCCCTTGAGAGACTAATGCCTTAGCCATATCTTGCAGTGCAGGTTAAAAGTCGAAGCAGTGTTGGTGTAGTGGAAAGAATGATGGATTTAGAATCAGTTTCCCTAGGTTCAAGTCATGGCTTTGCTACTAATGTTTGTGTCATAACCATGGGCAAATCACTTAATCTCTCTGGTATCAATTTTGTCATCTGTCAAATGAGAGGTTTGGACCGAACGACTTCTGACATCCCTTCTGGCTCCTATGAAGTATAAACTGGGCTTGAGCAGAGATCTGGCAATGGCAGTGGGGAGGGTTTTTCCCTCAAGAAGGCCTTCACATGATATATTATTGCAATGTATAGAGTTCAAAGGTAGAACTGGGTAGTGTAGTGATGGTTAAAGTACATGTCCTTGTTTGAATTTAGTGGAGCTGGAGAACAAGCTCTAGCTCAAACTGGTCTACAAAAGTCATACATTAAGCTGATTTATAACTAACATACACAAGAATAGTCCTGGGTCTAGAAGGACACTAAAGGCTTTGTTGGGTAACAAGTTCTAAAATCCCCAGAAAGCTTGGCTGTGGTCCATTGATTTCAATGCTTTGAGGAACGGCATTAATGAGTCAATCTCCTTTGGTTCATTTTTTCATTTTGCTTACTTGTTACCAGAAATCCCAAAGGAAAAAAAAAAATCTTACCTCCTTGGCCTTCTGCAGCTCTTCTAAATTCAACATATCAATTTCGTGTTGTTTTAGGAATGCCTGAAAGCAATATTATGTTAAAGGTGAATCTTATGTAATTTCTATTTCAGATCTAGCACCACGGTGTAGTGAAAGGAGCCTTGTGTTTTGGCATCAAAAGACCTGGATTCAAATTCCAGCTCTGTGACCTCACTCAAGTCACATAAGCTCCATGGACCTCAGTTTCCTCATCTGTAAGATGGAAGGAGGTTCTCTAAAGTCCCATTCAATTCTATGACCCTATGTTCCACAAGACTAAATAAAAACCACAGGAAACACAAAGGAACGTATGTCCCATTCATGAAGATAAAACAAAAACAAGAGAAGGATCTACAACTCATCCCCCTCCCCAACCTAGCATATGAGAGTTAAGAGAAGGGAGAAGAAAAAGGACAGAAAGAAAGGAAAGAAGAAAAGAAAGAAAGAAAGAAGGAACGCAAGGAAGGAGGGAGGGAAAGAGGAAGGGAAGAAAGAGACAGAATAGAATTGCCATCTAAGTTGTAAGTTACAAAGTCACAGAAGTGGTAAGAACTAACTCTTCAAGTCATGCTTTGTTACAAAGCCCTTTGTTTTCTATAACGTATGGACATATTTAAGGTATTTAACATATTTAAGGTATCACATGCTGTTTTTGGAAAGAGGATTTTGGGACCCTTGGTACATTCAGTAGAATAGTCGTTACAGAATCTTAATCAATACAACGACCAGGCATGATACAAGATAATGTTCGTAAAGTACTTTGCAAACCATAAAGTGCTACATAAATGCTAGCTATTGTAATACTGTGAACCAGGTACCTTGGCTCCCAGATTCATCTAATAACTCAATTTAAATTCAGGTTGCCTCTAAAAAGCCACTAGCTGTTAAATATGACATCTGCAAGTCATTTGAAGGCACACAATGTTATTTCTTGCCTTTAAAAGCTGACAGTGGATCCATGATTATTCATTCCTCTGGGGGAATTACCTCTTTCTCCTCATTGAACTTTTCACAGGCTTGAATATGGAGTTCCTCTATTCTCTTTTTTTCTTCCTCTACATCCACCTCAAACTTCTTTGTTAGTTTGTATTCTGTGGAGAATCCGAGAATAAAGCATGTATGTATATATGTGTACTGTCATAAGTATATCTGTGATTGAAAGATACAAGGAGGAAAACACAAAACACTCAGTAACATAGGAAATGGTTGCTTGGGTCAAACTAATGGCTCACCCACACATTTTCACAATTATGTACTAATAGTACAGTTACTATGATGGGGGGGGTCCGCAAATTTTTTTATGTTAAAAAGAGATCCTCATAGTAAAAAACAAGTTGCAAACTACTGGATTATATTATGGTTCTAAAAAAATAAAAACAGAAACGAATGGGACATGCTGTGACGCTGACAAATTCATTAGGAGGAGTGAGGCTGGTGACTTTGCACAGCTCTCCCTCGCTTAAATCCAATTCACTTGCATGTCACAGCATTGCCTCCTCGTGGTCCTCTTCAAGAATGAAGGACAAATGACAACCACAACAACAAATGAATGCACAAGGAACTGGTTTAGAGTTAGGCCACAGTCCTTCCATTCTAATCTTCCCACTTGATTGTATTTCCTTTCAATAAATCTAGGTCATCCATATGCCTAAAACACTTCAAGATTCTCTTACTTTGGTGTAATAGGATTTTTTCTCGTTCCATTTTCTCATTCTTCTCCCATTCAACCTTCCTCCTCGACCACTTCTCCTCCATTTCATCTGAGATACTGTCCTAGGGCAACACAGAGGACCATAAAATCTATGGACATTGTGGTCTTACAAATCAAGAATGCCTAGGAGAAGGGAAGGGAGAGACTTTAAAAAAATATTTTCCTAAAATCACATGGAATGTGAAATGGAAGGGTGGGAAGTAGAGAGTTGATGGTGCCTGTCCAAGTAGTGTTCTCTATTGCAAAGCCCCACACCACCCTCACTGTTAAGTTGTCTGGAGAAAGACAGTGAAGTACATTAAAATGGAAATGACAGGAAATAAACTTCAATGTCTTTCCAGCTTTGGTCTTTGGAATATTTAAAGAATGTATTCAAGAAAAAAAAAAGGAAATGTTTATGCTATTATGATAGCAAAGAAAAAGTTTTGTTTTTTTTTTTTGTTACCCCTATGCTTAAGGGTTCTGCTGGAATTGTAAATCAGGTGAAAATCCCATTGGATCATCTAAGAGATAGGTAAAAAGGCCCATTAGTCAGTGTTTTTTGTTTGTTAATTTTTTAAGGAAATAATGGCATGTTTTTCAAAAGAAGAAAAATCAAATAGAGCTGGGTTTCTTAACCTGGGGTCTGTGAATTAAAATTTTTTTCATAACTGTGTTTCAATATAATTTGTTTCCTTTGTAGTCCTGTATATTTTATTTTATGCACTTAAAAATAGTATTCTGAAAAAGGGGTCCATGGGCTTCACCAGACTGCCAAAGGGATCCATGTAAAGATGTGTTAGAACCAGCTCAAATCAGCCTGAGAGCTGATTGTTAAATTTTCAGTGTTAGTATTTACACATTAGAAATCAAGAAACTCCACATAAAGACCCCTGCTTGATTTGTTTTATGGATCATCTATACTGAAGAAAGTGATGGAGATGATGTCAATAATGCAGATTAAACTTAAAAGTGTGCTATACACACATTTCCCCTTGCCCAACCCCAGAGCCAGCGATTAAGCATTTACCAGCACACCACTGGGTCCATCATACAAAAGAAGTTAAGAACCCCTCAAATAGAAGTAGTAGAGTATTGTGGAAAAAGTGCTGGGCTTGGTGTCAGAAGATCTGGGTTCAAATCCTGGCCCCGATACTTACTAGCTACGTGAGCTGGATCAAATCATTTTACCTTAGTGAACATTAGTTTCCTCATCTGTAAAATGGGACTAGTAGTGCATGTACTTCCTCCTTCAACGTGGGTATGAGGAAGGTGCTTTTGAAAACAACAAAGCCCCTAGGGAATGTCAGTTCTTCGTGACTACTTCATGGGGACTCGAGGAGACTTTAGACATGATGCCAGCCCTTATTGCTTTGCTCCAAGTCCCTTGGTAGCAGCCATTCTGCTCCTGAGCTAGTTGTGCAAGGATGGAAATGGCAGCTATTTAGGGTCATGGAAAATGGACCCTCTGAGCCCTAACAAGGTCATGAATTCTCTTGGACAAGGCAGCTGCTGCCCTAGAAATGCTCCCTGGTGGCTGTTGGGAATTTGAGCACTTTTCTTCCCTCTGTCTCCTGGACATTCAGATGACTCTTCTGCTGGGGAAACCTCCTGAGAAACCCTCAAAAGTCCTTTCATTGACTTTTAGCACCTTTCAGAAAAAATTTACCTCACACACAAATGTAGAGCTAAAAACATGTCTGGACTTTCTCTTTCTCTGTCTCTCTCTCTCCATACACACATCCACATCTATACACACACACATATGGCAGTGTTCCCAAAAGTAGGATTCAAAAATGGTGACAGTATGTTAGTTCAATCTCTTTCCCTCCCTTTGGCAGGGGCTCATAAGCATTGAATAAATGAATGAACACATTAATGAACGAATGAACACAAATACTCAATTTTTTTAAAAAGAATAAACACTGACCACTTCAACCTACTCAACTTGCTTTATCTGCCTGAGGAAACATATACTTCCCTGTTTCCATAGGCGTTCATCCAAAAAAACTGAGAATAAAGAATAATCCTGGGAGAATCACTGTATGCACAAGCAGCTCTACCAATCTATTAACAGTGTTAGTGAGAAGCCAGTACTGAACTGTTCCATTCAATTTAATTCAAAGCTCTGTACCAGTCCCTCTTTGCTGGAATAGACACCCCCACACCAGCTCTTTGCAGCCCTGTCTCCCTAGGAGTTATTTTCCATCCCATTCCCCCATTTGGATTGTTCCATCATGGATTATCTGCCAGGAAATGAAGTCTGGAGTTGGTGGACCACCTTCCCTTATGCTTGAAAATGGTTCAAAGTAACTAGAACTCACCTGGTACATTCGGAACATATTCTTCAAATACTTATACTCCTTCACCATACTCTCTAGACAAGAGGAAATAAACAAACAGTCATCACTACTGCATAAGACTCCATCGCATGGTGAATAATGATGACTACTACCGCATATACACATAAGGCTTTTACATTTTCCAAAGTACTTTCAAACACATTATTATTATTATTATTATTATTTTGCTCCTCACAATAGCCTTGAGGAGTAGGTAGGGAAGAGATTCTTATGCACAAAGTCACCCAGCTATGCAGTGGAGAAGCTGGGATTTGATAATTAGGCTTTTCTGATTCTCCATCTTGTTAGAAATGCTGATGAGTGGATTTTCCTCCTGTTAGTCATCGTCTCTACAGTATGTTTCCTTTTCTAAACTTTACGAAGAATCCCAGGAAAAACCTAGCAAATGCTTTCCAATTAACCTGTGTTCCCTGCCATGCTCACTAGGCTTCCTCTACATTACAGAAGCAGCAGTCTGCCCAGATTGTGGCCATACCTAGCTTTCCTTGGGCGGCATTCTTCTCTGTCTTCATGGTTGTTTTATACTTTTCCTCCAAAGCAGCCAGTTCTTTATCATGAGCCTCCTTGAGTTCTCTGTATAGTCACCACGGGAGAAAAATTCGTCAATAAAAGAATGTCTGAACATAACTAGCTTTTTCTCACTCACCAATGCTAGAAAGATATGGCAGCCACAGGGAGCCATGGTTACCCTGCTAAGGCCCTACCTTAACTAAAGTTCAATTCTAACCCTAATTCTAGCCTTAACGCTAACAGAGGGTCAGAAGGATAGATATCTCAGAATCTTAGAATGTTCTCCAAGGGCCCTGGGGCATATCCATACTCTAACCTTGAGAAGATTTGACATTTTGGATGGACAACTATGTTAAACACATCTGGTGGGCCAGTTGTTTACAAATCTTTTGCTTGGGGAACCTATAGCCAGCCTCAAGATTCTCAAGATTCCCACAGCTTGCTGAGAGTTCCCTTCTTTGCCACTCATAATGCCAACAATTTTTTAGATAAGGGGTCTCAAAACTTTTTTGACTGTATACCCTATAAGTAAACATTTTTGAGCCTATATTTCCAATATGCATATATTTATCTATTTATAATGTATGTAAGTGGCAGAGTGGATAGAGCATCTGGGCCTGGAGTCAGGAAGACCTGAATTCAGATCCAGCCTCAGACTCTTACTAGCTTTGGGACCCTGGGCAAATCACTTAACCCTGTTTGTTTCAGTTTTCTCATCTGCAAAATGAGCCAGAGAAGGAAATAGCAAGCCATTCCAGTATCTTTGCCAAGAAAACCTCAAAAAGGAGACACGAAGAGTTGGACACAATAGAAAACAACTAAACAACACAACAATGATTGAAATGGTAGTAGTTATTTGCATTATGACACTTACACAAGAATATAATTTAATAAATGTTGATATAAAAATGAAATCATGTTGATTCTAGTGTCAATAGGAAGCCACTGGAGCTTGCTGAGTAGGAGAGTGACATTTTTGGAAGATCACTTTGGCAGCTTTGGGGAGAATTAGAGAAAAGAGGAGCTGGAGAGAGGGGGACCAATTAGGAGGCTATTACAATAATCCAGGGGAGAGATGATAAGGGATTGAGCTAGGGTGGTAGCTGTGTGTATAAGCAGAAGGCAATGTATGGGAGAGTGATTGTGGAAGTAAAGACAACAAGATTTGAGAACTGATTGGGTGTGTAGGGTGAGTAAGGAATAGAGAATGACCCAGAGGTTGCAAACCTGAGTGGCTAGAAGGATGGCAATGCTCTCTATCATAATAGAGTTCAAAAGAAGGATGAGGAAGTGGAACCAAGATGGTAGTAGATTTAGTATGGATGGAGTAGAGGAAGCATTTTAGCTGAATTTTCTTAACATTACCCTCCAAACAACTTTAAAATAATGTGTTAAATCAAATCCAGGAGTGGCATAATAAAAAAAAAAAGGCTGGCATGAGACACTTTTTCTAGCCCAGGACAATTTAGGAGGTTCGAAGGAGAGGTCTAGGGTAGAGGCTGGCCTACCGGGAGGCCTCTGCACCAGCTATGGGTTTTGGAGGCAGTGGCAGCAGCAGCAACAGCAGCAGCAGAGACAGTGCCAGGAGCTTTTACCACACAGACATGGATGCCAAGTGGCAACTCCACTGCCCATCAGTAAGTTCTGGGTTGTATTTTCAAGGCAGGAAAGAGTATTGGCCCTTGTGGACACAAGAGAACAGGGGTCATTCCTGGGCCACACTTCTCCCCAGATCACACCACCTTTGAAGCACTGAAAACTTAAGACTGCCAGAACTAGCTGTGAAAAGAGCAAGGTAAAAAAACCTGAAGCCTGGGACTGTGACCTCTCCTCTCACCGCTACCTCTACCCAGAGGTGAACAGAGCCCAACTCTAACATTAAGTTCCTAAAGAAGTAGGCTGCGAACAACAAGTAAACAATCACAAAAGAACCCAACCATAAAAAGTCTCTGTGGTGACAGGGTAGCCCAAGATACAAACTCAGAAGACAATACTATGAAAATAAGCAAAGCCTCAATGAAAGATGAAGACTGGATATACGCCCAACAAGAATTCTTAGAAGAGCTAAAGAAAGAGATCGAAAAAGAGCAAAAAATGATTTAAAAATGAAATAAGAGCAATAGAGGAAAAATTGGGAAAGAAAATGACAGCAATGGAAGAAGATTATGAAAAGAAAATTAACAGCTTGGTTATAAAATAAATTCTCATAAATCATCACCATGTCAGTGTATTCTCGATGAAGCCTAGCAGGAAGAGATAGGAAAGAGAAATTCCATTTAAAGTAATTGCAGACAAAATAAAATTCTTGAGAGTTTGCTTGTCAAGACACACAAGAACTATATGAACACGATTACAAGACACTTTTCACACAAATCATGAAAGAGGTAAACAATTGGAGAAATATTGATTGCTTATGGGGAGGCCAAGTCAATATAACAACATGATAATTCTATTTAAATCAACTTACTTATTCAGTGCCAATGCCAATCAAAGTACCAAAGAATTATTTCATGGATCTAGAAAAAAATTAACAAAATTCATCTGGAAGAAGAAATGGTCAAGATTATCAAGAGAATCAATGAAAATTAAAAGTGAAGGAAAGCTGCTTAGCAGTACCAGATTTGAAAATCATAAAAACAACCTGATACTGTTTAAGAAAGAGAGGGGTGGATCACTGGAACAGTATACAGTAGTAAATGATCATAGTAATATGATGTTTGATAAACTCATAGATCCAAGCTTTGGGAGCAAGAACTCACCATTTGATAAAAAATTTCTGGGAAAACTGAAAAGTGGTCTGGCAGTAAACAGGATAGATCAGTATCTCACAAAGTATACCAAGATAAGGGCAAAATTGGTTCATAATTTAGACATAAGGGGTTTTATAATAAGCAAATTAGTGGAGCATGGAAAAATGTACCTGCCAGATCTATGGATAAAGGAAAAGTTTAAAACCAAACAAGAGGTAGAGAAGATCATGGGAGGTAAAATGGATAATTTTGATTACATGAAGTTAAAAAATTTTTGCTCAAATAAAACTAATGCAGCCAAAATTAGAAGGAAAGTAGAAAACTGGGGGTGGGGGAGATTTTATAGAAATTTTCTCAAATATATAGAGAATGGAGCCAGATTTATAAAATAACAGCCATTCCCCCCAACTGATAAATGTTAAAAGGATATGAACAGACATTTTTCAGAAGAAGAAATCAAAGCTATCTATAGTCATATAAAAAAAATGCTCTAAATCACCATTGATTTGTAAAGCCAATCAGTAAGTAAAAGATCTTTCCCACCCATTGAATAGGCTTCAGGTGGGGCCAACAAAGGGAGACTTGATTAGAGACAGGCCCACACCCTTTCACTAACTGGGTATGAGGCCCCAGGCTAGTTAGCAAACTAGTTAGCTAGTTTTTGAGAGGCACGAAGCCCTCAGGGCCCTAAGGGGAGTTGCTAAGACCAGAGCCAATGGTATGTGTGTTGAGTTCTAGTCAATCAGATGACAGCTAGTACTGTAAGAGAGCCCAGAACTGGGAGCAGCAGAGCAGAGAGCGGCAGGATTCAGAAGCAGAGAGCCAGCATCAAGAGTGCAGAGGGGAGAGGGCTGAACAAGAGAGAGTTGCAGAGATCAAGGAACTCAGAGTCAGCAGAGTGGCAGGAGAGAGTGCTGGGCAGAAAGTTAGGATTTGTGAGTGATCTTTTTATAAGAAGGCCCTAGCATCGAGAGGAAGCTACAGTATAGCTTGGTTCCTTGCAATAATATTTTGTTATAATTTCCTTGTTACTAGAATGAGGTGGGCTTATCAGTTTTGGAATATTATTGCTACAATATCAAATTGGGGGCATTGGTCCTTGGATCTGATGCTCTGGAATCTAAATAAATGTTATACTTCCTCTGCTTTCCACCTAGAGAATTCCTTATACTTTGCAATTCCAAACCACTCAGGCATGTCCATGGCCCTCTCGGAGGTCATGAATTTTGCCTTACTATTACATGATTAGAGAAACGCAAACTAAAACAGCTCTGAAGTACCACTTCATGTCTATCAGATTGGCTAACATGACAAAAAAGGAAAAGGACAAATGCTGGAGGGGAAATGGGAAAATAGGTATATTAATGCACTCTTGGTGGAGTTGTGAACTGCTCCAATTATTCTGGAGAGCAATTTGGAACTATGCTCAAAGAGTTATAAAACTGTGCATACCCTTGACCCAGCAATAACTACTACTAAGTACATATCCCAAAGAGATCAAAGAAAAGGGAAGAGGACCCATATGTACAAACATATTTATAGCAGCCTTTTTTTTTTTGGTGAAAAAGAATTGGAATTTGAGGGGATACCCATCAATTGGGGCACAACTGAACAATTTGTGGTTGATAATTGTGATGAAATACTACTGTGCTATTAGAAATGATGAGCAGGATAGCTTTGGAAAAACCTGGGAAGACTTTTATGAACAGAAAGTGAAGTATGCAGAACTAGTAGAATGTTGTACCCAGTAACAGCAATGTTATAATGATAATCGACTGTGAAAGACATCTATTTGGATAAATAAAATCATCCATGACAATTCCAAAGGACTCAATGAAAAATGTCTTCTACCTTCAGAGAACTGATGAACTCTGAGTGCAGATTGAAGCATATTTTTTTTTAGTTTCTTTTTCTTTTTTTTTTAATTTATTTTTAATAAGTTTTGTTTTCAGCATTGATTTTCATAGGCGTTTGAATTACAGATTTTCTCCCCATTTCCACCCCGCCCCCCACTCCAAGATGGCGTACACTCTGGTTGCCCTGTTCCCCAGTCTGCCCTCCCCTCCGTCCCCCCATTCCCCTCCCATCCCCCTTTCCCTTACTTTCTTGTAGGGCAAGATAAATCTCTGTGCCCCATTGCCTGTGCATCTTATTTTCTAGTTGCATGGAAAAAAAAAAATTTTACTTTTGAACATCTATTTTTTTAAAA
>CM053626.1:66835566-66856612 GCA_028646595.1 Phalanger gymnotis | reverse complement strand
ATGTGTGTGTGTATATAAATGTATATATATGTATATATCTATATCTATACACATAGACAGAGGGCAAAGGGTGAGTTGAATATGAAGGGATAATATCTAAAAAAAATCAAATTAAGGGATGAGAGAGGAATATATTGAGAGAGGGAGAAAGGGAGAGATAGAATGAGGTAAATTATCTCACATAAAAGTGGCAAGAAAAAGCAGTTCTGTTGGGAAGGAAGAGGGGGCAGGTGAGGGGGAATGACTGAATCTTGCTCTCATCAGAATTGACCTGAGGAGGGAATAACATACTCAGTTGGGTATCTTACCCCAAAGGAAAGAGTGAGGAAGGAGATAAAAAAGGGGGGATGATAGAAGGGAGGGGAGACAGAGGGAGGAGGTAATCAAAAGCAAAAACTTTTGAAAAGGGTCAGGGTCAAGGGAGAGAACTGGATAAAAGGGGATAGGATAGGAAGGAGCAAAATATAGTTAGTCTTTCGCAATGTGAGTATTGTGGAAGGGCTTTACATAATGATACACATGTGGCATATGTTGAATTGCTTGCCTTCATAGGGAGGGTAGGTGGGGAGAGAAGAGGGGAGAGAATTTGGAACTCAAAGTTTTAAAAGCAGATGTTCAAAAAAAAAGTTTTTACATGCAACTAGCATATAAGATATACAGGCAATGGGGCATAGAAATCTGTCTTGCCCTACCAGAAAGTAAGGGAAAAGGGGATGGGGGGAGTGGGGTGACAGAAGGGAGGGCTGACTGGGGAACGGGGCAATCAGAATATACGCCATCTTGGAGTGGGTGGGAAGGTAGAAATGGGGGGAAAATTTGTAATTCAAAGTCTTGTGAAAATTAATGCTGAAAACTAAAAATATTAAGTAAATAAATAATGATTTTTAAAAAAAGAATAAAAAAACCCCTTACTAAATACTACTGTCTTCCCTAGATATCATCCTGTATTTCTCTTCTCTTTCTCAATTAAACTCTTTGAAAAAGTTGCCTACACTTGTTTCCACTTACATTCCTCTCATTCTTCTAAACCCTCAGTAATGAGGCCAAATTTGACCCCATCCCTTAACTGATATTACTCCCTTCAAAGTTATTAATGATCGTTTGTCAGATCCAATGGCCCGTCCTCAATCCTCATCTTTTGATGCCTCTTGGTTCTCCTCTTACTTGTGTGACCAGTCTTCTCAGGCTCTTTTGTTGGATCACCATCCATGTTGCCTGTACCCACTAAATGTGGGTGCTCCTCAAGTATTACCCATCCAAGTCTTCTCCTCTTTTCTCTTTACACTTTAGACTTCATCACTTCTCATAGGTTTATCATCAATATGCAGATAATTCCCAAATCTATATGTCTACTCTTAATCTCTCTGCTACAATCAAGTCCCAAACAATCAAATGCCTGGCAGACATTTCAGACTGGATGCCCCATAGGCATCTCCAACTCAACATGTCCTAAGAAGAACTGTCTTCCATCCAACTCCAACCCTCTTCCCACATTCCTTATTACTATTAAGAGAACTACCCTCCTAGTCATTTGGGTGCTCAGCCTTGTCTTTATCCTCCATTCCTCGATCTCACTCATATCTAGTCTGTTGCCAAATCTCTCACGTGTTCCTTTCTCCCTGGCTACACAGCAGGCACTATAGCTCGGAGCTTCATCACCTCTCGCCTAGCCTCCAATAGCCTTGTCATTGGTCTCCCTGCCTCTAGCACCCTTCCCACTTCTATGCTGAAATCTTCCCCCACTAGTCTATCCTCCAGAGCACCTCCTTACTCAGTGGGCCCCAGGGATCCCCTCTATCTCCCAGACTTTGCAGGCGCTGTCTCCCGTGACTATAATGCACTTCTTCCTCCCTTCCAGGTTACCTTCAAAACTCGGTTTGTATGACCTTCTGCATGAAGCTTTTCCTTGTCCCTCTAACTGGCAATACCTTTCTCTCTAGAGTTTCTTTGTATTTCATTTGTATATGTTCTGCATGTACTGATGTACGTGGATGTTTTCTTGCCTGTTAGAATATAAGCTCTTGCAAAGCAAGGATTATTCTATTTTGCCTTCTGTAACCCTAGCACTTAGAATAGTACCTGGCACATAGAAAGCACTGAATAGACATTTGTTTGATTGATTAATTGAATGTGGCAGGGCAAACAGTATTGCCCAGGTTCTACCCCCGAGTAATGGAGGTCCAGATTGGGAAAGCTGCCCCCGAAGCCTCAGGAATTTCACCCTATCTCTGGATCACTGGCCTGAGACCAGGACATACCTGGAGCCAGCTGACAGATACAGCTCCATACATTCTAGGCCTCAGACAGGAAAACTCTGGGGCCATGTTGGATCCATCTTGGTAAAGCGCTGGGCCTGGAGTCAGGAAGAGCTGGGTTCAAACCTGGTCTCAGGCACTTAATTTTGTGACCCTGGGCAAGTGTCTTAACCTCTACCTGCCTCAGTCTTCTCGTCTATAAAACAGGGATAATAATAGCCCCTACCTCCTAGGGTTGTCAGGAGGATTGAATGAGACTATATTTGTAAAGTACTTTGCAACTCTTAAAACACAATATGAAAGGCTATTATTACTGTTGTTGCTGTCATTATACCATAACTTTTTTGTTAGTTTGGGGACTGATGGCGTAGCACACTTCTGGACCTGGGTCAGGACAGGCCTCTTGGGGCCCCTGTGAACTACAGTAGACCTTTCTTATCCACCCCAGCATGGTGTAACATCAAGTCAGTCTCAGCAGATAACAGGGAAGAAAGTGTAGGGAGGGGAGCACTATGTTTGGAGTCAGGAGACAATTAATAAATGCCTATTGATTGATGGAGAAGTCATCTGCTCAAGCCCCAGTTCTAAATGGCAAATCAGTTAAACTTTCTGAGATGCACATCGTAAGAAGAGGCTCATAGTTCTTGTCCTACACACTTTTTAGGGCTGCTTGTGAGGAAAGTGCATTACAATCTATACAACATCCTAGAAATGTGCACTGTTATTATCACTCTCTGTTTGATCCTGTCTGATGCCATCCTACAGATGTCCCTTGCTTTACATCGATTCTTTTTAGGGAAGGTAATAAGGATTATAAAGCACCTACTATGTGCCAGGCACTGGGTTGAGCTCTTTCACAAATATTATCACATTTGATTCTCACAACAAACCTGCGAGGGGTGCTGTTATTCCCCATTTTACAGATGAGGAAACTCATGGAAATAAAGGTTAAATGACTTGCTCAGGTCTCATAAGTGTCTGAGGCTGGATTTGAATGTAGGTTTTTCCCTCTTCCAAACCCAGCACTTTGTCCGCTGCACCACCAGCTGCCCTATTTTTATAAATGTTTATTCTTATTTTCTTTAGACTTTTTTTTGGTTTTACTATACTGATTTGAAAACCCTGGTATAAAACTTGGCCTATGATATATTTATGCATCACTAAACAGAAATATCAATCTAGGCTTCCCTCCCAGAAATTGAAGTCTTTTCTATCAGTTCTCACCAGCCAAATTCACATTGTCATAAAGTCCATTAAACTTGCAAAAACATAGTTTATATAAACATACATAGATGTAGATATTTGTAGTAAAAGTTGAATTGGCTTTCAGAGGCCATTCTATGCAGTATGAATCTGGAGCTGCCCTTGAAATTCTGGAGACACCTGGGACATAGGAGATGGCACTTGGGCTCTGAGCTGCCCTTCTTTTCTAATGTTATTCCCTTCCTCAGATCACATGAGTGATATGACCTGAACTCCTCCTCTCCACCCTGTAGGATCAGAGCCAAAGTTGATGACCCACACAGCCAGAACATATGACAGAGGTAGTTTAGAGAACAGATAATCAGCATACCGACCAACTAACTTCTGGATAACTAGGTTAGCTGCTATGTGCTTGCTAGAGTCCTAAGACAGAACCCTTTTTACCATAAAATGGCAACAAAGCTGGATTGTAGAGTTTATTTCATGAGGAGAATAGGCAAAACCAGCTTCAAATGTCTTCTGCTGACCCCCCACCCGCCTTTAGAAGTTTGTCAAGGGCATTACCTGGGCAGTATGAGCTTCACCATATTCTCTTCTTTAGACTTTTTTGACCTTTCAAACATCTCATCTCCCAGTATAACTGAAATTTCTTCATCACTTCGAGAGTAGGTAAATCCAGGAGAGATCTTTATTGTGTCCTGGGTTGTAAAATGACAAGGTCACATAAAGGCTCAGAATTCTACAGTTCTTTCAAGTCTTCATTCCGTTTCCCCTATCCTTCTTTGTCTACCTCCTCTAGAAAAAGCAAAAAAGGTCTATCCTTCAAGAAGAATCTAAGAAGGTCTTTTTTATCTTCTATGTGAAATGGTTTACCTTCTAGGTTAGTGCCCAAGACAGAACAATACAAATTATGGTATGTAAATGGAATGGAATGTTATGGTGTCAAAAGAAGTGACAAAAGGGATGGTTTTGGAGAAACCTGGGAGGATCTGTATGAAGTGATGCAGACTGAAGTGAGCAGAACCAGGCAAACAAATTACATAAGAACAAGGACATTTTTAAAACAAAGTAACTTTCAAAGAATTAGGAACTCTCCCAAATCATGATTGTGGCCTATTGCCTCCTATTTTGGCAAATAATAAGCAAGGTCCAGCATCAGAGATGAAAAGATATTACTCAACTCATAAGAGAAGGGTGATGGACCAATATGTAGAATAAGATATACATTTTTAGACATGGCCAATGTGGGAAATTTGTTTTGCCTGCCTCTGCATTTGTGATGCAAGGGTTTTCTTTTTCTTCCTCCCCTGCTCCCCACATTGGGGGCTAGGGAGGTGAATGGGAGAGAAAATAAATTCTTATTAATTCAAAATTTAATTAAAAATAAAGAAAACCATAGAGAGCATTGCTAGATCCCATCTTCAGTCTCCCACTCCAGAGGAGACTTGAACTATAATCACATTTATTTTTTCTCTGATTTAGAGAAAACACTGACCTTTAAAAAAGCAACATGGTAGTAAAGAGTAGATGATTTGGAGCCAAGAAGATCTAGGTTCAAAACTTATCTTTGCTATTCACTTCCTATATCAGGTCTATCACTTAGTGTATAATTGGCTAAGGGTTGTGCTCAGTTTCCTCATCTGTAAAATCTGGTGGTTGGACTAGTTGATATCTAAGGATTGACTCAAAGTTCTATAAAAAAGATCACTTGTTTTACTCACTTCAGGGGCTTTCTTTTCTTTTTGCAATGTTTTCTTTCTTAAGAGCACCTGTCCTCTGTAAGAAAAAGACAGTCAATGAGCTACAGACAAATCCAAAGTTCTGGAGTCTCCTCTTTTTGCCTGTCCCAAGCCTCAAATCCCTAAGAAAAGTGGCCTTCTGCAAATTTCTCAGAGTACCAGTTAGGTATGGAAATCTATCATGATGGTGGTGTGATACAGCAAAAGTATAGATTCTTTATCATCTACTACTACTACTACTACTACTACTACTACTACTACTACTACTACTACTACTACTACTACGCTCAATAAAGACCCTAACCAAACAAGCATTGGTGATCTTTCTTTGCACTGAAGAAATTGGAGGCAGCTTCTTATCCCTAGAAATTTGGTTGGAAGATCCTGTATGAGTATGAAAGTGGTTTCTCCTTCCTATGACTTGACTAGGGTCACAGAACCAGTAGGTGGGTACTCCTGACTTCAAGGCTGTTTTTCTATCCACTATGGCACTCAGCCTCACAGAATAACAAGTGGCTTGTGGAAAGACAGGAAGAGAACACTTAGCTGCCTTCATTGAGTTCAAGTCACCACCAACCCCTGAAGAACATCTTTAGTTATTGAGGAACCAGTGAAGCAACCGTCAGTGATCTCTGAAAGATCACGGAGGATAGTAGAGATGCTATGTGGCTGAAGATAATATCTTGATCCTCCAAAAGGGGGAAGAAAATGGAGTCTAGAACACATAACTAAAGATGTTAGTGAACACCTAGAAAATGAAGGGATGGCCATGAAGAACTAGTGTGGCTTTGTTAAGAATAGGTTATGCTGAACTAACGTTATTTTTTTTTATCATTCTTACTGGTAGTCCAGGTGAATAACATATATGTAATTTACCTAGATTTTAGCAAAGTATTTGATGAAATATTTCATGCTATTCTTGTGGACAAGATGAAGAAATATGGACTAGGTGGCAGTATAGTTATGTGGATTCAGTTATATAGATGAGTGGTTAGACACCAAAGATGGTCAATAATGATATGATGCCTTGGAAAAGGGCGCCACAAATGAATGCTATTCAAATGTTGAGATTAGAAGAGGGCAAGGGACAGGTTGAAGGGAAATGAGCACAGAGAACATTGAAAAAGAGATAGTGTATAAGGATATATGAATAGAGAGACTAACAAGCTAAGTAAGTCCAAGGAACATGGTATAGGGAAGGTAAATAGGAAGCAAGGAGGTGGTGGATGGGAAAGCAAGTGGGATACACAGCTTGTGCATAAAGATTTGGATCAAATTAGTGTGAGCAAAATTAATCTTAGAGTGAAGGTGATAGGGTGCTTGGGTGCCTGTGCTTGGACCTCAATTCCAAGATCACATTTCTCCCTAGCCTCAAAACACTATCCCTGGCATTTTCTCCCCAGCCCAAGGACACCATGCTTAGAAATTACTCACGAGTGGCCCTCAGCAAAACACTTCTCTCTCCCTGGTACAGTAACGAACTGCACCTGTAGGAATTACTAGTTTGAACTGGCTTTGTACTGGTCCATAAAGATATTCAGTACCCACTGGACTACCTATACCAACTCCCTACCTCATTATATGCATCCTGTACTCCTCGTTATGTTTATCCTAGACTTTTGGCAAACTGGGCAATCCTCGGGTGGCCATGACCACTAGTTAACTTAGTGATGTAAAAGACCTAAAACCACTCCTCCTTGTAACCCCCACCCCCCTTGGGCTTTTCCTGGTGAACTCTGGGCAAAATGCCTGCGTGGTAGATACAAAAAAGTATGTGTTCCTTTAAGAACTGACCACTCCTTAACCACTCCCTAATCCCATCCTGAATTACCTAGTTAGCATACTTGGCACTTGCTTTACTATAGTTTTTCCTACCTAAATTTTAAGTGCACCCCTCTAAGGTTTCAGGTTCCTTAAGAACTTTTTCCCACTGAAAAGTATAGAAATAAACCTTTGCCAACTTGACTTAAATAATGCTTGAGGCTATGAATTCTTTCCAGACAACCCTGTCCTGTACCACAGTCTTTAAGAGGTCCCTGAACACCTCAAAACCACATCAAAGGTGTTGACTTAAAAGAGAAAGGGAAAAATCAATGCAAAAGGAATAAATGGAGGAAAATGCAATTACAACTTCATATGTGAGGAATTCTTCGCAAAAATTCTTCATAAAATGAAAGAGAATAGCAAATTAGATAAGAAAATAAAACCCAACAATTTGCTACATACAAAAATATATTCAACATCATCAAAATGACAAATAGGAGCAGAGTTTTCTATGCATCAGGTGATTCCAATAAAGCAAGAATTAAAATCATGCTATCAGCTAAGGCAATTTTAAAAATCCACAATGTCAAAATAGCTAAATATATAAGTTACATTATATTTAAAGACAAAATATATAACTAAACAATGGTGTTATTAAACTTAAATGCACCACATGGCATAGCCTTTAAATTAATGAAGAAAAACTCTTCAAAAAGGACTAACAGAACAATTATAGGAGAGTTTGTTCTTATTTTAGAACTGGATAAATCTAACAGAAAGATAAACAAAAAAAGAATTAAACATTCTCTGTTAGAAAAATTAGATTTGAGAGACTTCTGGTCTCTTCTGAATGGGAATAATGAAAGAAAATACAGATTTCTCATCACTACTCTTTGGACTAGGCAGAAAAACTGAACACATCCTTCAGAGATGATATGACACAATACAAAAAATAGTCATTAATAAAAGGGGCAGCTAGGTGGCACAGTGGATAGAGAATGCCGGTCCTCAGCTCAGGAAGACTCATCTTCCTGAGTTCAAATCTGGCCTCAAATACTGGCTGTGTGACCCTGGGCAAACCACTTAAGCCTGTTTGCCTCAGTCTCCTCATCTGTAAAATCAGCTGGAGAAGGAAATGGAAAATCACTCTAGTATCTTTTCCAAGAAAACCCCAAATGGGATCACAAAGGGTTGGAAATGACTGAAAGGACTGAACAACAACAACAACAGGTAGGAATCAGGCAGGACTGAAGAAGCCCATGGCTAGTACTACTCTTTTTATCAATTTCAATCTGTACCATTCCAAGCAGGTGGGAATATTTACCTTGGGCCACTGAGGGGTTTAATTTGTGGTGGCAGGAAGTAATTTCGCTCCTTCAAGGCAGACGATATAGGGCTTAATCTGGTTGTTCAAAACACATTTTTAAAAAGAGAAAAATTGGTTTAAACACAAGACACAGCTTAGCACTAAATGTCAAGCTCACCATACCATATCAGGGAATCCTGTGGCTGGAAATGCTACCAACGCCCATTTAATTTAACTCTTCCCTATAGGCAGGGGAGACTGGAAGGCATTTTAGAGGGAATTCTGCCCATTCTGTCCCTCAAAATGAAGTCTATCAATCTTAAAAACATTAAGAAGCAGAGTTTTCCCTTTAAGGAAACCTCCTCTTAAGTGAATAAGTTAAGTAGTGTACTAGCATAGTGTACTAGAAAGCTCCATGGATTCAAAGTCACAAAATGTGAGTCTGAAATCTATTTCTGTGTAATCTTAGTGCTGTAAAAATCTCTTTAATTTTCTTCTCTGTAAAATGAGGGGTTGGTCACTGGATGGCCCTTCTTTAGAGCTCTTCCCTTTCCCCTCTCCCCCTTCCTCCTCCTTTCCTTTTTTTTTGTTCCCTCTCCCTTTTCTTCCCACTCCCTTTTCTCCCCCTTCCCTTTCCCCCTCCTATTCCCCCCTCCTTCTGCTTCCTCTTCTCTTTCTTCTTCTCCTCCTCTTTCCCTTTCTCCTCCTCCCTGTCCTTTTGCTTCCCCTTCCTCTTTCCCCTCCTCCTTAACCTCCTTCACCTCTCATTTAATCATTTTTATAATAGCTGGTGGTTCAGTTGATAAAGAACTGGTCCTGGAGTCAGGAAGACCTGCGTTCAAATTCAGCCTCAGACACTCCTAGCTGTGTGACCCTGGACATAGGATCCACTGGATCAGGAAATGGCAAACCACTCCAGTATCTTTGCAAAGGAAACCCCATGAACAATTGGTTCATGGGGTCACAAAGAGTCAAACATAACTCATAGACTCAACAACAACATATCTTCCACACCTAAGACTAGGGATGAATCAGTGATTTCATTGGCATAGGGAACTCCCAGACAAAGAAAACTCCTACCAGTGAAGATTAGCACATTCTCTGCAATTTAAGGTCTTTGCAAGTTGCTTCAACTTAGGGCACTGCCAAGTTGACTTGACCAGGGTGTAGTGCTCATGCCATATTCACAGCGCCTACAGTGGCTATGAGTATGCTGGCATAGTTCTGAATTGCAAAATATAACAGACTCTACATGGAAGATAGAACCAAAACATTTATTCGAACACTGGGAAGCCAAATCCATCATAGCAATAAAGAAATCTAGACGCAACAAGAATGCATGGGCCAGCGCCATCCCTGCCAGGGGCCTTCCCACAAACGAACGCTCACAGCTGCTTACCTGTTTCTTCTCTCTCTCAGCTCTTAACTGCTCAGACCAACTTCCTCTCAGCTTTGTTCCACCCTTCCTGTTCCACCCATTCAGCAAGCTCCTCTCACCACTGGCTTCATGTGACTCAGGCTTTCACGTGACTTAAGCGGGTCACATGGGCCTATTAATGGATGGGAAACACCTTCCCATTTATGTTACCATTACACAGGGTCACACACTTTTATATTTTAAGATGCTGCTAATGAGTACTCTCATCAGCATGGGGGTAAGGCTGACAAGACCAATGTTTGCTCAAGGTCCCTGGGAATTCAGGGCACAACTCCTGTTTGCTTTACAAGGGGTCATCTGCCAGGCTGGAATGTCTCTACCCTCTTGAATTTTTATTGACGTGTTTACTATTTAACAAATACTTGTCCAGGACAGAATAGCACCACCACCGACCGCCATCTTTGAAAGAAGCCTCCTGCCTTTCCCACTCCTTACTTGGGTTTCCTTCTAGGGAGCGAGAATAGGGAAGTCTTAATGAGCTTCCTCGGTCCCAAGTTCCGAGGGTCCCAGCAGCTGCAGTATATCAAAGAAGAGTCAGACATGGCAGAGAAGCTGAGGGTATGCAAGTTGGCTCCAAGGCTGTGACTGCAATGGGGAAGGAGAAGAGGTTTGTGTGGGAGGAGAGCTGAAGACAGCTGGGCAACACTTAGCTAACCCCAGAGCTGGGGAGGATTCAGGCAGAGCCCAAAGCTGAGCCTGCAGGAGGAGAGATATCTCTGGGATCATTTGTTCTTACAATATCCAAGCAGAGATGAATACCCCACCCTCTGCTACCTTCCTGTAATTTACTTACCTGAGTCACAGAGAAATTACCCGATGTTGCCACCTTAATTCCTTGGGATGCTCCATCCCTCCACCTTTCCCCCACAACTTTCTCCCACCTCCAGGGACTCAAAACCATTGCCTTCTTGGTTCTGTTCCAAGCTCTTTGTTTACATGTCAGATAAACGAGCTCTGCTACTTAACTACTTGTGTGATGTAAGGAAAACCACTTTGGCCTCAGTTTCCTCTTCTGTGAAATGAGAGGATTGGCCTAGATGACTCCTAAAGGTCCTTCTGGCTCTGTTAGGGAGACCTGGGTTTGAAACCCACCTCGGACACTTACTGTCCTTGTGACCACGAGCAATCTCCCTCAGCCTCGGTTTTCTCATCTGTATGATGGGGACAATAAGAATACCTGCCTCACACACTTCATGCTTGCCTTTTTCTCTCCGCCCCCCCTTTTTTTTCTCTCTTTTGTATTTGTTGTTGGGTTGTGTTTTGTTTTTTTTAGTTCTATTTCTTCTTTCTCATTCATTCCATTGATCATAAGTCTTCTCCACAACTTGACGAGCGTGTAAATTAACTCAATGCCAAGTTATATGGGATTCCATGCTGTCTTGGGGAGGGGGGAGGGAGGGAGAGAAGAAAATCTGGAACTCAAAATTATGTAGAACCGTGTGTTGCAAACTAAAACTAAAAATTAAAAAAAAAAAAAGAATACCTGCCTCAGAGAGGTATGAACAGCGAATGGGAAGTGTGTCAAATGCTAACGCCCTACATAAGTTGTGTGTTACTAAGATTCCAAGAAGCAGCTTATAAGTCTCTCTGACCCTATTCACTTTAGTGGAAAGTGGTTCCTAGGAGTTTTGGCTCTTGCGGAATTGCTGAAAATGAACAGTGCAGCAAAACTGTGATGCTGCGAGGATGCTTAACACACATTGCCAAGTATAAAGAATGGTTTCCAAAGTGAGGCTAAGCACATTTAATAAAATTAATTGAAACAGGATCACATTTACAGATTACATTTTTTTCCCAGTGACCTAATAAATTCTGAATCATCATGGAAACCTGATTATTCATTCCCAAGAGTGTTAAGATTCTCACAGTTAATGCATACACTTTAATCACTTATTATACAGCCCACAGTGTATAGTTAGCACTATGCAGTCATCTAGGGGAGAGATAGGACAGTGTGTGAATGAAACTAGAAGGGCAGAATGGGGAAGAAGGAAGCAAGGCAATAGTCATGGGCTGGGGGTGAGAGAGGTAGCTGACAAGGTCCCTTATTCTCCAGAAACTGCCAGATCTAAACCAAGTCAACAAAGTCTACCCATGTGTAAGGCACTGTATTACATACTGAGGATTCAAAGATACAATGAAAACCAGTATTCTACCTCATTAGAAAAACTAAAAAATTAATATGTAAATCCATTTAATAGCACATGTAATTGAGTGTCCAAATCAGTAGTAAAAATCAGCAAGTACTCTAAAGGACATCGGGAGGAAATGGGACTATACCTAGGCCTTCATATTTCAACAAACACAGTAGAGGCCATTCCAGGCAGTAGTAACAAAGGTATTAGAGGTAGGAATGAGAATCTCATGGTCAAAGAAATATGGAGACTGGGGTAGCTAGAGTAAAGGGTTCACTATTGTGGAATTATAGGAGAGAAAATGGAGAGGTCATGCAGTAGAATAGGGATCAGCAGCCTTTCAAGAGCAAAGAGCCACTTCTTATAATATCTTATAGCAATAATATTAATATAATATAATGTAATATAATATAATATAATCACATAATAATATATCACATAATTACAATATAATATTGTATTTATTATAATATTGTTATAATATAAAATATGATTTATAACATAACATTTTTAAAGAAATATTTTATACAATTTCTAACTCCCAATTTTGTGCTGATTTATGCTTTTTATTATTTTAATTACTTTGTAGACATCAAAACAATACATTTGTATAAAGGCTATGACATGGGTTATGATGTATATTTATAACCTAGGAATGGGAGAGAGAACCCCGAGTAGGAAAGTCCATTCTCCTGTTAACATGTGAGGACAATGAGTTCATCAGAAGAACCGAGAATGAACGTTATCTGGAAAGGTTTAGGAGAGCTTGGCTTTGGAGTAAACAAGAGAGGAGAGAGAAGAGGGAAGAAGAAGACACAGCAGCAAGGGAGTGGGGATGGAGATATTGCTGATGGAAGGTGACACTTAAGGAGAGGAGTCCAAATGCACACTTTTGGTAACTGCTTTATGCTTTGAGGAAAGGACACGGGAATGTGAACTCCAGAATGATAATACCAGATATATGTATATACATATATACATATACATGTACATGTACATATATACATACATATACATATACATGTACATATATATAATAGCTCTGGCACAGCAGGCAAGAAGACCTACAAAGCATTTCCTCCCTTCAGCCCCGCCTAGCCAGGTTTGGTTATATGATAAGGGAAGAGACCTACACCTTTGCCCTACCCCTCAAAATTGAAGTAATTGTCACAGGTTTGATGTTCATCATAACAGAAAACTGACCCACAAAGGTATTTTCCAATATTGTTTTTCCTTCAAAAAGCCCAGAGCTAATCTCCCGGTTTCCTTATGTATATGCCATCCCCACAATATATTGAAAGATATGAACATCATTTGTATTTTAAAGGCTGAGAAGCCAATCTAGACAAGTTAATTTTTTTTTCCAGAGATCACAATCAGTCCTAGCACTGACCTTGAACTCCACAACTTGGTAGAGTGGAATGAGAACATCTTTCTTCAAATCCCTATTCTGATGCTCAATTATTGTCCAGTTGTGGGTAAGGTACTTCACATCTGGGTCTCAGTTTCCTCCTCTTTAAACTGTACTTGTTTTATTGACCTAGAATCATAGATCTAGAGCCAGAAGGGACCCCTGAGGCCACTTAGTCCAACCACCTCATTTTTTCCAGTTGAAGAAATAGACCCAGAGAATTTAAGTGACTTGCCCATGGTCACACAGGTAGTATCAGAGACAGTATTTGAGCCCAGGTCATCTGTCTCCAGTGGCTGGTGCTCCTTCCACTGCCTCTTTACAGGCTTATGGTAAAGTAAATAATTTGCAAACATGTAAGTGTATATAAAGTATGAGTTGTTTATGTCTTGGTGCCCTCTCCTCTTTGGTGGGAGATACTAGCAGGTAGTTATGGAAGGGAAAAACACACTTACCCAAAGTGGTATTAAGAACAGAAAGCCAACACTTTAAAGATACCCTCCCTAACCTCTTACCTGGCTTTCTCTCAAAGGACTTTCCAGCTGTTTACCTCCACCCAGAGTCTACACCAGAACATGCTGGTAGATGAAGAAACAGCTCCAGTAAAGTCTTCTGAGGCAAAGGAGAATAGGTTACTAGTTAAGTGATTAGCATATCAATTCTGTTTCTACCCTACCCTAAGCCCCTCGCCCATATCCCTTCACCTTCAGGGCCCCATAAAGTGATCCACATAAGCTGACTTTCTGGGCTAGTCCACTTTTGGGTCAACAGAATTGAGTATTGTCCACGAGACCTCTCCAAAGCTCCGTTGTGCAAAACAAGCCTAACTCTTGGCAGAAACTGTTCCCCACACAAACACCAAAAGGATTCGAACTCTAGGGGTCCCTGAAATCAAGAGTTGAGGAACCATTCTAGCTATCTTAACTGTCAAAAATGGAACCCTCTGGAAAACTATGAAGCTTAGGGGGAATTGGGGAATAAGGGTGGAGAGAAGTGTTTTAGAAAAACAAAAAGAACCTCTCCCCTCACCAGCAAGGAAAAACTTTGGGTAGATCAGGGCTTGACCCTTATGCTAGACAACTTTCCCAAGAGATCAAGTCAACGCCCTAGTCTCTTAGGATTTAAAAGGAAGTCAAAGATGAGGTGCTAGTTTCCTATCAGATTTCCACTTCCACCTCTAGCCCCTAAAAGGAGTTAAAGAACCTTGGAAATAGCTCTTCCCTATAAACAGTCTCCTCATTGGTTCCTATTGTTACTATAGAAACAAAACAGTTTCTCTCCTTATCCTCTCCCCTGACACCCTCCATCGCCTGGACGACTCTCTTTTCATAAAGAGGCTTTCAGAGGAAGGGTGGGCTACTCCAAGCTAGGACAGCCAGTCATTGTTCACTGGTCACAATTCTGTGCTTGCATACTTGGGTGGGCTAGTGTTTTTTGTTTGTTTTTAAATCATCAGCTCTGGCACACAGCCCTGAGAAAGAAATAACACAAAAACCATTGGGCTTAAGTAAGCCCTGGGTAATAAACATTCTAGGGGTAGATTTTCAGGGGAAGGTGCTAGAATTTCAGAAACTTAAAAGACAGAAGGAAGGAAGCATGGGGATCTAACCTCATTTTACAAATGAGTAAACCGTTTCAGAGAAAGGAAGAGGCTACCAGTTAGCGAGTGACCAAGATGACACTAGAATTCAAGTCCCTTGATTTCCAGTCCAGTGTGATTTCTAGTAAATCATGTTGCTTTTCTCCACCCTCATCAACTTCCAATTATCTTCTGATGCTTGTAATTCTCCCATAGGAAAGATATTCTTTTAGCTCAAGACTTGGACTATTGTTAAAGTTCTCCTGGGATAGGTAATACTTCAGGAGGTAAGTTGTTACCCATAATGTACACTGTAGTGGGAATGAGTTCCATATATTTTCTTGATAGCAGGAAACTAAATCTGGGTAAAGGTGGTGTGGTAGGGTACCTTTAAAGGAGAAGGTGACAGGCTGAAGGCTGTGCCAGCTTCCAGAAGATGAGACCCTGAGAGTTGCAGGCGCATACTTCCAGAGCTTTCTCTGGTGTTGAGCATAGCTGGGAGGGGGTGGGGGGAATGTTTTCTTGAGGCACATATCCTGGTCACTGTCTCTGAAGGGGGTCAGACACTGACCTTACAGTACCCTCTAGTGTCATTCTTCAATACTTCAAAGGATCAAAGAATTTTGTTTTGAGTGTGGGTAGCGTCCACTCCAGAACTGGCAAGGGAGTCAGAAGAACTGGCTTCATATTCTTCCTTATTTCAAAGGATCAGAATTTTGTCGAGTGTAGTAGTGTCCACTCCAGAACTGGCAAGCGAGTCAGAAGACCCAGCTTCATGTTCCTACTTACTTGACACAGTAACCGTGTGATCACAGGCCACTCAACTGAGCCAATTCTTGCTACTCCACCATTTTGGTTCATGCCTCTCATTCACTCATTCTTCAAATGTTTATTAAGTGCAAAGCATAGCAATAATTTCTTATAATGCTTCCTTTTGGTAAACTGGATATATCAAGATAAACAAGTTTCAGAGAGAGATGACTCAGTAGACACACTCATGCTCGTCACTGTCCAGTAGGTGGCAGGTCATATCCAGTTATACGTGCAAATGGCCCACTTAAAGGTTTATTTTGCAAGATGGGAGCTTAGCTTGCCTAGTAAATAAAGGTACAAACAAGAGACAATAAAGCAACTTTACAGATGAATAAAACAAACCAAAAAACCCCATAAAAACAAAAACCAAAAGAACTTGACACTTTTTCAAACAACATGTTAGCAGTCCTACGACCCAAACACACATGTATAAACACAACCACATCTACCACTCACAGTCCTTCCCATGCTTAATGAGCACAAGAAGAGAACATTTAATGTCTGGAGCTTCAAAATTTACAATTTATGTGGAATAAAGAAGAGGGCAGCTAGTGGCTCAGTGCTGGGCCTGGAGTCAGAAAGACCTGAGTTCAGATCCAGCCTCAGACACTTACTAGCTGTGTGACCCTGAGCAAGTCCCTTATGCCTCTTTGCCTCAGTTTTTTCATTTGTAAAATGAGCTAGAGGAAGGAAATAGTAAACCACTCCAGTATCCTTGTCAAGAAAACCCCAAATGGGGTCAAGAAGAGGTGGACACAATTGAACAAGAGAAGAGCATGATGAAAAGGAAAAAACAGCAACAAATCTACTGAAAATTTTCAGAACTGCTTTATTTGTAATAGCAAAAAGCTGGAAACAACCTATATATTCAGTGATTGCTGAATATGTTATATTTTCAAGGTGTAAAATTGAAAATGGATTTTTTTTATTTTGCTAAGACTTAATCAGATTTAATATTTTCCTTTGGCCATTCCTTCCCCTTGTAAACTTTATCTACCACCCACCTCCTAGAGACCCTTGCCTGAAGCTCAAGCTTTTTTGTCTTATTTCCACCTTTATAACCCTACCCATCACCAACTTTCCAAACCCAAAAGGTCAAATCTCATCAATTTAAATGATTTGTAGCTGAGAACTTTTGCTTTGTGACTCTTGTTCTTGTCCTGTCTTGGCTGTGTTTAAGGGGGAAGGTCGAAATGATGAAATCTCCATTCTGCCTATGTCATATATAGGCAGTCAGTAGCATACACACCTATATTGCTTGATATTTTTGCTTTGTCATAAGCCCTGCCAGCCCTTACTCAAGGTCTTGTTTACTGCTAGCCTAACATGTTGATTCTGCTTGGAACTTTGTGCCTCAGTTTACCTTAATTTTCAAATGTAACAAAAGTTCTACCTATTCCTCTTCCTGATTCTCGTGTGTGTGTGTATGTGTGTGTGTGTGTGTGTGTGTATGCATGTGTGTTCACATCAAACTTGTGGCCCACAAAATTCTGGAGTACTGCCAGAACCAGATCAAAATGTAATTGGTAAATGTTAACAATACAACATAGGCAATGTTAATTCGTGGTTTTCTAAGTCACTATGTGGCCCCTGCTAAGGACCAGTTTCTATTTGAGTTTGACACTACTGACCTGGACTATGCACAGGTCTGCTGGCTGGGCTTCCTGCTATACTCCCTGCCCACTCCTGTCCATCCTGCACTCATCTGTCAAATTAATCTTCCTAAAGTGCAGATCTGACAAAATGACCTCCACTATTCAATAAACTCCAGTGGCTCCCTATCACTTCTAGGATCAAATACAAAATCCTGTTTGGCATTCAAAGCCTTTCCTAACCTGTCCCCTTCTCCCCCAACCTTCTCAGTCTTTCTACACCTTACTCCCCTGCTCTGAGACCCAGTGACATTGACCTCTTTGCTGTTTTTTTGCACACAACATTCCCTTCTCTAGCCTGGGCACTCTCACTGGCTGTCCCTCATGCTTGGAATTTTTTCTCTCCTCATCTCTCCCTACTGGCTTTCCCTGGCTTCAGGTCACAGCAAAAGTTCCACCTTAATGCTAATGCCTGTCTTCTGATATATCTTGTTTGCATAGTTGCTTCCGTGTTGTCTCACCCATCAGACTGCGAGCTCCTTGATGGTTATTTTTGCTTCTTTTTCGTATCCTCCAGTGCTTAAAGAACAGTGCCTGGCATGTAGTAAGGGCTTAATAAATGCCTACTGACTTGACCTATATTGTATCCTTATTTTTGTGGATGGTTATTAAACTTAAAATAAAAAAAAATAAGACTGAGCACTAGGAGTTAGAGGCTCTTGGTTCAAATTCCACTTCTGTTACTTATTACCTATAAGTCTTTAGGGCAAATCACTCAATTAAAGAAATATTTATTAAGCATTTATGATATGCAAGGCACTATGCCATGTGCAAGGTATGAAAAAGACAAAAATGAAAAAGTCCTGCACTTCAACGAATTTATACTTTATTGGGAGTGGGTACAACATATACGCAGATAAGTAAAAACAATATTATTTTAAAGTTAAACAAGTGAATTTCGGGAGCATTAACAATTGGGAGAATGAGGAAAAGCTTCATACAGTAGATGGCACCTGACCTATGCTTTGAAGGAATTCTAAGAGGTGGATGGGAGGAGGGGTATGTGCCAGAGGAAGGGGGGGGGGTGGCCTATGCAGAAACATAGAGATGGAAGATGACATAAAGCCAGTCTGGCTGGACCACAGAGTGAATGGAATAATATGAAATAGGACTGGAAAGGTGGTTGGGAGACAGATTGTGGAGTTTTAAACACCAGGCTGAGGAGTTAGTATTTTATTCCAAGGCAACAGGAGGCCACCAAAGATTTTTGAGCAGGGAAGAGACATGGTCAGATATACATTTTAGGACTAGTGATTTGGCAGAGAGTCAATAGGAAAGGAGAGCAAATAGAAGCAGAAAGGACATTAGGCAGGCGAATGCAGGAAGAAATGGTGACTCTATCCTACTTTTATGGTTGTTAGAAAGTACTCTGAAGATTTCTTCTTGACCTTTTCTGAATAAAGTTCATCTGTACCTGCATATTTTGTGTATGTGCGTGTGCGTGTGAGAGTTAGAGGACAGACAGAAGGGTTTAAAATAAACATTTTATACTATTACTTGGGACTTTTAGACCTGTGATTTCATTGCCATAGGAAATAAAATCCCTTCAAATTAGCTCTACAACTCATTTGCAATGTAATTGTCTTTGTACTTAGAACCTGGAGCCACTTACGAGTTAATGACTCACCTATGTTCATAGTCACTATACATCAGAGACTGAACCCTGGTCTCTCTGATGCCAAGGCTGCCCCCTCTATCCACCATGCTGCAATGGAAAGAAAAGGAGCACACAAAAGGATTTAGATTAAGGATTGGAAGAAACTGTTGGAGGTAGAGGGCAAAATCGTACCAGGCTTACTCAGCTAATCTTGGAGCTAAAGATAATTTAGCCCTCTAATAGTGACTTTAGCAGGGGAAGGGTACGGGATGACTCATGCTCTTTTCCCTTGGGAAGGATGAATAGAAAGATGAGCCCAGTTAAGGCTGCTGGAAATTTTGTAGACAAAGATAAGGATAACAATGCTAATAGCTAACTAACATTCATATAGTATAGGGCTTGCAAAATTTTTTAGTACCTTATTTGATTCTTAAAACAATCTTATAAGGTAGGTATTATGGTAGGTAATGTGCTGGTAGATTTGGTTCTAAGTCACTGCTCCCCCTCACCCACCTACCCCTAGGGCCTGGAACCTTTCTTGCGTGCCCTGTAGGCCCCTTCTATCCAAGCCCTAACTTACCCTAATAGAAACCTGCTCAGATACATATTCTACATTTTCTAGAACAATAATTATTGTTTTAGTGACTTTAATTATTTTGGTTCCATCACTTCACCTAACCAGTCCTCAAACATCCTCCAACCAAAATAAATTCTTATTTTTTTTTTTTGTAATAGTGTCTGAAAAAGACGCGTTACTAGGTGGTACCCCTTTCACGAATAGAGATACCACCATACTTCACTCCTGAACCATTAATTGCTCTGCATTATCTGTACATGACCTTGTTTAGGGAATGCAAAAGAAATACATAAAACAGACCTTGTGCCTTTACATCAATGTATGTTACTTTGGAATGAACCCTGACATAAGATGCAGTATATGAAATTCAAGCAGGGGATACCCGTGCAAATAAAATTCACTTTCATTTACTTTCTATGCTAATGGCTTAAAACAAATAGCCACATTAAGGGCCTAATAAAAGATGCTAATTTACCTAAGTAAAAAATCCTAAGATAAAATGAACTGTCCTTACCACTAAGAACATACAGGCGCACAGGCTGACAACATCTTTTTTCTCCTATCCTGCCCAAATCCAAATGAATCGCAACACTACACTACAGATGGCTAGACAAAACTGTGACATACTATATTTCACTGAGACCCAAATTTTGGCCCAAACAGAGACGTTTTCACTGAAGTACACTTACAAATACTCTGAATGTACTAAGTACCTTCCCCTCTCCTAAGGGTTTTCATTTTATTTTCACAAAATTTTTATCAAGTGGGTAGGTGTTAATCCCAGTTCGCAGGTTTCTAGTTCATAGAGGCACAGGCACTGAATGATATGTCCAACATTGTCTAGTGATTCATTGTTGGCAGGGGCAGCAGAACTCCTACGAATCCAAAGATTTTCTGCTTGACCATTTTCCCACCAAACTCGGTAGCTTCCGGGGATGTAGGAGGGGTGAGTGCAGCAAACAGAAATGGGGGAGGGGAGATGTTTAGTATCCAATCCAATTATAAATAGAAAAGACAAAGATCTGAGACAAAACCCGAGCAGAACAAATGAACTTAAAAAGGAAGTTGTTTATTGTCTTTATTCCATGCCATAAAGTCAAGTGCACAAAGCTGTCTGACAGAAGCCCATATTCCCAAACATCAGACAATGTTGTCTGCCACACTCTTGGTTGCAGCCAGGCCTGCGTACACAAATGCATTTCTCTGCTGTGCTGGACCCGAGGAGTACACGGATACGTTTGACATCTAAGGAGAGCTTATCAGACTTTTAAGACCAGACCCCGAGAATACAAGCACAGTTTCATTTGTCAGAACTAATAATACTTTAATATTTGTATCAAGCACAGATTACAGGGAGTCAGCTGTTAGGAAGCCTCCTCTCAGATTTGCGTTGGAACACAAAGCAGTTAAACCAGGTGCTGATGCTGCTCCAATATTGTCATTAACTTTTCTCCAGAAGCTTTAAAGGTAGGAGAGGCCACTTTTTATTTTGAGTTTAGGCAGTTAGCCTGTTAACAGGAACTACTTCTACTCAAGAGGTATAGACACAGAAAATCTCCTTGAAGGCTAGAAAGAAA
>CM053626.1:66806379-66835066 GCA_028646595.1 Phalanger gymnotis | reverse complement strand
ATGGGGCATAGAGATGTATCTTGCCCTACAAGAAAGGAAGGGAAAGGGGGATGGGAGGGTAGTGAGGTGACCGAGGGGAGGGCAGACTGGGGAACAGGGAAACCAGAGTGTACGCCATCTTGGAGTGGCGGGAGTGGAAATGGGGAGAAAATTTGTAATTCAAACTCCTGTGAAAATCAATGCTGAAAACTAAACATATTAAAATATATATATAAAAAAGAAAAATGGTTCTATGATGGAAAACCTGTAGCTTTACTTTAAAAAACATTTTGTCTTAATTATAGACTATCTGAAATTTTTCCTATGCTTTTTATAAATCTGAAGTTTTAAAGTACTGATTTCTAGAAATATGTTTCTTAATTTTATTTTGAGACTTTCATATCCTCCCTTCTCTTCCTCCTGCCTTATAAAGGCAATCAGGAGTGATGTGAAGAATGAGGAGATCTAAGCTTCACTCTTAACTTTAACGCTTATTAGCTATGTGATCTTGAATGATTCACTTAAACTCTGAGTTTGTTTCCTCATTCATAAGATGAAAGGATAATATTTACACAATCTATGTCATAAATTATTTATTAGGGGGTGAGTTTTTAGCATAAGGTGGTTGGGTTCTTGTTTTGTTTCGTTTTTGGCAGGGATGTTTTGGAGAAGACTCATATTCTTTCAGTAGAAGTTAACCTAAATAGTCTCCGATTGAAATTCTTCCAATGGAAGTTCTATGATCCTACTGTAAAATAGATTTTGAGTTGGAAAGGACTTCTGTGATTATCTGGTTTCACTCTTATATTTTACAAATACAGCACTGAAGTCTAAAAAGGCAAATGACTTGGCCCAAGTCACACACGTAGTAATTGGAAGAGCCAGAATCTGAACCCTGGTTCTCCAGTTCCAAATCCTGCCAGCCATTCAAAACTAAGAAAGCATTTGCCAAATGGAAGTGTTACAAATAGTGGTTAGGCTCTTGAGCCAGCATATAAAAACCTATTTAATCCTATTGTAATCTCTTTGAGGGCAAGAATCATGTCTGATCTACACTTGTTCCTGGTATTGGTCTGATCAGCCACAGGCAGATAGTGCATTGACCCTGAGGTAGTGATGTCATTTCGGTCCTTCTTTGAGTATGAAGGACAACTTCCATCAGTGCCTATACAGTCTTACACATAGTGGACACTTAATAAATGTTGTTTGAATGAAAACCAGTTTCTGCCTTATTTAATCCACCTATGAATTTGGAAAGTATAAGCAAAACAAAAGGCAGTGTAAAGCTGGAATTTTAAGTAATTAAGGTTTTTTTTTCATTTAATTGCTATTTTCATTAGGCAATAAATAAATAAATTAGAATTCACAAGACCATAGGCTTCATTATGAATGGTAATTGCATAATACAGGGGTTTTTTACTGAATATGTTCCTTTGCACATAATAGGCACACATATATTTTAGATTGATTGCTCCTAGAAACAACCTGAGCCCTTTAAAAACTAATTTAGAAAATTTAGGTCCACACAGATAGTTTTATCTGAAAGCTCTCAATCAACTCTATTTAGCAAGCATTTTAGTGCTTCCTTAGTACTAGAGCTTTACTATATCCCATATATGACTCTTCCACGTATTTATGGTTTGTTCTTAAGATTTACAAAGCAGTTCCAGTTACTTTTTATGTCAATCACTGAGTTCATGCACTTAGAAATAAAGGCAAAGACTGTTCTGTAGAACTATTGTCTCTGGGAGAGCTAGAGAGAAAGATTAGGTTACGATTTATCAATCCTTTTTTTCTTCTTTCATGAGATGATAATCATCTGGGATACAACCTAGCCCCAGAGCTGAGTTCCATCCGTGGTAGGGGAGGAGGGGGTAGTGTGGGGTGGGGAAGGAATGTTGCATATTTCATAAGCAGTGCCTGTGTCTGATTAGATCACTTCCTTAGAGCATTTAGGCTGAGCTGAGGATGTGGATGCAATTCCCAGTGGGCCAGTTAATATGCCCTTAACCTTAGTCTGGATGACCAAAAGGACTCTGAATCCTTTATGTCTCAGTGAGCATGTCCTGCCAGTGGTGGCTTCTCTTCCATAAAAACTTCAGGTGACACACACGTTTGGAGACAATGCCTGTGTTTGGTGGAAGAACACCCCTACTTTTTTAATTCTCATGAATTCCATCCATGCTTCTCATTCTGTTCAAGTCTCTCAGGCCCAGCCTAACTTTCCTTCCTCCTGGAAAATTACCTCTTTTCTATCTGACCATATAAAGGTCTTCCAGTTCAGGTTATCTAGCCTTTCCTGTACACATCCTTGTCGCCACGTCTTTCTCACAAAATTTATGTGCATCTTTACCTACTTGTCTCAAAAGAAGAACATACTCTCCCTCTAGCAGTTACTTTGTATTTATTTATATGGGTAAATATTGTATTCCATCCATCTCCAATACAATATAAACCTTGTGAGATCAAGAACTTTCACTTTTGTCTTTGTCTCCAGCACCAAGCACGGTAGCTACCCATACTGAGAGATTCCTCTGTTTATGGAATCGAACATGCACTCGCTACGTCTCCCTGCTGACTCTCCCTAGGCTCTCATCCATTCTGTCCCACCTCTTCCAGAGCATTTCCTCACAACAACCCTAGGAGGTAACTAGGACTAAAAATAGCATTTGCATAGCACTTTATAGGGCTTCATATCTCATTTTCTCTTCACAGCCACTCTGGGAATTAGGTGCTATTGTTATCCCCATTTTATAGCAGCAGGCAGAGATAAAGGGACTTGTCCAGGGTCACACAGCTAGTAAGCGTCAGAGATCAGTGTGAACTCGGGTCTTCCTGACTCCAGGTCCAGAGCTCTTCGAATAGTAATGAGAAAATGGAGACTTAGAGCTAGCAAGTAGGAGACCCCGGGCATGCTGATTTGAGGTTTATCACTCTTTGTACTACCTGACAGTACTCCTCTGTGTTGGCATCACTGCTGAGGGAATTGCTTATGCGATGTCTCTTCACCCTTCCTTATGAGACTCAGTCCACCAGGTGGCAGGAAATCACATCCTTATCTGTTTCAGAGGGAGCATCATCCAGAGACAGAGTGAAGGAGTCCAACCCTTTCCTGGAACACTGGACGGGACACTAATCTGAATTTATTAAACTGAAATTGGAAGTTGTTCTCATACTCTGGGACATACTTCATCCAAGGCGGGTAGCCTGAACTCATTGGGGGCAGCTAAGTAATCTCTTCTACTCAATGAGTAAGGAGGTGCTTTAACTGCCTTTCTGACTTTCTAGTCAGAAGACCATTCTTCTGGGGAGAGAAAACAAAGGTAAAATAGTAAAGAAATTTGTCTTTTTTTTTTAATTGTCCGTTATCATCTTTCCATTGACATCAGGGGTCCCTCTATTTCTTGAATAACCTTTCTTTGATTAATTTTTAAAAAAAATTTTTAATGATATTTGTTTTTTTCCTTATATATAAAGACAATTTTAACATTTATTTAAAAAAATTTGAGTTCTAAATTTTCTTCTTCCCCCTCCCTGAGACACTAAGCAGTTTGATATAGGTTATACATGTGCAACCATGCAAAACATTTCCATATTAGTCATGTTATGAAAAGAAGGGGAAAAAGTAAAAAATAGTCTGTTTCAATCTTCATTCAGACTCCATGAGTTCTTTCTCTGGAAGTGGATAGCATTTTTCATCATGAGTCCTTTGGAATTGTCTTGGGTCATTGTATTGCTGAGAATAGCTAAGTGTTCACAATTGATCATCATATAATATTGCTGTTACTGTGAACAGTGTTCTCCTGATTCTGCTTCCTTCACTTTTTGTCAGTTCCTGTAAGTCTTTTCAGGTTTTTCTGAAATCGGTCAGTCTTGTCTTTTCTTATAGCACAATCGTGTTCTATTACAATCATACACCACAGCCATTCTCCAATTGATGGTCATTTCCTCAATTTCCCAGTTCTTTGCTACTACAAAAAGAGCTGCTATAACTATTTTTGTTCAAATAGATCCTTTTCCCTTTTTAAAAAAAAAAATCTTTTCGAGTATTGTTGAATGAAAGGGTATGCATAATGCATAGTTTTATAGCCCATGGGGCCTAGTTCCAAATTGTTCTCCATAGAGATTGGACCAAATTACTTGTCCACCAGCAGTTCATTAGTGTACATATTTTTCCCTCATTACCTCTAGCATTTGTCATTTCTGATAGGCGTGAAGTGGTACCTCAGAATTGTTTTAATTTGTCTTTTGCAATTGTGATTTACAGCATTTTTTCGTATAATTAAAGATAGCTTTGATTGCTTCATCTGAAAACAGTCTATTCATATCCTTTGATCATTTAACAGTTGGGGAATTCAGATTAATATTTAGTTAAAATTGTATCATCTACATCAAACTAATCTTTTGAAAGCACTTTTTAAATCATATCTTCTCCCTGTTTACACTTCTACATATATGAAATGAAACTCCTTATCCTGGCATTTTACAATCTGGCCCCAGCCTCCCATTGCAGCCTTCCTTTCCACAATACATAACCTACATCATACTCAATCTGATTAATTAGAAGTCCCAGACACATTGTGCTTTCCTTCAGTACTATTGTTTATGCCGTTTTGTCTGTCTAGAACTTGTTAACATCCTTTCTCCCACCCTAATGAGTAGTTTTCACCTTTATCCACCAAGACCCAGCCAAAATGCTACCTCCCAGGATGCCTTTACTGTTCACCTGTTACCATGTTAGCTGTGTTTGTACCACTCTTGTGACATTTTTTTTAATCTATAGACATACTTCATATGTGGCTATCCCAACTAATGTTGTTTTAACAGTAATATCTTCAATGCTGAAAGGGAGGGTCAGGTGAAATAAATTTATTCAACATAATAGTCCTTCCTGCTAGTCAGGAAAGACTCCCTACACTATTGTCTTAGATTTCTTGCCTGACTATCGAGTCAGGAAGATTTATCTATAGCACTAGTGTCAAACTCATATAGAAAAGGAGCCTTGCAGGTAGCATGTTGACTATAAAAACCACAAATGAACATTATGTTGTGTTTTTATTTATGTCGTTAAACATTTCCCAATTAGATTCCAATCTGGTCCAACTTCACTACAGTGACATTGACACCTCTGTTTCATAGGGACCTTTCCTTGCTGATTCCTCTTATTCACCCAACCAGCCTCTTGATTTGATCTGACTTGCCAAGATAAAATGACCAGATCCATTTGTTTTACAAGTGACATCTTTAACATATGTTTGGTTTTAGGTGATGGCTGGCACGAGAAATATAGCCACATGAGACCATGTAAAGTGCAACAGATGTAGCATTTGACTATTTAGAAGCATCCAGCTTTTTAAAAGTTGTGATCTGACCTATCTGACCTGTGGGTGTGGAAGTAAGGTCACTAGAACACTTTCTTTCCTGGATGGTTTGATGGCTTTCTTCTCTGACTCAAAACGAAATAGTTGTGCTCTACCAACACCAAAAAAGGACCGTGGATGACACTGCCTTGGAATGCCGTCTCTGATTCACTGACACATGAAGAAAACCTCATGAATAGCAATCACAGAGACTCAGAGAGCATCACTGGTAAGTTGATCTATTTAAATTCTAGCTAGACCCTAATGGGTAAAATTCCTTTTTACACTTTCAAACACTGGTAAGTCCTCACAGTCCTTTTCAATTATACACATCAGAAGGAAATGGCCAAGAAAAGGCATCAGTTTTAAACAAATGCAGTATTTGTTCATTATCATTTATAAAGCACTTGCTAACCTCTCCCAAGCTATATAGTGAGCTGCACACAAGTATGGGTCAAATTCTGTTAAATATACATTGCAGTGAAAAACCTGTGTGATAAATTTATTTCAAGTAGTTTTTGATGCATTTCCGTATCAACAACACAACAGCAGCAAACTGGACGATCTCATGGAGATTACTTTTAGGGGAATTTGACTGATAGGTCTCGTTTGCATTTCAGGTTCCTACCTTACCCACCTTAAAGAAATATTATTAAGGCTTAAGGATGGACTGGAGTTTTTAAAAACTTGTGAACTATTTATCTCTTTGATAATATTAGCCTCTGTAGGAGGCTCCGTAGGTGAGGAGAAAAATTGAAACTCGATAGTCAAAATGTGGCAGGAATTAAACACAAGTTGTGTTTAACATTTTTTATTACATCTCAGGGTTAATTTAAGCTTAGGCATGAGTAGCTTAACATTCTTATCAATGTAATAGTTTTCCTTCAGTTTGAGATTATTCCTTGCCATGGACTTTGAATATGTTTTATCTTCCCAAGGAATACTAGACATAAAGATGAAGAAGGAGTCATTGGCCCTCAAATCCACATCCTAGAGTCAAAGTAACCTAGAGAAAGCTTTATAGTTCCACCATGAATGCAATTTATCTCGTCATGGGGTGGGAGTGGGCTGTTTCTACTTGTGATCTCATTGGTGTAGAGAACTCCCTTTGAGGAAACTCGAAGGTCTGTTTACATCTTCTCTGCAACATATAGTCTTAAAGGGTAGAGTGGGACACTGAGGAGTTAACTGACATGCCCAGCCAGTGTGTGTCAGATATGGCACTTGAACCCAGGCCTTCCTGACTTCCCAAGGCTATTTCCATCCACAGTGCTATACTGCCATTCATCAGAAATGATTATGCCATTTTTCTCTGGAGCATAATATGAAAATACATCAGATTTACATGGTATCTTTTTTTATAAGATGTTTGCTCCAATGAGGATCTCCCTGAAGTTGAGTTGGTGAGCCTGCTAGAAGAACAGCTTCCCCAATACAAGCTGCGAGTGGATTCCCTCTTCCTATATGAGAATCACGACTGGACTCAGCCTCCTCATCCAAATCAACATGACTCTGATGCCATCTCCCCAGTCCTTGCTGAAGAGACTTTCCGTTCTATGAGTGAGTATCATATATTTAGGACACACTTATTATGTATGTGTCATAAATGTGTATGTATGTGTTATGTGTATCATATGTATTATATGATAATGGGTTTTTTAAGCATACAGAAATTTGATTGCCCAGCATGACCCCAGATTGAAACGTTAAAGTTTGGTTCCAGAAAGCCCAGGTCATTTTGAATATATAGGGCAGGGAGGGCTGGTTTTCCCTCCCTTTTCATTTCCATCTCATGTTCCTGATTTCCCTCTAGATTGAGTGGAATGGAAGTGAAGGGAACTTATTGTTTCTTACTTGTAATGTTTGAAGCCAGTTGACCTGCCAGTCCCCATATTTAATGCCCCCCCTACACTGGTATTCTCAGTTTCACCATCCCTACAGAACACTACCACAGAAAGTCATGAAGAATTTTGGTGTAGAGGCACAGCTGTTAGAGTAGTGCCAAAGAAAAATGAATGCAAATTTATTCTGTTTTAATCCAAACCATCCTACGTAGGAAGATATGGGGAGTATCTGGAAGATATGCTAAACCACACTTGCTCTGATAGATACCATCAACCCTAGTATCCTGAATTTCATGTAGGACAGTGTTTCCCATAAATGGGCATCTTGTCATATCTGATACCTGACTCAAACCAAAATTTTTTAATCAAAGTCAGGCTGCTTTTTAATATCCAGTTATTTTTTTTATATTGTTGTTTTAGCAATTATGGTAAAATAGGATTTTGGAGATCAATATGGGAGGAATGGCAGATAAGCAGCAACCTAGGGGGAAGTTTCTAAAACCTGGTCAGTCAGAGAAAAGAGGGAGGAATAGGTATTGATTGGACAGCAGTTGGTTGTGTTGGAGACCTTCTCTCAGACCACTACTTTGGGCAGCTTGTCTTTGCTTTGGGGCTTTAGGAGGAAGCTAATTAGTTCCCAGTCAAAGGCAATTGAGCAAGTTGACCTTATCACAAGAGAAAAGGAGAGAAGACTGCTATAAATGGGTAGCCTTTGCTCAGGATCCCCCAGCAACAGGTGTGGCCAACAGGCAGTTCAGTTCAACAATGAGACCCTATACTGAAATCAGCAAATACTTGGGAGTGAGGTAGGGAGGGAGGCAGGCAGATAGGCAGGCAGGCGTGGCAGGGAGGGGAGATACAGAGACACAAAGGACAAAGTCCTTGTCTCCAGTGGGCTTCTTTTCTCCTGTGTAGCTAGAGATGGTTCACTGGGAGGCACTTGGTGTAGTACAGTGGAAAGACCACTGGCTGTGGCATTTGTGGGCCTGGATTCAAATCCCACCTCCAATTCTAATAATTAAATGGTAACCAACATAGAGTCCTTTAAGGTTTGCATAGTGCTTTGATGTATTATTGTTTCTAGTTCTCACAACAACCTTGTTGGTAGGTGTTATTCCTATTTTTCAAATGAAGAAACTAAGGCACATAGTACTTAAGTGACTTGCCCAGGGTCACGCAGCTAGTGAGTGTCCAAGGCAGGATTCACACTCAGGTTTTCCTGTCTACAAGTTCAGCACTCCATCACCACCTGGCTGTCTCTTAACTACCTGTGTGTCCTTCGGTAAATCTCTTAGCCTTCTCAGGCCTCAGTTTCCTTATCTGTAAAATGGGGATCAAACTGGATGGCCTCTGAGGTCTCTCTAGAGCTGTGTTCCTGTGCTAAGCAACTGCAAGAAAAGAGATGAGCTGCAAAGCCCATCTGTGGCAGGAGTAGAGACTGGTGGAAACACATGGACTGTCATTGTGACACCCACTTCCTCAGTGTGAGTCCCCAGAGCTAGCCCTGGCCCTAGGGTGTTGCTGCAGCAGCAGCCATGAAGACACAAACCGAAGCGTAGCCAAAAGAAGCAGAGACTACTTCTGGACCCCAGTGGCAGTCCCCTCCTCACCACCTCCCCATAGCAACTCTCGGTAGAGTGACCCCCCCGCTGTCTTAGCCTGCCTGCGGCCCACATAGAGAAAAACAGGCCCTATTTCTCTCCATTCTCGACAAGACATCCAGCAGCACATTGATCTCTCCCCAGGGAACTCCCAGGGTTGGGGGGAGGGCAATCAAGCAGCATGAATACACAGAAGGAGAAAGACAATACAGTACCCATCTGGTTGTGCTGAGCAGTAGTTTGACCTATTAGAAGAAGCAGCCACCATAGACGTCACTCAGCAGCCAGCCCCACCAAGAGCTTATCAGTGACCCTGCTTCCTTTGAAGACTTGTAGCAGGCCTCCAGAAGAGCTATGTGTGCCAAAGGCACACTTAGTCAGGTCCAAGTCGATGCAAAAGAGAAGCTGGTGTTGTATGTGGGGTCCCATGAAAATAGTTCCTGGAAACCCCATTTCTCTTATTCCTGCTACCCCTTCCTCTTACTGGCTTGTACAGAAACATAGATTACTAATTCCAGGGAAGGAAGAACCACTGGAGGCCAAAGGTTTTTGTATAACGAGGGAGAGGGGCTCATTGAGGCAGAATGAGATGAGTTCCTATGAAAGCTTCTTGCTGTGTGCCCCTGAGAGGGAGAGAGAGAGGGAGAGAGACTGTGTAAGATCTAATGGCCCTGGAGAGGTTTGGGAAGGGGAGTGGAGATGGATGCTGGGATATAAATATCATTTGGTGATTTGGGACTTGGAAGAAGAAATCTGACTCTGACCTCCATGGAAGCCATCACCTTCAGTGTTGAAGGCCAGGCTGGCACTTAGGGCCTAGGAGCTGAATTGGTTGTTTTTGATTCTCATACCTGTGATTCTTACATGTATACTCATTTAATTTGTATTCGTTTTGGTGTGTCGCCTTCCATCAGGAATGTTCATCCATCCTGGGGGTAGGAGGAGGGAGGCAAATACAAGGTAACTCAAGTAGGGAGAGAACATGTACAATACGGGGAGGAACTTGGGGGAGATCAGGAAAAGCTCTGTAAAGCTGAGCTTTGAAGAAGAAAGGAGATGAGGAGGAGGAGGAGGGATCCCATTTCAGGCCTAGGGTGTTTATGTGATGGCACAGAGGTAAAAGATAGAATGTTCTCCTCAGGGAACAGCTGGTAATTCCATTTAGCTGGAACATAGAGAGCATAGAGGGTGTTAAACCTGAAAATTTGGTTGAAGGAAACAACAGAGCTAGGTGATAGAAAATTTCATATTATTTATTTATCCATTCATTCCCTTTAAACACAGCAGACAGACATGATCATGGATTGAGCCAGAGAGAGTCTGACTGACTTGTACAGAACATGAACGGGTTTTATATTTTTTTAGAACAATCACAATTCAGCATGTTACTCAAATTTATGATTCCCATGTAGGTTTAACCACAAGACAAGGATTTCCCTTAATGGAATAGGGTTGTAAAGAATGTTGACAAAGGTCAGTTAAAACTACGGCCCAGCGTCTCTGTGTCTTATTAGCATTCCATAACATAGTATATACCCGTAGAATATTAAGCGAGGTAGTTTTTCTTGGGGTTAGGGTCTCATCCTTTAATGGCTAACAGGGGTAAGAATGTCCCTAGGTCAGTCTGATCTGGCCTCGTTGACAGAGGTAAGGGTATTTCCTGAGCAAACTTTAGAGAACAAAGAAGCCCACATCCTGGATCTTCTTCCAGTTACCCATTAATTCAGGCTTTGGGTCTGGTTGAAATTAAAAATGATATAAAATAGTATAAAATGTTTCACAAGGTGGAAATGTGAAATAAGTCTGGAAAAGAAGGTACATTGGAACTGGGTTTATTTAAGGGTGAAGTCATAGCATTTGTATTTTACCCTGGAGTTACAAGGGAGCCATTCAGGGTTTTGAGCAGGGAGGTGCCCAGGGGCTAATGTGTGGGACCACAGGAGAGGGAACTCAACCACAGATGGCCTCCATTTTCTCAGTAAAATAGGAAGCAAATCCCTGTGTTGAAAGAGGAGAGGGAGTGATTGCTATTCCCCATCAAGAGTCCAGATGAGATTAGACGACATGAATTTGTAGTGGACGTAGTTGTTGGCGTTGCATGACTTCTAGCAGAGTGGAGAAGACAGGGATAACCCAGAGTGAGGCATGAGACTGTAGTGGGACAAGGGGCTAAGGGAGTTGGCCAGAAGACAAAATACAGTTGAACTTGGCAGTTATAGATTTGGCACTGTGAAGGGAAGGAAGCGGGGCCCGAGGGCTAGAGATTTATTGAGGACAAATAATGGGTCTAAGAAGACTGAGGCAGAGGGAGAGATGGAAGGATGAGGGCAGGGGATGGGGTGGAAGGGAAGATTGTATGTAAAGTACAAAATGGGAAAGCAAGCTGAAGGTTGGTAAATGACCATAATAATGATCTGAAAAGGGCAATGGGACAAAGTAGCCTTCAAAAAAACACATGAAGATTGGAATAATTTTGAGGGGAAAAGTTTTAAAATTGAAAAGAAGTTTGCTAGTAATACAACAAAAAGTTTCTAAGAGTCCAGGACTGGGAAGAGTACAGCTGAGTTCTGCCTTTCATGATCATTCTTTTGGGGAATGAGGACTCAATTGTCATATTCTTTAAGAGGCAAAGCAAGAAAAGGACAGATTTTGTTTAAGCAGTTAAAACACTAGACAAGCTTTTCATTAGGGTGTGACGGATCATATAGAAGGGAGGCCTATAACTGTGGAAGATTAATAGCTTTGTAAGGTTCATTGCCCCTGGGTTGTCTGTCTTTAATTTTCCCATGCCCATGCCAAGAGCCAGGGAGGGCGGGGCAGTGTTGACTTCTATATTGCTTAATAAGCACTGGGCCAGTTCATAGAAGTTGATAGATCTGTAACCTCCCTCCATGTTATCATTAAGCTCCTCCTTTTTTTCCGACTCTCTGAATGTGTGTCTAAAAGAAGGCCATAACATTAAGTGCACACCGGAGAAGTGACCCAGAGGGTTAGAAAGACTATGCCAACGGGCATCTCTGGCCTGGAGGATCCTTAGGAATACCCAGGGGATATGAATGAAGACCCACGTGATGGCCCTGGATAACAATAGCATTAATTATAATGAGGAGCTCCTTGCAGCCTTTACTTTGCGTGGTGAGGGGGCTTGTATGTGGTTTGTGTCTAGTGGGATATGGGGAGAGGGTTTTACATTTCTGTGGAATATGATAATGTGGCAGAAGAGTCTCCTTGTTGAGGGTGGGTGGTACAGAGGAGAGAACGACATTCACTGTCTTTAATTTATCATCCACCTCTTGATCTTCACTGCATCAGTCTTATAGAGGTAGAATGTGTGAAGATCTGTTAACATAGATACAAGGAAGTCACAGAAATTATCTTTTCCTTCAAGAAGATATAAGCAACAGAATCCTCTGAAATAGTGCACTAAGAAAATTATACATGAGTTTTAGCTGCAGGGAACCTGCCAAACTGATCCTTTGTTCATCCTAGTAATGTCTGAGGCCTTTTCTAGAGTGCTTACTACTTGGCAGCAAGGGCCAGATGTATTTCTGTACTGCTTATTCTTTTTTCTAATTAAAAGGATATGTAGATCTATGGGGAAAAGGGCATTTAGTAAAATTGATTGTATTTAAAGCCCAGAGTACTTAGAAGATAGTTGTCCTCTATCTATAGTTAGCAGAAAGAATTGAGCAATGGAATTTGAAGCTATTTAACCACAGTATTTTAATAGCTTTGTTCTATGTACTTTTGGAAATATCCCTAGAGCATGTCTTTATATTAGCAGCATGTGTTAAAGGAAAAGAGAGGGTGGATTAGAGGGATTCATTATTTTCTTGCCTGCTTTAGAACCGTCTGATGTAGTAGATAGGTGACTGAGTTGTTGAGTCTCTTATGTTGACTGCAAGTCTTTAAGCATAAGGCATCTCTAGTGTAGGCTTTTTTTTTTGGTACAAAAAGTAGGCAGATGGGCTATTCAGTTTATACATTACATACTTTATGTTCTCTACCAGAATAAATATGTAAGAATTTTGAAATTTCTATTTCTTCCATTAAACTTTTAATAGTCCTTCCATTTACTTCAGTAATGTTATAGATGCCTGTAACTGAACTCAGAGACATGGACATTATATTTTATGTTGAATGATCCATACTAACATTCATTTGTTTATTCATTAAAAAAAATACTCAGTATATGCCAAATCCCTTGTGAGGATGCCCTTGGGACCACATAAAACTAAAATGGGAGACTGAACATGAGATGAAGTGAACAAATAAGGTAATCTGGGGCCTTACCTTAGGCCTCCTTGAGTGGGATAGATAATCTCTCTCTCGGAGGAGTAATGGTGTTAAATGGATACAGCCTTTTGAAAATGATGATCATTTATAGGAAATAGATATACTTCATATTTCAAATAAAAAAAATTAAGCTCAAGATAATTCCTTCCATCCTTTTAGTTCCTTTATTGTCCTGTTTTCATCACTACATATGACTTCTGACACACAGCTTATAGGTTTTTATATTCTTGACCTATTCTTAATTATTTTATGTTAAGTTAGTCATTAACTCACTTGCCTACGTCATCTTCAACTTTAGTTAGCTATTTATGTGTTATAAAAATTCTTTTTATTACATATAAACTTTAAAAGAACAAAGTTTGTGTGGGAATCAAACTATAATCATGGTAGGAAAACAAGACTTGTTACTTTTCCTAGGATATAGTGAATTTCTGCTAATGGGATTTGAAAATTAGTATTTTAGTATACTTAACACAGGTTTCAGATAATTTTACTTTAAATGTAGATATGCCTTAACACTTTCTTTGTTGCAGTATTTGTGGAGTGAAGGTTGTGTATCTTTTTTTTTTAAGATTGTGTATCCTTTCTTAAATAGAGCTATTTTGCCTCTGAATTAGAATCAAAATAATTTTTCAACAGAATATCCATGATTCTTCCCTTTTTTTAGTTGTCTGGACTATATAATATTTAACAGCACTGTTTCACTAATTTGAAAAAAGGGGATTGTGGGAAGATGCCATCATGCAGAGGATCTCAGACCACCCCTCAAAAAGTTTCTCTAAGTTAGAGGGCTGAATTTCTCACCTTTGATTTTCCTCTGATTCTATTAAAGAGGCAGGACATAGAAATTACTGTATTTTAGGTTGAAGAAATTACTTGACAACCCCTGGGTCCAGATTATCAAAAGTGTATTGTCAATCATATTAATGTGGTTAAATGATTGAGACACAATAGAGGTTTGAAGGGACAAAAGCTTTTCTTATAAACATTCATTATTTTGAAATTTTTTTCCCTTTCTAGTTTTCTTTTTCAATTTCATGACTTTTTTAAATGAAGACTCTGTTTTAAAGTTTAAGCTTCTTCAGATGTCCTCAAATACCACCAACCCAACTATGATTCTTTTTTAAATCTGTGATAATGAATGAGGAATGGAGATTAAAAGGTTGTTCAAATCAACAATTGATATTTCGACATCATTTTTTTTTTACCTTAAGCACGTACCTTCTTCCTTACCAAGTCTTTTGTCTGAATTACTAACAAATTACTAAGCAAAATTGATTTGAGTTTTGATTCACTTTATCTCAGATAAGATACCAAAGAGCAGTGAAATGGTCAAATAGCAAACAGAAAGAGGAAAAAGACACAAAGAATGACAATCAATCGACAAGCATTTATTAAATATCATTTATATACCATGTACTGTATTAAGTGCTGGGAATACCAAGAAATTAAACAGTACCTGCCTTCACAGAGCCTATGTTCTATCAGGGCAGACAACATTTTCATAAAATTTATACAAGGTTAAAAAAAATTGTTTGAGGAAGAACACTTGTAGCTGGGAAGTTCGGGAAAGGCTTCATTCAGAAGGCATCACTTGAGTTGAGTTTTGAAGGAAACAGTGGCTTGTAACAGGCAGAGATCAAGTGGGAATGCATTCCACTTGTGTAAGGCCAATGCACATGTGCAAAAACAGATTAAGTGTCATTTATGAAGGCCAGCAAGAAGGCCAGTTTGGGCTAACCAGAGAATATTAGAAGGTGAATAATACGTGGTATGGTTAGAAAGATATGCTAGGGACAGGTTGGACAGGCTGTCAAAGGTAAACCTACAGGAAAGAGTTGGGAACCATTGGAATATATTTAATAGAGAAATGACATCAGACCTATGCTTTCAGAAAATCAAAAATAAAATGTAATCTAATGTCTTCCTCATAAATCTCAAAGGATTAAGAAACCAAAAACGCTAAAATAATAATCGTCAGGAATTATCATCCTAAGTGACTAAAAGTAGAAAACAGTCAGTAATCAAGTCCCTTCCATGCCAAAGAGGTAAAAATCCCGAAACATTTTATACTGCCATGCAACTGATTGGTGCTGATCAGTGCATCACTTATAAATTGGCTGAGAGAAAAATAATCTAATATGTTGCCAAGACAGATTTCCCACTGTTCAGATTATCTGCAATATTAGCATGAAGAGTTGAGATTGTATATGGTGTCCAAGCCATAAATTGAAAAAATCCACTAGCATTTCGTTAATTTTAGGTCATTTGAAATATATTTAAGTGAAAGTCTCCTTTGCTTTTTAAGGATCAGTAATTACTACTACTGAGTAAAAGGTAACAGGCTGGAATGTCATACAATTATATAAAATGCTGTATTGCACATAGGCCTAGTGTAACTCAGTATTTTTTAGATAACTGTTTTCACCATGATTCAGGTTTTTCTAAGCCAACATTAATGATTATATTTCAGAAAAGAGCTACAGATAGACACCTAATTAGTGAATTTCCTTGGTTTCTGACATTCACCCACAGTTAATAGGCCATAACATAAAATAACTACTCTCAAATATTAACTTAATTATTAATTAGAAGGAAATTTTTCATTTATTATAACTTTTTTGTTTTTTGTAAATAGCATTTCATTTTTTCCAATTACATGTAAATATAGTTTTCAGCATTCATTTTTTTAAGTTTTGAGTTCCAGATTTTTCTCTCTCCTTCCTCTCCCCTTCCCCAAGACAACAAGCAGTCTGATATAGGTTATATATGTGCAATCATGTTAAACACATTTCCATATTAGCGAAAAAAGAATCAGAATAAAAGAGAAAAACCAAGAAGAAAGAAAAAACAAAAAAAAAAGTGGAAATAGTATGCTTTGATCTGCATTCAGACTCCAAAGTTCTTTCTGGATGTAGAGCATTTTCTATTATGAGTCTTTTGGAATTGTCTTGGATCATTGTATTGCTGAGAAGAGCTAAGTCTGTCATAGTTGATTATTACACAGGGTTGCTCTCTATAACCATTTAAGATCAGAAAAATAATTTGTAAACTTAAAACCCAGCAAACCTACCTAAGAAGGTAGAGAAATCCGTATCATCAAATTAGAAAAGTTGAAAATTACTCAGTTGGCTCCTGAAGGGAAGACAGAGCACATCTATCTGAACTTCCAAACCTTGCATTCTATGAACTCCTTTAATTACTATGATAGCTTTTTCATCACATTCATGTATTCTTGTTTTTTTAACAAGTTGATCCTTTTAACTCTCGTAAGTGCTTATGTTCAAACTTTTTCATTGTATCTGAAACAATCAGCATTGATATTGATTTTTTTTCTTAGTTCTAGGCACAGACAGGGTGGAACAGATGACCAGAACTTACAATGACATTGACGTGGTCACACACCTTCTGGCTGAGGTAGGATCACATCTTCCGCTTGAGTAAAGATTACTGACTTAAGTTCAAATGATCATTTTTCTTTAGCAGCAATAAGGAAATTAATTATTATTAGTTGCCGTAGCTTAAGTACTTAGAAAATCAAAAGAGTAGAAGGTCTCCTCCAACAATAGCTTCACCTCTGAATCTACATTTATTTGGATCTGATTAGATATTAAAATGCAGGTGCAGAGTAATTAAAAATACTGTATTAAAACTCTTTTACTTCGCCCCAACTAAGCATATAGATCTATCACTACCTATCCCTGGATACTTATTGTCTTACCCTTTATTTAGCTTTTTTGCCAACCTAGGCTTTGAGCCCCAAAACTCTTGGTCTTTTAGTTTCTCTCAGGATCTTATTTTCCTCCTCTGTAACAAGAGGCAGTTAGAATAGATGATTATTTTATAAAGTCTCTTACACCTTTAACCATCTTATGATCCTACTCTGTGAAATAACATTGTCCCTGTCTTCTAGAAACTTTAAACTATTAGCCTATATAGAACTGCCTTCTTCCTTTCCTTTTCCTCTTCTCTCCTCTTCATCTTACCCTAGCTGTGAGTACAGCATCCAGTCACAGGCTTGATCCCAGTACTGATCTCCCTCTGCTCTGCTTTTTCAGTGTTGGCAGCCCAGTGGCCCTCTCCTTCTAGAGGCTTACCCTATTGGTGCTTCATTTCATCCCAGATGCCTAGTTTGGTTTAGTCCTACATTTTCAGAGCTTCTAAACTCCAGTGATCCCCTAGCCTTAGCCTCACTCAGGAGCAGGGATCATTCAGATTTGTACCACTACACCCAGCTATGGAGCTGCTCCCAACATACCTAACTACTGGCATTCATTTCAATGCCCCTTTTCTATAACATTACTTAATAATTGTGTTTCCTGACCCTACTTCTAAGGGTGTAACAACAGTGCTGTTTGCCACTTACTAAAGCTGTGTAAAACCAACAACACCAACACACAGAAGGGCTGCTAGCACAGATTCTGCTTTTCTAAGGAAAGCAGTTTTAAGGGGTTAACAATCTCACTTTAATCAAACATACATATATATAATTCACTTAGTTCAGGGGAGAAAGCCAGCACTTTGAACTTCAGAGCAAATACAAATAGAAGTTACAAACAGAAAATATCAACAGATCAAATAACACAAACCAGTAGACAGGCTTCTAGCTTTCTGTCCAACATCTCAATATATAGTTACTAGGGAAGCACCAACATCTGGGTTTTCAAGTGGGGGGGGGGGGGACTGGCTCCTTAACAACGGCTACCCAGAGTCTCGTCTAGTTAAATCACACAACACCCTTCCACTGAGTGAGAGTCCCGAGCTAAACCTCTAACCTTTGAATTTATATACCCTGTTCAGGGTCAGGGGGTGTCACAACCATGCAACTCAAACCTATGTGAACTAGGCTTTCCTTTGATGTAAGCAGGTAATCAAAAACTCTCCATTTAATCAAAAAAACAAAGGCCAGTCTCATCAAAGACACTTGATTACCTAAGTGTTCCAAAAGAGAAAACAGTAAAAAAAAAAAAAGTCCCACCTTAATTACCATAACAGAGGGTCACAGTTACATGTATTCTCTAGTGCTCTACAACCTTGAAGGCTTCAGGATCCTTATGTAAGATGATGAGCAATAACTCAATGTGAAAAATTAGATATTGATTTGCATTTAGCACTGAGGCCTTCACATGTTTGGCTGAAAAATTTTCCTCCTTTCTTTTCTCTGGAATTAAAGTGGAATTTGACACTTTCTAGGAATTCACATTTGTGACTAGAGTTTCTGGAGTATGTTGTATTAAGTAACACTCTACTTACTGTCAAGTGAAAGCTGTTTGCTGTTTGAGCAGAGAGATCGGGACCTCGAGCTGGCAGCTCGTATTGGACAAGCTCTCTTGAAGAGGAACCATGTTCTATCTGAACAGAATGAAGCCCTCGAGGAGCAGTTGGGACAAGTTTTTGACCAAGTGAGTGGTTTTCCTGAATGACAGAGGCCTTAAGAGAGCGGAGCTATCTACTGTGGTGGATTTTCTGAAATGACTCCATCACATGAGGCCGCTCTGTCAGGTGGAATAGTTTGACTGCCATTATAATGAACGCAGTGATGGAAGAAGATATATCGAAGGCCCTCTATTATGTGATTGTGCTCTTATTAATCGTGTGAAAATAACTTAGTACTTGTGGTAAGCTACTTGTGTAATAATCGTCTATTTTACCCCTGTTTTAGCCATGTTGTTTGTGTTTTATGAAGCTTTCATCTTGAATTTATGTTAAAGATCCGTCATTACTTAAGGGATCTGTAATTTGATCAGTGATGCTGGTACTCCCACCACCAATATTGATCATAACCTATATTATATCACTTAGACGGCCTTTCTGAACTTTACTTAGTCGGTCTTTGGACAACATGGCGGCCCCAAACCCTAAGCTTGGACGGCTTGGTGTAGGATCCATCACAGTTTGCCCTCTACTAACATATCCTTTGACATCCCAGAGTCTTTTCTGTGACTTCTTGAAACAGAGAAAGGTTTGAATGGAAATGTGAAAGATAGGAACCCCCCCCTTTCCTGTGATGCCTTTAGTCATTGTTATTCACAGTTTAAATAGAAAATGCAGCTTGCCTCTTAACAATAAATTTGTTCATTTAAATTGATTTCTATTGAACTGTAACTTATTAGAATGCTTATATTGTTAAAACTTCAAAGCTGCATTGTAGCAAAAAATGTTCTCAATTTGTAGTTTGAGGAAGACTGAGTGAAGTTTTTTCATCTCTTACCATCTTTCATGTCAGGCAGGAAAATGTTACTTTTAGACTTGTTGTCTTAGTTTAAACTGTGGAACAATTCTCAGAATTCAGAGGCCGTGTTGTCTGCTGTATAAAGTATGAAATAGGAAACACGTGGTAAATCAGATACCTTTTGTATTTAGGTTAATCAGCTGCAGCATGAGTTGTCTAAGAAAGATGCATTACTTCGAATTGTCTCCATTACTTCAGAAGAGAGTGAAACTGATTCCAGCTGTTCTACACCTCTTAGGTTTAATGAGTCTTTCAGCCTTTCCCAAGGTCTCTTACAGGTGGACATGCTACAAGAAAAACTCAAGGAACTGGAGGAAGAGAATTTGGCTCTCCGGTCTAAGGTAACCTAATGCTAATCCTCTCTTACTTCACAATGCATGTTAAAATTAGGGAGTTGGGGGCGGGGTGGAGTGGAAAGGACAATCTAGTAAGTTTAGAGCAGGATTTCTTAATCTAGAGTCCATAAACTTGGTTTTTTAAAAAAAAAAAACTTGTAAAATATTTTGGTAGCTGTATAACTGGTTTCCTTTATGATCCTATATATTTTAATTTTACTCATTCACTTAAAAAGATTGTTCTGAGAAGGGCATGTAGGCTTCACCAGAGTTCCAAAGGGGACCCATAACTCAAAAAGGGTCAAGAACTCCTGGTTTGGAGTATGCCCAAGATTTCCTTGAGGTTACACTACTTATGCCTATCTGTGCATTCACATGGTCCTAAATTTACTTACTTTAAAAGGGAGAAGGTGTTGAACTTTGCAAGAAAAAGAAGTTTAGAAAATTCTTTAGAAATCTTTTGGTAGACCATTTCACCCAAATCAACTTCAGAAGTATGAACTATAGCTTTCGTAGACCATTTCACCCAAATCAACTTCAGAAGTATGAACTATAGCTTCAGTCTTGAGTATACATGAAACACATCTATTCACAGAGATTGCTTTTTTCCATATCACTCATTGGTTGGTACATATGAGGTTGTGTCCTTAACTATTTCTTCTCCATACAGAATATCTAACCTAAATAGAGTTTTCAATATATTGGGATTTATTCCTTTGAGTCATAGTGGAAAACAAGATGCTATAGTGAAAAGGGCTCTCAATGAGGAGTCAGAGGACCCCAGTGTGAATCCCTGTCCTGCCCTTTCCTACCTATGTCACCCTGGGGAAGGCCACTTAATCTCCCTGAGTCTCATTCAGTTCCTTGTCTGTCAAGTATGAGGGTTGGACTAACTTGACATCTCAGGTCCATTTCAGCTTTTAAGTCTGATTCCATGATCCTTCTTGGGTAGGGTATCTTGTGATCATCCTTCACTGGCTTCTCTTCCTCCTTTCATTCTATAAAGGGAGCTAGATGTTCTGTAGGAGCCTTCCCCTTTCCCTCCCTTGGTGAGCTCAGTATTCCACTCCTGTGGCTTCACCTCATCACTTCTTGGCAGATGACACCTGAGTTCACATCCCAAGCCTGCCTTAAACTCTTTCCCAAACTAGAGTCCTCCATTTCCTACCCCCTTCCCCTCCAATTTTGCATATCTTGATGAACAAGTGCCCATCAGTTGCATCTTATCTAAATGTGATGTGTCTACCACAGGGACTCTGCACACAGTAGGTGCTTAAATGTGTGTTGAATTTTAATCATTCATTCAGCAGGCATTTATTAAATCGCAGTTATGCAGAAGACACAGTAGTAGGTGCTATAGATACAAAGACAAAAATAAATCAGGTCTTGCCCTCAAAGAATTTATGTTCTACTGTGGGAAAACAACATGTGCATCAGTTGCCAGTGCAAAATGTATACAAGATAAATACAAAGCCTTGGGGTTGGGAGGGAGGAGAGAGACAATAATAACTGGGGGAATCTCGAAGGGCCTCTTGTAAAGGGCTGCATTTGGGCTAAGCCTTGGTCACAGTCTTTTGGAGGGGTAGAGGTGCGAAGGAAATGCATTCTGTTTGTAGAGGGCAGCTTAGGCAAGTCATGGAGACAGGAGATAAAACGTAGCATAGGATGCAATGGTAAGTAGGCTCATTTAATGGTTAACAATGCTTAATGAGGGAGGGCAGTAAGTGTGGGATCAGCTTAGAAAGCTAGGTTGGAACCAAGCTATGGAGGACTTTAAGTGTCAGCCAGAGGAGTTTGTGCTCAATTCTCAAGGCAGTAGGGAGCCACTCAGTCTTCTTGAGCAGGACAGTGACGTGATTAGGAAGCTCTGTGAAGAATGCATTGGATAAGGAAGAGCCTGCAGACAGGGAGACCAGTTAGAAGGCTGCAGCTACTGCTTGGGCAAGAGTTGGTAAGAGAAGGGAGCAGATGAGGCAATATGTTGTGGGAATGGAATCGACAAAATTTAGCAACTAACTGGATAGGAGGGGTGAGGGACAATGAATAGGAGAGGATTACTTATCCGGGTTATATGAAGGATGGCGGGGAACTCAAAGGGAAGAAGAATGGGCCTTAGGAGAAAAGATAATGAGACTAGAGCTGGATTTATAGATCTGAGATTCATCTGTATAAAGATGATAATTGAATCCACAGTAGCTGATAAGACCACCAAGAAACAAAAGGGTTTTCTTTAGGGGATGGTCCATGAATGATGGACCAGTAAAAGAAATTGAGAAGGAGGAGAGAGTGATTAGCAGTACTGCAGAGGATGAGAAGAAGAATCCCTCTGGTTTAGCAGTTAGCAACCTTGAAGAAAGTGATTTCAGTTGAATGTTGAGGTCATAAACTACATAGGAACAGATTGAGGAATGAGTGAAAGGAAAGGAAGTGGAGACAGTCTTACTAGGAGTTTGGTTGTAAAAGGCTGCTAGCTCGAAAGGATGGTAGAGGCAAGTGAAGGTTTTGATAGGATGGGGAAGACCTTTGAGGGTGTAGAGGGAGAGATTAAGGAATAGAGAGGGGAGGGGTGACAGTGAATGAGAGAAGCAAACTACTGAAAGAGAGGAGATCCAAAGGCATCAGGGGTGAAGAGAAGATCTTCTTTGTCAGAGACTGAGTCAGAGTCAGAGAGGACGGTGGGTGATGGCAAGGTTTGTCTATAATTTATGACCTGCCATATTAATGCTATTAATATATTAGTTAATGCTCTAAGCTTTCATCCAGAAGTTTGAGTAGAAATTTGGGTCCCAAACCTAGCCTGGTTCACTCCATTTGTGCTTTACTTTTTATTTCCTACCAACTTGCTAATCAGTTGCTCACAAAAATTGCAATAAAAATTCCTTCATGATGATTTTTGCATTCTCCTTCCTTCTAGAACTAGAGTAATACCTGATGCTGTAAATGTTGTCTTGGTTTTTATCTTTCTAGTCCAGCATGCTCTGTTTTGTTTAGAGTCCTGATAGTCACGACACTGTCTTTTCCTCATTCACTTTACTCCCTTGCCTACTTCTAATAAAAAAAAGTTTACTGTATCCTTGGGGTGTGTGTATATATGTTTAAAGTGCCCTCAGGCTTGTACATCACCTGTGGTAATGACTACATGGAAAGTATCAAGGTTATCCTTAGTTCATTATAATGAAGTTCTGTGCAGACATATAGTTTTATGGAGGTATCTTCATGAACTTGAATATCTTCATATCTCAAATGAGATAGAAAGGTTATTTCAACTACTCATAACTCATTATTAGGGAATTAAAATATACTACTATTACAGAACTTACTGCAACCACTTTTTTTCTATTAAAGGCTTGTCACATAAAGACCGAAACAATTACCTATGAAGAGAAGGAGCAGCAACTTGTCAATGACTGTGTTAAAGAACTCCGTGAGTATTAGATTTCCTTTCTGTCATTGGAACTCAGGTATAGAGTATTCTAGAATGGCCTTTTTTCAAGCTTAATAATGCTTAATTTTTTGGCTATTTTTGGGTGAACATTCAAGTCAACAGATATTTAAGGGCCTACCAATAAAACAACTTCAATAACTACCTACTATATGCAAGACACTGAATTGAGTATAAGGGTTACAAAGACAAAAATGAGGTAATCTCTACCCCTAAGAAACTGACATTATGTGTTTCATAAAGTTCGAGTTCGCAATTGACTAAATTTTATGTAGAAGTCAAATTGAAGATTTCTCTAAGAATATTTCAAACAGCACTTTCAAGTACATTTTAATATCTTGGTATGTAGCCTGTTTTTTTTTTTTTGATTAAATGAGAAAGATGGACTAGGGTGATAGCCAGGGTCCTTACAATTTTAGGACTATAAAGATCCATAATGTGAAATAAAACACCAAACTTAATTTTCAAATGTTTTACTTCCTATACCCCCAATACTAGTTGTTAAATCAGGCTTATATCACTATCCGTAATATCAAAGTACAACAACTGAAAAGATGTGGGAAAAAAGACAGCGAGCATGTCACCTCAAAGAGGGATAAATGACTTTCTGTCAAGAACCACTGACACCCAAAACTATCGATCAAGAATGACATAAATGAAGATTCAGTTTAGGTTTTAGGTCAAAAGATTTTTGAGAGAGAGGATAAAATGTTGTGCAAGACCAGTTTTTAAACTAAAGATAGGAAACGCAATTCTGTTCAGTGCATTTTAACAATTAAAAAAAAGTTTTTTAGTACTGTGTCATGATCAGTTAAGAGGAACAACCAGGAAGAAATAATAGTAGTTAATAATAATAAAGCTAGCACTTATGTAGTGCCTAGTATATTCCAGGCACAACAACTTTAGGAAGTAGGTGCTATTATTACCTCCATTTTACAGATGAGGAAACTGAGGCAAACAACTTAAGTCACTTGCTTAGGGTTACATAGCTGGTGAGTGTCTGAGATTGGATCTGAACTCAAATCTTCCTTACTCTAGGCCCAATGCTCTATCCATGTAGCTGCCTAAGAAAGTAAGTGGGACAGGGGAAGGGAAGAAGAGAGAGAAAAAGACACCAAAGGAGATAAGAAGGCTGTAGCTTATATAATAAGTGTGGCTCTTGGTCCTTCCCACTCATTTAGGCTCCAAGCATCTACATTAAGTTATTCCAAAATTTTTGGGCTCTAAGAAACTTTAAAAATCAAATCTCTCCTTTTACAGATGAAAAAATAATCTCAAACAAGTGAAAGGACTTCACAGAGCTACCAAATTGCAAAGCTAGCTTTCTGGTTACTCATTACTCTCCTCTGAAGTCTAATTATCTCTCCACCAACTTAAAAGTATTTTCTGAACTGAGAAACAACTGAGAGGAGTGGGGAGGAGAGGGCTCTGGTTGTCTGTGTTTTGGTGGGCTGTTCTTTCCTCTAAATTTTAAAGTTTATTTTTGAAATAAATATTTACTTTCTCCTGGAATCCTCATAGCTTAACATGAGTGTGAAAGAATGATAGAGGTTTTAGAAATTTCCCCTAAAAATGTTGAATGTTTTGCTAACTTGCCTGAAAATCTGTCCAACTTGCAAAGGCTCCCTGCTTGATGAGAGTTGCCTTCCTTCTCAGTAATTAAGCCACCATTTCTTTCATTTTTCAGATATTTTTCAAATCCAAATCTTTTTGTTTTTTTAAGATTAATCAAGTGATACTACAGATGATCATGAGTGTTCTCCCCAAGGAAAACTCAGTGAAAAACCTTTGATGAGTGAAGTGGACTAGGTGTAAAAGATTGGGTTTTGTTTGTTTTTTCTTCTAAGTGGCTCTTGTGTTATTATTATTTATTATTTTTAGCTCTATCTACTAGAACCCTGCTAGGTTAAAAAAAATGCTAGCTTACCTACGCCTAGGATTGTATTTTAACACCTTAAACGTAACTATTCTGTCTTATCTACTGTCCTGGTAAGAGCTGTTTCTGAGTCATGGGCCAAATATCCTACCATCCCAAAAATATCTTAAAGAAATTGTACCCGAATTGCTACTCTGTCCCAAACTTGCTTAACTTGACTAATTCTTTTATTGTTGTTCAGTTGTTTCAGTCATGTCCAACTCTGTGACACCATTTGGGGTTTTCTTTGCAATGATACTGGAAGGGTTTACCATTTCCTTCTGCTCATTTTACAGATGAGGAAACTGAGGCAAACAGGGTTAAGTGACTTGCCCAATGTCACACAGCTAGTAAGTATCTGAGACTGGATTAGGTCTTCCTGACTCCAGTCCTGGCACTCTATCCACCGTGCCACCTAGCTGCCATGACTCATTCTGCATTGACAACTCTACCCGAGTTGTTTCCCATTGTCTTTGAGTTAAAATCTTGTTGACAGGTTGTTTAATTCCATGTATGTACAAGGGTGCTTCTGCATCAGCTCTAAATGCATGACCCTTTGGCCTCATCTGAAATACTGAATCATAAAGTAGAAGTACCCAATTAAAATGTATGCATTATTTCAAAACATATCTGCCCTTGTAGGGAATATCCTTGAATCAGTGCCCACTCAAGGTGAGCCATTCTAGAAGTCCTCATCTGATTTGAGCTTGGACACTGGGGGCCTCCTTTAACCAATGCTTGCCCTCAGTTGCGATGGTTTTTCATCTTTTGCTATTTCATGAAAGAAGTTCATACTCCACACTAGTTTTTTAAGGCAGATCCTAGATTCTTAAACCAGCTGGATTTGAGAAAGTTGTTTTTTAACAGAGTTAGTTTTTATAGTTGTTGGCATTGTCAGTAGCCTGCTCACAAGTAGTCAGGGATCTGGGTTACAGACCTTAGCTGCAACTTTGTAGCTGGGTGATCTTGATCACTATGGGCAGAGAAATGCCACCGTGTGTTCCCCTGGTATCCTTAGAGGTATAAGAATTGTTCTCTTAACTCCATTTGACTCTCAGGTGAGACAAACGCGCAGATGTCCAGGATGACAGAGGAGTTATCAGGGAAGAGCGATGAACTGATTCAGTACCAGGAAAAGATCTCCTCCCTCTTGTCGCAGATCCTTGATCTTCAGCATAAACTTAAAGAAGTAGGTTTTAAAGGCATAAGCCTTTTTTGTGCCCTATCATTAGACCACAGAATATTCTAAATACACCCCAACCTAACTGTGCAGTTTCTTTCACACCCACCCCAACCATTCTGTTAGCATACCACGCCGCCTGCGCTGTAGGACATGCCTTTCACTGTCACCGAGGCTGTCATCATCACTTCCTTATTGGTCCAGTCTGTCTAATGTGCCAGTTTAGTCATCATAATGCATGTTTCTGATCCATTCATGTCCCTGCTTGAAAACTGCCCTGGTTCTTCATTATCTACCAAGTAGTTATGTCTGCTTAGCCTAGAACTTGAGACCTAGAAAAACTGACTCCAGTCTGCCTTCAGCGTATCTCACATGACTCCCTGTCATATACTGTCTTCTTCAACCAAACTGGAATACTCATGATCCCCCGAATATGCTTTCCTGTCTCAACACCTTTGCATACACTGTTGCCTGTGTCTGGAATACCGATCCTCACCTCTATCTCCACTTCTGAGTCTCTGGAAAACGGAGTAACTGTTCACCTAACTCAATAGGCTACCATGTGACCTATTAGTAAATAATCCTTGTAGTTCTCTGGACAATTTGGAGGACAAATAGTTTTTGTCCGTGTTAGACTTTATAGTTATTTTATAATTATGAGCCTAATGTTACAATTAGGATTTTATGAAATTGCCTCTTCAGGAATAACTGTTATTCATATCAGAATGTCTTATGATATTATATGCTTCCTCCATAAAAATAATAGCTGTATGTTATATGCTTAAAATTAAGTATGTTTTTTTTAACATGGCATTAGCATGTGATTGAAAAAGAAGAACTGAGGCTTCACCTCCAAGCTTCCAAGGATGCCCAAAGACAGCTGACAATGGAGGTAATGTATTTTCTTGTCTTTTTTGTGTCTCTCTTTTTCTAGTGAATAGAAGTTTCACTGATTCTTCGGTGGTGTTTTAGGAAGAATTATGTAACTTGAGAAAAATGAGAAAAGCAATGATTCTCAAGAAAAATAATCAGGAGGCATCTATGGACTATTATTGGCATATTCTATGAATGACAAAAAAATTTTAAATTCTGTAGAATTCTTCAGCAAAAATAAATTTTTCAGCCTAACTCACATGACCGCTAACAAGACAGTTCCTTTTACATAGGGTCAGTGATCTCAAATGAGAACGGCAGAGATCATTGTCGTAAAGGAGGCTGCCTTGTCAACACACTGCTTAAAAACAGCAATAGAAGTACCAGAAAGAAGCTAAACTACCAGAAACCCTCAAAAGTTGGAAGTAATTCACAGAAATGATGGATTCAATGGTCTCCCATCTGTGATCCATGGTGCGCCGTTGGTTTCCTCCCAGAGTCAGCACCCTGGCATGGGCAGTGGTTCTTCTCAGGCTGACCTATGAGAGGACATGGAGGAATGGGAGGAATGCCTTGTGGGAAGAGCAAGTGCAGATGGCGTGCTGCTGGTGTCGTGCGCCATCAAAAAGCCATCGAAGTAGTTAAAGGCAGCTAGGTGGCACAGTGGGTAAGAGTGCTGCACAGGGGGTCAGGAAGGCCCGAGTTCAAATCCTGCCTCAGACGTTTGCTAACTGTGTGACTCCAGGCAGTCATTTAACCTCTCCCAGCCTCAGTTTTCTCATCTGTAAAATGGGTATGACAATAGCACCTACCTCCCAGGGCTGTTACGGGAATCCAGCGGAATGACATATGTACAGTGTTTTGTGAACTTTAACATACTACATAAATATTCGCTGGAATTATTGTTATTTCTACAAAAAACAAGAAAGGGCAGACAAAATTTGAATAGAGTGTGCTGAAAGTTGAGATTGGCATTTATTTCAGAATCAACTTTGTTAGAACAACTAAGCATTCTTTTAAAAAACAAAGTACTTAAAGATCAAGATGACTTTTAGGAGAACAGGGATCATCACATGTAATGCTGCAATCCATAGATACCTTTCAGCTGCGAGTAACTGGGTGATAGGTCAGCGGAATCACCAGGGATGAGGTTAAAGATTAGTATTATCAGTGAGGTGGGGGCTGGGAAAAGATGCTGGTGAGGAGGTGAGACAGGAGGCATTAAACTTTCTTAAAGTTAATAACATAAAATATGTGAACTTTTCCACGTGAGTTTGGGAAGGATTAGTCTAGTGAAATACAGGTAATTATATTCCTTCTCTCAAATGATCCTTCTATTGTACACATATATGTATACACACACACACATATATATATATACACACCTACCTATATACATAAATACACACATATATATGTGCATATTCCTTTCATCTACTGCTGAGGTCTCATGAATCATACACATCATCTTTCCATGTAGGAATGTAAACAAAACAGTTCAACTTTAGTAAGTCCCTTATGATTTCTCTTTCTCGTTTACCTATTCGTACTTCTCTTGATTCTTGTGTTTGAAAGTCAAATTTTCTATTCAGCTCTGGTCTTTTCGTGGAGAGAGCTTGAAAGTCCTCTA
>CM053626.1:66783701-66805879 GCA_028646595.1 Phalanger gymnotis | reverse complement strand
GCCAAAAATGGCATCCAGTGCTGGTGTCCTTAGTTCCTTAGGTGCAGGAATTATTTCTTTTTGGTCTTTGTAGCCCCAACACGTAGTGCAGTGCCTGGCATGCAGTAGGTACTTAATAAATGCCTTTTGAGGGGATTATGGCATATTTCTTACTAAGAGACTCATGATATCAGAGGCAAAATGAGGAAACATAAACAATAGAATCAAGAGTTCATCAAGGAAAGGCATTGAGAGAAATGTGCAATTTGTCTGGGCAAAACATGTCCTAGTTGATGGCGCTAGCTGATGGGACAATTGTACCAAGGATGGAGTTACTAGAGATAGTCATCTTCATGGTTCAGAATGCTGGTGTGCAGTTAGTTTGTGTATCAAAAAAATACAATCACCAATATTATGGCTGTCATTAGTAATTGTTATCAATAACCACATTAATAGCCATCATCCTGATTTAGAATTGAATCAGAGATTGTAGAGATGTAAACCTGCTGTGAGAAGCCCTCTGTGAGTTTATAATGGTATTAAAGAGGTTAGATTCTACCCTAACAAGAAGAGTAAATGGAGGGCTTTCTACCCCTGTACTGCTTCTAAAGGTTTGTTGGTACCTGCTATAACCACAATGATAGACTTAGCCACCCTAAAGGATAATATTCAAACAGATTTAGTGAGAGTCTCTTAAGAGCTTTTAATAGGAAGAAAATCTGATTATTCATACTAATTTCAAGGCTTGAATCAAGTTGAACCTTGATAGAGTTTGATGCTTTTCTTAAAGATCTAGAAAAAAGAAGGGTGTATACTTAAGAGAAGGGTGTGAGGGGAAGGGGAAGTATGGGTTTGCTTTCACAGCTGTATCACTTCCTGCCCACCTTCTTGGGAGGAGGTACACAGGGTTCCCCCTCCTCACATCTTATGAGTTTAATTGATAATCACTGACCCCTTTTATGGGAACAAGTGTAAAGGTAGGCAGAGAAAACAGAAAATGAGTATAAAGAAGTGAATAGAGGCCTAGAAGAATTGGTTTATACTTGTAGGTAAAGGTTCTTCTGATGGTGTAATTGTATACTTTTCACCAGGTTTATGTTAGAACCATGGCCAAGTACTGTCCCTGGGAGGATCCCATTATCCCTTGTGCAGATGCTGGTTTGCCTTTCCAAAAGGGGGAGATCCTCGAGATTGTGGATCGAAATGACTCCCTCTGGTGGCAGGCCAGGAAGGTCTCCGACTTTGGTGCCTGTGCTGGTCTTATCCCTTCTAATCACCTTCTGAAGAGGTAAGGGGACTGATTGTTGTTGTTTTTTGTCCTTCATTCTCCAAGAGGACCCTGACATCAGGGAGGTGATGCCATGACATGCAAGTGAATTGGAGTTAAGTGAGGCAGGACTGTGCAAAGTCACCAGCCTTACTTTTAAACTCTAACCACCAGCAAAACATAGTTTTGCTTAGGCTTTTATTGTATTTAAGATGGTAGAAGGAAAGAGAGTGAGGAGAGAAGAGGAGAGGAAAAGAGAGGAGAGGAGAGAGAGGGAGTAGAAGAGAGAGAGGGAGAAGAAGAGGAGAGGAGGGGAGGGGAGGAGAGAAGCTAGAGAATAGATCTAATGGGATGTTTCTACCCTGGGTCTAATTTCTGGTCCTTGGCTTTGCAAGTTCAGTTCCATTTTGTCAGTTCACCCTATGATCAGGTCCTGGGGGCTAAATTACATAACCACACTCACAAGAGACAGACTGATAAAGCACAGTGCCAGTTTATGAATTTACATGGAGAGACTCAATGGCCAGACTGGGATATTCATGTTAGCTGTTCAGTACAGTCTCCCCTCCACCTAGAATTCTGCTTGGGAAGCCAAATTAATGTCAGAAGCCTTATTGTTGAGTACAGAGTCAAATTAGAGTCTGTTGAGGTGATCTTAAGGGACATTGCTGTAAAGTTTTGATACTTGGGTGGACACATCTCAAGCTGTGATATGGATTGCAATACCAGGACTGATCAATCAGGGTACCCTATCCCCTGGACTATGCTGAAGATACATCAACCAATTCTTTATTCATTACTCACCTTTTTTCATTATCTATTATCAATCACCAAAAGCTTTGGTCACTGCAATCCTCCCTTGTGATGGACTTATTTGTTGAATGAGTGGGAAGCAGCATGGTGCAATTTGGAGTCAGAGAGCCTGGGTTTGCATATTGGCTTTCACCAGTGCTACCTATGTGACCTTGGGCAAGTCATTTAAAAAGTCATGAAAAAGAGGGCTTGATGTTCCAGCCCTGGTTCTGCCACTTACTGTCTGTTAGACCTGAGGGACATTACTTCTTTGCTTTTAGCTTCTGATCTGAAATAAAGAGGTTGGATTAGATGACCTCGAAGATTGCTTTCAGCTCTAAATCTATGAAACTCCTCTTTGCCTCAGTTTCCTAATTTGTAAAAAAAGGAGATTGAGTGAGATGAACTCTAAGATCCTTTGTTGCTCCAGATCCTAGCATACAATGATGATAGTAATAGTAATTCTAGACATTTATACTCTCAAATACTCAGGTGGATGTGGGATCTCATTGATTTACATGTTCTCTTCAATGATGCGGATCACAATGTATTCATGCCTGCCTGACCTGTGGGCCTCTTGTCCATGTCCTCCTGGAAGGTCATCACGGGAATGTTCACAAAGGGCTGGGGGCCTTCTTTAATTTCTTCTGACATTGCAAAGATAACAGTGGAGCCCTCTGGTCATCTGCCTGTTATCCTACATCATGACCTGCCCATCTTCTTTTCATGTTGTATGTTTCCATTCTTCAAAGTGCTTTATTTCTATATGTTGTATGTGTAAGTATGTATATACTCTGTAGTTCTATATGTTGTCCTTCAAGTCACATAATGTAGGCAACTGCCTACTTCATCTGTGTATATTGATCAATACCTGGAACAGCCCCCCCCCTTGGTGATGAGCTAGTTCCGGGGTTGTCAGGGTCCCTTATTCTATCCCAAGGACACACACAGACACAGACACACGTGTGCAAAATGGCGATGATAAGGCAGGGACTGTGCCTTATACTACTACTATAAATATATATGCATGTGTGCTTATGTGTATGTATAATGTATGTATTTACGCAGACATACATGTGTATGTATATAGGCATCTATATAGGTATATCTATATCTCTATATAGCTATTCCTATAGAGTATGTGTGGGTGTGGGTGTATAAGATGGGAGTAACAAGGCATGGACCATGCCTTAAACTCCCATTATAAATAAATAAATATATATATGTATGTGTGTATGCTTGTGTGTGTGTGTACACACATGTGTATGTATACAAATCCATATAGACATATCTATGTCTCTATATCTATAGATATGTGTTTATGTATGTATCTATGCATATACACACATATATACATATACATATATACATACGTGTGTGTGTGTGTGTGTGTGTGTGTGTGTGTGTGTATCACAGCTCTCATCTGGATGAGCCTCAACTACAGAATCATTCTAGGAGCATTTAGGTATGTATGTGTTTGGTACCAGGTTCTACTTTTGGCCTTCTCTCCTGTAATAACGCTCCCTTCTACATACGTAGCTTTTCACTGTCCGCATTTGATTGTCACCACAAGCCTATGAGGGAAGAAGGACAGACATAAATATCACCATTTTATAGATGAATAAACATTCTCAGAGACATCAAGTGGCTTGCCTATGATCACACACAGTCATTGGGAATGCTAATCAGTAGTCATGGAGCAGCTAAGTGGTGCCAAGCACGAGACTTGGAGTCAGGAAAAGATGAGTTCAAATGCCACTTCAGACACTTATAAGCTGTGTAATTCTGGGCAAAATACTTAACTTTTCTATCTGCCTCAGTTTCTTCACCTATAAAAATGGGGATAATAATAGCACCTATTTCCCAGGGTTGTTATAAGGATCAGATGAGATAACGTTTGTAAAGAACTTAACATAGTTACTGCCAAGTAGTAAGCATTATGTAAATGCTTATTTCCTCCCCAGCCCCCCACCCCCCACCCCAAAAAGCACCTGTTTAATTAGCTCACTTCCTTCCTTTACCATCACCCCCTTCCAAGTAGATGAATAGGTCATAAATCTTGACAATTCTCTGGTCCAACGTAAATGGATAAACAGCTGCTTACAAAATTGTACCCAGGTATCACATCTATTATCAAGTAGGAGAAAGAATTAATATTAAATGGTTGTTAACTAATGGATAAATGAATGGCAAATGAAGGACCGAATGAAAGGGCACACAACAGAATTTTAGCATGCTGAATTCTGTTCTGGTTTAAATGAACTGCCTTTCTCCTTTTAAAAAAAAACATCAAAACATTTTAATGCCAAAAAGCATTTTGTATGGAAGATTTGATTTGGTTTAGTCTCTGATTCAACAGAAATGGCAGTGTTATTTGTATTCTTAGAAATTTTTTGGCATAGGGGTGATTACAGGTTTATAGGATTAAAGCATTAGGTACAAAAGGTTGGATCAAATCCTTATGTAACTCGTGGCCATTCCTGAGTCTCTGGCCTCCCAAGGTCTTGGGGGCATCTCAAGAGTAACTCTGTGGCTCCCTTTTGAGAAACTTTACGTTAGAAGCAAAGAAGATGAGGAAAAAATGCATTATTTTTTGGCTTGAGAAGCCTTTTCATGCCATACTGAGGATGGCAACAAACTAAATTTCAGATCCGTTTAGCACAGAACACATCGAATTGAAACTGACCATGTGTCAGATGACATGGTGTTGTCCTGCTGATGAAAAGAACTGAGGTTTGAGGCATGATAGCTTTACAGGATTATAAGGTTAGAGCTACAGAGGACCAACTCCCTCATTTTTTAGATGAGGAAACTGAGCCAGAGAAGTTAAATGATTACCTAAGATCATACAGCTATTGAGGGTCTCTGTCAGGATTAGAACTCAGACCCTCTGGACTTCAAGTCCTGCGCCCCAGCTGGAGAAACATCTTATGACAGGTGGAGGAAAATATGTATGTGAATTTAAGATATGTATTCCTCTTACTTCATGTTCAGTTTTAACTTCAAGGCCAAGACATACAATGCACCTGACACACACCTGAGACCTTTGACAGTTTTGCCGGTGTTTTTCAATTGTCTTCTCCTGTTTGTTTGTTTTTTTCAGGTCCCTCTCCTCACTCCCTGTCATTAGGACTGTTTCTTGATTTCTTCTATAAGGGCTGGCATTTGAGGTTGTTGGGAATTATAAAGAAAAAATAAGTTTTCACATAACAGCTGGTTTGCTGGGTTGCTGGGTTATTAATCTCCCACTTGTGCAGTTAATCTTCCTAAGCCAAAAGCTGTAGATGTTGCTTTGGCCATTAGCAGGTAGAACACTTATCTGAGAAGACCAGAAGGCCTGCAGGGAGGGAAGGGAGGAGACTGGTGTTCTGGAGAATTAACAACAGTGGACATGGTGTGTAATGGTCTAAACTCAATTTCTCAATCCATTCAGCCATAACCTTCAAAGTTGTGGTGTTAATGTGACTGAAGATCTTCCCCTTCCCACGGCCTATCTCCCATTCAATAGGCCTCAGGTGGAGCTAGTTAAGGGAGAGGCTTGATTGTGGTCAGGCCTAACCCTTTACTTGGCCCACACCCTTTTGCTAATTAGATTAGGAGAGGCTTGAGGCCTTCAGGCCCTACCAAGAGGATTTATACCTAGAAGATAGCCTTTAAAGGGTGAGAATTCAGGAGTCAGAAGAGAAACCAGAATTTGGCCCAAGGAGAAGGAGTAAGAACTTGACAAAGATGCAGAAAGAGTGGAGAGTGGAAACCAGAGAGCTGTGGAGACCAGAGAACTGAGGGGGGAGAAAACACAAGCAAGCAGAAAATCAGGATTTATGAGTGTTTACAGGGAGGCCCCAGCAGGCCCCAACAGGGGAGAAGGTTACAGGATGACTTGGATGCCTGCTGTGATATTGTGCTTTAAGTTCTTTGCTATTATTATGAAGTGGACTTATTGGTTTTGTTGAGTTGGAGTCATTGGTTTTGGGATTTGATCCTCTGGTGTTTGAATAAATGTCTTACTTCTTCAGCCTCCTATATGGACAGTCTTTTATATCCTGCTATACAGAACTATACAGGCATAATCACAAACATCATAGATGTTGTATTTATTGCCTTAATGATGTAAGAATCAAGACTGAAGACTTCAAGTCTCCATCTTTCCTTGATGTGCATTGAAAATTTTACACTGATTGAGTCCAAATGACATTTTTATATCATTCTGCAAGATGGAGTCAATTGATTTTCTTTTTTGATTTTCTTTGATTGAGCCATATAATATGATATCATCCTTAACCATCACAGAATAAACAAAATGTTTCAAGTCAACTCTTTTTCATAATGTAGCAAGTAAAACAGAATGACTGAGAAGGCAAAATCTGAGCTTGTTCAATTTATTAGCAAAGGCATGCAATTTGCAAAGAAATCAGGTTCAAAGCCCTTTAGCAGGCTAAGAACTTTGAAGAAAGATTCACAAGGATTTTTATAGTAAAAACACATTCACTATTTTTAGATTTAAGGACTTTCCAGAGTTCAGGGAATTCTGATTTGTTGCATCCATCTGCATCCCGCAAGACAGTGGCATAGTGATGGATAATGAAATGAAATAATTTACAGGAAAATGAAACTTTAACTCAGGGAAAAACAAGCCTTAACTCAAGCAGCGATTAAAAAAAAATGTTGGCAATGATACAAAATGGAGTTGGTTTGGCTATCTCAGGGATGAATTTCTCTTTGCAATAGGAAGCAGCGGGAATTTTGGTGGTCTCAACCCTTCCAGCCTCACACCTGCCTCAAATCAACCATATGTAAGTGTGGATTCTCTTCTCTGATGCTAACAAGAAGTAGAATCGTTAACGTGCCTTTGAAGAAAAGCAATCTTACCCTTTTCTGCGACTGACCTTAGCCATAGAAGGAGTATATGGTTATCTATATATGAGTTTAAGAGATATTGGAAAGTCTTTCCTTTCTCTTCCCTTTCCCTCAAATAACTGCCCCATCAGCCTCCCAGAAATTCATTTCTTTGGTTTGGGTGGTACAGTGGCTAGAGCACTGGATCTGGAGTGAAGAAGACCTGAGTTCAAATCAGACCCCAGACCCCAGCCAAGTCCCTTCACCACTATCTACCTGTTTCCCCAACTATAAAAATGGGGATAATAAGAGCATCTCCCAGGGTTTTGTAAAGATAAGACTAGATGTTTGTAAAGCACTTTGCAAACCTTAAAGTGCTATATAAACAGTAGCTATTATAATTTCTTTATTTTAAGAGTCTCTTTAATACAGATGCAGTATTGGATATCTTGTTTCTTTTAATTTACTGATTTCTATTTTTTAATTACCTGCTTCAATAATTTGTGGCCAGTGAGTGCTGTGGAAGAAGGTAAGAAGTAACTAAAACCCAAAGTCTCCTTGAAATTTACTGATGTTTGTTTCATTTGATTCTATTCAATTGATAGAATGTCATCCCCTTGTGGGCAGGGACTATTTCATTTTGGTCTTTCTCTCCTACCACAAGATATGGCACATAATAGGTACTTCATAAATGTTTATTTATTGTATAACAGTCCTTCTGGCAAGGCTTGGACTGATGGCCTTAACAGGAGGTCCAAAGTTGCTAAAGACCTTGGGAATTTATTTTCCTTCTTCCTCTTTTATAAGCTCTTTTTTTTTGTCCTGCTCTAGATAAAAACTCTGCCCTCTAGGAGCAGCTAGGTGTCACAGTGAGTAGAGCACCAGCCCTGGAGTCAGGAGGACCTGAGTTCAAATTCAACCTCAGACACTTGACACATTTACTAGCTGTGTGACCTTGGGCAAGTCACTTAACCCCAATCACCCTGGCTTCCCCCCTCCAAAAACAAACAAATAAACAAAAAGCAACTCTGCCGTATAGTCCTGCTCTTAGCTCTCCATCTTCCTGAGCTAGGAAGAAATACAACTCCCACAATATTGGGAGACGTAAGACCCCTGGCAAGGAAGTCAGTCTAAGTCTTGCCAAAAGGACTCTTACAACTGACTGAATTGAGCATTTACTTACTGAGTGCCCACCGTACTAGATTCCTGCTCCTGACTAAATGAGTCACTGATTTTAAGTCACAAAAAGACATCTGTGAAGTTAACAGGTCAGATTTAATTAACCCAAAACTAGGGGAAACAAAGGGACTAAGCATCAGTTGAAAGGGGAATTTTTTTTAGCCTTTAACATCCTCCTTTTCTACTTGTCCAACTCATCAACAAGTCATAAAACTCATTGGGCTTACAGAAATCAATGCTAAGAAGCAAAAGCTCATTACTTATTGCCAAGTTATAGTTTAAAAACCCTTCCTGCCCTCAGTGAACTTATATTCTACTAGTTGTAAAGCATATACTATTGAAAAGGATATTGCCATCCTCTGTTGGTGGGCTGGGGCCTGGGCGTGATGAGGGCTAGACTCCCTACCCTGTGGGTGGCTAGGAACCAGGATTAAGGAACCCTTAATGTGTGAATGGTAGAATCAATCACCTTGCTGTGGCCCATCACAGCATGTATGCAGAAGAATGGTGATTTCTCATTAGAACTCTGAAACAAGAGACTCAGATCTGTAACTGGGGATACATCCTGGATGGCTTTTGGGTTCCTGATGCCTTGTGTCATTAACTCAGTCCATTGGTCTCTTTGTTGGTAAAATCGAGCTGAAGGTGGGTATTTTCTTACTTCTGAGGCTTTTGTAAGAGCTGATAAAATCATTAATATTGTGAAATTGTGTATCTGAAAAGGTCTGCTAAATTAGGGGTTCTTACCCCACTGTCCACAAACTAACTGCATTTAAATATAATTGGTTTCACTTGGAAACATGTATTTTACTTTATTCATTTAAAAGCGTTATTCTGAGAATAATTCTGAGACAACCAAAGGAGTCCAGGGCACAAAAAAAGGTTAAGAAGCCCTTCTCTAAAGAAACATAAAAATTCAGTTATTGTAATGATAATTTCAACTTTAACATTTATTTTCACCGTCTCTTCATGGAACAAGGCTGTATATAGGGCTTAGAGCAAGTGTTTTATAAAGAACTTTATTTTTTATAAGCCCTCCAAATAATTATTACATAAGATTAAGTTTATGTAAATTAATAAGTAATTAATAGGTGATACATAATTAATAAGTGATAATTATTAATACTAGTTCATTAAGTATTACATAAGTAAATTAAACCCTTTGACATTAAAATGACATTAATGAGAGGCCATATGGTGGAGTGGAAAGAGGCTAGCTTTGGAGTAAGGAAAACCAGTCACTACAGCTGGGCAGCGGAGACTTTGCATTAATAGTTAAAATTTCGAGGGGGTTGATGGCACTTTTAGACCTTTAGCAGTATAGAAAACAACTGGGCTCAGAAGCTAAGAACAAGAATTAGTTTAAATCAGAAGCTACCAAATGGCAGCCACACCCACCAGCTGAACCCCTCCACAGCCAAGACTCACCTTGTTCTCCATCATTTCTACCCCTAAAGTGGCCTCGCAATATGCTGGGGTCTGTGCTGCCACCCATGCCAAGCTTAATTAAGGGCACATTTCATATCTCTTGGCCCTGGGTACGTTGAGTGCCCTTGCCTTTGACACAACAATTTCTGAGCAAGACCTGAATTCAAATCTCCTTCTGACACATTCTAACTTTACGACCAAGGGCAAGTCACTTAACCCCCTATTGTGCCAGGTAACTGCCTAATATTATAAGTTGCAATTAATACTATGGGGTGATTTTATTTTCCTGTTCAAGAAGCCTAAAGTATTGAAAATAAAGCTGCTGTAATCTGATTTGAGTTTTAGACAGGGCTAGTTTTGCACAGACCAGGTAAAATCCAAGGGTAACAGAGTATAGTAAATGGAACAACTGAATTTGGAGTCAGGAAGACCTGAGTTCAAATCCCGCTGCAGACACTCACTAGCTGTATGGCCCTGGGCAAGTCACTTACCCTCAGTCTCAGTTTCCTAATCCGTAAAATGAGGCAGTTGGACTCAGTGACCTCTAAGGTCCTTTGGTGATAGGTTTTATTTCAGTGCTTGCCATCCAAGTGACTTTCTTTTTATGTTCATTTATAGAGGATGACATAAAGATTGATGAGAAGTGTGTGGAAGAAGGTAAGGAGATCTACTCTTAGATGTGCAATTGTAAGGAGAGACCACATCTCCAGAAAAGAGCCCTTACACATTTCTTGTAGGGCCTTCGGGAAGAAGGCTCCTAGCTCTCAAAGCCACCCCCCATGCTCAGGCCCTGCTGTACTCTCAACTATAACGCCTCCCTCCAGAGCTGTTGGACTGGTGTGTCCCCTTCTGTCTCTGAACCACTGTCCCCAGGCCCTGCATGGCCTTGGGCATCCCAGTCTCTTCAGATCATGCTGGCTTAGATGTAGACAGCTCCTCTTTTCTCCTTATTTTCCTAGAGATTAGGTTTCTCACAGAAGACATTCACTAGCAGGGAAGGGAAATAACTTTGAAAGTACAGAACAGATACCATACAGCACATCCTGTAAGTCTTAGTGCGGTTTTAAGCTTTAGTAACTATTAAAACCTAAAACTGCATTCAGACTGAGGGCACTCTGTGCAGGGGTCAGGAAGACCCGAGTTCAAATGTGGCCTCAGATACTCACTGGCTGGGTGACCCTGGACACGTCCTTCTGCCTCAGTTTCCTCAATTATAAAAATGGGGATAATGATAGCACCTATGTCACAGGGTTGTTGTGAAGATCAAATGAAATAATATTTGTAAAGTGCTGAGCACAGTGCCTGGCACATAATAAATGTCATATAAATACTTCTTTCCTTTCTTTTTCCCTCCCTTCTTTCCACCCTCTCACCCTTCTTCCCTCCCTTCCTCTTTCTCGCTCACTTTCTCCTTCTCTCCCTCCTTTCTTCCCTTCCTCCTTCCTTCCATCCTCCCTCTTGTTTTCCCTCCTTTCCTCCCTTCTATCTTCCCTTTCTCCTTCCTTCCCTCCCTCCACTTCTTCTTTCCTTCATTCTTTCCTTCCTTCCTTCCTTCCTTCCTTCCTTCCTTCCTTCCTTCCTTCCTTCCTTCCTTCCTTCCTTCCTTCCTTCCTTCCTTCCTTCCTTCTTTCCTTCCTTCCTTCCTTCCTTCCTTCCTTCCTTCCTTCCTTCCTTCCTTCCTTCCTTCCTTCCTTCCTTCCTTCCTCTCTCTTTCTCTCCCTTCCTTCCTTCCTCCCTCCCCCATAACTAGGTCTGACCTTGTCACAAAAAGAGGAATTGGTCTGTCCCAATCTCTCTCCACACCCCTGACTCCATTCCCCTGATTCCTTCCAGCTTAGAAGCCAGAAGAAATGATCCCAGAGCAGGGCAATGGAAACTGGTCCCATTATTGTGAAAGGCCTTCTCTCTAGGAAATTATTGTGTAGTTCGAACATTTGGAATTTTTTTTTAAGGCTCTGATATGTAGCCTGTGCTAATGACTCTCATCTGCATAATACAGAAGGTCTAAGAACAACCTAGAAAAGATTTCAGGAAAATACACACACTATTGGGTAAAGGCATTTTGGCCCTATCAATTAATCTAGCCTTGATTTAATTATGACGTTGTTATTAGGGTATAATTATAAAATTGTCATTAGGACATTGTTCACTACAATAAAACAATCACCATCACAAAACTCCCTTAGATATGTGGATGTTCTAATGGTTTACTTACAAATGGAATGTATAACAAATTGTATAATCTTGCTTAAAAGAAACAACATGTTTATATTACTGAGCATACTTCTAAAACCGTTTATGGGAATTAACTTAGCATAAGTCAAAGGTGCTTTACCTGAGCTGTCATGCCTCATCCATCTGTCCTTGCCCAATCAAAACTAGATCCATGAGACCCAAGCTTCCTTCTCCTAAACTCCACTCCTATCCCCGGCCACAGGATCTTTCCCTACCTTCCTCGCTCCCTTCCACTGGTACTACTCCATTGCCTTTCATACATTAAACTTTATCAGTCATCGCCCCCCTACTCTCATACATTAAACTTTGTCAGTGAATGTCCAAGGCAAGTGAATTTCAGATTTGTAATGGACCTCTGTCCCTCCAGTCCAATCTGGAGCCCAACCAGAATCTTCCCTACGATATTTCTAATGGTTATTATCCAGCCTTCACTCAAAGACCTCCAGGAAAGGGGAACTCACTACCACTTGAAGCAATCCATACTATTTGAGATAATTTTAATTACCAGAAGGTTCTTCCTTACATCATGCCTAAATCTTCCTCTACCACCCGTTGTTCCTAGTTTTGTCCTGAGAGGCCAAGCTTGATTCTACATGATGACCCTTCAAATGATTCCCATGCCTTCTGGGCTAAATTGTCCCTCCTCCAGACTAAATTTCCCTAGTTCCTCCAACTGATCTTTGGATGACACCCTGCCCACTCTCTTCTGTATACTCTCTATCAGTATCCTTCCTCAAACATAATGCCCAGAACCGAACACAGTACTCCACACGTAGCCTTAGCATACAACTTCTCTTAATGTAGCCCAAGATTGCCTTAACTTTTTTGGCTGGTATGGTGCACCACTAACACATATAAAGTTTACAGTCCAGATCTTTTTCAGATGAGCTGCTATCAAGCTAAGTCTTTCTCGATCCCTCCTCCCTTCTTATCTTCCTACCCTTTTGGTCCTGGCTCAACCACTTAATGCCTTGATTCTTATACAAGATGTGTCATAAAGAAGACATAGAGCTGAAGGTTCTCAGAAAGGGACAAGAACATGACACGACTACAGTAGAATAGGGCAAGGAAATAAGCATTGTGTCAAGAAAGAATAATTAGTTGACGTGTTTCTGATAGTACAATCTGAATATGAGAAATCTTGCAATGATATATCCATGTATTTTTCCCCTTCCCCATCGAAAATCAAAGATGAAGAAACCTTTCAATCTGGTAAGTAAGAAAGTAAAGAATTTACCTCTAATTTTATTCATGTCTATACTAAATTTTGTCACCATTTAAGCATGGTTCTAGGAAGATGATGCCATAAATGTTTAATTGTCCCAGTTTTATAGTAGTGAGTGGTGAGGTTACAGAAGTAAACCTTACCTAAATGAACAATGTGCTATATCTATAGTTCCCATGTTCATTTAATAATGTACTTGCCCACTCACTTAGTTCCACCTGTTTATGCTTTTCACCTATATGCAGTTTCTCTTATTGATGCAATATTTTACATTAAGTCACAACTCAAGACCAAATTGAAGAGAAATGACAAATGTTACACTGAAAGTCAGGGCATTCTTTTGGCCTTTGACAGCATTGCCTCAGATTTTAATTTTTAATGTCTGTTTCTGCTTTTATCTGAATGTCCAGAGGAGCTCTCAGAAGGTAACTTAATTTTATTTTCTGTGCATGTAAAAGGAAAGCAAGTTTAAAGTATGTCAGTACCATAGAGTGAATACTTGACTGGGTAACTCATTTTAGATTTCTAAAAGAAATTAGACTACTAAATATCAAATTATTAAGAATATCTTTTTAAAAGGATAAAAACCGGCTGAACAATGAAACATATTTCATATAGAGATATATCTCCTAAATATATACGGCTGTAACCCTAGTAGATATTTCCCCCTTGGTTTTTTTTCTCACTTGTTTGATTTAGAAACCTGTATTTGATCACTAAATATGAAATGAAGATATTTATGCTTTGTATTTACATTTGAAAAATTTTAAAACGAAGATTAATTTTAAGGGGTTGTGTTTGCTAATACTTCATATGGGAATAGGCTCTCTATACCATTTCATGGTACCACAAGTAAATCCATGTGTACAATGCTGTAACTAGGAATTTTTCACCTAGGGCAAAACCAGTTATTTATTGGGGGGGGGAAGGAGTGGCGACATTGGAGGGGGGTCACAGAGGTCTGACCTGGGGAATGGAGGGTGGAGCTGGAAGAGTCCTGGCACCTGTTCCCCAAGAGAGTCTAGTTCCATGGCAGGGGTTAAGAGAAAGCTAAGCTCCAGGAAAGGGCACTACAGGGAACTTCAAAATTCAGGGACGGTGATTTTGACTGCCATGGGGAAAGGGAGTCCTTTTTGCCCCTGTTTCACAGATAACACACAGGAGGTGCTGGAGTTTTTGGACTCCAGCCTCTAACAGGATCACTCTTGGTCTGGTCAGACAGGAAGGACAGCTTCGGAGGGTTGATGATCTTATTTTATTCTAGTCTAGTCTTTTCAGAAAGGTTGCTGATAATGGGAAAACCAGCTCCTACAGCATTCCCTAATCACCCTTCCTGAAGGGGCTGGCAGGAAGAGAGGAGGGCAACTACACCTATGTCTCAACGGGGTCAATCGAAAGAAGCACAGCTTGTGCACTCTTCTAAATCCCCACAAACCTTGACGGGGGCTGGTCAAGGCACACACACACACAGACTCCCCCATGGGCTCACTTTGGATTCCCCCTTGTTTCCCCACTCACTGACCAGTGCCCACTTGCTTTATAAGGCAACAGACAAAGAAGGCCTTTTGCCAACATTAAGCTCACAGGTTAACTTTGGCAATATCATCCTGCGCAAGTGTAATAAATATCAATTGTCACCCCCACATCACATGGCACAGCCCAAGTAGGACTGCCTATCACTGTGATTCTAGGAATTACTATCTAGGATCCTTGGGGCTATTCTGGGAGTTATTATCTAATATCTGGAAACTAGATATTGCCATGGCTATGGATCCTGAGAAACTGAACTCTAAAAAAGGATAACAAAATCCTCCGTACTTAGACGCCCTCTCTCAGTATTGGGATGCCAAGGCAAAGCCCTGGTCTTTCCACCTTAGTTATGGCTCTGTGCATGCATGAAGAGGAAGACAGGAGGAAATTAATTTGAAAACTATATTTTCCTGACATTTTTAGTATAGATACCTCTCTGAGATGCCAAACTAAAGTATTTACAGCACAAAGTGTGACTGCAGCTTACTGTATAAAGTAGAGGTACATGTTTCTGAATCAGGAATTCTAAGCAATTTTCTTTATTTCTATATCTGAAATAGAAGTCTATATCTTTTATCTATTTAGGACAATGAGAAACAATTAGGGATCACAGAGTAATCCTATTTGATTTTTATTTCTTCACTTTTAAAGTCAAACAAACCTAAATAATATATTGGTATACTAAAGGACTCATGCCCATCAAAGCTTAAAAGCCCACATTTAGTACCATTTAAAAATTTAATTTCTGTTTTCAGTTACCATGCTGTTAGGCTGAGCATGAAATAATGCACACAGACTATGCATATTTTGATTGGGACCTTTACCACTCTTTTTTATAAGTCTTTGATGAGGCATTTTTGATTCTTGAATATGTTAAGGAAGATGAATTGTGATAACCTTAGTTCATAGTGAGATCCAACATCTAACTTTGTGCTAGACACTTCAGAAATGTCTGCGCCTTAGGAGAGAGATGAAATCCAAAGGATTTAGGCCATTCCCAAGAGGGCTTCCATGTGCGAGCTTATCATGACATCAGTTGTGCTGCTGCTACCTGTTGAAATGAAGTAGTTTCTAAATATAGGGATAGTTTCAGTAAGGAGAATAACCACAATCCTTCCCCCTCCACCCCATTTTCTGCTTCGGACTGTTCATTCATCATGACCTAGATGAAGAGGAATTTGCTGGATATGACCATCAGTTCTTTATAGGTAGGTGATAAGTGAGTCTCCGTTGCTTGGTTTAGTTGGGCTTACACCAACTCTGACACACCCTTCTCAATGATAATCCTCCTTACAGACAGTTGCAAGTTGTCTCTTTCTCCGAAATGCCTGAAGCCTTCTTTCTAGCAAACTCCTGATCTTTTCATTGTTCCAAATTTTCCTCTTCCCAAGAGACATATTTGTATTTTATAACCAGAGCTATACCTAGCCAAAATTGCTCCTGGGGGAAATTCCACTGTGGGAGGAACAGGTTAGTAATGATGCTAGGGCACACACACACACACACACACACACACACACACACACACACACACACACACACACACACACACACACACACACACACACGTCCAAAGGGTTGGAGAGGATTGGAGTGAGGCTAAGAAAAGGGGTTTCTCTGCTCGTGAGGTCCTGGGGCTGGCTCCCAAGGGTCCAGAGGACCAGGAGGCAAGGTGTGGAGATAGTAGCCTCAGGTAGGGAGTATACACTTTACTGGGTGTTAGTACCTTGGGGCAAAGCCCTGTTCTATGCTAGCAATAGCTCTGTTCAAAACTCCTTTACATTGCTTGCTGATCTTCTTCCAGTCAGCTCCATGGCATACCCTACCCTATTGAAGGGTTTCTCTAACTCCATGCTGACTAGATTTATGGTTTCCATAGCCATTTTTCATGCCCCTGTAGCTATATATATGTACACATAGATTGTCTAAATACAGCTCATAAGAGGCATGGAGAAATATCTCTGGAACATTGCCCACTCCTTGACAAGGGAGACTATAATTTATGTCTTTAGGAGAAAAAACAATTCTAGGTTTGACAAAAGTAGGTGAAGTTTGACCTCCAACCTTGGGGTTCTTTGCTCCTCTTTTTACTGGCTACCTCTTGGCCATTTTTCCTAAGGTAGTTCATTTTGCTTTCTTATCAAAATCTATTGGAAGGAAAGATGCCAAAACGCATTCAAGCAGAGATGTATGTGACTGAGAAAGTTTAGTATATTTCTGCCTCCTCTCCCCAAGGTACATTTGTTTTAATAGGGATCAAGCCCTTAGATTAAAGGAATGAAGAAGGCATTAAGCTTAGAATGATAGGAATTAGCCATTGAATAGAAGAGAGATTCTCTTGAGGAAGAAGGAGGAGTGAAACATGGTGGGAACTTCTCAGAAGTCATGAAATCACACTAGTAGTTCCCTACTAGGGTTACAATTCAGGATGGTCCTAAATATAGGTGTAATTGAAGGTGATGCTAATCCTGAAATTATCTTAGGAAGTAGATAAAAGGTCAGAATAATGAAAATATACACTCAATCGATTCATCAACAATATTTAAGTATTGACTATACACTCAGTAACCATGGGTGTCCCACAGAGCTTTGTCCAGAGTCCTCTTCCCCATCTACATTTAACTTGGCTACGTCATCAGTTCTCACGAATTCAATTATCTCTATGCTGATGATTCTCAAATACACTTATCCAGCCCTAACCTCTCTTGATCTCTAGTCTCCTATAGCTAGCTGTTTATTGTATATCTCAAACTGGATGTCCCATTGACATCATAAAGCCAATATGTCCACAATGTAACATTATCTTTCCCTAAAAATATACCTTCTTTATAACTTCCCTACTCCTTTTGAGGTTACCACAAGGTGCCATACTTGATTAGTCTCTCTCACTTCCCATATCCAATGAGTGGTCAAGTCCTATCATCTCCACCTTTGAAATATCTCATATGCACCCCCTTCTATCCTCTGACACTGTTACCACCTTGGTAAAGGCCCTTGTCACTTCACCCTTTTGCAATGGCCTTCTGGTTGATCCCTCTGCCTTAAGTCTCTCCCTACTCTACTGCATCCTCTATTTGACTATTTGTCGCCCCCCTCCCCCACTCAATAAACTCTTGTGGCTCCCTATTACCTCCAGGATCAAATATAAAATCCTTTGTTTGACATTCAGAGTCCTTCAAAACCTGGTTACTCCCTACTTTTTCAGTCTTCTTACAATTTGCACCCCTCACATGCATACTCTGCAGTCCAATGACAATTGGCCTCCTTGTTTTTCCTTAAAGAAGATACTCAATCTCCTGAATCTGGGCCTTTTCACTGGTGGTCTTCCATGCCTGGAATGCCCTCCCTCCTTATCTCAGCTTCCTGGCTTCTCCAGTTTCCTTTAAAAAAAATCCCACCTGCTAGAGGAAGCCTTTCCTAATTCACCCTTTAATTCTAGTAGCTTCCCTCTGATGGTTACCTCCAATTTATCCTGTACATAGCTTGTTTGCATGTCGTCTCCCTAGTTAGACTATAAGCTCCTCAAGGGCAGGCGTGATCGTCTTACCTTCCTCTGTTTTCCCAGTCTTTAGCACAATGCCTAGAACATAGTAGGCACTTGATAAATGTTTATTGACTGACTGTCCCGTATTATGCTAGGCAGTAGAGATATAAACACAAAAATGGAACACTCTCTGCCCCTTAAGAAAGTTTTGTGCTCCAGAGGCAATTTAATCTAGTGAAATAACCAGGAGTTTGGAACTTAGGAAATCAAAGATTCTGCAACTACAGTAAATTTGCCACTAACTCTGGTGTCTCTGTTTCTCAGATTACCCATCTGTTACAAGAGGATAATAATGCCTTCCCCTCCCTAACTCAAAGGAATATGGGGTTAAATTTTTTTGAAGAATAGGCAGCAGATGTACTCTCCAAAGCTAATCTAGTTGGCATTTTTGTTACTTTTGTCTTCATTCTGCTTCCACATTCTCTACCTTTAGACTCAACTGGCTATTATTAATTTTGCACTTTGCTCTGACTACCTGACCAGAGGCATTAGGGTGAGGGAAAAGGACATGAAGTAATATGCCTCTATACTGGCTCTTGTCATGCCCGGATTTCTGCCAGAGTTGTTATTAGAACAAGATGACTGGGCCTTTGCCAAATGTAGAGGATGCTGAAAGGCACTTGCTTTTCATCAGCAGCATAGAAGCAATAGATTTAAGCACCTCATTAGTGAAAAGAATCTGTTAAAATAGAAAGCTATAGATGGCCCTTTTCCTTCTCACTCCCGGTCCACCCCTACTTTCTGATTGTACTCCAAGTCAAGTCAACAAGCATTTATTAAGTACCTATGTGCCAGGCACTATGCTAAGCACTAGGGATACAAAGAAATGCAAAAGCAAGCTCTGCCCTCCAGAAGCTTACAATCTAATGAAGTAGACAACACAAGAGCAACCAAGTTCACATAGAATACAGGGTGTTCCTAAAATCTGGACACATAGGCAAAAATGCATATTTTCAAGAAATGAAATGATTGAAATTTTCAACAACATTTTATTTAATCGGAATATTAACAAATAACATCTTCAATATGATTGCCATCATTTGTGACGCAAAGGTTTATGCCCTTTGCAAGATTCACGTGAACTCGATGCAATAACTCCATGCTGCCATCATATTCGCTATGCGTTCAATCAAGTAAGTTGCATCTGTGATTTTCATTGAGTACATCTCCTTTAGCGTATCCCAGAAAAAGAAGTTGCTGAACCACACGGTCTTAGGTGAAACTGTTAATGAGATGTCCTATGTATCCAGACTCTAGGGATACCCTGTACACACATAATTGGAGACTACCTTGAAAGGAGGGTATTAGCATTCCTGTAGAAGGTGGGATTTTTAGCTGAGATTTGAAGGAAGCCAGGATATGAGATAAGGCAGGAGAAAATTCCAGTCATGGGAGACAGACAGTGGAAATGCATGGAGTTGGGAAACAGAATGTCTTATCTGAGGAGTAACAGGCCTGCTCACTGGATCACAGAGTTCATAGAGGGGAGTAAAATGTAAGAACACTGACAAGGTAGGAAAAGGCCAGAAAAGGGCTTTAAAAGCCAAATATGAGAAAATTTCATACTTGATCCTAGAAGTAATAGGCACCACTGGAGTTTATTGAATAGGAAGTGACATGGTCATAACTGTACTTTAAAAAGAACTTTGGTAGCTAAGTGGAGGATAGAGTGGAATGGGGAGCCTTGAGGCGAGGAGACTGGGCAGAAGGCTACTGCAGTAGTGGACGGGTGAGGTGAGTAGAGCCTTCACCAGGGTGGTGGTGGTGTCAGTGCAGGGAGGGCATATGTAAGAGATGTTGCAATGTTAGAAATGACAAGTCTTGGCAACAGATTGGATATGGGAGGTGTGCGAGAGGTGAGAGAGTGAGGGTTAGGAGCCTGTGTGATGGGAGGATGATGCTATCCCTGATAGTAATGTTGTTGTTTGTCCTTCCTTCTCCAAGAGGACCAGGACATCAGAAAAGTGATGACGTGACTTTCGAGTGAATTAGATTTAAGTGAGGAGGGCTGTGCAAAATCACACACCTCACTTTCTCCTCCAGAGCCATCTGGGTCCAGTGGCAAGATACAGATCAGGACGACCAGAGATGCCCCCGCCTCACACCTGCCCTTGTAGTAATAGGGAAGTTAGGAAGAGGGTATGGTTTAGAAGGAAAGATAATGAGTTGAGTTTGGGATATGCTAAGTTTAAGACATCTACGGGATATCCAGTTTGAGATTTCTAATAGGCAGTTGGAGATGAAAGACTAAAGGTCAGGAGAGAACCTTAAGAGTAGAAAAATTGATCTGAAAGTCACCAGCATAGAGACAATTATTGAATCCATGGAGCTGATGAGATCATTAAGTGAAATGAAATGGGGAAGAGAAGAGAGTCCAGGACAAAACCTTGGGTGACACCCACGGCTAGTAGCCATGATTTGCATGGTGATCTGGCAAAGGAAACTGAAAAGGTGCCATCAGACAGGTGGGAGGAGAACCAGGAGAGAACAGGTTTGCAAAAACCCAGAAGGAAGAGAGTGACCAACAGTACCTAAGCTTGCAGAAAGGTCAAGTTCCAGCCAAGTGAGTTCTACCCTTTATTTCCTCTCCCCTTAGGGGCAGCCTCCACAACAGCACCCTTATTTATATCTCTGCTCATAGGGGCCACCAGTGTCCTGGCTTAAAAGGGTGCTTCTTGCTTCCAAACAATGTGCTGTCTCAGATTTTTTAAAAACTGCTGCTAGCCATGGATGTGATTTTTACCCTCCCCAGCTGGTTTCAGAAGAAGCATGCGTCTCTGTCGCAGAAAATCTCACACCAACCAGCTGCCGGCCTACATTCACTGCACCAACAGTTGTTACAATGCCCTGGGAGCCCCCTATGAGGAGGTGGTAAGGTATCAGAGGCATCCTTCTGATAAGCATCGCCTGATTGTGCTTGTAGGTAGGTCCCAATACTGATTGCTGTCCTAATGGTTACTGTCATTCCTTCCCCAAATTAAAAGCTTTGGCATATAATCCTGCATTTTAAGTGATAAATGCCAGGTGATGGAAATGCAGTGGAGCCATTTGCAAAGACTCATCAGCAGGTGTGTTTATAAAAGGAAAAATAAAGGCAAAGGGCTACCCTGTTTTACAGGGCAGTTATATTTTTAATCAGGCAATTTACCAGCTGTGTGACCCTGGCCAGGTCACTTAACCTCTGTTGCCCTCCTCAGTTTCCTCAACTTTAAAATAAGGATAATAACTGCACATACCTCACAGAGCTGCTGTGACAGTAAAATGAAATAAAACATGTAAAGCACTTAGCATAGTGCCTGGCATACAGTAGGCACTGTATAAATGCTTATTCCTTTTCCTCCCCCACCCCATCCCCAGTTTATATCAGGTAGTTTACTCTTAAGGTACAGCAGAATCCTATTATAAATGTTGATTATTCTTATCTGAGTCTCTATAATAACAGGTCTCTTGTGTATTTACTATCTCTTCCCATTTAGAAGATATTCTTTAGGAAGTATTTAAGGATGCAATTCAATTTAATTCAATAAGCATTTTATGAATTTATGAATTAAATTTATTGAATTGAATTATATTTAAGCACCAGTTATGTACCAGGAACTGGGCTGGGCACTGGAGATACAAGGACAAGAATGAAACAGTACCTCTCCTTGAGGGGCTTACATTCCAATGCGGAAAAATAACGTGTACGCAGATAAGGACGATTAAAGCGTATACAATATAAAGATAAGGGATGGAGGTGGGAGGGCTGATGGAAAGCTCTGACAATAGCGTAGATCCAGCGGCACCTAAGCTGGGCTCTGAAGGAAGCTAGGGAGTCTATAAGGCAGAGGTCTTCCAGAGGAGACAGAGGAGGTGCCACCAAGTTCCCAGGATGCCTAGGCAATGGACAAAATTTCCAGAGTTGCTTCTCCCTCTCCCAGCTCTAAAAGTTTAAGGAATGCTGATGATTCCCACAAATCAACAGGAAAATTCCTAATTACCCTTTAGAGCCGTCCAACTCCGTTTGAGGGGAAGTTGTGTAATTCATCCTTTATCTTTTCTCTCTTCTTTTTCTTTTTTCCAATATAAGGAGAGCAGTGATGGTGACTTCGTCACTATATAACTGTAGTCATTCAAATTTAATGATTTCTGTCTGTGGCCTTTTACCCCCTTCTCACCCCTCT
>CM053626.1:66712469-66783201 GCA_028646595.1 Phalanger gymnotis | reverse complement strand
CCCCCAACCAATCCTCCACCCACCATGCTGGGGACTTCCCTCTAGTTGTCTTGACATTTTATGGAATGAAATGCATGTTCTATCCGTCTACTGGTTATCTTTTCTTTTAAGTGGCCCATCTTTTGGCCAGTTAGGCATATCTCTGATACCCTTTATGTCGCCTCTCCTTTGAAACTCTCCTCACATCTAGGGATCTCTCCATTGTCCTTTGGGTTGTAACCCTCAACTTTAATGCTGATTGCATCAAACCCTGAAACACTGCAACTTTCCCTGGGTTCAGATCTAGCCTTAGAAACATACTAGCTCTGTGACCCTGGGCAAGTCACTTAACCTGTTTGTTTCGGTTTCCTCAACTGTAAAACGGAGTAATTAATAGTAGCACCTACCTCCTAGGGCTGTTGTGAGGATCAAATGGGATATTTGTAAAGCACTTAGCATTTTACCTGGCACATAGGAGGCATTTACTGATTGTTTTCCCTCCTTCTTTCCTTCCTACATGAGATCCATGATCACTCGAGTGTGGGCTAACTATTTATGCAAGGAACAAACCCCCAAAACAAGTGGCTGAAGAAAGCCTACTGTTCAGGATAACATATGCAGTTGGATGGACAGCCTAGTAATAAAGATGGTCTATTAGTACAAATCTTGTATTGAAAATTAACAATAAACTGGACCCAGAGGTGAACAAGACAAGGATGGGCCGCATTACCTGGAGGAAACTGCGCAGTGCCTTTTTTTTTTTTTTAAACTGTATCTTAAACTTCTTCCTGAAACAAAGGTTTAACAAGCAACAATATTCTTTAGTGATTCTGTCTTCTCAGAATCTGAATTTAAATTGAGGGTTGCACATATTGATCAATTTAATTTCACTTTTTAGCCTGTTTCTCTGGTTGTTAAATCAAGGCTTCAGTCCTATTAAAAAGTGCCAGACTTTTCAACTCCAGCCTAGAAGTAACAGGTTAAATTTTTGACTTTGTGGTTTTTTGCCTCAAAAGTTAACTTACTCCAAGCTATGGAGAGGAAAGGAGAGGGAAGGGGTCAAGACAAACAGCCCACAATTCTTACCCGTCTTCTGACAGTTACAATCCCTGGATTTGCATAAGGACCTGAACCCTCAAGTGGATCTCACTCCACTCAGTTTCATCATATGGTGAGCAAATACCAAGAATCTTCCCCAAGAAAACTTGTAATTGCGAAAATAAAATTTAGCTTTAAATCTTTAGATGAAACATACTAAACACACACACACAAAGACAGGGATATCACACCACAGAAGCGAGTTTCTTTGCCTATCTTTTTCTCTCTGTTATTTATACTGTGGTCACTGCCTACCTTCCTACATTTTTACCCATTCTCACTCCCTCTACTATCTATAACATACAAATTAAAAAAAATAAGACACTTTAAAATATTTCAGTCTCAGGTTCCTCATTTGTATGGATTCAGGAGGATTAGAGACTCAGAAAACCTGTGTTCAGATCCTGCCTTGGACACTTAGTACTTTGTGACTTTGGCAAATCACTTTTCTGGGCCTCGATTACTTACTCTGTAAAATGAAGAGGGTGGTCTGGATGGCCTGTAAGGTTCCTTCTAAATCTAAAATGCTATTTTGATAAGCAACATGGGCATTGGATAGGGGTCTAGCCTTAGCCTCAGGAAGACCTGGATTCAAGTTCTGACAGGCTGGGTGACCATGGGCCAGTCTCTTCACTTCGTTGCACCACTGACTGTATGAGAGGTCATCTAATCCAATATCTTCTTTTTACAAATGAGGAAAATGAAGGCCAGAGCCACTTGCCCTACAGGAAGCAGGACCAAGATTTGAACATCCTCAAACTCCAAAGTCATTATTTCTTTACTTTCATCTAGTCACTCAGTAGCCGAAGGAGTTTTCACATGGGAGCAGACCACTCACCCGACCCCTCCCCCACAAAGATCCTAAGTTTAAAAGCAAACACGTTATATAACATAAAATACTGTGTATGTACCTACTTAGCCAAAGCCCACCACTGAAACTAAATTGGCTTCACATTTACATTATAGACTGTTGTTCAGTTGTATCCAATTTGGGGTTTTCTTGGCCGGTGCTGGAGTGGTTTGCCATTCCCTTCTCCAGTTCATTGAGGAAACTGAGGCAAAAAGGGTTTAGTGGCTTGCCTAGGATCACACACCTAGGAATTGTGTCTGAGGTCACATTTGAACATTTGACTGCAGGAACAGCCTAATCCACTACTGTGCCATCTAGCTGCCCATTTGTGTCTGCACGACCCTACTCTATCTTTCGCAGGTGTCTATGGTGCTCCACAGAAAGAGGTTCCCTGCCTTTCTTGTACACAGCCACGAGTGTCTGTGAAGATGGAGGACACAGCCTGGGTCCTTGGCCATACTCCACTCACACACAGGCACGCACATACACATACACACTGTCTCACACACACACAATTACACATTTTTACACATACTCAGGTGCACAAGCGCACAATCACACCCAAGCACTCTTGTACACAGACCACACACAAAGTCAGGAGGATTCGTACCCAGACATATTCACACCTACTGGTGTACTCATACACAGACACACAAACGCACACACTGACTGACATACGGGCAGACACACACTGGCACAGGCATACACTGGCACACTTGCACAACGACACTCCAACACACATACACACATTGAGCATGGCACACTCGTGTGCGTGCGCATATTTCCACACGCACGCACACTTCCAAACACACGAGCTCCATCCCTTGGGGCAAACCTAGGCGGGCAGGAGGAAAGAAGCCGGGGTCAAGGGAAGCAGCCTCCCAAAGGGGAGGGGTCTAAACACGCCCCTCGCCTCCGCCCTGCGGGGAGTCGGTCTAGTTCCCAGCGCTCGCGCGTCCCCTCCCTCTCCGTGCCCAGACCCCCGGGGCGGAGCGCGGCGCGGCTCGGGGGCGGGGGGGATCGAGAGCGCAGTGGGGGCTCGGGCCAGGAGGCGGCGGTTGCACAGGAGGTTCTCCAGGGACGCGGCATGAGGCCGGAGCCCGGGCCCCCGCAGGAGGGACCCAGCCCGGTGAGCCGTAGCGGGGTATGCTGGGCCCCGGCTGGAGGGTTGAGGAAACGGTGACGGTGGCGGCGGCGGCGGCGGCGGCGGCGGTGGGGTGTGTGTGTGTGTGGGACGAGGCCCGCTCCCTCGCCTTGTTGGAGGGGAAGCTGGGGGGGGGCGGCCGATCGCAGGCTTGGACTGAGTTGCCATGACGACGCCCCGCCCTCCCAGACCGCGGCCCATTTGGGTCTTCTTTCTCCTCCTTCCCTTCAGGACCTCTCTTTACTCCGACCGCCTTCACCGTCCCACCCGGCCCAGAGAGCGCCATCCGCCTATGGGGAAACCGTCGTTTCGACCCTGTCTCCCTTAGCTTCCCTCCCCCTCCTCCTCCCGCTTCGGTCTGGTCACACCCACGCCGCCCTCTCGGTCTCACTAGCTAGAGCGGCGGGGCGGGACCCAGTCGTCGGGGGGCGGGGCTTGGTCGAGTGACGCAATGACGCAATGACGCACTGCACGTCTGTTCCCTCCCTGCCACGTGTTAAGCTGCCAATGGGCGGAGCTAGGACTGGACCCCTGGCCCTCCGGGCAGGCGCTGCCCGGGGAGGTCCGTGTAGGCACCCCACAGGCTGGCGGTAGCCGCCTCCTTCCGAGGCGGGCATTGGATGGTATGGGAAAGAAACAAGTGGTAAGCTCTCATTACTGGCTTGCTTTCCTTTTGTCTTGCACAGCGTAATTTGGGGAGGGGCGTCCAGCGTGGGTGCGTTGGTTTTGTTTGATGAAAGGGTCAGCCTCTGCTGGACTTCCAACAGAAATTCTTCTAATCTGTCTTCTGGCAGGGTTATGCATTAGTCCTGGGAAGGATCCTCGTTTTGTAACAACTCCCTAATTTAAAGCATTTAATAATGTCGCCGGTCATTTCCTTTGTATGCTGCTGTCATCTTTTATAGCAATAATTTTTTAACTTGGTTTTTATGATGTCCAGCTGCCTTCTTATTTTCAATTAGTATTTCTGTTAGTATTAAATATATTAATAAATTATTTGTTAAACCAAGGACAAAGTCAGGAGAAAAGTAATTAAATTATCGTTTTTGATATACAGTATTGTCCCTGCACTAAACATAAAAGAAATCGATGAGTAATTTTTATTAGAGAGATCTGTGATTTCATTGATGTAAGGAATGTCTGTCAGAAAACCCATGCAGGTGTAGGGTGTGCACACACCAGAAGGGTGCATGAGATATCCCACTGGAGTGCTAAGAAAATATTGAGTCAGTAAGCATTTGTTAAGTGTCTACTATGTGTTAAGCATTTATTAAATGCTTACTGTGTTAAGTGCTGGGGATATACAAAAGGTGGCGAAAACAGTCCCTGTCCTCAAGGAGCAAACACTCTAATATTAAACACCACCTGGCTATGCTGGATGGTCAGCCATCTGAGCTCCTCTCCAGGAAAGAAGTGTGTGTGTGGGGGGGGGGGGTCGGGAATAAATCATTCTTCTCTCAGTCCCGGTACCCTCCTTGCCTCCGCTCCCAAGACCCACTTTTTAAGTAGCAGGGCACATCTCCCTGGCCTGGGCTCGGCATACTAGTTCCTTGCTGCCTGCCCAGGCTCTTTTCTAACACCCCCCCCGCCCCACCTCCAAAGAACAAGAGAGGCTTCCACTAGGCCGAAGGATCTGCAGCAAGGAGAAACCAAGAGGGTCAGGCCCAGCCCAGGTGACGGTATTATAGATGGAAGCGAGTACATCAGCGTTGACAGCTCCCAAGAGTTGAGAGGCACAGGGGCTGGCTTGGGGCTCAAGCAGTCAGACACAACTCGGGAAACTGCATTTCCCCTCCCAAGAACCCTTTTATTGCCCCCCAACCAACCAGACAGCTTTAAAGCAGATGAAGAAGGCCATTTACAGGCAGGAAACCAAGGCCTACCCAGGCATCTTGCTACGTGTCCTGCTTCCTTGTCCCGGTCCGGAATAACCACCACCCCCTCTAGATCTGGGACCTGACCTTCAGAGACCATGTCTCTCACCCCTTGACTTGAGAGAAGATGGACATTTCACTGCTGAATTCCAACAACAAACCTTTGAATAATTGGTAGATGGGATTGAAAGATGAATATGATGATTTAGTAAGCCATTACCTTAGGGTCATGCCCTTAGGGTCACACATTAAAGCTGCAAGGGGCCCGAGAGATCTAGTGCACCCCCAGCTCCCTATTTTATGGATAGGTAGCCTTACAGAAATTAAATAACCTAACCTATGGTCACATAGCTAATAAGAATCAGAGGCAGGATCTGAACGCGAGTCTTCTTAACCAGCGCTCTATTCACTCATTCGTCCATTTGGGTCTACAGATTTTGAATGTATCTTTCAGCTATGACTGCCATTAAAACCTAGTGCTGGAAGAAACTGAACTTAGAACCAGAATCTTGAATCTCCGTATCACAAAGTGGCAAACTAACATTTTCCGAAAAAATGTAGTACTTTATATTTCTCTAGCTAAATAAAATAAGATAAAAATAAATCAGTTTTATTGAATGAGAGCAAAAGTTTTTGTCTACAAATACAAATCCAGATCATTTGGAATATAGTAGTCTGATATGTTGTATTTTCAGTCATGTTTGTAATCAGCTTTTTTTTTTATTTTTACAAAAATTGCCCCATGAAGAGAAGATAATTTAATTGTTCATTAAGAGCATTTTTTCTTACCTTGTTTTCCTAGCGTCCTCCAAGAGCTCTTCCACCAGTACCAAGGTAAAAAAAGATTTTCTGCAATGATTTTGTTAATAAGAAGGAAATATATGATATATTTAGTTCAATGTATATTTATTAAGTACCTATGAGATGCTAGGCATACAAAGGTGAACTATAGCATGTATTTTGAATTTTAATTCACTGTGTCTCCTCGAGGGCTGGTACTATTTTTATTTTTGTCTTTGTGTCCACAATGCCTAACGTAGTACCTGGAGCATAATGTGTTAAGCATTTACTATATGCTTGCTGAGTTGCATCGAATACTCTTCTAGATGGAAAATTGAATATTTTGCTAGGAACAAAATAATTTGACAAAAATGTGGCATGATTTTGATAACTCAAAAGAAAATCACTAAGTTTTTAAAGCTGAAGATTATAATGTATTAATGCTAAGAAAGTATAATAGTTATAAAACATGAAGTATATATAATTCATTTAAATCAGTTGGCTAGAGCATATTTTAAATAAAACCTGGCACATCTTAGTTTTTATGTAAATATTTTAATTGATTCATACATTCATTGCTTTGACCCTCAGCTGGTTTTACATAGGTAAAAGAAAATGTGTTTATGACTAACGAATATACTACGCATCTTTCAGTAGTGTCCTATGAGTATGTCTGACATTTTGGCAATAAGGACCAAGTAAATGAATGCAGAACCCATCAACCACCTCTGTGCTAGGAATATAAATCAAATAGCATGTTGGTGGTCCAAGGTCAGCTAGGTGTCACCATAGTACACAGAGCACTGGGCCTACTGTCAGGTAGACCTGAGTTCAAATTTGACCTCAAACATGTACTAGCTGTGTGACCTTGACCTAATCACTTAACCTCTCTCTGCCTCAGTATTCTCAGCTGTGAGTGGGGGATAATAGCACCTACCCATAGGGTTGCTGTGAAGATGAAATGAGATAATATTTGTAAAGAACTTAGCACACTGCCTGGCATTTCGTTAAGCAGTTAATGCCTACAAGCCTGGCAGATAGTAGGCACTTAATAAATTCGTGTTCCCTTCTGTTCCTCCCAGCTTCTAACAGTGGGTCAAGTAGCATTATTTTTAATTTTTAAAAGAGAGTACATGATGAACTATGCAATGATATTATAAAACCTTACTCTCAAAATTAGCTTCTACTGCTATGTGTTATTAATTTTTTTTTCTGAAAACAGGGTTTTTTGCCCATTTTTAAAAATCAAGAAATTAGCTGTTTTTAAGGTAACAGTGAATCCTTACTCATTATAATGGCAAAGAGCTCGCTGTGCCGTTGTGGGGGCAGGAAGACCAGCTGGGAGACAGCTATACAGGAACCTGGCCTGATGGGATGATGGTGAAAAGTAATTGAATAAGGAAGATGTTTTGAAGGAAAGATCGTGAGGATGTGGCACAGTAGATTTAGAGATGGATGGGACTCAGAAGTCCTGCAGGCCAATTCCCCCATTTTACAGATGAGAAAACCAAAGTCCCGTGGGATGACGTGAACTTGGCCAAGGTCACATGTAATGAAATCAGTGCTTGAATTGGAAGAAGGAATTAGAGGTGATTTCAAGGTTCTGAATACAAGAGATTGGTGGTACCATTAACAGAAATGGATGGTAGGAAGAGGAGCCAATTTGAGAAAAAGACGATGAGCTTAATTTTGTATGTATTAAGTTTAAAGAGGTCATCCAAGCGGATGTATCATGTAAGTAGTATGGAAAAAAGGACTGAAAGTCACACCAGATGTCCGGGCTAGAGATAGATTTGTGAGTCATCCGTGAGAGGCAATAGCTGCAGCCATGAATGTGGATGAGTTTTAGAGAGAATACACAGTCAACAGCTAAGCTTTTGGGAGATGGATTCATTCAGAGGGCAGAAAGAGGGAACGCCATACAAAACAAAGTAGCAGTTCCCACCTATTCAGCCGATTGTCCCAGACTAAGATATTAATTTACATAAGTATGTACAAAACTTTGCCATACCAGCTTCTCTATTTCTTTTAATTACCTTGGATCAAAATTCTGAAGTCATTCTCAGCCTTTGCCTTGTCCTTTTTTACCAGGTTCTTTTGATTCTTCCTTTGGAAGTATCTCGTGAATCTGTTGCTTTCTTTTGTTTCCTATTAGTCCAGGTCATTGCTGCTTCATGCCTTTATCAATATGGCAGTCTCCTAACTAGGCCAACCACCAGTCCATTTTTTTTATGTTGCTATCCAAACTGCTCCTCCTACACAGTTTTACAATATGCTGTTTCCTTTGCTCAGATACTTTCAGTGGCTGTAGAATCAATTCCAGATTCCTTAACCTGGCATTTAAATTTAGTATCCACAGTTTAGTATCAATCTGCCTCTCCAGTTTAACTCTGCTACATAAAATCGAGGCTGCAGTTAAACTAATTTCACTGTTTCATGAGCATGCTGTGCTTATTCCTTCCTCCATGTCTTTGTTTATGGTGTCTTCCCTGCCGGGAATGCCTTCTCCCATTGAGGAAGGCCTTCAAAACCCCAAGCCCCACCTCTTCTGGGAAGCCTTCTGCTGCTGCTTCCAGCTCTTGGGGACTCTCTCTTGCCTCCGAACTGGTTTAGAACTTATTGTCCTTTCCACATATTTGGCATCACTGCATATGTGTATGCACATATACATATGTATTATATATGGCTTATCTCCTCAATCAGATTAAATCCTTTGAATTCAGTAGCCTCTGTCTTAAACTCCTTTGTATGCTCAGCACCTGTTACAATATTCTGCAAATGGGAGGTACTCTTGTTATACAGACTTCCGTAAGGACTGTCAATTCTTTGCTTCAGCTTTGATTTCCACATGCATGTTCATTCCTCTTGTAATAAAAATTAACCTATTTTTCACATAAGCTTCATGAAGGCGTGATTTCCTGTTGACAGTCTGTAAGTATTTGTCGATAATAATGAATGCAGGAATGAATGAACGATTATTTATTAAGTAATTATGGTGCTAAATGCCAGGGATACAAACAGGAAATCAAGACAATTTCTGCTCTCAAGGAACTCATGTTATAATGGGGGAGAAAACACATATAGAATGATGAGCCCAAAATTGAATTCACAAGAAAATAATTAAGCAACGTTTTTGCTTTTGGTAATGAGACTTCATAAAAGCTGCCTTAAAGCCTAATTCTCATTATTAATTGTATTTTATAATTATAACAAACTGTCTAAAACAGGAGAAGAGGCTCAGGGCTAGAATGGGCAATGCAGGGGAAATACACAAGAAGGATACACTGGAAAAAGTAGCTTCTTGCTACTGTATTAGAGACTCCAAATTACAGTCCTTTACATACAGTATAGCTTAAACTGATTTTTTTTTTTTACTGGTCATGACTAGTAAAGTCCTGATCTGCTTTTGTTTACTTAAATAATTCTGGCAGAGCCTAAGCTATATTCTAATCCATGTCAACTGAAGTAAGAGCGCTTAATCCATCTTATTACTGGTCAGTTGGTCTGTATAAACCACAAGGCCATTTACCATAATTCTAGCTAAAGTGCTTTTGTATAATGATGTCATTTTTGTTTTAACTTTATTATTTAAACATTCTTTTCTTTTTAAATTTTGAGTTCCAAATTCTCTCCCACCCCTCTTCCATCTATTGAGAAGGCAAGCAACGTAATGTCAATTAAATATACGTGTGAAATAATAAAAACATTTCTATTTTAGCCATATTGAAAAAAAATAAATAAAAAATAAAATGAGAAAATTATGCTTCAGTGTGCACTCAGAGTTCATCATTTCTCTCTCTGGAGGTGGATAGCATTTTTTCATCCCGATTCCTTTGGAACTTGGATCATTGTATTGATCAGAGTAGCCAAGTCTTTCACAGTTGATCATCATTACAAATTGCTCTTATTGTGCACAATGATTTTCAATTCTTCTCACTTTACTTTGTTTCAGTTCACATAGATCTTTCCATGTTTTTTTTTTCTGAAGCCACCCACCCCCCTTGTCATTTCTTATAGCACGGTAGTACTCCATCATAATCATATACCATGACTTATTCAGCCATTCCCCAGTTGATACTCAAGCATCCCTTCAAAAGAATTAAAGAATTGCTATAAAAATTTTTGTACACATAGGTCCTTTTCCTTTGGTCTCTTTGGGATACAGACTTAGTAGTAGTATTGCTAGGTCAAAGGGTATACACAGTTTTATAGCCCTTTTGGCATAGATTGTTCCAAATATGAAAAACATATTTTCTTTTTATCTATATCATAAAAAAGGGAAGATACATATTTCCATATTGGGCATATTGCAGAAGAAATATTGATAGCAGCTCTTTTTGTGGTGGCCAAGCATTCAAAATTGAAGGAAAGTCTGACAATTAAAGAGCGGTTGGACGAGTTGTGGCATATGATTGTGATGGAGTATTATTGTACTATAAGAAATGATGAGGGCAATGGTTTAAAAAAAAACACATGGCAATATGCTTGCAATATTTTTGACCTGAAAGCTCTGGAATTTAGCTATATTATTCCTGGGAGTTTTCATTGTGGGATTTCTTTTAGGAGTTGATGGGTAGATTATTTCAATTTCTATTTTCCCCTCTGGATCTAAGGTAGCAAAACAGTTTTCCATGATAATTTCTTGAAATATGATATCTAGCCTCTTTCTTTGATCATGACTTTCAGGGAGTCTAATAATTCTTCAATTTTCTCTTCTGAATCTATTTTCCCTGTCAGTTCTTCCAATGAGATATTTCAGTTTTCTGTCTCTTGACATTGTTTCGTTGTTTCTTGATGGCTCGTGGAGTCATTAACTTCCACTTACCCAGTCTGATTTTTAAAGAATAATTTTCTTCATTGAGTTTTTGTACCTCCTGTGCCATTTGGGCAGTTCTGCTTTTTAAGGAATTTTTCTCTTCACTGAATTTTTGTGCCTCTTTTACTCTCAGGCCATTTCTGGTTTTTTTTTTTTTTTTGTGGTGTTATTTTGTTCAGTATTTTTGTGCCACTGTTATCAAGCTATTCTCTTTTCATAATTTTCTTGCATCACTCTCATTTCTTTTCCCAATATTTCCTCTAGCACTCTTATCTCTTTAACTCATCCAAGAATTCTTGTTGGGTTTGGGTTCAATTAGCATTTTTCTTTGAGGCTTTGCTTGTAGCTATTTTCCACAGTGTTATCTTCTTCTGAATTTATATCTTGATCTTCCCTGACACCATGGTAGTTTTTCATGGTCATGTTCTTTTTTTGCTTTTTGCCCATTTTCCAGCCTATTTCTTGACTTTGAACTTTATGTTAAAGTTGGGCTTTGCTCATCTAGGGGTGCAGAGGCACTGTCCCAAGCTACAGGCTTTATTTGCATTGCTGTTTTTAGATCTAGTTCTGAGATTCTGTAAATTCTGCTTCTTCCAAGGTAGTGTGATCCTGGGAGAGATACAGTTTGTGCTCTGGTTTGTACCCGGGAAGGGCCCTGTTCTTCTGCAGCTGCAAGTGCTATTGGTCCTTTTGGCCCTGGAACTGTGACCAGGTCCTGTGTTCTCTTGTAGCCCCACGTGCTAGCCTCTGTGGCCTGAAGCTACAACCCAGAACTGTATATAGGCAATAGAGTTGCCAAGCAGCACCAGGTTCCTCACCCAATGCCAGGAAAAGGTCCTCTGCAACCCCTGTCTGACCAGTTGTCCAATTCCTTTACTGTCTCTGAGCTGAAAGCTCCTGAAGCTGCTGCTGCTGTGGTGGCAGTGGCCTTCAAGGCCTGCTGCTGGTATTGCTGTTGCATGCATTCCAGGCCACCCCTAACCCAGTGTCATTAACCGTTCTTGCCAACCTCCTGAGTTGTTTTGAGCAGGAAAAATGCTTCACCCTAACCTTTTGTTGGCTCTTCTGCTCCAAAATCTGGTCTGAGGCATTATTTTAAAGTTATTTAGAGGGGAACATTGAGAGAGTTCAGTTGGGTTGCTGCCTGTACTCAACCATCTTGGTTCCCAATAATGTCATCATTTAACAACTATCCTACATTGCCATTAACATGTTTATTTTATTTTCATTTTTAATAATGTCTTAAGACAGTTTTTTATACTGACAATATTGCCATCAGTGAATTTGAATAGACTCCAAACTAATGCCTTTTGTCTCTTTCCTTCATGTTTGCGTATTTGTTTTACCTTGACTGATGTCATATAAAATGTTTGCTCCTGAAGTACCCTGCAAGGTGAGTCAGTTCACTGTTAAAATAAAGATTCCTATATATAGCATTTTATGTTAAAAATATAATGCCTAATTTCTAAATTTTTTTCTTAAAATCTAATTTGAATGGTGTCATTAATTAAGCATCACTATATGCACCCCTCTTTGAAATGATTGGAGGTGAGTAGCTCTCTCTGCAAAATCCCGTCCTCCTAACATCCTCCCTTCTCAGAATTAATGCCTCCAATCCACTGTGAAGCCTTGGATATTACAGACATATGCTTAAAGTGACTTCTTTGCCAGAGGAGGCCCCCCACCAGATGGCTCTTGGTAGAGAATTATTGTGGCTCTGATACCAAATAGAGTTCGCATGGTTCCTGCCCATGCCACATTACTTGTACCATAAAATGATCTCTTCCTCCATTCTGTTACATTCTTCTTTCCTCGCCTAAAGATATCTAGATCATTAAAGAAAGTGGGAAAAGAGTAAACCTTTCTATGTGAAAAATTTCCTCTGATTCTGATTGCAAGACTTCTTTTGCACAGTTTACTTTTAGGTCAACTTCTTTATGGTTGTTGTTTGTATTTTTACAGATGACATTCCACTTAATCGTCCGAAAAAAAAGAAACCCAAAGCAAAAAATGTACTAGGTAAGAAGTTACTCTCTATCCAGTGCTGGATCTAATTGTGAAATTTTCAGTGTGAGGATTTATACTTTGGAAATCAACAAATGCCCTAAATTAGGATTTGATTTATTATTTTGTTGATTGTCTGGACTTAAAAAAGTGATGGAGAAAAATGTTAATAATTCAAATTAAACTTAAAAGTTTGTCACACCGCAAGAGCCTGTTGTTAAACTTTTACTGGGACACTTCTGTGATATCAGACAGAGTAACTCCAGCTCACTCCACCTGAATCAGGCAATCTCAAGTTATCCAGGATCAAAGATAATTACAGAGCATAAAGCAAAGTAGAGTCAGACCAAACCAAGACTGTAGGCTTCAAAGTACTGGGCAAGGGACCAGGTCAGAGGCACATTCAGTCTAGTGCAGACCCTTAAGGCAAACACCAACAAGAGGGGCAGAGGACTGAGGGTATGTATGGCTCTTTGTGAAGTTACTTTCAATTAGAGTTTGTCTGAAGACTTTTATCTTTAGGAATCTCAAAGCTACCTGGTTAAAAAAGTATGTCTCTTTAGGTTTAAAGAAATTCTAACTAGTGAATGTGATCTCAGATCTCTTTGAGATGGAAGATCATCTTATTAGTTCATAAATTTACAGTTTCTCTGTCTGAGGGTAGGTTAATATTGGCTAGTCAGATTTGGTCTCTGTAAGGGATTTATAAACTTATAGAGTTTGGTTGGGTCATAGTCTGGAGCAAGGGGGGTTGTCACTGTCCTGACTCTCAGGTTGAGGCTCTGATCTCCTCCACATTTCAATTTTCATGATCTGTGGGTCATGACAGAAGTATCCATGGTTTAAAACTGTTTAGAATGGTAGATGAAATTTTAAACTTAATTTAACTATAATTTAAATATCTTCACTGTTTTTGCTATCTAATGTTTATGAGAATAAATAGTGGTCCACTGTAGTCCTAAATAAATAAAAATAGGTCTAAGGGGAAATTAAGAAGCAGGTCTTATAGTCCTTCAAATAATTGTCAAGCTAGCATAGTCAGAAGTGCTTTGGGTGTTCTAAAATAGCCATCATGTGTGTGTGTGTGTGTGTGTGTGTGTGTAAAAAATACACTGGGCCATTTTCCTTAGAGAATAAAATATTTAGTAAGAATAATATTTTCAGTTTACACAAAAAGGTAAGAATTTTTTAAAATGTATAATGATAGCATTTATATAGCACTTTAATGAATGGAAAACAGCTTTAAAATAACTATTGGAATTATAACTTTTTGCTGGAAGAGAAAAATTTGATTAAGAGTTTTGCGGAGTAGTTGGGTTATGGAGTATAGTAAGCATTCTAGTCCTTTTATGCCCTGGGCTTATAGAGAGATTAAGCAGTTGTTTATTTAGAACATTCCTTGACATCCCAAAATTCAGTGTTTTCTACTTGAATTATCCTGGTTTTTTTTTTTCCTGTAGGTAGTACCTCTCTAGAAGGCATTGTTCAGGATACAGGCCATCAGCCGTCTGACAACAGTGAACTGTTGACTCATGAACCCCTGGAGCATCCAGATGCTCCGGTTCAGAAGAAACGCAAGAAGAAAAGATTACCTATTGGTATGTGAGCCTTTTCTGTGAGTAGAGTAGAAGAACAGCAATGTGGTCAGAATTATTCCTCTGTGAAGACAGTAGAGTCACTTACATGTGTCTCTAAAGGTGTGACTTAAATGGCGTCAAAGAATTCCACACACCCCAAAATACCCCCTCAACCTGCTTCCCATGGGGTACCCTCCCTCCTTTCTGGCCTAACCTTCTCACCACCAGTCATTCCTTTGGGTTAAGGTAGGGACATTTTCTCTAGAAGGACACTTTTAAAAATGATCTGTTGTAAAGCGCAGTCATTTCTGGGTTTTATCTAACAGTCTTTCAAATGAATTGTCAAGCTAGCATAGTCAGAAGTGCTCTACGCGTTTTAAAATAGCCTTCATTTGTGTGTGTGTGTGTGTGTGTGTGTGTGTGTATGTATGTATAAAATACACTAGGCCAATTTTACTAAAAGAATAAAAAATTTATTAAGAAGAATATTTTCCATTTCACACAGGTAAGAATTTTTTAAAATGTATAATGATAGCATTTACATAGCACTTTAAGGTTTGCAAAGCACTTGCAAATGTTACCTCACTTGATAATGATAAAGATAGCTAACCTTTATGTAGCACTTACTGTGACACTGTGCTGAGCACTTTGTAATTACTTTCTCATTTGATCCTCGCAACACCCCAAGAAGTGAGTGCTGCTTTCATCCCCATTTTTATAGATAAGGAAACTGAGGCAAACACAGGTTAAATGACTTGTCCAGGTTCACACAGCTAGTATTTGAGGCTGGATTTGAACTCAGATCATCTGGTTCCAGGTTCAATGCTTTATATACAATGCGACCCTAGGCACCTCATACAAGAGAGAAAAGTGTTGCAGTAGAAGGAGGACCAAGGAGGATGGGTTTATACTCACTGAGAGGAATCAGTGTTCTTAATGAGCATACATTTCCTGTTCTATAATGAAAAATAACTGAGAAAATATTTGGATAAAAAGTGAAACCTCAATATCGGATTAATTTTATATTTCTATTATAAGTAATTCATATTCATATGAAAAGTTGGAGGCAGTATGGATTGGTAGGATGAGTGCCATCCTTGGTATCAAAAAAACCTGGGCTCATGTCACCTACTGGCTGGGTAACCCTGGGAAAGTTACTTAATCTCTAGTGAACCAAGTGACTTTCTAAAACTCAGAGTTGCAGATCTGCATTTGGAGGGAGTTTCCTCCCATTGAAATCACAGTTCTGGATCAAAAAAAGAGTTAAAAGTTAAAAAGCATATGGTTATTAAAGTATCAAAATTTAAGAGACAGCAAAAAAAGAATTTTCTTTGCCCTAGTTAAGATTTATAACATGCTCTTTATCATGATTTTTATAATTTTTTTTTTAAGTCTTGGGTCTGTGATTTTGAATGAATGAATGGATAAAGCATTTATTAAGCACTTGCTATGTACAAAGCATACAAACATAAAATCAAAGACATCCCTTGCCTTCAAGGAGCTCCCCTTCTAGTGGGGATAGCACACCTATGGGAAGGTCCCATGGTCCTTAGGGGGCAGCGGCAAAGCAAACAATAATGCCATATTGGTAATATTTATTTATATATACACACACGTATACATTACATATATATATGTATATATGCACACACACGTGTGTATATATATGCATACATATGTATACATTTAATTTCCTGTTCATTTTAATAACAGTCTGAACTTCATAAATTTATATTACTTTATTTTAATTTTCAGAGTCAGAAACATCTTTCACCCAAAAGAGCACACCTAATCCATCTCTACTTCTAAATGAAAATGGAATGGATTTGGAACAAGCTGAGGAAACTGTTACTCGAAAACCTCGAAAGAGAACAAAGTGAGAGTTTATTTTGGTCCCGGAATGTACTCCATGAATACCTGATATTGTGTTCTGAGCTCTCAGGTTGTGGTATCTTATTGATTACTAACAAACTCTTATGTTTTTCCTCTCTAGAATAAGGATAGCAATAAAACCACCCTAGTGTTACATTCAGAGAAAGTAAACAGTTGAGAAAATGAATGCTTGAATTTAAATTTGCATTTTTATATGACACTTAAAATAGCAAATTTATCCAATAAGAGCTTTCATATAAACTAGACCCTCAAATTCCAAAACCTCTTCTACTCCACTCCCCCTATTCAGTAATTAATTTTGTTTGGAATTTTAGCATGCATTAGAACTCCCAAAGTGTGATTTTTTTTTTTACAGATATAAAAAGTATACTTTGGCCCTCTTTACCAAGCCAAGCCTGCTACATCTCCCCCTGAGGGTTCTAATGGCATGAGCCCTCACCAGCTGTATTACCCAGTTTATTAGGGGAGCAATGACTAACACCCTCATTCTATTTAACCATCTACTAGCTTTTATAGAAGGATATTTGTTTCACAAACACAACAAGAGAGGGAAGAGGAAAATATGTAGCTCAAAAAATTTTTTTAAAAGAATGTTAAAAATTTTTGTTTACACGTAATTGAGAAAAATAAAAATTAAATGTAAAAAAATTACAGCAAGAGCAGACATACAAACCTTTTCCCAATACCTCAAGAGCACGTTCTCCCCAATACTATATTGGTCTTTGGGGAAGTAGGCTCGAAACTTAGCTCAGTTTCTTTGTATCATTGGTCCCACAAAGTTCATGTCCAGACTCAGTTTGGCTGCTACATGAATCCTTCCTGAAGGTCACTCTTGAAGGTCATTCCTTGTCCTCAGGGTATCAGTGCTGGGCCGGTAGCAACACAGCATCAGTTCTTCGGATCCTTGTGGCTCACACTCCAAGTGGGTTAGGGAACAAATAAAAAGGCTAAGGACTCAGACCCATTTCCTTCAAGAGAGGAAGAGTCGTAGTGCCCCTTCCCTCACCAGATGCCATCATGCCACCAGGGCACAGCTAAAGATAAGGAGGCAAAGAGGAGCAAGCTGACAGCCTTTCTGAAAGCCTCAGAAGTCAATTAGAGAACCTCTTCTTCACTACGTGGTTAGCTGTCTGGAATTAGTTACCAAATGTCCACGCAACCGCCAGTTTCTTCCAGGTACTTCCCTTACACAGTTTACCCAGAAGCAGTTCCCTAGCATCCCCTGTGTGAAGAGATGCTTCCTGAGCAAGCCGCACGTGTTCCAGCCTACCATCATGTAGGAAACTGTAATATATCTTCTGTTGTTCAGTCATTATCAGTCATGCCTGACTCTTGGTGACCCCATTCGGGGTTTTCTTGGCAAAGATGCTGGAGCGGTTTGCCGTCTCCTTCTCCAGCTCATTTTACAGATGAGGAAACTGAGGCAAACAGAGTGAAGTGACTTGCTCGGGGTCACACCTCTCAGAAGCGTCCGAGAGTGAACTCACGAAGGTTACCTTTCAGACTTCACGCCCGGCATTCTATCCCCTGTGTCACTCAGCCGTGCCAATTTGCCCTTTGGCAGAGAGTAATGATTTTTCTTTATTTATTAGTAATTTGGCAGACCCTATTGGGAGTCTCCTATCCTTGTTTTCCTGTTTGAAGTTTTATCTGTTAATAATAGCTCACGTTGACATGATATTTTAAGGTTGGCCAAGCGCTTCACATACACCGTCTCACAATAACTCTGTAAGCCAGAGATTATTATTCTACCCATTTCACAGATGAGAAAACAGAGAAAGGGTAAATTACTCATCTGAGCTCACAGGGTAGTGAGTGTATGCAGCAGAGTTTGTGCTCAGTGCTCTGCTATCCGTATTGATGTAGAATCCTACTTTAAGAGTGGAAAGGAGCCTTTCCCACCTATCTAATAGTAGGGTTTAGGCTGGATCCCAGGTCTCCTAACTCCTAAGCTAGCATTCTTTCTGTTACATCATGATGCTTTTCTAAGTCAGTTTTGTTTGAGAATCTTACTCTGATATTCTTTGCTATGATTCTTCTAGTAACATCTAAATTATACTTACAAACTTAGCAAAAATCGATTAGAGTCTGGTCCCCTATCTCAATCAGTGCATTTAAATTTTCTGAGATGAATAATTTACCATTATATCAGTCTGCTTGTGAATCTCAGGGAACAGATACAGTATCATACCCACCTCTAATCTAATTAAATGATTTATTAGTAGCATTTAAATTGGACTCCTTACGAAAGAAGATATAGGAGAACACGTGATTCCACTTTACCACTACTCTTAAGTCCTAATCGTGTGTTGGTTTGGGGAAATGAAATTGCACATGTAACTATAATTGATGAAAGTGGCTTTATCCAGAGCTGTAGACCAGTAACCAATCAGGTGTGGTCTGAGATAGGTAAGTTCTGTGAGTATTTATATCGTATAGGCTAAGGGAGGCTGGAGCCTTTTACAGATACACAAATTATGGCACCCTTGAATACACCAATCATGAGGAGATAAGGATGACTGGGTTGGTAGAATTTCTTTGGGGTGCAGTTGTGAACTCATTGGTCACTCTAGCTATTTCTGTCTCCCAATCCCTCATCTACCCTCTGAGGGAATCAGAAGAAGTACATTCGAGTCCCAGTTCTACCACTTTGGGTAAATAATTTCATTTCTCTGAGCCTTACTTTCCTCATCTCTAAAGTGGGTCTATACTGGCTTCTCTGTTCACTTCACATGGTTGTTGTGAGGAACCTTAAAATGATCAAGACATGTGAATTACCACTCCTACCTCCTAGGCAGGACCATGAGGATCCAATGAGTTAATATGTTTGAAAGCACTTTGTAACCATAAAGCACTATATAGATACAGATATAACATATATCTAACATATATATATATTACATATGTCTTACATCTTTGTTATCTTGTCATGATCTTTTTACCTGGTATTTATCACTCTTGGATCTGTGAAGCTGATAATAACAGCACAGTGCTCTTATGTAGGTGTTTGAGGTCATCAGACAATTATTAATGCCCCATGGCAAGTTTAGGAACCTTGAGATTAGGGATTTTTAAACCCTTCTGGCCTCAGTTTCTTATTTCTAAAATGAGGCGATTGGACAAGAGAACCTAGGAGTTCCCTTCCAACTCAAGGTCTTTGACCCTACAGTCTTTAGAGCATAAACTCTTTGATTACAAAGTTGAAATCAGCTCATTGTTGGCAGGCTCTACTTTCCTTCCTTTTTTGAAGGTAAGGACATTTCCCTACTTTTCTACTCCCAGAGTACCTTCCCTGTTCTAGTGCATCTGCTTTATTTTATAGATATAGATAAGGAAACTGAGGCAGAAGGGCTGAATGATCTGTCCAAGGCTGCTTACCACCTGAGAGGCAGAAATAGGCCTCAGAACAAGGTGCTCTGACTCCCACTCCAGTTCTCTTTCCAGTGGCTTCATTCCGGAGGGAAAACCACTCAGAAGAGTTTGGCAGCAGCTTCTGAGAGCTATCAGGAAATATCATCGTAGGACCATAGCTACCAGACTGAGATTCCTGTGAAGAGTAGGCCTGCTGTCACTCCCTAGCTCAGTAAGCTTCAGTGGCTCCCTATTGCCAAATAGATGATAACATATAAAGTCCTCTGTTTAGCATTTAAACTCTTCAAAATCTGACTCCAGGCTATCTTAACTGGATTAATTGCCCATTACTCCACCTCAAGCACTCTACCCTCTAGCCAAACCTACCTGCTGTTTCCTGTGTACAGTAGTCTTTCTCCCATCTTGTGCTTTTGATCCCTACCAGATCTTCCACCAGTACAGTTTTCCTTTCTCTTCTCCAACCCTTGGAACACCAGATTCTCTTCAAGTATTCAAATTCCATCTCCTTCAAGAAGCCCTTCCTGACCACTGCCTCCACCCCAGCCTTGATGTGCTGTCTGGCATTTACTTCTCTGTGGACGTGGTGTATGTCCACAGTAGAACAGAGTTCATGTTCACAGCTGTATCCCCATTAATGCGCTGCTTGGTGCCGGGTGCTTGTTGAGTGCTTGATAAGAACAGCTCCTATTTACAGAGGAAGCTAATGAAACAGGGTCAGCTCAGGCTGGCCCTTCAAAATGGATGCTGCTCAATATATGTGTATGTATTTTAAAGAACCAAAATAAAAAGAGTCTTTTGAATCAGGAACTGATTAATAGTATTTCTGTGGATGCATGTGAGTGGGATGCTCCCAGGTGAGAAGTCCCCAGGCCATGAAGGAAGCTGCATTATGATAGGGAAGTCCAGAGAATTAGAAGCATAGCCTGGTGAGGAATGAAGCATGGCTGGTCTGCCGATAAGATGCCAGCAAGGCCGTTAGTTCAGTGTTATTAAGCATCACTATCCTACTGATAGGATACTTAACCAAAATAAAAAACAAGAAATATAAAGTTTTCACACATTAAATGTTCATATAATTGGACATTTCTAAAAGTACATTTGGGTGGGAAGAATGGTTTACTTTTCCAGTTCTCTCCTTTTGTAAAGGTTTATAATCATATCTGCATTCTCATCCTGCTACCGAATTATAGGAGAAGCCAGCCAACAGGATTGCACTATGCTAATGAGCTAGGAGTAGAAGATGAGGACATAATTGCTGACGAGCAAAGCCATCCAGAGCAACAGGCTTCGGTGTTTACTGCACCCGTGGGTGTTAGCCAGCCGGTGGGCAAAGTATTTGTAGAAAAAAGCAGTAAGTGATTTTGTGTTTTTGTTGTTCACTTTTGTTTAATATATCTGATGACAGTAGCATGTTAAGTTAAAAATAGAGCATGTGGTTATATTTTCCTTCGGTGAACTAAATAATTGTGATAATATTGTACATAATAAAATAGAGCTGAAGGTTTCTGCCCAAAGGGCGGTTGACATATGCATAGCAGGCCACAGCATATTTGTGATTATAAATTGCGGCTAAGAAGTGACAAAGAACATGGAGGAAGAAGACAATTGGATGGGATAAGAAGCAGCACAGACGGGTAATAGATTGTCTGATTTCCACAACATCTAGAAAAACCCAGAGAAAGGCTTCCACATGGTAGGGCCAGGGGGTTGGGGGGGGGGGCATGCCTGTGAAGTGTCTATGGAAGAAGATAGATAAGAGTTTGACAGGATAAGAAGGCGCAGGTAGCTTACTCTCCACTGACAGAGGGAAGAGAGGCAGGTTAGTCATTGTTCCTCAAAGTCCTCAAGAAGAAAAAGCTACGGCATTTAAGAAAAACCTATAAAATATGAATGTATCAGTATATATCAACAAGATTTTACAAACTGCCTTCTACAGACCAGGCTAGTCACTGTGCTAAACACACCAGATCTGATATCTAAAAATTGTTCTAAATAATTAGTTTTCATTAATACTTAATTATTAAATAATTATTTAATAATTATTAAATATATCTAAATATACAAAAATATATTATTAACAATATATTAAATTAAATATAATATATTAAATATAATATATAAATACATAAAAATTATATAATTAATAATTAGTTTTCATTAACAATTAATTATTAAATAATTAGTAATTAATTATTTAATAATTATTAACTATAATATATAAAATATAATGTATATTAATAATATATTAAATAGAAATATTAAATTAAATATAATAAAAATATAATATATATTAAATATAATATATAAAATTATATAATAATTATTAATTAGTTAATTAATAATTAGTTTTCATTATTAAGAACAACGAAAATAGAGCAAGCTTTGTTTATCTCATTTGGGGCTATATTTTTATTTTAAATATATGTGTATGTATTTTAAAGAACCAAAATATAAAGAGTCTTTTGAATCAGGAACTGATTAATAGTATTTCTCTAGGTAAAAAAGTAACAAATGAAGCATTATCTCAGTTTTGGTTTGAGTAAGAGTATTGTAGGACAGCAAAAATAACTGTGAGTGCTTCATTTCATTGTTTACTAATAATTTTTATATTGCTGCTAGGACGATTCCAGGCTGCTGACCGATCTGAATTAATTAAAACCACTGAAAACATGGATATGCTAATGGACATAAAGCCTTTGTGGACAACCAGGGATGTTGCCCTTTCAGTACACCGAAGCTTCAGGTAGCTGCATTGAATTTTTTCTTCAAAGGAATGTGAAATAAGTGCTAATAACTAAAAATAGCTTGCATCTTTTAGCCTGTTCAAAACCTTTCACACTATTGGCAGTTTTAAAATAATATCCGGGTAGACAATAATTTCTGATTATTGAATTAGAATTAAATAAAGGTTGGCCCATCTAGGATAATGAAAATTCCACTGATACAGTTATGAAATTCCAATTATTATTGAAAAAATTTATCTTTTTAAAAATACAATTTTGTTTTTATATACAGGCAAAGGTGCAAAGCCACTTTGACTTAGTCAGCAAATACTTATGAAGCACTTAGTGTATGTGAAGCAGTGTGCCAAGTTCTGGGTTTACAAAGAAATGCAAAAACATTGCATTAGTTCTTTGAGATGAATCATTTATAATAATTTTGAATCTTTTCCCCCCCATCTAGGATGATTGGTCTCTTTTCTCATGGCTTCCTGGCTGGCTGTGCTGTGTGGAATATTGTTGTAATCTATGTTCTAGCGGGAAAACAGTTGTCTGATCTCTCCAACTTCCTGCAGCAGTACAAGACCTTAGCTTATCCTACTCAGAGTCTCTTCTACCTGCTTCTGGCTATAAGCACAATTTCAGCTTTTGACAGGTAAGACAACTGTAGAGCCACTGAAGTTTTCCATCATCAGGGAGCCAGTGTCATGGCTATAATGTTTTGGTGCCCCTGTTTTGATGTTTAGGAAAATAGACTATAAAACAATAATGCAGTTTTTCATATGATTTAAAAAATCACTGTCACCTTTTTGAGGGATAAGTATGGGAACAAAAGGGAATTTGGGGGGAAAAACTTTCTATAATTTTAAGTAAGTAGATTTTTGTATTAATTTAGCCTAGAGAAATGAAAAATAGTGAGAGGGCTTTGGTAAGGTGGCAGAGAGACTCATCCATGTTTTATAGATAATCCAGTTCTAAGGAGCCTACTCTTAAGAGTCTTATAAATTGTCTTTTTGTCTACTGGTGCTCCTAAGTCACAAAGTATATTATCTGACACATGTGTGTAGCCAGGTCTATATCTGTTGTTCGAAATAAAAGGATTCGTGGGGGTGTTGGGGAGAGCATTAGGAGAATGTAGATGATACAGGGCTATGCACATCATGGGTATTTAATATTTACTAACTGAACTCAGTATATATAATAGCATTACAGAAAGACCAAAATTATTTATAGGACAGAGAATTTCTGTAAGAATGGTTTTTTGCTACATTGTGACAAGAAACTTTCTTTTCTATTTCTAGGATTGATTTTGCTAAAACATCAGTAGCAATTCGAGGTTTTCTTGCCCTGGACCCAACAGCTTTGGCTTCTTTCTGTAAGTAAAGGTTAAAGAGGTGCCATTACCACCTGTGTAAAACTCTAAACTTTTTTAGTACTGAATTAACAAAAGCAGTTTTGTGTTTTCATGTTAAGTAGGCTGCTTTTATTTAAGAGGAATCTCTAACAATTTGGTAGGGATAGACAGAATGTGTGTGTGTGTGCGCGCGCGTGCATGCATGGGGGATGCATAATACATAAATATATGCATGCATTATGTATTTATATATACATATATTTAATAAGTACCATATATACATATATATGTACATATATATAACATTCTTTGTGATATTCTTCAAGATATAAGGTAGCTTAGTGGGTAGAAAGCTAGCCTTTGAGTTAAGAAGCCCTGGGTTCAAGTCTTGCCTCTGAAATACCTATTTCTGGTGACCCTGGACAAGTCACTTAATGTCACAGCATCTCAGAAAGCCGCTGGAGCAGCAGAGAATGAGCCCCATGGTTCAAGGCACAGGGAGACAGAACCACAATACATGCTCACCTGGGGCCTTCTAAGAGGTGTAAGCTAGTGCCCTGTTAAGCCTCCCCAGATCCTCAACACAAGACAGGGCCATTACACCACCAGACAACCCACTGCAGAACCAGCAGGAAGCAGAGGAATCCAGGGCACTGCCCAAGCACCCTGGGCAGGAGCCACAGCAAAACATAGGAAGTTTCCAAGCAGTCCATGCCAGAGCCATGGGGGTCCCTAGAAGAGACCTGGAACCAATTCTTCTATTCAAGCCACTGCAGAAGACAAGGCCAACTGAGCAATGGTTCATTCCTAGCAGTCAGGGCCTTGCAGGAGGCCTACAACCTGTGCCATTTACAGCTCCTTGTTGAAGCCTTGTCTAGAAGACACACCAAACTGCTGCAAGTGGGATTTAACAGAAAGGCAAACTGAGGCACATTTCTCCACAGAAGATACCATTTACTAGCAGGGGCATGCTTCCTGCCAATTAAAGGCTCAGTGGCTCTGCTTCTGGCCAAAGACCCCAAGCAAAAGGACAGCCCCCTTTTATTTATAGTTCTTGGGGAGTGCAGAACAAAGAACAGAACAGGGTAGGTGACATCATGGGGTTGAGAGCAACATGACAGATTACAGAACTGAGGCACAGGGAACACTATGATTAGTTGGAAGTTAGGTAATGAGGGGCTAGCAACGACCCCTTCCTTCCCCCCTGAGACTAAGAAGTGCCCATCGTTTGAGTACAGGTACAAGGTTAAAAGATGACTGGCAGCCTCTTTGGATAGCAAACCAGACATCCTTGAAGAACAGCTTGGTGGTATAAAGATACTAGATCCAGCATCTCCCAAGGTCATGTAAATTCCTCGAGGCAAGAATTGAATAGTGATTAGCAAGAGAACAGGATTTCTGAATTTAACCCATTACAGCTGAATTCTGAACTAAGTTCAGAGATGGAAAACCCGACTTAAGCAGCTACAAGGCAAAAGCAGTTACAGGACAAAATCAATTAATTGTAACTAGGATCAATTAAAAATAATACAGGATCAATTTGAATTTTCTGAAAACACAATGAAGAAGTCCAGGTGGTCAAGAGAAGAGAAGCCCATGAGTTAAATCCAAAAGAATAGAGTAACTTGACAGCCAGTACAAGTAGAGCCTGGGAGAAAAGAATGGTTTGGACCCAAGGACTCCAAGAGTAGCTACAAGAAATTCAAGAGATAAAAAGTAAAATTACAGCTCTTAAGGGGGAAAGGAATTAGAAGGAGAATAAAAAGCTTAGGACCAACGGTAGAAAAATTTCACCCGAGTATTTGACTCCCTGAAAAACAGAATGAAGTAAACTCAATGATTCTATAAAACAAGAAATATTAGAAAAAAAAATCTAGACCGTTAGGATAACAAATAGTGAATTTAAATAACCCAATCTCAGAAAGCAATGTTAAACAAACCATAAATGAACTCCCAAAAGGGAGAAAATCTTCAGAATCAGATGGATTTACAAGTCAGTTCCATCAAACATTCAAAGAACAATTAACTACACTTTTACATAAAAGTTTGCAAAAATAGGGAAAGATAGCATCCTACCAAATTCCTTATATGATACAAGTATTTGATACCTGAACCGGGGAGAAAGAAGAAAAAAAGTCAGAGGAAAAAAAAAACAACTCCAGACCAATAGCTCTAATGAATATTGATGTAAAAAATATTTAGCGAAGTATCAACAAAATGGATACAGTAAAATATTTAAAAGATTATACACTATAACCAAGTTGGATTTATATTAAGAGTGCAGGGTTGGTTTGTTATTATGAAAAACAAAAACCATATTAATTTTTTAAAATCACTTAATTACATCAATTGATACAGGAAGTTTTTGTCAAAAATACAACACTCTTTTAAGTTAAAAGCACTAGAAAACATAAGAATAAATGGACCTCTCCTTAATATGGCCAATAGTGACTAAAAACTAAGCTTGCATTGTGTATAATGGAAAAACACTAGAGGGCTTTCTAATAATTTCAGGGGTAAAGCAATGATGTCCATTGTTGCCATTATAAATTGGTACTGCTATAGAAACAATAACTAGATCAGTAAAGAGAGTAAAAGGAATGGAGGAAATAAGCATAGGCAAAGAAGAAATGATTTTTTTTTCAGATAATATGGCAGTTTACTTAGAGAACCGTAATTATCTATGGTGTCTTTAAGCATAATGGAGTTTCCTTGCTTTTCTCTTGTCTATTTTATTTTTAAAGGTTGTTCATGTAGTCCTTGTGCATTTTGAGGCTTTAATCATTTAGACTGTAGGTGGTAGTCACAGTCAGTATAAGGTACTTTAAAGGACATTTATTACAGTGTAGGACAAAAACAAAATAGCATACAGTCATTCTTTGTGGAGGTCCCATAACAAATGAGAAATGACTGTTGTGGAAGGGAAGGTAAAACAAAAACCCAGCCAAAATATTAAAACTGCTATTTGGTTTAGGAGCAATGACTGATATTGAATAATTTTAAATAATTTTAGTTATAATTAATAATTTAAAATAATTTGAATCATATTTTATAGTGTTAATAATTTGAGGTTTGATGATTTTTTTTCCAGTGTACTTTGCTGCTCTTATCTTGTCTTTGAGCCAGCAGATGACAAGTGACAGAATCCATCTTTACACACCTGCATCAGTTAATGGTAGCCTCTGGTAAGAAATCATTAACAATCTCCGTAGTTATAGAACTAATCTTGTTATTAAGTTGTAGAACTAATCTTGTTATTAATATTCTTTTACATTTACTTTTCTTTTTCTACACCTAAATCCAAGAAAGTTTTGTTTTTGCTTATATAATGAAGGCAGTGAGAAGAGCATGAAATAGTCGAGTTTTGGCCTTGGAATCAGAAAGACTTGGTTTCAAAATTTGCTTCTTTCACATACTAGCCATGTGACCTTGGGGCAAGTCATTTATTTAATCTCTTGGTGCTCTAGGAAACTGTCTAAACTATAAGTTACAAAAGAGTTACTGATTTGTATAAGTAGAGGGAATTTCCAGACTAGGAATTGTCTACCACGATGAAATTACGGGTCCAGACCAAAAAAGGGGCAGGGGAAGAGGAGAAGGGGAGTGTGATGAGATGGGGGTTTGGAATTCTTTTGACCATCTCGATAGCAGTTATGCTTTTGGACTAGAGGATTACTAAGTTATACTATATACATCTGAAATTTTAAAGAAGTTTCTTCCTTTTGGAAATCTGTATTAGGCTCTCAAATTATGGATTTGTCTGCAGAGAAGGGGAAAGGTGAAAAAGATGGTCTCATTAATCAATAAGATTCCATGCCACACTCCATTATGCTTAAAACGCATCATAGATAATTATGGTTGTCTAAGTAAATGTGCTTTTTATGATGAGTCATAAAAATGATGGTTCATAATTGCTTTCTAGTTAGATGCATTCATTAATTATAATCATAGTTGTAATTAAAATTACATTGTGTTACTGTAATAGCCCCATAGTTGATCTTTCTGCCTCAAGTCTCTCCCCTTTCCAATGTATCCTCTGTATAACTGCCATACAAAGTGATCTTCCTTAGTCTGACTTCACAAGTCTGACCACATCACTTCCCTACTCATTAAACTCCAGTATCTTTCTCTTACATCTGGGACTGGGGTGGGGAACCTGTGGCCTGGAGGCCACATGTGGCCCTCTAGGTCCTCAAGTAGGGCCCTTTGGATTCAGTCAGAGGGCTGCATTTGAGGACCTAGAGGGCCTTGTGGCCTTCAGACCACAGGTTTCCCACCCCTGATCTAGGATCAATCAATCAATGAGCAGTACATCCTTTCTCCACTATTAGAAGGTTCTAATTGCCTTAAGGCAATTAGAACCTTCTAATAGTGGAGAAAGGATGTACATTTATAAATATATTTAGAATATATAGATAAAATGAATAAAAGGCAATTTTGAGGAGGCAGGAAACCAGTAGGCTTCATGTAGACGGTTATGCTTGAGGTAGAATCTTGAAGCAAAGCAAGGCTCCTCAGAGGTGAAGTTGAGGAGGGGATCAGATACAAACTTCTCTGTTGGACATGTAGAGTCCTTCACAGCCGGGCTCCAGCCTACCTTTCTGGTCTTATGCACATCTTTCCTCTTCACACACTCTTCAATCCAGCCAACCTGTCTGCCTTGGCATTTCTCACAGAGTAGTCCATGTTCCTTTGAATCAGCTGTCCCCCAAGCCTGTAGTTCACATTTTATATTTAATTGCTTCTCTTTTGGCCAGAAACCCTGAGGGTTTTCCCCTCCCAGTTGGATTTTTTTTTTTAATTAATGGGGCCATCCCTTGGCTCACTTTTTAAACGGCTCTAATCACTAATGGGCCTTGCCTTAGTCAAAATGAGAACTTGGAAAGACCTTAGTTTAAAAAGGCCAAGGTCTCCCACTGCATGCTGGACATCTCCAGTTGCCTGATTTATATCTGGCCGCTGGACCCAGATGGCTCCAGAGGAGAAAGTGAGATTGATGACTTTGCACAGCCCTCCCTCACTTAAATCCAATTCACTTATAAGTCATGGTATCATCTTGCTAATGTCATAGTCCTCTTTGAGAATGAAGGACAAACCCAATTCTCAAGTCTGAAGTGTACTCTTTCCTCACTTCTACCTCTTAAAATTCCTAGTTTTCTTCTGAACTCACCTCAGAGACCATTTCCTGCATGAGGCATTTCCTGATCCCAGAACCTCCCCACAAAAAAACTACCTTGTCTTCATCTTGTGTATATTTATATGTGTACATGTTGTCTCTTCCTAGAGGGAGGAGCAAAAGGACTTGTCTTTAAGAGTAGGGCTGATTTCTTGTGGAAGTGAATGTTGAAAACTAAAAATAAATTAACTAATCGTAAAAAAAGAGTAGGGATAATTTCTTATGGAAATGAATGTTGAAAACTAAAAATAAATTAATTATTAAAAAGAGTAGGAATGATTTCATTTTTGCCTTTGTAATCCCAGGCCCTGGCACAGAATTGGTGCTTAGTAAAGCTGCTTGATTAATTAATAGATCCTTCTTAGAAGTTCCTTATTTGTTATGCTGCATTTTTCATGTACCTTGTCATTGCCTTTTGTGTGGTACTTATTTTCAGTTCTTCAAAGTCTGTTACATTTTATCTCATAACTGTATAAATGCTAGAATAAAATATTGTCCTTAAAAATAGGGATTTGTTTCTGGGAAAAGTTTGAAGTCACAAAGTGGGTTCTGTAAGTTTCCAGAGGCAATCTAGCCTTCATATTTATTCTGGGTTCAAATCGATTTTTACTGGGTTTTTTCCCGCAGTGAGTATATACACATACGTGTGTGCATGTATATACACACACACATATATATGTGTAGGTATACATATACACATTGGTATATATATGTTTATGTGTTATACCTATGTATACATACACGCATATATGTTTTTATATTGTGTATATATGTATACACACACATATATATATACATATATATGAATAATACATAAACATAGCTATAAATGTATATGTGTGTACATGACCAAGCTTTAGAAGTTGACTATCCATCTGTGTGCCATAATCTGAGCAATAGGCATTCTTCATCCACTTGTTTTATCTCATGTAAATTGTGAGGACGGGCAGAGCCAAGATGGTGCTGTGAAAGGAAGGGACTACTGGAGCTCTCTCACAAATTCTGTCAGATACATCTGAAAAAGTGAATCTGAGCAGATTTGAGAGAGTTAGAAGCTAGTAGTAGCCTAAGAGGGGCAGGAGCACTGGGCACGTGCAAGGGCACCAGACCAAACCAACCGAGAACAGCAGAGGAATCCAGCCAGCACACTGGTCTTGGAGGTCCCTGGGTGAGCCAAACATCGGAGCAGGAACAGGCCCAGGGCAGAAGTACCGGCTATGGCTGTGATGGAGCCCCGGGCCTCTCAGCCCAGGACAGGAGTCTGTAGCAGCTATGGGAGGCACCAGCGCAGAACCTATGGCTGTGAGAGTGGCTAGCCGGAGGCCTCCAGCCCACAGTCTAAAGGTTTGAAACTCACCTTCTTGAACTTCCAGGAGCTGTAATGGCCAGGTAAAACGGGTCTCATTCCTACCTTGAATAAACCCGGAGAATAAAACCTCAGGAGAAACAGAGGAGCCAGAAGAGGGGCTTCAGTAGTGGGAGAAGTAGGAGAGAGGGCCCTTCGTGTGGTGGACGAAGGAGACTAGTGCAGGAAGAGAGGTGTCCCAGTAGCCCTCACTTGATCAGAACAACGAGAGTAACTGAGCCCCAGGGGGTGGAGGTAACTAACATCAATGCCAGGACCCCAGACGTGGCTTTGCACAGCCAGGGGAAGTGGCAGATACCAACACAGACAACAACTGAGACCACCCATGCTGTAGAGCAGTCCTAGGGAAGAGGAGACTTCCAGCAGCCAGACCACCCCTCTCCCACACCTCACACAACCAGACAGAGGCCATAGCACATAAAGCTGAATCCCAACATGAGAAGCTTGGGACAGAGCCCCCTGAGCCTCAGAAACAGAGATCCACTTTAGAAACCAGGAGGAGGAAAAAACATCATGAGAAGGAATGCTGAGAAGCTTTCAAAGACCGTCGATTCGTATTATGGAGACAGGGAAGACAATTCAGAAGAGGACAGCACGGACGCTACGCCCACATCTGAAACCTCGAAAGGGAAAATGAACTGGTCTCCAGACCAAAAAGCCTTCCTGGAAGAACTCAAGGAGGACTTTAAAAACCAAACTAGGGAGGTAAAAGAAAAAATGGAAGAAAGAGGTGAGGACAGATTCTTGGGAGTGGTTATGAATTGGATTCGGGAGGTTTTGCAGTGTTCCAAGGCTTGATACATTCATAGCATCATATCATTCATAAACAGGAACATCAGGAAAATCTACCTTCTATAGGAAACCCCTCCGAAAGTTGGACTCAGCAAAGTATCCCCTTTATTAAGGTGACAAGACCTTTGACAAGCACATACCGTACTGTTTCATGCTTTATCTAATGTTTACGCTCAAAGCAATTTCTGTTGTGGATGGTCGGGAGACACCTTGATGGAAGAGAGCCTTTAGGATAGTGTTTGCTTTACTGAGTCAAATGCTTTTTAATAATAACAGCTAGCAGTTTTCCTCACTTCTCCAGATGTCTCCTGGCTCAGTCTCTGAACACCTTCACAGTTGCGTGACCTCTAGCACATGCCTCCTCTGTATACACTTGGTCTAATCCGGCAGGCTTTTCTGTCTTCGTTCTTTAACGTTACTTGGGCCACCCCCCGAAGCACATTTGGGGCTGGCATGTAAGGATCCAGAACCTCATCACCAAGAGGCCAGCCTACTCAGCAGAGCGTACTGGTGAGAAGCCTCACTTTGAGCTCATGAAGAGCGAGCCACCCACAGTGGCTATGTGACCCTGGCCAAGGGGCCTTAACCCTCTTGGTGTGCCAGACAACTCTTGAAGATTATAACTTATAGAATATTTACATATCTACATTGATACAGGTAATTTTTTTGTCAGGAGTTTCCTGCACCAATGAAATCATAAGTCTTAACCCAGTCCTCCAGCCCAACCCCACCCCCTAAAAGATGAACCTGTATTTAGTTTCCTCTGGTATTTGGTGGGGGGATAGATTTGCAGCAACCACTGTTTAAGTTCATAAGAATGTATGCATGTACAAAAATAAAGTCAGTTCCCAGAAGTATCTTCATTCTTTTTTTAGGGCAGCAGGTACAGAGGAACAAATTCTCCATCCCTGGATCGTGGTGAACTTGGTTGTGGCTCTTCTAGTTGGACTGTCTTGGCTTTTCTTGTCTTATAGGCCAGAGATGGATCTCAGTGAAGGTAGGAAAACTCATGATCAGTGTAGGAAAATATTGGTACCATCAGAACTTCCAAAATTATTCAAAAAACTTTCTTTTAATGGGCATATTTTTCTCAGTTATGACAAATTCTGAGCTTGAGAATTCAGTCATTCAGTACTTTAAGAAAGAGAATTACATTATCCGAAGGTCTCATGTTGCTTCTACTGCACAATCATCATTATTAGATTTTGAACTTCTCCTGGACAAGGGCTGTCTTTTGCCTCTCTTTGTTCCCTCAGCATTTAGCAAAGTGCCTGGCACATTGGTGTTTAATAAATGCTTCATGACTGACCATTTATCACGTGTTACTGTTAAGGCAGATCATATCCAACAGTAATAATAAATAGGTGTGGACTGTGTATTCTGTGCAAGACATTGTGCTAGAGTCTGTGACTGAGGTAAAGGAATAGATGATATGGGCCTAGACCTCAAGAGGCGTAGTACGTCAACACATTACAGGTTAAACCAGGTAGTGATATACGCTCATCAGTTAAAAATGAGAATCTGGAGCTCAGGAGAGAGCTAGGCCCAGAATTGTGAATTTGTAAGTTAGCCAGATAGAGGTCATAGTTGAAACCTTTGAAATGAATGAGATCACCAGGGGAGAGAGTGTGAAAAGAGAAGAGAGCCAAGGACAGAGCCTTGGAGGAATATCTATGCTGGGAGTGGGGAATGGCAATGATAGAAGTCAGGATTCAGTTTTCGTGATTATCTGTTGCTGTATGTAAAGAGCTTTATAACTTTTGACAGATATTCAACAAGCATTTCTAAAATCCTCCTACATCAAGAATATTATGCCATGTGCTGAGGAACATAACATATTTTATGACAAGCTCCCTCATGGAGCTTACTAGCCCGTAGTGGAAGACAACACAAATAATTAGAATGCAAAATATTACAGGATAAGTGCGTTTGAGAGTTGCAAAATAAAGCATGTGTCACATTTATCTGGAGGAAGAAGATGAGTTTTGTTTTCAGCGTGTTCAGTTTGAGATGCTTCCAGGACATCAGGTTCAGAATTTCCAAGAGGCAGTTGTTCATATGGGACAGGAGGTCAGGAAAGAGATTGGCTCCAAAGAGATAAGATAGACTGAGAATCAGTAACATAAAGACGATAATTGAAACATGGGTGCTGATAAGGCCACTAAGATATAATATATGGAGAAAGAGAGGAAAGAGGGTCTAAGGTAGAACACACTTGGAATACACTCAGAGTATGTGGATGATGGTTTAGGATTCAGCAAAGGCTATTTGAGAGGGAGCAGTCAGATATGTAAGAGGGAACCAAGACAGTGCAGTGTCATAACAACAACAGCAGAAAAAAAGAGTATTCAGGAGGAAAGGATTGTCAACAGTGTTAAATGCTATACAGAACTCAAGAAGGATGAGGGGGATAAAAAAGCCATTTGAATTGACAATTAAGATATTGGCGCTCTACTACTGCCAACATCTAAAAGGAGATGTGGAACCGTAACCCAAATCCACTAAACTGCATGTAACCTTTTAACCAACTACAAGGTATATACACTATAAGGGTCAAAGATGAAGGCAAAAGACCCGTATACACAAAATTATTTATGAAGATACCTATTGTTGTAGCAGAGACCTGAAAGGGTGGGTGCCCATTTGTGGAACAGATTGTGGTAAATGAATGTAATGGAATGTTACTATATTATAAGAAATGATGAAAGGGAGAGATTCAGAAAAACCCTGATGAAGAGTGAAATGAGCAGAAGGAGGAGAATATTTCATTTAACAAGCACAGTAATGTAAAGAAAAATGACTTAAACAAAGTCAAAACAAAACACATTCCCATGTAAATGGAAATACCCTAAAATGTTTCACTCTGCATATTTACTCATCTGTTTTGGGAGGCAGGTTATTCTTTATCATTGGTCCTCTGGAATAATGGCCAATCACTGTGTTGCTCAGAATTCTTAAAATGTTTCAAAATTATTCATTGTGGTGTTGTTACAGATGCTACAAAATTTTAATGGACACTAAACTACTGAGAGTTCCTTACTGTATTGGGGAAGTTTTCTTTATTTCATTATGTGAATGGTATTCAAGACTTATAACCAAATATGCATTAATAATCATTAGTAATGGGCAACAACTTTAAATATTGATCTATCTTTTTCCCCCCTCAGAGCTGATGTTTTCTTCTATTGTTCAAGAATATCCTGATGTGGATAAAGAAACCATATTGCCTTCATGATGTTAAAAATCTATCTTCAAAACTAGGCCAGTATTTTAATGTTTCAATTGTGATATGTAATCTTTTTTTTAGGGTGTATTTTGCAAGATGTTTGCAAATGTATCTAAAATTATTTTGATTATAGAAACCTATGCCCCAAGATTATGAAAAATTTTAAAAGTTTTATACATTGTTTACAACTATCAATTTCCATGGCATCACTATCTCAATGTAGGTAAAAAATCTGTAAGGGAAAGAATTTTAATTCATTATCTTTTCCTATTTTTCCAAATTATATTTGTATTTGTAATGTGTATTCCATGTGACATTGCAAATGCCTGCAAATACTAATAAGAATGCGGAAGGATTTAACATTGTAACATGTCAAATTTAAACACAGAATTCAGGGAATAGAATAAAAAAGACCTATGTACATTCTTTAAAAATTCTTTACTGAATTCGTTTAAATTTAAAATTAAAATTTACTTGTTGGAAAACTGCTTATGGAGTATGTGTCATGCAATAATTACCTCAGGTAATTTAATATTTCATTTCATGGCTAATAAAAAGGAACGTTATCATTTGGCAGAAATTTCATGATGTAAGAACAAGTTCACTTCCTGTGATTATTTATGTCATTTTTAACCAACCACAGGCTTAAAGGGCTCTATTGCCACAGGTCGGATGGCACGTCCGTTTTGTTTATGGGCCACTGCCGAAGTTACCGGGTCACGCTCAAGGCCAGGAGGGAGGGCGTGGCCCTTTCCCACCATAGACATAGTTGTGTGTGCTATTTTTAAAGGTGTTTTGGGGATACCGTTTGTTTTCACCCTACTTTCATTGCCAAATGCCCCCCCCTCCATCCGGTGAGTCATCCCTGCCAATAAAGCAGATTAAAAAAATAAAGGAGCCGAAGCCTCCCCCCGGCTCACGGATAAGGAGAGAGCACCGGTCTCTGAGCCTTTTCCTTGCGGGAATAGCAATGCCCATTGCCCACGGTGCTCAGCCCAGAGAGGACCGTGATGCCCCGGGGTGGGCGGGGTCGGACCAGAGGACTCGAGGAGGGCAAGAAGCAACCACGTGGCCAGCCTCGAGGCAGCGATGACAACCGCCTTTGCCGCGCAGCCCCATCCCGACTCTTGCGGACCTGGGACCTCGCGCTCCACGTTCCTTCCGCCTAGTGAACAAGTGCCTTCTTGCTCCCGCCTCCCCCGCCCGCCGCCGTGCGCGTGCGCAGTGCCTCGGACAACTCGCTCCCCCTCCTTCCCCCCTCCCCGTCCCCTTGCGCGAGTTCCACAGTAAAGTGTGGCCCGAGCAACCGCGGTCGGTTGAGGGGGCCAGGGGTGGGGGTGGGGGGTGGGGGTCCAGGATGGAGCCAAGTCAAGCGCAAAAAGTTTCGGAGCTTGGTGAAACTCAGAGAGACAAGGTCCATTCGCTGTTCAAGGTCCCTTTTCTTCACAAGGGCAGCACCGAGGCTGACGACAATGACGAATCCAGAAACATCGACAACGTCTCTCAGACATCCTCCATTCGGTATTCGCCCTCGTCGCGGATCGATGCTTCCAGGGACGGGAGCAAGGAAAGGACCGGCCGAAAGCTGTTGAACGTGAGGCGGCGGAAAGCAGAGTGGCTGCGGCTGGGAGGGGGCGGGGTTGGGGGCGGGGCTCCTTCCCCTCCTCCCTCCCCTGCCCGAGATGTGGAGTTGGGGTGGTTTAGCATCCCTGTGGGGAGAAGAGGGAGCGGGAGAGCATGCGGCGAGCCCATCCCCCTTGAGGTGGGGCAGTTAGGGATGCTTGCTGGGGTCGGGACCTGCACCATCATCCTGGAGACTTGTTATCCTTGGACGCGAAAACCCAGATATAGGGGAAAATTGGGCGGCGACTCCAGCTTTCCACTGGGGTCAGTCAGCGAGCATTTATTAAGCACCTACTATGAGCCAGTCAGTCACACCTAGCCCTGGGAATAGAAAGAAAACCAAAAAGACGGCCCTTTGCTATCCAGGAACCCCCAGTTTAATGGGGGAGACCGTATTGCAATGTATGTGCAGACGGGCTATTGACAGGAGAGGTGGGAAGATAAGCAGCAGGGGGAAGGCACTGGAATTAAGGGTTTTGTTCCAAAAATGGGCTCAAGGAAGCAGGTTTGCAAAAGACCAACAAAACGATCCACACAATCCAGACCCAGAAGGCCTCACTGGAAAAGAAAAATTTTCTTTGACCGATATGAAATGTTACATTGATTTGTTTTCGGTAGTTTCTGGAGGACGGAGGGAGTGTGTTGGAGAACATAGGCACAAAATTAGAACGAAATTTATTTTCCCAAAGCTTGGGGGTGAATATTTGGAATTTTAAACTGGTGAGTGTAGTTAGTACACTAGGGTTAAATCTTACTAGTTTAACACTTTTTTTTTTTAGTGGTTAGCTTTTCTTACAAATGCTAGTGAGAAAATAAGGTTGCAATAAATCCATCGGATTTCACTATTGACTTTTCAGCAACATGGCATTACGTCAGTTGCCTTTCCAGTAGTGGTGATAGATACGATTTAGCCACACTTTGTTGTGACTAGGTATATATGTGCATTTGTAAGAAGGCTGACTGGATTGGCACATTAAAGGTGACCTGAAAGCTGGTTTAAGCTAAATAGTCCATAATGGATAATCTGCCCGGCATTAGCACCATTGTGTAACCAGATTGGCAAGAAGAATCAAATAAACTCAAATGATTTTTGAATTCTGTAATTTTTTTTTAGAGTTGTGAGAATCCCTCACAGAAGTCCTTTAGCAAATCATGGCATGGAGGCAACTCATGGTACTTGTAAACTATTCCAGCAGAGCACAGGCTCTGTCAGGTTTTTACTGGTATTGGAAAGGCTTCAAGTACCCATTTGACAGTAGACTATGTTTGGTCTGAGGACAAGCTTAGGTAAGTACTTATCAAGAGTAGGGTTCCATAAAGCCTTGTTCTGCAGTCATGGTGCCAATGGCAGAAAAGGGTGCTAAGAATCACATAGTATTCAGACCACATGTAATTAATAATTTCACCTGGTTTTCCAATGTGAGATTATGTCCAGAGAAAAAGTTAATTTACTAGTAGAACTGAAGCATAGTAGTATTGGTATTCTTTTTATAAATGAAACCAGAAAACATGAATAAATTGGAGGTGAAGTTGCAGGATAAAAGATTAGCACTATCAAAAGAGATTTTTAAAAATCATAAAAGATAGCCTGTTTATACTAACAAAAGCTACTACATATTTGGGAATTAACCTAGAAATTTTCAAATGGAAAAGAACAATCATAAAACCAAAATGATGGAAATAAAAGGCAATAAATCATTGGGTAGACATGAAAGGTTTGGATTATTCTAGTAAAACAACTACTACTAAAATTAATCATCCTATTTAATGTAATATGAATTAAAATGCCAAGGGATTTCTTCATAGAACTACATAAAATCATAGTGAAATTTGTATGGAAACACACAAGAATATCAATTGTCCTGCTTAAACAACAACAACAACAAAAAAGATGGTGGTGTGCTTTGACTTTAGAATATATAACAGCAGTTATCTTCAAAATTATCTGGTACTCAGGGAAGAAATAGATCATGTAATAGATTAGCTATACTAGACATCCTACCAAATATATATAAAACATTAGTGTTTGATAAACCTATAGAAAATAAAACCTGGGTAATGGAATTTAAAAAAAAAATTATGAACTTAACAGTCATCAACAATCATTTCAGGATAGAAAGAAGAAGAAAAAAGGATTGTATATGAAATTGTGAACTTCTTAGGTTTCAAGTATATATTAAATTTAACAAGGTAGTAATAAAACTGCCCAATTTATTTGTGTCCCCCTTTGAATTTCCTATTGTTTCCTTCCGTGTATGTAAAATGTTTTATCAATGCTCTTTTATTTTTAAAAATTTTTAATATCTATCACTACCTACTTAACTCACCCCTAGCTCCAAATAGAATTCCCTTCTAGTAACAAGTAGAGCCAAGCAAAACAAATCAATAGGCCATGTCTGAAAATGTTTGTCTCATTTTCTGCTTCTAGTTTGTCAGGAAAAAGGATTATTCCTTAACAAATTATTAGAGAAAATTGGGCAGCAGCTTGACAAAAAGTAGATTTAGAGTCACATCTCACACTATATACCTCAATGAAATCCAGCTGGATAATAGAATTAAACATGGCATATCTCAGTTGTAGAAAAAAAAAGTTTGTTTTTCTACTCAACAAATATAAGAGATTATTAGGAACACAAGGTGTATTACATAAAATTAAAACACATCTATGCTACAAAAAAAACCCCGGAGATGAAAAATACGTTGGGAAGATATATATGGCAGATATGAAATTTTTAAAAACTGATATCTAAAATATAGAAGGAATTATTTAAAATGAACAAATTTTAATCTGTCCAGATAGGAATGAACGAATGAAGTATAAATGCTCACTAGGGCAGAGCACTGTGCTAAGTGCTGGGAATACACATGGAAAAAGTAAGAGAAAAGGGGAGGATTCTGGGAAGATTACAGAGTAGATAAGAAAATTTCAAGCTCTCAAGATTTTCCTCCACCAAGGAGATAAAATAGCACTTCAGGACAAACATAGAGCAGTGAAAATAAGAGTAGGGGCAGAACCCAATTCCTCTTGAGATGATCAGAAAAGATCTGAAGAAAAATCCCAGGACAAAGTTGATCCCTGTGATGTTCACACCCCTGTGAGAGCAATCCCTGCTGAAAAAACAAACAGCAAGCCCTGGGGTTAACTGGGTTAGGGGCTGCCTAGCTCCAGCTACAGGAACTTCTACACCCAGGACAGTGAGACGAGTTGGGCATCTGAGCTGTGAAAGATCAAGGGCACCTCTGCTGACAAGGAACAGCAGACCCAGCTGTGCTGTGAAGACTCGGTGGGGCCCAAAAGGAACCAGCACATGCTTGGTGAGTGTAGAAGCAGTGGGGCCAGACTTGCTGGGGACTGGAGGTCTTGTTAGTTCAAGGTCAGAGGGGAGAACTAAAGAGGGTCTGAAGCCAGAGGTACCATCCTTCATACCCCAGGGCTAGAGGTGATTATAAACACTAAACTATTACCAAAACACACACACACACACACACACACACAAATTGCAGAGGTAAAGGAGAAAAAAAATCCAAAGAGAGCTACCATGAGAATAGAGAAGATGGGTTCATCTTCAGAGGAGGATACCGAAGCAAAGAAACCTCCTACCCCAAAGAGTAATGTCAAATGGTCACCTGCCCAAAAAAATTCATTGAAGAGCTTAAAAAAGACTTTAAAAGTCAAACAAAAGAGATTGAGGAATAACTAAAAAGAAAAATAATCCCAAGAAAAACAAGATTTTGAAAAGAAAGCCAACCAGCTAGAAAAGGAGAAGCAGAATCTTAAGGAAGAAAATGACTCCTTGAAAATCAGAATTTGGTAAGGGGAAGCCAGCAAAATTATGAGATATCAAGAAATTTAAAAAAATATATAAAGAATGAAAAAATAGAAAAGAATGTGAAACAAGAAAAAACAACTGATCTGGAGAACAGATCAAGAAGAGAAAACATAAGAATAATCAGACTGCCTAAAACTATGATCAGAAAAAGAATCTTGATTTAATAATACAAGAAATAAACAAAATTGTCCTGAAGCAGTAGAACAAGAGGGGAAGGTAGAAATAGGAAAAAAAAATCACTGATTGCCAGTGAAAGACATCCTATGAGGAAAACTTACAGGAATATTATATTTAAATTCCAAAATCCCCAGCTCAAGGACAAAATATTACAAGCAACAAGAAAAAAAATACATATGGCAGTATCACAATTAGAATCACACAAGACCAAGCAGTGGTGATACTAAAAGATCACAGGTCTTAGAACACAATACATCAAAGAGCAAAAGAACTGGGCTCCCAGCTGAAAATATCATCCCCAACAAAGCTAAGCATAATTCTGAATGGAAAAAAATGACATTTATTGAATTCTCAGACTTTTATAACTTTGTTAAAAAAAAGCCTGAACTTAATAGAATATTTGACATACAAGAGCCAAGAGAAATAGAAGATACATACCAATGACCAATTATAAGGGACTCAATAAGGATAAGCTGTTTACTTTTTATGTATGTAAAATGTAAAACCTATGTCTAAGATTGTTATTAGTAATTAGGTAGCTTATAAGAAAAGATTGGGGCAAACCTGAATGTGATATGACTTCAAAAAGTAAAACCATTCAAGAACAGCTAAAAAGAGTAATTATCTTATACGAATGAGGTACGAGAGGAAGATCCAATACAGAGGAATTAAAAGGGGTGGAGGGCGGGGCTGGAGTGTTAGTTCTGGAAACCTACTTTTGTTGGGAATGGGTTCAAGAGGGAAAAATACATATACATCTCGAAGAGTATGAAGTCTTCTAAATTTAGAAAGAAAACGATAAGGCCATAGGGAATGGGGAGAGGATAAGAGAGGACTCTTTAGAGGGGAGGGTAAGGAAATAGGTTAAAGGGGGATATAGAAGGGTGTTTATGGGAAGGGGAGGATGAGGGAGGGGATTGTTGTGGGGGGTGTAGGTTAAGTAATAGGAGGGCAAGATAGTGGGGAGAGTAAAGTAATTAGGAGAAATAGGAAAAAAAGATACAAACATGAAAACAAAAATTAGGACTAGAATCTTTTAGGGAAAGTATATGTTTATATGCGTATGTATACATGTATGTGTATATATGTATACACGTATGTAGATATCAATATATATAAATATTCCATGCTTAATTTTAGCCTGGGGGGTTGAGGTAAAAGGGAGAAAAAAGAACAAAGTAAAAAATATACAGCAGAGGACAAACGCAAAACTACAAGGAAGCAAAGAAAAGATGGACAGTTTTCAACATAATGCTCAGTATTTAATATATAGGCTTTCTTGAAATGGAAAGTTATTGCTATGTATTCTGAATTTTCTCCTTTCTGCTGTGCACATGACCTTTTTTTTCTTTTATTCTATAATTAAGTTTCTTTTTCTTATTATGCACTTAAGTTTTAATATTTGTCTAAAATAAAAAAAAAGATATTAAAAAAAAGTAAGAGAATCCTTGTTTTCAAGGAACTCACATTCTAATTAAGGGACACAACAACTTTGCAAGATTTCTGCTGCAAGTTAAACAAAAGGTCCCATGGTACAGCAGCAAAGGAGGTGGTGCTGCCTTTTCTTTAATGTTATACCTACTGATTAAATCATCTCTCTTTCTGATGTTGAACCATTTGACAATGCCAAGGACTTTGGTGAAAATAACTTTTTTCTGTTTTGGAGGGTCTTTGAAAGATGTAGCTGTAGCGACAGCTGGAACAGTTGCCAGGTTATATCTCTACGAGGTTGGTGTCTGTAGACACTGGTCTGGAAGCATTGCTATTCTAAAGGGTCCTGAGTACAGAGACCTGGGCCATCTTCATCAGGATCTGGGGTGAGATGATGGTCAGGGTGGGTGGTGGTGATTGCACTTATCTGCTACATTCTGCTTCCTGTCTTCTCCCAGGTTCCCCACTGCTCCAGCTAGAATAACTTATCTGGCCTGTGGTGGGGGGTCAGTTGGTGGGGATGACTGGTCCCTTGTACAAGGGAACTGCTTCCCCAGATGATGGCTGCAAGGGTTGGCTTGGAAGCATAATCATTGATCTAGGTGGTTCTGCCATTCCCAGGGCTTTAGTGCCTATCTGCCTGTGGTTGGAAGCTGGTCAGCAGCTGTAGTTGTTGGTGATGCAGAAGGTGGGCCCTTTCAGTTTTTAAAAGAAGAAATAAAGTAGAGGAAAAATTGGGAAGAGAAATGAGAGTGATGCAATAAAATAATGGAAAATGAATTAACAGCTTACTAAAGGAGACCCCCCAAAATACTGAAGAAAATAACAACTTAAAAAATAGAATAACCCAAATGGCAAAAGAGGTCTAAAAAGCCAATGAGGAGAATGCCTTAAAAAGCAGAATTGGCCAAATGGAAAAGGAGGTCCAAAAGCTCACTAAAGAAAATAATTGCTTAAAAATTAGAATGGAGCAAATAAAGGCTAATGACTCTATGAGAAATCAAGAAGGTATAAAAGAATGAAAAAAAGAAGACAATGTAAAATATCTCATAGGAAAATCCACTGACCTGGAGAATAGAGCCAGGAGAGATAATTTAAAAATTATTGGACTACATGAAAGCCATGATCAAAAAAGAGCCTAGACATCATCTTTCAAGAAATTATCAAGGAAAAGTGCTTTGATATTCTAGAGCCAGGGGGTAAAATAGAAATTGAAAGAATCCCCCAATCACCTCCTGAAAGAGATCCCAAAAGGAAAACTCCTGGAAATATTGTAGCCAAATTCCAGAGCTCCTAGGTCAAGGAGAAAATATTGCAAGCAGCCAGAAAGAAACAAGTATTGTGGAAACAATCATCATAACACAAGATTTAGCAGAATCTACATTAAGGGATCTGAGGGCTTAGAATATGATATTCCAGAGGTCAAAGGAACTAGGATTAAAACCAAGAATCACCTACCCAACAAAACAGTATAATTCTTCAGGGAAAAATGGACATTCAATGAAATAGAGGACTTTAAACATTCTTGAAGAAAAGACCAGAGCTGAATAGAAAATTTGACTTTCAAATATAAGACTCAAGAGAATATGAAAAGGTAAACAGGAAAGAGAAATCATAAGGGACTTATTAAAGTTGAACTGTTTAGGAGGCAGCTAAGTGGCACAGTGAGTAGAGTACCAGCCCTGGAATCCAGAGGACCTGAGTTCAAATCCGGCCTCAGACACTTGACACACTTACTAGCTGTGTGACCTTGGGCAAGTCGCTTAATCCCAATTGCCCTGGCTTCCCCCCTCAAGAAAAATTGGAAAAAAAAAAGTTTAACTGTTTACATTCCTACATGGAGAGATAATATTTGTAACTCATGAAACCTTTCTCAGTATTAGGGTAGTTAAGAGCAAATTAAGTATGAAGGGATCATATCTAAAAAATGAAGGAGTGAGAGAGGAATGTACTAGAAGGAGAAAGGGAGAAGTAGAATGGGATAAATTCTCTCACATAAAAGAGGCAAGAAAAAGCTTTTACAATGAAGGAGAAAAGGAAATGAATGAAGGGGGAAAGTGAAAGGGAATGAGTGAACCTTACTCTCATCAGATTTGGCTTAAGGAGGGAATAACATATACAGTCAATTTGGTATCTTACCCTAGAGGAAAGTAGGGGGGACGGGGACAAGAGGGGGGAATCATAGAAGGGAGGGCAGATTGCAGGAGGGGGTAGTCAGAAGAAAACACTTTTGAGAAGTGACAGTCAAAGGAGAGAATAGAATAAAAAGGGAGTGGGAATAGAATAAAAAGGGAGGGAAATATATTTAGCCTTTGACAACATGACTATTATGGAAGTGTTTTACATAACTATACATATATAACCTATATCAAATTGCTTGCCTTCTCAATGAGGGTGGGTGGGGAAGGAAGAAGAGAGAATTAGTTTTAAAAATGAGTGTTAAAAATTGTTTTTATGTGCAACTGGGAAATAAGATACAGGCAGTGGGGTATAGACATTTATCTTGCATAGAAGGGAAGGGGATAAATAACAGAGAGGGTGATAGAAGGGAGGGCAGATTGGGGGAAAGGGTAATCAGAATGCATGCCATCTCGGGGTGAGGAAGTGGAGAGATGGGCAGAAAATCTGGAACTCAATCTCGTGGAAGTGAATGTTGAAAACTAAAAATTAATTTAAAAAACTTTAAAAAAAGAAATAGGAATTGTCAATAACTTGGAAAGTGCTGAGCTTCATTAATAAAGATGCAGATTAAAGCAACTTTCAGGTTCTTCCTCATGGCCATCAAACTGGCCAAAAAGAAAAAAAAATGGAAAGCAAAGGAATAATGCCTAGTGAAGTTGTAGAGAAAGAGATACACTCATCAGTGGTGGAATTTCACACCCGTTGAATCTATTTAGAGGTAACTTGTCATGTAGAAAAGTTAGGAAAATAATAATACCCTTTGATTTGAACATTCCATTGTTGGGTATATTCCTTGAAAGTATAATCAAAAAAGCTATTTCTTTTAAAATGCTCATAGCAGTATTCTATCTAATTACAATAAACTGGAAGTAAGTAAAATATCCAACAGGAAGGGAATGGCTTAATATTGTATTTGTAATGAAGTACCATAGCATAATTAAAATGAACCCTTTTCCATGTGATGAAATATAAAAAGAGCTTTATGAAATAATGCATAATGAAAGATATAAAATAATTGGAACAGAATTCACACTAAATAAAATGACAAAAACAATGAACATGAATGTATGGACAAAGGATCTTGATGGAGACTTAGAATGAATGAAAATTTATGACATTTTATGGGGTGAATTTCATTTAAATAATTGCAAGGTAAATTGATTGTCACTATTGCTTATGATAAGTCATTAAAACATTTTTAAAGAAAGGAAATTGTAGCCAAATGGATGATTTTTTGTGTGTGCACAGAGCAACAAGAAAAATCATTTTGTGAAACACTTGGTCAAGCTCTCTGCAAGTTCATTTTTTTCCTCAAGAACCTTGTTTTGAGAAGCAATACTGCTTATAATCTTACATCCCCTTCTTCCTTTGCAATAGAGTTTGTACTTGAAAGCCATGAGGTCCTTGGCTATTAACATTTCTCTGCTTGGAAAGAGACAGTGGGTCTGCTAGATGAAGTGTCCTGGCTTCCTTTAGTATCATTTAATTCCTCAAAGAAATGATGATAAAGACAATGCCTTTACATTTTCCTTTTTTCTCTGTTTTGGAGTTGAGAGTTTGTCAGGTCCATTTCAAGTGTTTCATAAAATCGATGTTTCTTACTGCTATTGGTCTCACCAGCTGCCAACTCTCTTTATGTAACTCTGCAACAGTTCTATCTTTTCATCACTGGGGGGAAGTCCACATATGGAATCTTCCTCCACCAGTGCAGGTTAAAACTCTTCTGTGGCTTTGTACCTAAGTTCTAGGAAAGTGTTTGAGATATTTAGAGATAATAAGTGACATGCTCAGGGTCACATAGTAAATGACAGAGGCAGGATTTGAACCCACATTTTGCTGATTCTAATCCCAGAATTCTGCATATTCTCCCATGTTTCCTGACCTATATCAAAGAAACTCTGCTTTCAAATCCTGTGATTTTCTTATTTCTTCAGATTGCAACAATATCAATGCTGATATTGATCATAGCAGTATTCTATCTAATTATAATAAACTGGAAGCATATATTGATTCCTTGGTTGTTGGACAGAGAACTCACATTTAGAGTTCGCAGCCCCTAAATTAATGTTTATTGATTGTCTAAAGACTTAGTGTTTCTTAGCACCCTCTTCCCCTTTTCCTGGCAACCAACCACTGGCACTAAAATAGCAGAAGGGGATCAAACAGGACTCAAGTCCATTTTGGGTTTGAGGTTTTTTTGTTTGTTTGTTCAATGAGTTGCTGTAGCCAAATCATTTATCATCTAATGGACAAACTACTAGTGATGGTCCTCTCTGTGCTTAGCTAATCAGTAGAGCCTATTTTTTAGGCCTTTCCTGCTTAGTAGAATTTGCCAGAATTCATGCTGCACTGGCATAGCCTTCAGAACTCAAGGATACCTTCTTGCTGAGATGAAACATTGGAGTAAAAATTTTGTGGGGGAAGACTTAGCTGTTTTATACTAAATTCTTCTCTATAATGAACATCATTCTGCCATATAGGTGGCTTTTACTTGCCCATTCTACTGCTTTCATTAGTAGTTCTTTGTGAAATACATTGAAGCATACATTTTGACATTTTCACTGTAATGTAGGCTATTGTGACTCAATAAACTTAGTCACCAATGCAGCGTAGAATTTACCTACTATAATCATCACTGAAGCTGTCACATACAGTATTGAACAGTACTTGTTCTATTTTTATCTTTTTAAAATTTGAAGCAATTTAGAATTCATTTGTATTTTATAGATGCTGAAAAAAACTCTTAAAGGAAGTGAGAGTAAAGACTTGGCTAAAGGACAAGATATACCATCTTTGGTTCCATTTGGAGATGTGGTATGTAAAAGCATTCTATGTACCTATAAATTATTTTATAGCTTCCGATAATTTATCATCTGACTTTTGGGTATTCAGCAAGAGTGTATGTGAAATAATCTATGATAAAATTTCCATTGCTTCTTTTTCATGAAATAAAGATTTTACAAGAATATTCATTCAAAGAGGTTTATTAACGTAAATGAAAATAGCTTATTGCAGATAATGAGCGAATGTTACTTATGCTATTAATTACCTAAATTTAGATATTTTAAAAAATCCACCAAACTGACATGGATGTAGTATTCTAGTATGGGAGAAAGAAAACTAAATTATTCCCTAAAGTTCACAAAAACACTCTGAAAATGAGAATTCATAAATATAGTTCCCTATTTTCTGGATAATCTGAATCAAACACTTGATGAATGACAGGACCACTCTACTTGTACTTGATGTTTTAAAAAATCAAAAATACTCTACAAATATGTGGTAAATTGGGATATTTGCCCCTTGCTCTGTTCTTTGCAATACCCTGAAAACAATATCACAGCAAATCACATATTAGACAGTCCACAATTCCTTTTAGTTCATAGGTTGTAGAACTGGAGCTGGGAGAAAATCCAAAATCCCATCTAGTCTAACTACTTAATTTTATAGTTAAGGAAAGGGGCTTAGGGAAATTAAGTGATTTGCCCAAGACCAGCTGGAGTCCCAATTTATGGGGTTATGTGTCAAAGGGCTGAGTGTTTCATTGATGATAGAAAGATTAGAGGCCTTACTCATTGGTTTTACTTCTCTCATGAGATCCCACACTCCTTAAAAAAATGCATACTGTATCACCAAGAAATGAGGTTAGTCTGTTGTGTGACCTAGCATGCATTGTAACATACATCAAAAATGCGTTTGCTTTAGTAGTTGCTATAACTAACATCTTTTCCTACCTGTTGAATTAGAGAATTTCAACCTTTACTTTGACTATAGCTATCTGTGCTTTTGTGTCCTTAAAACAATATTTTTGTCTTAGTATTTTAGGAAGGCATTATATTTAGCTTTCTTCAATTCAACAACAATAAGGGCTACAATGTGACAGGGTACTTAGATTTTTTTTTGAATATTGTTAGACCTTCACTCTAGTTTATGCTAGCATTGCTTTAAAAGAAAGATGAAAGCTCTGTGTTGTAATATATCATCATCATTATTACTACTATGATTGCTGTGGAAATTGATCTAGTTTCACACAGTATTAAATAATATTTACCATTTTGAATTAACTGTAAGGTTCAACATGCCTATCTTCATTTGACTGATATTGCAGTTTTGTACTCAAGAAATGCTGCAATTATTTTATGGATAGAAGACATTTTTTTGTATTTATCTCAAATTACCACTGCTTTAGATTCATTTTCTTTATAGTGTGACTAACAGTTCCACAGAATCATGGAATCTTACAGGTGGAAGGGACTGTTAGTCCAAATATAGCTGAACTAATACTCTCTCTACAACAGTTTGACAAATCAACATCTGGCCTTTGCTTAAAAACCTCCGGTGAGGAAGAACTTACAGCTTCCTGAGGAAGCCCATTCCATCTTTGGATAGCTCTAGTCACTAAGAGTTTTTTCCTTCCATTAAGCTTGGATTTCCGTCTCTGGAATTTCCATGCATTGCTCCCAGTTCTTCCCTCTGGTGTTAAATAGAACAAGTCTTCCCAATGGCAGCCATTCAACTAGTGAAAGAAAAACTCCTCTAAATCTCTTCTTATGTCTCAACAATCTCAGTTCCTTGCATAGATCCTAAAAGTTCACCTCAGGGGCGGCTAGGTGGCACAGTAAGTAGAGCGCTGGACCTGGAGTCGGGAGGACCTGAGTTCAAATCCAGCCTCAGACACTTGACACACCTATTAGCTGTGTGACCTTGGGCAAGTCACTTAACCCCAATTGCCCTGCCTTTCTCCCTCAAAAAAGAAAACTAAAAGTTCACCTCAATATTCACCTCAAGGTGAGTGAACTCAAGGTCTTTCACCACCTTCCTCTTAATATTCTCTAAGGAACACTCTCTCTGTCTTTGTATTCTTTGGAGTGTACACCTAATAGTATTTTTACCATGTCAAAGGTTATGTATAGTTTAGTGACATTTTATAACTAAATGTAAATATGATTTCCAAAGAAGTTAGGCCAATTCAGAGTTCACTAGCAGTGAATTAGTGTGCCTGTCTTACCATAGCTCCTCCACCATTTTACCATTTTTGTCTTTCATTGTCTTTGACAATGTGGTCTTTTTCTTATTCTCATTTCTATTATCAATATCCCATCCACACCAAGCAGTCATCTTCTACTTTAAAAAATTCTCCTCTTGTCCTCAGTATAACTAAAAAATTCCCAAATAACTCTTTTAATTTTTCCTAGCTTTCCTTGATAGTCTCTGCTAGCTCTGAGTTTTAGGACTCTGGTCCTGCCTTAATAGAATATGCCATATTTTTGTGGTACCTCATTACCTGCCATTACTTCTGTCTTCTGTATATGTCTTTTAAAATTTTTTATTATAAGATGAATTCCTTGAGCATCCTCATTGGTTGATTTAAGTAACTCCATTTTCCTAATCATCAGAATTGCTATTCCTTGTATCTTTCCTTCTTGAGAGCTTCCCATCTTTTTGTGATGACGTCTCACATAAATATTTAAGCCATTGAAGCCTACCTATCTTTTACCCAATGCTTTTGAAATCTCCTATGCTAAAAACTATGGTAAAAGGCAGATTTTACCTGGCTATAATCTCCTATATCACAAATTCTAATATGGAATAGTCATTTCCTCCCTTCTTCTTTGGCTCCTACTTCTTCTGCTGTAATAATCAGTTTTTCAATCAAATCCTGGTTGATTCCTCCATTCCTACTGCTCCTGTCCTGTACCCTGCCGTGTAGCAAGTTCAGTGCTAAGGGAGCCTTCTTCTAATTAGGGTGATTAGATTTCCTATTCTTAGGTCTTTGTCTAAACAATAAACCAGGAAAGTGCTGATTGTAGTAAAAATTATGGCTCAAAAGTGTAAGGAGTTCTCCAAAGGCAGAGAAGTTTAAAAAGTATTCAGTGTACAAATATGAATCAGTTATGTAATAGGTAGCTTATTCCTATACAGAAAAAAATTACTAAGCATAAAAAATACATTACAGAATTATTCTAACAGAATTCAGTAATGTAGCTATGGTCATAGTCATTTGGGAGGCTAAGATTTTAAGCCTCATCAGATCAGAATACAGTGGTACAATACTACTGATAAGGAATTAGTGGTATCGGACATTATCCAATCAAACAGCCAAATCTTCTTTCTGGTGGTCAGTTTCTCTATCAGCTACTGATGCTCTGGGGATGACATAGCCACTAACTCAAAAACCTTCCAGGACATTCAGACTCACTTGGTCAGTTAACTTTTGATATTCCACTGGTAAAAAGCAATTTAGGTAATCTTTCTTAATCTTTCAGTGCATCTCCTGCTGCTGTGGTGAGGAGAGAGGGCCACAGTGCAATAAATGTCTAGCCTGGTCTCCTACCTTGGAGAAAGGAGAATAACACCATTTCTTCTGCCCCAAGTACTCCCTTTAACTGCATAAGGCTCTGAAAGGACTCTACCCTGAGAACAAGACCCAGTGGACACTGGAAATTTATCTAGAATCTTCCTTTAATGATTAACAAACTCTCCCTTGGTCATACCTTTCCTATCTCAGGGATTTCAAACTCCGTTGGTCATCATTTGAACTCCCATCTCTAACTGCCCAATCCCTCATTCCCATTGCCCAGTGCCTTATGCCAAAGATACCTCTTCCATTGTGCTCTTTTGAATGCCTGCTGCATAGGCAACAAACTTGCTTTTGTCTTAAATTGTTTCCTTTCCCACTCCTCCTATTTTCTGGCTCTCATTGAGCCCTGGCTCCTTCCTGGTAACACAGCCTCCCTGGCTGCCCTTTCCAGTATTTCTATACTTCCACTCATTTCCTGCCAACTCACTGGTTAAGGTGAAGGAGTTGGAATACTCTTTGCTTCCCATTGCCACTTCTGGGTTCTCCCCCTGCCTCAATAACCTATCCTCTTTTGAGGTTCAATTAATTCTTATCTATCACCCAGTCAAAATTCTGATGGGTGTCGTCTATCAACTTAGAGGACATACTTCTTCTTTCCTTAATGAGTTTACTGTCTTTCCTCTTCAATCTCTGCTCTCATACCAGAGGACCTCAACATAAATAATAATACTTTCTCAAACACGCTAACAATACAGTTCCTTAACTTATTTCATGTGACCTTCTCCTATACCCCACCCTATCATCATCCCAAGATGTACCGCTTCCATGTTCATGGAAATTCCCTTTTCTGGTCATGACTTATTGTCAGTCCACTTCTTCTTCCACCTTCCAATCTCAAACCTGTTTCTTGTCCACTCTGAGACTTCCAATCCCTCAGTCTCTGTACTAGATACGACTCTTCTCCTTTCCCCATCTTGGCCCCTTTGTGAAACAAGTTCATCTCTACACTGTCCTCTTGAGTCCCTTGCCTCATCTAATATTTAGTTTTTTCCCTAATTATACATAAAAACAAATTTAAAATTCTTTTTTTTAAATTTGGGGATACAGACCTAATAGTAGTACTACTGGGTCAAAGGGTATGCGCACATTTGTAGCCGTTTGGGTATAATTCCAAATTGTTCTCTAGAATACATCAGTTTACAACTCAGCCAAGAGTGCATTAGTGCCCTAATTTTCCCACATGTCCTCTAACACTTATCATTTTACTTTTCTGTCATATTCGCCAGTCTGATAGGTGTGAGGAGGTATCCCAGAGTTGTTTCAGTTCACATTTCTCTAATCAATGTCTATTGCTAGGTACTTGTTTGCATAAGATCAAGAAAGAACAAATACAAAAAGAGGAAGTAGTGGTCATGTGCTCATGTGCTCAAGTGGTCATGTTCTCAGCTTGGAGGCTGGATGAGATTCCTTGCCTACCTGACACTTGGGACTAGATCTAAATAATCAGCAAACTTAACAGCAAGAAAAAAAATCTGAAAAAGATCAGTAGATGTCTTCTGTACCTCCCCTGAGTCATCAACTCTTCTGCCTTAATAGCCAATTAGGAAATTTTTTAATCAACACATAATGCGAGCATTACTGTGTGTGGCTAGTAAATAGTCCCCTCTCCACACACACCCCAAACTTCCATGTACTCTGTTAGAATCAGGCAGGTAAGAAATATCTGCACATTCTCTTAAGAAATAATGCTTATTGTCCAGCTCACCCACCTTACAAAAGGATGAAATTATCATCAAAGCAAATTTTAAAATGCTAACTATTCTGCTTTAGACAGTATCCAAATAATTGAAGTTCCCTGTCTCAACTATATCATGCTTTCATGCCAGTGTTGTTTTTTTTAATCTATTTATACTTCTGCTTTATCTTTTTGATCCATGGTGATATCACTTCTCTTTCTTCCTTTATCGATCTTCACGCAAATTTCTTCACATAAACATATCTTCTCAATGTTCAATAAATGATATTTTGTCCCTCTTCCACCCTTTTAACTATACTTATAACATCCCAGAACCATATATCTCATCTCACCAAGCTTCACTGATCTCCATGAAAGCAAATGGGCCTCCTTGAGAGATCTTCTCTCTCTCTCTCTCTCTCTCTCTCTCTCTCTCTCTCGCCACATTCTCTTTTTTAAAGACTAGAACTCCCTGTCTTTTTTCTTACTCTCTTTTTTAAAGACTGGATCTCTATCTTACCCCAGGGTGGAAGTACACAAAGCCTATTTAGGGGTCACTAAGCCACTATTATTAGCTTTGACCTTCTTCATTTCCTGCCAGAGCCAGTTTGTCCTGTTAGGCACCCTGGGGCCCTGCCTCCCCTGCCAGGGGCTTGCTATATCAATTCTGAACTCAGCATAGACACCTAATTATTTTAACCTACTATAGGTCAGAACTCCCAAGTTCAAGAGATCCACCAGCCTCACCTTCCCCAATAACAAAGATTTATATGTGTGTACCACCGTGCTTCGCTCATGTTCTTTTTTGATTTTGTGAATTTCTGGATGTGTCTACTATACTGTAAAAGCTATGCTGTAGCTCTCTATGGTCTCTACAATCTACTTAGGTAATTCCCCCCGCCCCCACCATACTTTTCAGTTTAAAACTCCTTTGATTTGGATTTGTAAGATTCTAGGCAAACACATTCTTACCATCCCTTGTTTCATTCACTCCAACAATTAACCAAAAGTTGTTTCTGAAATAGCTTTAGAATATCAAATGATATAAAGCTTTGAATCTTGTATCAAACAGTATATTTCTAATAATAGAATATCATATACTGTCATTCAGCTAATAGAAAAAGAATTTTAAAAGTAATTCCAAAAAAAGTTCTGAAAATTTTATGCTTAGACATTAATTTGTTAAACATGGAGAGTGTTCAGAAACGTTAATGAACATCTGCTCACCTTTTCCTTTTATCTCTATTTACTTTAAGTTTCTATCTGGTTTTACTCTTTCCTTAGAGAAAAACTAGTGAATTTTTACAAGCCAAAAAAATGAGAGAAGTATTTCACATTTAAAAGACCATTCTGTACAGGATAAAGTAAAAGAAACAATAGTTGATATTTTAAATGTGATCACTCAATAAAATGATGTTTTGTTTCTTTTATTCTCATAGGTTGGCTGCCTAGCTGTTCATATAAAGAGATGCAGACATTTTTCACCCAGGAGTATCCTTTCTCTTGTTTTATTTGAATGTTTAAAGTAAAATTCAGTTTCTCATTGACAACTCCATTAATTTTTTTATTATGGGCAGCCATAGTCATTGTCTTTGGGAATTATTCTACACCATTCTTCTTAAGAAGCCAAAGACTTCTTTTTCTAATTTTACTTTTTTTTCTTCTTCTAATAATTATTTTCTCTTCTCCCATTCTTATTCAAAAAACTACCTCATGAGAGGTTTAAGGGGTTCTAGAGAGATACTGGGGCAGCTAGGTGGCACAGTGGATAGAGTGCTGGACCTGAAGTCATTGATGACTTATCTTCCTGAGTTCAACTCTGGCCTCAGATGCTTACTAGCTGTGTGACCCTAGGCAAGTCATTTAACACTGTTTGCCTCTGTTTCCTCATCTGTAAAATAAGCTGGAGAAGGAAATGGCAAACCACTCTAGTATCATTGCCTAGAAGACTCCAAATGGGGTCACAAAGGGCTGGCCATGGCTGAAATGACTAAACAACAACAGAGACATACTTGAGAACCAGAAAATAACATATGGATCAAGAGTCATTTCTGTGATCATTAGGTTAATTGTCTCACCTATGGCTCCAAGAAGCTGTAGTATGTTCAGCAGCCACATCTGGTAAAACCATCCTGGCAGACAGGCTAAACCAGGTCGAGGGTAACTTCAAACCTGTCTGTGAGTTAGGAAGATGTTTACCCTAAGCATGTGAAAACTTCCCCTGGCAGAATGGGTGTGTAAGAACAATTTATTCCAGCTGCTATGAAGGCAACTGGAGCAGGCACTATAGAGTGCTTAGAGCTTGGTCAGACATGAAGGACACCAAGATTGTCCACTGCATCCTGGGCCATTGCCAGTTGTCTTGACTTTTGTCTTGCCACGGACTTGGATGATTGGAAGAGAGAGTGAGTCTGATGATTTTGTGCAACTCTCCCTCTCTTAAATCCAATTCATGGGCAAGTCAAGATATCACCCCCATGTCATTGGTCCTCCTCGAAAACAAGGGATGAACAACAGGTTATATGTACAGGATATGTCCTTTCAGGAGAAGTTACTTCTAGTTAATTTATCAGGAGATTTATCTTCCTTCCTTCCTTCCTTCCTTCCTTCCTTCCTTCCTTCCTTCCTTCCTTCCTTCCTTCCTTCCCTCTCTCCTTCCCTCTTTGTCTCTCTCCATCTCTGTCTCTCTGTCTCTCTCCATCTCTGCCTCTCTGTCTCTGTCTTTCTCTCTTTCTCTTTTTTATGCTGTCTGGAATAAATGCTTGTTAACTAAGCTGCCCTCCTTTTCAAAGTCTGCTCATTAATATTTTTAATTTGTGTCTTAAAATTAACTGAATGTGTATCTTGAGTGTAATCATTAAGTAGCATTAAAATAGTGCCATTATGGTTTTCCCATCTTTTTATAATCTATAGAAATTAAAATTCTGGTTGATAATAAAAGGAATTGTCTTAATCAGGAAATAAATTAATGAATAGAATTTTATAAATAACAGGATAGACTAGGACAGAACTATATATCTGAAATTAATGAGAGGGTAGAAATTACCTGACAAATTCATGCAATGTACAGAGCCAGTCCGGATAATTCAGGCCAAATTATTTTACCCTAAAAGTATTAAAATTAGAAATGAACTATTTTCAAGTGGCTTATTGCTCTTAACTTTATAACTTCCTAAAAATTGCATTATTTATGGTTATCAGTATTCTTCATCAGTCTGTTAAATCATATGTTTAGGCAAGCAAGCATTTATTAATCACCTACTATGTACCAGGCATATGTCCTAAGCACTGAAAATAAAGTCAAAGAGATAGCCCCTGCCTTCAAAGAATTTACCTTCTCATAGACACTTTATGAACTAATTAATATATGTTGAAAATTTTTGAGAATAATATATGGAGGAAAAGTAAGATGTAGTCTGAGAAGTATTGCCCTGCTTTCTGTATACACTTACTTTAGCACTTTACTTAGTCATAGACAAAAAAAAAATCTATTCTTATAAGACTCTCTTTGTTCTTTTAAGATATATACATCAGCTAATACTTTTTCATTGATTTGAGGATTTTGGCCTGAGTTGTCTAAGTTAATAAAGTTCATACAAAGTCATTGCTCAACAGCCAAAAAATATGCTTCCTGAATTTCAACATCTATTTTCAGTCAACTTAGAGTATTATACAAATTTATTTATTCGCATCACTATAAACAAGATCATGAAATGTACTAAAGCTCATTCCTTGAATTTTAAGAACAATGAGAAGAAACCTGCAGTTAAGTTTGATGAAGTGAAATACTTCTCTGTACAGGTAATGTCAAGGTTTTTATTTTAACTAACAAAATATTTATATAGACTTACAGATAAGAAATATGCTAATTGTATAAGTGTTCCCTTAATATAATTGTTACTCAATTGTAACAACAATTGTTACTCTGCCTTAGTACTTCTCTGTCTCTATTCTCTCCCTTGTTTATCTTACTCTCATGGTTTTCTTGTAAATAGACTCCTAAAGGTAATAGGAAACCCCAGATTTTATTGAGTGACAGGGCTAATAGGATCAGGACCAGATTTCAGGGAAATCATCTTGGCAGCCAAATGAAGGATGAATTGAAGTAGGGAGAATCTTGAGGTAAGGAGACCAAAGAGGAAGCTATTGCAATAGTCCAAGTGAGAGGTGATAAAGCTCTGAGTGAGGGTATTGGCTGTACGAGTGGTGAGGAGTTTAGGTATGCAAGAAATGTTGTGGAGATAGAAATTACAAGATTTGGCAATTAATTGGATCTATCACATAAAAGAGTGAAGAGTCAAGGATGACATCCACTGGACCAGCAAACCTATGGAGTATATTCTTACAGCTTGTGGACAGAGCTTCCTACACAGCTCACTTCCAACTACATAGCTTGCTTTACAAAATGTGGTGAGGCAATTTAACATGCCAAAGAACAAAGAACGTGATACTGCCTGTGGTTCATATCATTTGCTACCTGTCACCTTGATATTTAATAGCTTACAATTTAGAAGCATATGAATCCCGAATGTCTCTCTAGAACCCCATAATACTGTCAGATTCTTATGCAAGCACTCAGATCGTCTTTCACTGTTCACATCTTTTATCTCTCTAGAAATAGGAACAATGCATTTTGTTTCTAAGCCTTAAGATACAAAACATAGCATTTCTACTGTCCAGTAGGGTTTTATAGAAGTTTAAAGAAATTTGGATTGAAACTAACTAATAAAGGAGCAGCTAGGTGGCACAGTGAGCAGAGCACCAGCCCTGGAGTAAGGAGGACCAGAGTTCAAATTCAGCTTGCTAGCTGTGTGACCTTGGGCAAGTCACTTAACCCCAATTGCCCTGCCTTCCCCCCTCCAAAAAAAAAAAACTGATAAAGAAGAAACACACTTGCACATCAGGCTAATTAGGAAAGGGCCAAACGCTGGATCGGTCCTGTTGGGTGTGCTCTTCTCACTGGCCCAGAGTCACGAGCCCTTTGCACTTCTGCTCTTGTTGTGCAGCAATTGCAGAATGGGCTTAGTCTAAGCCTTCTTATAGGTTCTCATAGCTTATTTCCTAGCAGATGCTCATTGCCATGCCTAAGTATTGTGCCTTCCTGCTTGCTTTTTGTTTGTTTTGTACTTCTCTGGTTCTTCCTGGCTTCTGTCTATAAATCATTTTCCCAAAGTTAGGAGTCAAGGACAGCCCACTTCACTAGGAGCAGTGGTTATATCAGCCCTATCCAAGTACTTTTCCTTTCTTGTGAGTGTGGAGCTGGAACTGTTTTGTGTATTGTATATCTTGAAAATTAATCCCTCAATTGCTTTCAGAATTGTGTTGCCTCTAGTATGGACTTCTTATGTGTTCACTTGGTCTAATCAGTCTGGTTTTCCTTACTTTGTCTTCTTAGGTCCTATTTCTACTTCCTCACATAATACACTGAGGACTGAGGTGTTAGAGTCCAAACAAGGTAATTCCAGCTAGGTGGTACAGTAACTAGAATGTTGGACTTGGATTCAGGAAGACCTGACTCCTCAAACTTGGCCTCAGAAACTTAGCTGTGTGACCCTGGGAAGGTCACTTAACTTCTCTCAGCCTCAGTTTCCTCTTCCATAAAATGGACATTATAATAACATCTACTTCACAGGTTGTTGTGAGGATCAAATGAAATAACATATATAAAATACTTTTCAAACCTTAAAGTTGTTGTTACTATGCCACTGATATTGACAATAATACATTTGTGCTAGGTACTGTGCTAATGGCTTTACAATTATCATCTTATTTATCCTCCCAACAACCCTGGGAGGTAGGTGCCATTATTATCCTTGTTTTATAAATAAGGAAACCTTGGGGGTGGAGCCAAGATGGCAGCATGAACACAGGGACTTACTTGAGGTCTCCCACAAATTTCTCGAAACACCTGTAAAAATGACTCTAGACAAATTCTAGAGCTACAGAACCCATGAAATGATAGTGAAACAAGTCTCCAGCCCAAGAGGGCCTGGATGGTCACTAGGAAGGGTCTATTGCACTATGCTGGGAGAAAAGCACAGCCCAGCTTGAGCCACAACAGCATAGACCACACCAGGGCAGAATGGGTGGAACAGACCTCAGGGCACTGAATCACTGGCAGCTGTGGCAGTTCCCAGACATCTTAACCCACAAATGCCAGAGATAATGGAGAAGATCAGTGGGAAAACTGTTGGGCCTGGGTGAGACAGGGGCACTGTCCAGCCCCAGCCCCAGGGCAGTGGAGGTGGCTGCGGTGGCAGCAGCAGCAGTGGCAGCTGCTTGTGGCTCACAGACAGTGGGGGGAATCAGCTGGCTGATCAGAGTGCAGGGATCTCTTTGCTGGCGCTGAGGTAGCATGCTCTTGCTTTGCCCTGCTTGGATCTGGGTCGCAGTCCTGGTTGGTGGTCCTTGTGGGAGGAAGAGCAATGGGGTGGCAGAACCAGAGGAAGTCCTCCTGTTAGTTACATGGCAGAAAGGAGTGCTTGCACTCACAGACCAGAGCACAGGCCAGGAGAGGAGTATCATACCACCTCCAAATAGAAGTAGCTCTGAAAATAGCAGTGCAAAACCCCTGAAGCTTGGGAAAGAACACTCTCCACTCTCAAAGCAGTCATACTCTGACAAAGGGCTCGAAAGTCAAGTAATTGGCTGGGAAAACAAGCAGGCAGCATAAAAGGACTCAGACTATAGAATCTTACTTTGATGACGAAGAAAATCAAAACATACAGCCAGAAGAAGTCATCAAAGTCAAAGAGCCTACATCAAAAGCCTCCAAGAAAAATATGACTTGGTCTCAGGCCATGGAAGAGCTCAAAAAGGATTTGGAAAAGCAAGTTAGAGAAGTAGAGGAAAAATTGGGATGAGAAATGAGAGTGATTCAAGAAAATCATTAAAAATGAGTTAACAGCTTGCCAAAGTAGACGCAAAAAAATACTGAAGAACATAACAACTTAAAAAACAGACTAACCCAAATGGCAAAAGAAGTCCAAAAAGCCAATGAGAAGAATGCCTTAAAAGGCAGAATTAGCCAAATGTAAAAGGAGGTCCAAAAGATCACTGAAGAAAATAATGCCTTAAAAATTAGAAGGGAGCAAGTAGAAGCTAATGACTTGATGAGAAATCAAAAAATTATAAAACAGAGTGGAAAGAATGAAAAAATGGAAGACAGTGTGAAATATCTCAATGTGAAAAACCACTGACCTGGAGAATAGATTGGACTACCTGAAAGCCATGAACAAAAAAGAGCCTAGACATCATCTTTCAAGAAATCATCAAGGAAAACTGCCCTCTATTCTAGAACCAGAGATTAAATAGAAATTGAAAGAATCTACTGATCACCTCCTGAAAAAGATCCCAAAGAGAAAAGTCCGAGGAATATTGTAGCCAAATTCCAAAGTTCCCAGGTCAAGGAGAAAATATTGCAAGTAGCCAGAAAGAAACAATTCAAGTAGTGTGGAAACACAATCAGGTCTAGCAGCTTCTACATTAAGAGATCAAAGAGCTTGGAATATGATATTCTGGAGGTCAAAGGAGCTAGGATTAAAACCAAGAGTCACCTACCCAGCAGAACTGAGTATAATACTCCAGGGCAAAATATGGATTTTCAATAAAATAGAGGACTTTCAAGCATTCTTGATGAAAACACCAGAGCTGAATAGAGATACAAGAATCAAGAGAATCATGAAAAGGTAAACAGGAAAGAGAAATCATAAGGGACTTACTAAAGTTGAACTGTTTTGTTTACATTCCTACATGGAAAGATGATATTTGTAACTCATGAGACTGTTCTCAGTATTAGGGTAGTTGAAGGGAATGTACATATGTATAGACAGAGGACACAGGGTGAGTTGAATGTGAAGGGATGATATCTAAAAAAATAAAATTAAGAGATGAGAGAGGAATATATTGAGAGAGGGAGAAAGGGAGAGATTAAATGGGGCAAATTATCTCACATAAAAGTGGCAAGCAAAAGCTGTTATAATGGAAGGGAAGAGGGGGTAGGTGAAAGGGAATAAGTGAACCTTGCTTTCATCAGATTTGGTTTGAGGAGGGAATAACATACACAGTCAATTGGGTATCTTCCCCTACAGGAAAGTAGGGGAGAAGAAGATAAGAGGTGGGGATGATAGAAGGGAGGGCAGATTAGGGGAGGAGGTAATCAAAAGCAAACACTTTTGAAAAGGGACAGGGTCAAAGGAGAAAATTGAATAAAGGGGGACATGATAGGATGGAGGGAAATATAGTTAGTCTTTTCACAACATGACTATTATGGAAGTGTTTCGTATAACCATATGTGTGTGGCCTATGTTTAATTGGGTAGGTGGAGAGGGAAGAAGGGAGAGAATTTGGAACTCAAAATTCTAAAAACAAATATTAAAAAAAAATACTTCTAGATGCAACTGGGAAATAAGATATACAGGCAATGGGGTATAGAAATCTATCTTGCCCTTCAAGAAAGTAAGGGGAAATTGGATGGAGTGATAGAAGGGAGGGCAGACTGGGGAAAGGGGTAATCAGAATATATGCCATCTTGGGTGGGAGAAGGGTAGAGAGGGGGAGAAAAATTATAATTCAAAATCTTGTAATCTTGTGGAAATGAATGTTGAAAACTAAAAATAAAGAAATCTTGACACAAGCAGAGTTTAAGTGACTTGCCCAAGGTCACAATCTAGGTTTATAATGAAACCTGTATCCTTTTCAACTTTGCTGCAACCCGAGCACCTAGTATAATGCCTTGTATGTAGTAGATGCTTAGTAAATGTTTATTGAATTCGATTACTCCTGGCCAGGCCCTGGACTCTGTGCCACCCAGTGATAGAAATGCTAGCAAATCAGTTTTATTTTTCTTCTATTTATTGTCATCCATGCAGTTTCATCCACAAATCCTCTTGGAATGATCTGTCCTAATGGAGTCATATGCCAAGCTTCCTTTAAATTAATTTTCTCCTTCCTAACTCTTCACATTTTTGTGAGATTATAATGCTTGTAAGTCTTTTGCCATTATACTCTACCTAAATATTTTGAAAATTCTAAATAGTATTGCCCTTGGAGACATGTCTCTTTACTTTCCAAAGAAATAAACTATTTGCTATTTGCAGCAGTTTCTGGGCCTTCAGTTAAACTGTGACTTAAAATGGGAAATGGGTAAAGAAAAAACTTTACCCATTTCCCATTTTTAAGTCATTAGCTATTTGAATAGCTAATGTAGTTCATCAATATATACATATCCTGGACAAGTATTACGGATGGTCCATTAACTGGGTCAAAAGTAGAATAGGAAGAGTAGGCTTCATGGCACTCGAGAAAATGGGTAGCATTTTCAACAATGCTCTCTGAGGAAAAAAACTCACTTTTTAAACACTTATCTTGTCCCAGTGATCATACTAATTTGTACACAAGCCATATCTCTCCTAAGAGATTATCATGCTTAACAGATTATTATGCTTGTTGGATTGGATTGTTCCTGGCTGAGTGATCCGAGAAGGCTTCATTTAGAAGGTGATATTTGAACTGGATGTTGAAAGGTGTAGACTGAAAAAAGAGCCTTACAAGAAGAGGAATGGTATTGCAAAAGCTCACAAAGGGATTATATAAGAAAATAGCTACATGGGAAAGTAACAGATGCTCAGAGCATCTTTGTTGGAAAATGGCATCTGTCCTCCATGACCCTGGTCTGCTACCACCACATATGAAAATGAGTTTCATTGGACTGTTTGATGATGATGATGCCTTAATTTTAATTCATTTAATTTATTATTTAACTTTTTAAAATTTTGATTAATTTAATAATATGTTATTAAGGTGAAATGAATTGAGAGTGTAGGTTTAATACTATTTTATGCATTTTGAGAGTCTTAGGTATAGGATAATATAAAGAGTATTGAATCTGGAGCCAGAGAACTGGGGTTTGAAATCTACTAACTACCTTTATAACCTTAAACAAATCAAGTCAAGTCAACAAGCATTTATTAAGTGCTTACTATGTGCCATGCACTAGAATAAGTATTAGGAATACAAAGAAAGATAAACAGTTCCTGCCCTCAGGAAGCTTGCGGTATAATAGAAGAGACAATATAAAAACAACTATATATAGACAAGATACATATAGGATATACTGGAGATGATATCAAAAGGACAACACTAACATTAAGGGAGACTGGGAATAGCTTCTTGCAGAAGATAAGATTTTAGCTGAGGTGTAAAAGAAGTCAAGAAATGGAGATGGAAAAGGGAGGAAATTCCAAAAATGAGGTGACAACCAGGGAAAATGCTCAGAGTTGAGAGATATGGCATGTTTTGTTCAAAGAACAACAAGGAGACCGGGGTCAGTGTAAATCATAGAGTAAGTATAGAGGTGTGAGAAGACTCAAAAGCTAGGAAGGGGGCCAGGTTTTGAATGGCTTTGAACACCAAAGGATTTCGTATTTGATCCTGGATGTGATAGTGAGCCAAAGAAGTTTATTGAATGGAGGAGTTGATGTGTTTAGGCCTGTGCTTTAGGAAGATCGGTTTGACATCTGAGAGGAAGGACTAGAATAGAGAGAGACTGAGGCAAGGCAGACCCACCAAGAGCTATTGCAGTAGTTCAAGCATGAGGCGATGAAGGCCTGCACAGAGTGGTGGCAGTGTCAGAGAGAAAGGGGCTATACAAGAGAAGTTTCAAAGGCAAAATCAACAGAATTTGGCAACAGACTGGATATGGAGATAGTAAGCAGTCAAAGATGATGCCTATATTGAGAGCTAAGTCACTTCTCTAAGCCTGAATTGTTTCATCTGTAAAATGAGTTGGTTGGACCATATGATCTTTAATATCTCTTCTAGCTCTAAATCTTACGATCCTGAGACTGGGATTTGTCATTTATTTACTGTGTGATTTTGAGCAAGTCATCTAAACTCTCTGAATTTTGATTTCCTCATCTGTAAAATGAGAGTAATAATATTTGGACACTACTTGATACAATTGTTGTGATAAAATTAAATAGGACATCTAAATCACTGTTTAAATTGCATTCTATGTCAGCTTTCATGATTATTATTATTTAGGTTCCAAGACGTCAAGATGATGAAAGGAATATGATTTATTTAGAACTAATGGAATTTGATGATTTGGAAGCATACCCTGTACTTTTAGGAAGTTTTAGCTTACATCTTTATGAAATAATTCAGGTATGTATTATTTACTATGACTGTTTTATCAACTGAATACCTAGCTGGGTTCAGTCAGTGTTCATGGTTGCTAGAAGACTCAGATTCAGTATCTACCTTCAAACTCTTAGGATGAGGCTAAAAACCTTCATCTAATTCTAATTTTAGCTGCATTCGCTTAGTTTATACCAAAATATACACTTGATATAAATTTTAAAAACTTTCTATAAAAAAATGGGCTGCTTTTGGAGGTAGTAGATTTCTATTCAGTAGATGTTTTCAGGCACTTGTTGGATATGTTGTAAAGAGAATTCTAATTCAGGCAGGACTTAGACGAATTATCTTTTGGGGTTTCTTTCAATCCTAAGATTCTGATTCTTTAATACTTAAATTGACCTGCATCTTGAATTTATATATTCTTAATAGAACTACTTATATGCTAGCAATTTCATTATATGTGTAGTATTGGCTACCCTGGCACTCACTGCCTAGAAGGCCAGGTCAGTTAGATTTCACTCCTTCTAGGTTCTCCAGACTCTTGAGGGGATTTATGGGGTATTTAGGATCTCTGCAAGTGGTTCTAAACCCCACCAATGTTATTTCTTCAGTTGTGGGGGTATAAACCCTCAGTACCCCAGTACCATCTAACTACTAACAGATTCAATTTTATACAGAAATATTTACTTCAGAAGATATAATCACAGATACACAAACTTATTCCCCTAACACAAGGGAGACATAATTCCTCTCCTCCCTTTTTGCCTCCTCAGTCTTTGGAGAGCAGAAGGGGATTAGGTTCATAGTTTAGCTCAGTCCTGATAGATGCCCCCCTCTCAGTTCCAAGTCCAAAGCTTTCCCCTCAGTCATCCTAGCTTCTCAGGGCTTCCATCTTAAACTGGCTGGCTACACTATCTAGCTTATCATTCTGGCTCTGAAGTCATCATGGCTCTGACTCCTGAGTCCAGTGGGGATCACTTCTGGCACTTTAAACTGAGGTGGACAAACAACAGAAACAAATACCTCCAGCCCCATTTCTCAGATGAGGTAAAAAGAGGAAGCAGGGGAAGGAAGTCCTTCATCTCTCACTAGTTCAGTTCATGGCTCCCATGTTTTGGTTGAACTAGAATGGCTGAAAAGAGCAATAGAAAGAGAGCAAATAGCTCAGTCTGACCAGCCTTAAAGATGTTGGCAGCCAATCAAAGGAAGTCACTCCTACTCACGTGGTAGGGGACCAAAAGGCATGAATCACTGGACATGCCCATGCCTAGGTCATACATGCGAATGTCCTTTCTGTTTATAAATAATATTTCATTTGTTATGTGATTTGAGTTTGAATAATGTCTTATACTGACATAATGTCCATCCATTATCTGAGATGCCATGCATTAAGAAATTTACCTCTTCTTTTATCTGTCTTCCAGAAAGGATGTTTCACAGAAGAATTTTTTATGAAGATTAGAAACCTGGTAGGGATTTGTTTCAAAATACATGGAATTGAGACCCATCTATTAGTGAAAATAAAATTGTTTTATACAGAAATATTTTTAAAAACACACAAATCAGTTTAATTTAAAATGCTTTTGATCTTTTCGTTAATTCACTCCACATTGTTGTTCAGCATCTGCCTTCATTATCACTGTGTTTACACTATTCTTCTCTTACCTTTCTGATTGCTGAGAGTTATTTTGGGGCCATAAGTATAGGCTAATAGAAATTTTTAAGTAGTTACATAAAGAACTTTAGGACCAGTTAGAAAGTTGTCATCCTCGAGATAACCTGGCAGTTCTGATGAACATGGTAGTGTAGTTTAATGACTAATTAGAAGACAAGATCACTGTGGTCTCAGGTTCAAGAAGAATGAAGAGAGCCATGATCTCATATATCTTGGGGTCAGCTGGTGATTCTGGCCTCTCTGGGTTGATGGCACTGGACGTGATAGGTGTGGCAGCCCTAATCATCTGGCCTAGCAGATCCAGCATCTAGATTATGAGATGGAGGGAAAATCAATAGAGAAATGAGTTTAGATCATTTTTTATCAGCAGGTAGTGTAGCAAATAAAATGGATACCACTGCTGTGTTTGTCATGTTCCAATAGATTAATTTCAAATACATAACTTTCAAGCTAAATCTGGAGAATATCAATTCTCACTCTGGTGTACTTCATGTCAGGTCTCTTGAGCAGTGCAATCCACCAAGTATAGGCTCACACAGATACTCAGGGAATACATATACATACTACACATGCTTCTGACTACCTTTTCCAGGAGGTCAGCAGCAGTATATACCTAGAACAAGGCCACAAAGGAGAAAATGTCGGGATCACTAGACGATTGCATCCATGCTGCTGCATTGTTCCGCTAAATCCTACTTGATTTTTGCTACCAAACTCTCCCATAGAGAGGCAACTAGGTAGAGCAGTGGACAGGGTACTGGGCCTGGATTCAGGAAAACCAGAGTTCAAATATGGCCTCAGACACTTCTGACTAGCTGTGCGACCCTGGGCAAGTCACTTAATTTCTGTTTATTTCAGTTTTCTCAGTTGTAAAGTGAGAGTAATAATAACACCTACTTTCCAGGATTGTTGTGAAAATCAAGTAAGATAGTGTGTAAAGCCTTTAGTACAATGCCCTGCACATAGTAGGCACTTTGCTTATTCCCCATATGCCAGAAATACAAATACAGAAAGAAGGAGCTTGCAGTCTAATGGAGGAAGAAAGCACATAAAATAAAATTGAAAAGAGGCTTTTAGGGGGAGAGGGAAGACGTGAAGGTGCCCATCACAGAGGCCTAGTAGAGAAAGACCAAAGTGTAGTCTGAAGATGAGTGAAGATGATTGCCTGAGCCCCATTGAAATGGAGTTTCTGGGAAAAGTTGTCCAATCAGGCAGAGAGGCCATTGAGACAAGGGTGTTTCCAATGTGTGTATTCTAGGGCTAGGATAAAGAGGTTTCTTAGCATGGCAGAGAAGGTCCAGTCCCTATATTTCCATTTTTCTCTGCTCTCATGGATTTACCCCATGAATACCCAGAACTTACAGTTTTAGTTTTATTAAAATAACAGAAGATAAAGCTACAATGTTACAGGACAATAATAACAGCTAACATTTATATCTTGGCTACTAAGTGCCCGGTACTTTACACATATATTGTTTGATCCTCACAGTAGCCCAGGCAGTAGGTGCTATTATTATCCCCATTTTACAGATGAGGAAACAAAGGCAAACAGGTTAGATGATTTGCCCAAGGTCACACAGCAAGTATTTCAGGCCAGATTTGAAATCGGGTCTTATTGACTCTAGACTAGGCACTCTGTCCACTGTACCACCTACCTGCCTAAGATAACTTTTTAAAAGTTGTAGGTATCCCCAGTCATGTGCATGAAAGTGGGCTTAATGTTTCTACACTCCTTATCTCTTTGAGGTCTAATTAAAGACTTGGTAGTCAGAACCTATTCTCTTTATAAGAAAATAAAAAATACAAGCAATTAAGAGGTTTACTGAGCACAAATTTTTTTTCTAACTTATCTAATATCTAGTCAAAAATCATCTTGGCAGTCAGAAACTCGTGGAATATCTATCTCCCTATTTCTTTCCCTTTCTTCTATCATCTTAATGGTTTTAGATGCTCAATAAAGCTTTCATGGCCTAGGCTGCAGTAGACTGGATAGTCCTCCCATTAAGGCTGGTGAAATTTTCTATTTCCTTTACACCTTACTTATAAATCTTTCTAGACATGAATTCCTTGTTGAAGAAGACATTCCTATTTTATTGCCTCCAAAGTTTCTTTGGCTCTTGATTCTTATAAGTTGGATGTTGGAAGTCAAGGGAAGTCAAGAGTATCGTCTTCCTGGAATATACCAGACATTTAATAAATGCTTCTTGACTTGAATTTCTCTGTATGTAACTGAATTCAGTAGCTATTCCACACCATCTCTAATCAGTCTAAATTCCTTGGTAGTTTAACCTTGGTGGCTAGATTTCTCTCCTCTCCCTCCAAGAGTTCTTCAGGAGACAATTTTTCCCTTTATATTAGTAGATAGAAATTCCTTTCCCATCCAAAACAACAGCTATTTTATACCTCAAACACATGCTTCCGAAAATGTATAAAACAGAATGACAATGTTGTTAAGTGAGTGCCCCAAAGGCTTTACACCTTTCTCTTTTAAGTTTTTATAGGATCATAAATTTAGGACTGGGAGGGACTTTAGAGGACATTTAGTCCAACACTCTAATTATATAGTTGAGGAAAATGAAGCCCAGTAAAGTTAAGTGATTTGTCTAAACATAAAATATCAGTGACAAGAGTTGAACTACAATCATCCAATCTACAATAACATCAAAATGGTGACTGGTGCGAATACCTATTCATATATGTTTATTAGCTACAAATTAGTGTTCCCAATCTTACTATTATGCATTATATATGTATATACACACATATATACATACATATACACACATATGCATATACACATACACAGGTATGTGTATATACATACATAAACACACATATAGATATATGTATGTGTATATATATATTACCATCAATTTTGTTAACTTTTGTTGGTGACCACTAGAACACCTTTTACCTTCCTTCTGTGCAGCTCTGGAGCTAACAGTCCCCATGATTTCTCCTCCTCGTATCTTTCTGCTGCTCATTTCAGTTCATCCAGCCTGCTAGGTAGCCTTATCAATCTTATTCTCTCAACTTCAATCAGTATCTTTCCTCTTTCTGCTGTCAGTTCTCACAGTTGCCTCCTTTCCCCTATAGCTGGTAGTAAGTTATCAGGGGCATCTATTTAGAAGTTAGTTGTGCTAACCCCAAAATTTAATTGTGTGTATATGTACATATAACTGTGAATTTCCTCTTTACCATATTGCTCTCTAAGCTTGAACCTACTTTTCCCACAGACCCTCTTATGTACTTGTGAGAGAGTGTGCCCAAGACTTTTGGGGTATTGTTCTTCATACCAACTGTTCTTACTATTCCACTTCAGTAAATTTCCCTTTTAAATGCTAATTAACACTGATTAATGTTCATTGGGGAGCCTACTGATAAGTGCTTATGAGCAATATAATACTAGAAACCTAACCCCTCAGGGTTACTAACCTCTGGCAACCAAGAAAAACAATAGCCAGCTACCCTCTGGATAACCAGTCTGCCTCTTCAAGGGGGTTGAGTGAGCTCAGAGGGACAAACCCTCAAAAAGCTTTGCTTAAGACCCAGTTGCTCCAGATCACCTTAAAAGCATTTATACATGAAACTTCAAGAAGGGTAACAAATAGCTGTGAACTGAATGAAATCAGCCAGCAATTTGATAATCTGTTCTCATCAATAATGACAGTGAATTTACCATACTTATAGTCTTAACTTAATTATGTGAAGAAATAAAAATGGATCTTAAGGAAATGTGGAAATGAAAAACTTCTTGGATCTAGTCAAATACAGGTAGAAGAAATTCATTTTGGAAACAGCATAATTATAAAGATACTAAGGGAACCAATTTTCAAGATGTCTCAAAAGAATGGAAAAGGCTATGATATTATTAATATCCCTAAAAAAGTGACTGAAAAGTAATTACCAACTCACCTCTGTAAAAATCTTTGTGAAAATGGTCTTTGCATATTTTTTTGAATTTTAGTATTTTTATTTTTTTCCCCAGTTACATGTAAAAACAATTTTTAACATTTGTTTTTAAAACTTTGAGTTCCAAATTCTCTCCCTTCCTCCCTCCCCACCCCCACCCCACCCCCATTGAGAAGACAAGCAATTTGATGTAGGTTATTCATGTGCAGTCATGTGAAACATATCCATAATAGTCATGTTGTGAAAAAATAGACAAAAAAATAAAATAAAAGTATGTTTCAATCTATGCTCAGACACTATCAGTTCTTTCTGTGAGGATGGATAGCATTTTTCATCATGACACTTTCAGAGCTGTCTTGGATCATTGCATTTCTGAGAATAGCTAAGTCATTCACAGCTGATCATATTACAATATTCTTTTGTACACAGTACATTTCACTTTATATCAGCCCATGCAAGTCTTTCCAGGTTTTTCTGAGAGCATTCTGCTCATTATTTCTTATGATACAACAGTATTCCATAATCACATACCACAACTTGTTCAGCCACTCTCTAATTGATAGGCATCCCCTCAATTTCTAATTCTCTACCCTCAGAAAGGAGCTGCTATAAATATTTCTGTACATATAGGTCCTCTTTCCTTTTTATTTATTTTTAATCTCTTTTGGGTTACAGCCCTAGTAGTGGTATTGCTAGGTCAAAAGGTATGCATGGTTTTATAGCCCTTTGGCTATATTTTTTCATATGGATATAGATTTATCTCATAGAGATATATGATCTCATTCAGCTCACATTTTTCATTTGGATATTCTTATGGTTGTACAGCTTTGATTATTTTATATGAAAACATATCTTTTGATCATTTGTCAATTGGGGAATGGCTCTTATTTTAAATTTAAATTATTTTAAATAAATTTAAATTATATAAATTTGACACAGCTCTCTATATGTTTGAGAAATCAGAGAAACTTGTTTCAACATTTTTTTCACAGTTACTATTTCTAACTGTATTTCCCTCCATCATATTTCTTCCTGTTTATTCTATTCTCTTTCCTTTCACTCTGTCCCTCTGACTACCCCCTCCCCCAGTCTGCCCTCCCTTCTATCATCCTCTCCCCTTCTCTTATCCCCTTTCCCCTCCTACTTTCCTGTAGGGTAAGATAGATTTATGTACCCAATTGAGTGTGTATGTTATTCCCTCTTTGAGTCAATTCTGATGAGAGTAAGATTCACTCATTTCTCCTCACCTCTCCTTTCTTCTCCTGCACTGTAAAAACTTTTTTTCCTCTTTTATGTGAGATAATTTACCCCATTCTATCTCTCCCCTTCTCTTTCTCCCAGTACATTACTCTCTCAGCACTTAATTTTAAATTTTAGATATTATCCCTTCACATTTAACTCACATCTGTGCCCTTGTCTCCATATAATAAACTATACTAACTACCTTAATAATGAGAAAGGTCTTATGATTTACAAATATATTCCCGTGTAGGAATATAAAAGTTTAACCTTATTAAGTTCCTTAGAATTTCTCTTTTCAGTTTACCTTTTTGTGCTTCTCTTGAGTCTTATATTTAAAGTCAAATTTTCTATTCAGCTCTGGTCTTTTCATCAAGAATGCTTGAAAGTCCTCTGTCATTGAATGTCCACTTTTTCCCCTGAAGGATTTTGCTGGTAGGTGATTCTTGGTTGTAATCCTAGCTCTTTTGCCATCCCAAATATCATATTACAAGCCTTCAGGTCCTTTAATGTAGAAGCTGCTAAATCCTGTGTTATCCTGTGGCTCGGTGATACTTGAATTATTTCTTTCTGGCTGCTTGCAATATCTTCTCCTTGACCTGGAAACTCTGGAATTTGGCTACAGCATTCCTAGGAGTTTTCATTTTGGGATCTCTTTCAGGAGATGATTGGTAGATTCTTTCAACTTCTATTTTACCCTCTACTTCTAGAATATCAGAGCAGTTTTCCATGGTAATTTCTTAAAAGATGATGTCTAGGCTCTTTTTTTGATCATGGCTTTTAGGTAGTCCAATAATTTTTAAATTATTTCTATTGGATCTATTTTCCAGGTCAGTTGTTTTTCCAATGAGATATTTCACATTGTCTTCTATTTTTTTCATTCCTTTGGTTTTATTTTATTGTTTCTTGATTTCTCATAAAGCTTCCATTTGCTCCATTCTAATTTTTAAGAATTATTTTCTTCAATTAGCTTTTGGACCTCCTTTTCCATTTGGCCAATTCTGCTTTCTAAGGCACTCTTCTCCTCATTGGTTTTACCATTTGGCCTAGTCTGGTTTTTTTAAGATGTTATTTTATTCGGTATTTTTTGTCTCCTTTACCAAGCTATTGACTCGTTTTTCATAGTTTTTTTTTTTCAGTGCTCTCATTTCTCTTCCCAATTTTTCCCCTATCTCTCTTACTTGATTTTCAAAATCCTTTGATCTTCCTTGTCACCATAGTAACTTTCTGTGGTCAGAGGTTGTTTACTTGACTTTTAACTCTTGGTTAAAGTAGTGTTCTACTTCCAGGGTAGAGGGCGCACTATCCCATGCTTCAGGGATCTTGTGCAGCTATTTTCAGAGATACTCACAGGGACCTTTAAATTTTCCGTTCTTCCAAGGTGGCATGATCTAAGAAGAGGTGTTTACTACTCTCCTGGCCTGTGCTCTGGTCTGTGAGTGACAACAAGCACTCTTTTTGCCCT
>CM053626.1:66695566-66711969 GCA_028646595.1 Phalanger gymnotis | reverse complement strand
TCAATGCTATCCTCTTCCAAATTGGTATTTTGATCATCCCTGTCTCCATAAAAAGAATCAATGATCCTCGGTTTTTTCATGTTCTTCTTCATGTTGGTTAGCTTTTTCCTGGTTTTACAGTGGATTTCTGCTTTTGGGGCTCAGAGATCTCTTTCCCAGGTTTCTTGTGCTGGGGATTGTGATTCTAATTACTGGCTCTGTGTATTATAGCCTTCAGTTTCCTGAGGTGTGTGTGGGGGAAGGGGGGAGTCTGGCTGTCTGAAGTCTCCTTTTCCCCTGGAGCTGCTCTTCAACACTGTTGTTCTTCAGCAATGGTCTACAACTGTTTGTTGTCTTTGCTGGTGTCCGCCACTTCCCATGGCTGTGCAAAAGTACGTCTGGGCTCCTGGTGTTGACCCTTGCTGGCTCTGCCCCATGGGATTCAGGAACTCCCACTGCTCAGCCACTGAAGCCCCACATCTGTCTCCTCTGTTCCAGCGTTTTTTCCTGAGGAATTCTCTGGGTCAGGGAGGGAGGGGTTAGAGCCATTTAGCTGGCCGTTATGTGTCCTGGAAGTTCAAGAAGGCGTGTTTCAAACCTTTGGGCTGCAAGCCTCAGGAGTAGATGTCCCACAGCCTCTGGCATTATACTGCTGCCTCTCGTCACTTTTGCCTCTTGTTGCTTTGACAGACTCCCATCCTATGTTGAGAGGCCTGAGGATCTCTGCCAGTTTCGGTGCCCAGCTTTCTCCCAGCCTGGATCAGTGGCTGGTTTCCCCAGCTGCTTCCACTTTGGTGCTATCTAGTGCAGCTCCGCATGCCTAGCACTCTCCCAGCCTACAGATCCATCCCGTCAACCTTTTGGACTCTCCTGGCTTGGAAATTTGCCCCTCTCAGACTGCTAGCGGCTTCTAACTCTCTCAAATCTGCTCAGATTCACTTTTTTAGAGGTATCTGACAGGATTTGTGAGAGAGCCCCGGTAAGATGCTGCTTTCACGCAGCCATCTTGGCTCTGCCACCTGGATTCTGCATAATTTTAAATGGAATTTCTCTTTCTGTCTCTTGCTGCTAGACTTTGTTGGTAATATGTAGAAAAACTAATGATTTGTGTGGGTTTATTTTATATCTTGCAACTTTGCTGAAGTTAATTATTTCAAGTAGTTTTTAGTTGATTCTCTAGAATTCTCTAAGTATACCATAATATCATCTGCAAAGAGTGATAGTTTTGTTTTCTCATTGCCTGTTCTAATTTCTTTTTCTTTTCTTATTGCTTTAGCTAGTATTTCTAGTACAATATTGAATAATAATGGTGATAATCGGCATCCTTGCTTCACTCCTGATCTTACTGGAAAGGCTTCTAGCTTACTTCCATTACAAATAATATTTGCTGATGGTGTTAGATAGATACTACTTATCCTTTTAAGAAAGCTCCATATATTCCTGTGCTCCCTAGTATTTCTAATAAGAATGGGTGTTGTATTTTGTCAAAAGCTTTTTCTACATCCATTGAGATAATCATATGGTACATATTGGTTTTCTTATTGACATGATCAATTGGAGTTCATACAGATGGCATGTCATGGAAAAAAAAGACCCCACAGTTCAAAGTTCAGCATGCAAGTCAGAAGCTTTATTTAGATTTTCACTACAATTTATTCATGACAGGCAGAGACACCGGTTGACTGAGTCTGATGATATTTTCAAACAGTTTTCTCTGTCAGCCAATTGAGCTCTGAATACAGGCAATACCTTACCAATGCAAATAGTAATACGTTAAAAATCAAGGGCATTTAAACCAGAGCATTATCTATCTGCCAGTCGCCTTAGAAACAGGAGGAAGGCATCTATTTTTGGGAGGGAAAGCAAAGAATTGCTAAACTATTGTTGGCCTTGTGTACAGAAGCGTACAGAAGAGGGCAACTTTGTTTTTCCCCTGTGGTTTATTCTGTAGAACACCTGGGGTAAAAGTAAATACAAACATGGAAAGATAAATGTAACTGTTTGTTTGCACAAAAGTAGAAGCTACTTTAAATATGGAATAACTTATGCCAGGAGGTCATAGACAAAGACTTTTTATCTCTCTGTCTCTATAAATCTACAGGTGAGCCTTGAATGGTTCATCCTGGACTTCATGACTCATTTTCTCCTGCAAAAGGAGTGGGCAGTGCTGCTGAAGGCAACCAAGGGCCTGGGACACTTCTTAGAACTGCTCTAGTGCAGAGTGAGGGTTATGAGAAAGATAATGAACTCCTGAAGAATATACATCATAGATATCCCTTGATTTGTAGGTTGTAGACAGCACCTTATAGTAACTACAGTTAGCTCCACTTCAGCCAAGGGATATCCAACACGTTTCTGAGTGATAACAAGGCCCCAATATCATCCCACGTCCCTTTTGGGGGCCCATCCAATTTATATTGTTTTTGGCTCTGTCTATTCTGTAGATGTCTCTTCCCCTACCCCCTTGAATCATGAGAACTTGTAGAATCCTGTTATTATTTCTGTCCAATATTTTTTCTTCATTAATAAGGTTCAAAGCAAACAAAATTTTTTTTAGCCCTTCTCTGAATATATTTAAATTTTGGAGCTTTTAATTTGCTGAGTCCAATGATCAATCAGTTGACATATCACTGGAGGAATTAAAACAATATCCCTAGCATCTCGAGGGCAAGGCCTTTTTTTTTTTTTTTGGTCTTTGTATCTACAATACCTTAGCCTTGGATATAAGCATTTAACACATTTTTAAATTTTTTAATTGCTTAATTTTTTAATTGAATTATTAGTTCTAAACACTCTCAGCTGTAGATACCCTTATGCCTGGATGCACTTTTCCCAAAACAGGATAGAGGGAACTTAGAATGTATGTTTCAGTAAGTAACATGAGATAGAACTTCTTTAATAGCCTGTCACTACAGCTGTCTCTACTGGTTATCGTGTTATCTGTTAGAATGGTTGGGAAGACTAGAACCCAGTCCCCCAAATATCTTTCCCAGGCTTACTTTCTCTTGCTCTTCCATATCATACACTTAATATTCTTTTCCACTGCCTCATTCTCTGTTTCTTCCAAGTTACCTAATTAAACACCATGAATTGCTAAATACTCAATACCTTCCTCTTCTACCCTGATTCTTTAAGTTTACTCCCCCACAATTCTATCTTTCTACCTACACTCCTTAATTTACCACACCCAGGCCAATTGCCAACTATTCTATGTCCCACTACAGCCCGGATGCCTTTAAATGGACCTAGGGAATAAGTAAGGTATAGGCATCTTCATTTCCCAACAGTCTTAAGTACATAATTATTCTTCCTTTGTCAGCATCCTCAGTCTCTGAGACTCACTGCTGTAAAACTCCATCTCTTTAGCCCCAGTGTTGTCCTGATGATGTTATCTAGGTGCAGATTGTAGAAAAATGATTTCCCATTCCAGACCATATCTTTACAGTCCTACAGTGGACAACTTTAACTGCATAAAACCAAAAAGCTTCTGTAAATGCATTTAGAGTCAGAAGGAAAATAATTGAGAAAAATCTTAATAGCAAATTTCCAGATAAAGGTCTAATATCCAAAATATATAAAGAATTGGTGCAAATATATAAGAACAAGAACCATTCCTCAAAAGATAAGTGGTTAAAGGATAGGATTGGGCAATTCCCAAATGAAGAAATGCATGATAGCAACAGGAGCAGCTAGGTGGTGCAAAGAATACAGTGCCCAGTCTGAAGTCAGGAAAATTCATATTCCTGAGTTCAAATTTGGCCTCAAACATTTCCTAGCTGTGTGACTCTATGCAAATCACTTAATCCTGTTTGCCTCAGTTTCCTCATCTGTAAAATGAGCTGGAGAAGGAAATAGCAAACCAATCTAGTATCTTTGCCAAAAAAAAACCCAAATGAGGCCACAGACAGACATAACTGAAACAACTGAACAATAAATTGTATCACCATACCTATAAGAGAAATGCAAATTAAAACAACTCTGAGATTCTATTTCACACCCATCAGTTGGACAAAGATGGAAGCATAAGAAATTAGCCATTTTTGGAGGTATTGTGGGAGGATAGACATACTAATAACCTGTTGTTAGATCTGTGAATTGGTTGAACCTTCCTGGAAAGTAATTTGTATACTCCCAAAGTCACTCAACTATACATACCCTTTGAACCAATAATAATACTATTTTAAGCATGATGGACAGAGGGAAAGAGCACAAATGTACAAGAATATTTATAGCAGCATTTTTTGTTATGGCAAAGAAGCAGAAACAAAATAGGTGTCCATTAATTAGGGAATGGCTGAACAAATTGTGGTATATGAATGTTTTGGAATATTATTATGCTATAAGAAATTATGAATGTGATAGATTAAGAGAAATATGGAAAGATTTGTAAAAACAAATAATGAAGTGAAATGAGCAAAACCAGGAGAATAATTTATATATTGACTTCAGCAATAATGTGAGGTGTAAACAACTTTGATTTCAGAACTCTAACCAAAGCAGTAGCCAATCACAGCTTCTAAAGGCTGGTGAGAAAACATACCTCCAGCCTCTTGGCTGAGAATTGATGAGCTAGAGGCATGGAATGAGACGTGAATTCTCTGATATGACCACTATGGTAGCTTGTTTTATTTTTCTATACAGTTGTAACAAAAGAGGGATTCTATCTGGTGAGAAGAAGCTACTTAATAGACATGAAAAAAGAGTGATAGAAATGAAAAACAATCAATAAGATTTTTTTTAACACGCAGAAGGGAGCATTCCAGAAATGTAGGAGGGAATATAGAAATTTTGTTATTGCCTTGTTAAGTTATATCTATGTAGATAACTTTTTTAAAAGTATATAACTTTTTAAAAACTATGTAACAGAAGATCATGTTTTTATACAATTCTCTTTGCTGTTCTTACTATTGTTTGTTCTTTTGAACTGTTCGTGTTTATTATGATTATTAAATTCACAATGAAAAAATGTAAAGGTCCTGGTGACAATGGATAAAGTGAAATCATCTCACAATTAATTGTGGTAATATAAATCCAACTTCTGGTATAGGGATTTGAGTAATTTCCAATTAGCTTTTTTTTCTCTTTTAATCATAATGAGTAAAAGGGAGGACTCACATCAATGAGATTACAGATCTGCCAAAGTACTGAAGTAAGTATATTTAAATATCCCTTGGTCAAAGTAACATAATCCATCAATCTTATTTAGAAAATACAATTAAACATTTTTGAATCCTGTCTCCAGTTCCTAGCCTTATATAAATACAAATGTCTATTATATACATTCTTAAAATTGACATAGTTTAGTATTAATGTTTGATTACAAAATTTTGAATTAGAAAGAAGCAACTTATGGTACCAGTACTCCTGAATAACACAAAGGCAAATGTTAGCACACTACAACTTTGTGCCATCTTTTCATTTTTTTTCCTTATACTTTTTTTGTGTCCTTGAGGAACTCTCATTTTCTAAAGACTAGTTCTTTAACCTAGAAAAAGTTCTTTTCTCAAAGAACTGCAATGTAAAACTGTGCTGTGGATTAGGCTAAATGAATAAGCTATTGGATAAGAGATTTTTGGAAGATTTTTATATATAATTTAAAAAGCAGTACTCATAGTTTGACAGGACAAGTAATATGATCCTAGGGCATTAGCCAGAGCCTCTACAGGAAGGTACTCTAGACACTTCCACAGTCCGAGTTTCCTATTTCAGCTTAGGATTTTGCCATTAGAAGATAGAGTATCATCTTTCAACAAAGATAACAAAACATTAAGTGCACTAGTCTTCCATTCCACCCTCATCTTTTTTCCTTTTTTTTTTTTAAAGTTTTGGATGTAACCTGTGGCTGTGTTTGGATATAACTACGTTTATTCCTATGGGCCTGGTTTAATTTGAAAGACTTTTAAATGATGACATTATGGCTTGTTCAGCTCCAATCTAGAAATATTCTTGGGCATATCTGAATTAGACACATTTTTAAGTCTCCCCTACAGGTACTCAGTTTTCCTATAAAAATCAAGCTAACAAGGAATATAACATACGGGGTATTCCTAAAGTCTGGACACATAGGCAAAAATGCATATTTTCAAGAAATGAAATGAATGAAATTTTCAACATTTTATTTAATTGAAATATTAACAAATAACATTTTCAGTATGATTTCTATCATTTGTGATGCAAAGGTTGATAAGCTTTGCAAGATTCACATGAACTCAATGCAATAACTCCACATTGCCATCAGTTTTAGTGCATTCACTCTTTATGTGTTCAATCAAGTGTGTTGCATCTGTGATTTTCATTGAGTACACTTTCTCCTTTATCATACCTCAGAAAAAGAAGTCAAGGGGGCTAAGGTCTGTCAATATTCCAAATATTTCAAAATATCCATTTTTGCCTAAGTGCTCAGACTTTAGGGACACCCTATAGAATATGTTTTTATTAACATATATGGAAAGAACAGGGTAGGGTCTAATAGGGGAAGGGAAAAGGAATAAATATTTAAATTAGCACCTGCTATGTGCCAGGCACTGTGCTAAACTCTGTATACATATTGTTTCAACCCTGCAAGGTAGATGCTATAGTTGAGGAAACTGAGGCAGACAGGAGATAAGTGATTTGGCAGGGTCACATAGTTAATCTAATAAAAGCCTGAGGTGGGATTTAAACTCAGCTTTTCCAGACTCCAGGCCCAGCTCTCTATTCATTGCATCACCTGGCTTCTCTAATATTTTAGCCTCTTTTACAATGTAATCTTTTAATTTCACATTCAAGTGAATATTCAACCCTTACATTCTCCCTCCAGAGGGCTTACAATCTCTATCTGCCCCCAAGTCTCACAGGACCAATAGGGACAGTCCCAGTAAAATGAGTGAATTTGAGAACCTCAATGAAAGGTACCATCTGAAAAGTCTCCTTGCCTACTTCTCTCAATAGCTTTGACTTACTCCTTTGCTCTCACATCTGCACTTCTACTCTATGTTTCATTTTAGTTCTTAATGTAATCATTTCAGCTTCAATAATTCCTGGCTTGGCTCAGGAATCTTTGCCAAGCAAAAATAATTCTATTACTGCTTCCTGTTCCTTTCATTGCCATAATCTGAAAGCTCCCCAGCCCTTTCTCAAGGCTTTTTCTTTCAGCAGGCCATATTCACAACTTATTTGTGCCCTAGAATTTTCATGTATGAGAGGGGTCTAAGGGCTGAATTTGTTTAGAAGTGCTTAGATTTTGCCAGCAAGAATTTTCTCTATGTGTATTTGCTATGTGTACTTGTAGACCATGATAGTTAAAAGGGATTTTAAACATCGTCTAGTCCAATTCCCTCATTTTTATGAAGGAAGAAAATGACTTGTCTTCTGACTCCAAGTCTATTGTACCTCAGCACTTTGCCTAATCAGGTAAAATGAAGGTACTAATCATTTGTAGTTAAAATTAATTTATATTTTTCTTTTTCAGTTAAAACCACTTCAGAAGTTGATTCAGCCATCCATGTTTATGCATATTCCCCCACCTGTAGAAAGAACAGACCCTCTAGCGTAAGTGCTTTTGAAAATTTTTTATTCATTAATAAATGAAAAAACTGTTTTTAAGATGGCTTCAAGAATCCCAATAATTTTATAAGTATTTATTAGATGCCCTTATATGCCAACTTATATTGAAATGTCAGTATTTATATATGTCAGTGAAATGTCAGTATATATAAATATATAAATGTCAGTGAATTAATAGCTAGTATTTATATAGCACTTTTAGATTTGCATAGCACTTTATATTATATTTATATTATCTCATTTGATTTTATATTTTATATAATATATAAATAATAATGTAATATATATTAATAATAATAAATAAATAATAATGTAATATATTATATAATATATATTACAATATTATATTATATATTATATTGGTTTTATATTATATTTATATTGTCTCATTCGAGAATTCAAAGAAAATTGAATACAAAGTTTGAAAACATTTACTATATCACATTGTTGAACAATAAGAAACAGAGGAAATCAGGGACAAGGAATTCAGGTCTAGAGTGACTCAAAAGGATATTTAGAAGTGAAAGGAGGCACATATTTCAGAGAGAGGTGAAACTTTATCTGAAAAAAAAGAGAAGATATAAATAACATTTGGTTTGAAACATTAAAGATACAAGCATGAGGGAAGAGAAATTAGGAACAAAAAATACATAGGGATTCAAGATAAAAAGTTAGTTATACTAGAAACCTTTTCATTTCAAAACCATACACCTAAAATAGAAATGAACAAGCAGCATGATGCAGGTAACCTTAAGTGCACAAGCTTAAAAATAGGAGATTGATTTGATGTATAAATATAAAAATATGGTCCTCCTTGAAATTTGTGGATGTTGGATTGGGAAAGTGGGATTTTTATGGGAATTATCTTACTTTCCATATTTTTTTAAAAAAATAAAGATTTAAAATAGTAAAACTGCTGGTAGCTGCCAGTGCTGAGGGTTAGAACTTAGGTAAGAGGGAAACTTAGTTACTCTTCTTTACTGACAAAAGATGTAGAGACCTTTTCCTGCTAGTCATTTTCTGTTGGTCTAAAGCAAAGCAATAGCAGTGAATTGCATCTTTTTCACAAAGCAATTCAGGCCTTTTATCTCCTTTGCTGCGGCTGTTTTCCCTGAGCTTTCTTTTTTGTAAATAGAAGGGAACTCTGGAGAATTGAGGGGTTTAATTCCCTTTAGAATCATAGTCCTTCCTGTTCTAACCTTACTCACTGCTAATCTAGGGATAGATAAAGGCACTGGCAAGATAAGAGAGGTAAGGAGGAGATGAGGAGGATTGGCTTTAGAATGTGCACATTTGCAGAAGATGTATTTTAGATATTTAACTGTATTTCTACTTTGTAGAAATGTTATCACACCGCAACTAATAGAATATCCAGCATTCCTATCACCAGACTTGAATGTTACTGTTGGGACTCATCAAAAACAGACTCAATCATCATCCCCCGTAAGACTTGAAAAACTTCAGCAACAACCTCGTGACAGGCAAGAAACAATCCCCCCCTTTTTTAATCTACATATTTGTCTTGTACAAAAATTTATCTGCCTCCAAGATATGAAATTCCAGGAATAATCATCTTCTGATATTTAATTTGCTCTGATTTTTGCCAAATCAGTCAGTGACCGGTGATATTAGAGGGATAGTAGTATGATGGAATCCAAAGAGCACTGGACTAAGAGTCAGTATACTTGGTTTCTAGTCCTAATTCTGCCACTAACTGACTGTGTAATTTTGGGAAAGTAATTCATTTTATAAAATGAGAGGACTGGATTAATATCATCACTAATTTGCCATTCTTACCTTCTACGAATATATGTTCCTGGAGGAAAAAAAATACTATTGGGATAAGAAAAGATAAAAGACTAGGTACCAAATAGGAAATAAGAAAATATAAAACTTTGCAAATGGAATAGAAGACACGGGACTACCCAGCTGTTGCTATTATAGCCAAAAGGCTTGGGATTGGTTATATCTTACAGTGACAGATTAAAAATTCAGAGATGGGTGTCACAATGAAAAGTGTCCTAAGTCCATAGATCTATAGCAACTTAAGATATAGGGCCTATCCCTCTTACACAAAGCTAGTGAGTTACAAGAACTGGCTTATCCCAACTCCCTTCACTACTTAGTTACTAGTAAGTGAGATACACTTACTTCAACTTCAGTTAATATAATCAAGCAGTTTTCCCCTTGGTCCCTGCCTCTATTAATTTCTTTTAAAGAAAATAACTTAAAGGAAATGGAACAAATACTCTTAGGCTGAGTTCCCAGGATTGGTCTTATTTTAGCGAAGCATTCTTATCATATAGAATCAGCAGTCAGATGTATTTCTATCTTAGAATCTTCTGATTAAGAAAAAATAAGATTTTACTATATCATTTTGAAATGGGTAGTATAACAAGGTTTTCACACAGACTTCCTTTACAAATGCTATATAATACAGAAAGAAAAGAGATAAAAGGTCTTTTATTTAAAAGATAAAGTCAAAACAAAAGAGAAAAATCCTTCTATGAAGTTTTAGCAAGATGACTGAGTGGTCATAACTGTACCCAGTACTCAATCCCTTCAGAAAGTCATAAATATGCCTAATGAAATAAAAGAACAACCACCACAAGTAGAGGGGAAAGGAAAGAAACCTTCATAGAAAATAGTATTTATAGGGTAAATGAAAATGGTGAAGTCCAGCCCTCAAAAGGAAAAAACATACAACTAGAATCCTATGAGAAAAAAATAAACTAACACTAAAAACATTCAGAATTGTTTAAAAAACTTCAATGATTAATAAAGGAAAATCTAGCATCTATAAAAATATAAGGCATAGGCAATGACATAAAAAGACAAAATGAGACTTGAAAGCTGTGAACATTTGGTGGAAAATCTTTATAAATCAGTAGATTCTCTGAGGAATGGAATGTCTCATGTGAAGACAAAAATACAGAAATGGCAGAATATTGGTTGGTTATTGTCCTTTGTACTCAAAGAGAACCAAAATGACATCACTAGATTGTGATCAGTGTACAGTGTCCAACTGTGACTGATCAGACCCATATAAGCTTAGAATGTTCTACCATGGGTTAGGCACAAATAGTCCATTTGAATATTTGGAATGGAGATTTCTCTAAATTTGTACATCTCAAATTCCCTTTGAGCTACTGCAATTCTACTTTGCTCATAGAGCACAGTGCCTTCTTTCATGTTTGCGCACCATGCTGGGCAGTTTTATGCCAGTATCTCCCATGTCTCATAATGGCAGAACAAATAACGTGACAAATTTAAATGACATAACGAGAATAAATTAGGATTCCTGTTATCAAAACAATAGAGCTTGATAAGAAAACCTGAAAATTTAATTGGCATCTAAACAGTATGAGGAAATAAAAGATCTGAATACCATGTCCAAGAAAATTGTTCAGAAGTATTGGAAACAAAGAGTAGAATCTGTAGAACACCATCATGCCAAGTTTACCTGAACCAGAAAAGTATTTACCAAATTCCAAAACTTCAATATCAAAGAGAGAATTTTCTAATTAGGTGGAATAAGAAAATAACATAGCAAAGAGTATCAGTTTGAAGAGTGTAGCATCGCTCAAGTAGAACATGGGATATTTTGAAAAGCAAAAGAAACTAACTACCCAAATTTGCCTTGTCTGCAAAAACTGAGAACTGCTTCATGAGAAAAGATGTTTCTTCCTTAATACCATCAAAGACTTTCGTTCTTTCCTTCAGAAACAAAAACGAAAATCAAAAGAGAACTAGAAATAGCCTTTGACCACAAGTTGACCATGAAGTAGACTCTTAAGGTAAAAAAGAGTATTTAAATCAAAAGAATAATAAGTGATGACTAAATGTTTATGTTTTGGAAGATCTGAACATGTACAGACAGCTGGCTAATATGGCATCTCAGTATGGACAATGCTAGGGTGCTGCTTTTAGAAAAAATGTGATGTCATATGAGGGAAGTACCAGGTGTGAACATTGTTTGCTTTTAGATTTACCATGCAGGCATTTTAAAAGACTTGCTAACTTCAACTATGGTCTCTGCTTCCTTCAATCCAATACCTCTTGGTGACTCCTTTGCTCATGATGACTACTGAAGGCGCGTAGTCTCCAGTCTTGGTAGCTGGATGAGGAGATGAAGCCATGGGAAGCCAGGAGTAAGAGTCTATACCAGGTTAATCATCCAACACAGAAGTGGCATGGTGTGTGGTTTGTCCTTCATTCTCAAAGAGGACTGTGATATCAGGAAGGTGATGCCATAACTTGCAAGTTAATTGGATTTAAGTGAAGGAGGCTTGCAAAGTCACCAGCCTCACCTTCTCCTCTGGAGCCATCTGGGTCCAGTGGCCAGATACAGATCAGGACAACTGGGGATGGCCCAGCAGCACAGCAATAATGCTCTAAGAAGCAAGGAGTCTTATGAAGCAGCCTTTGGGACTCTAGCTCAGCAGAAGGATTCAGCTACCAGTCATACTGCATCTGGATATGAACTTGGTAGAACTAGTGCCCTGTCCTACGTGTGCTAAGTTTTGAGCTTAGGTCCTCCCCAACTACCCAAGCATAAAGCAGAGTAGGGAGGAATTAGGGAAAAAGTTTGTACATTTGAACAAATAACTCTCTGTTACCTGTGAAGTAAATTTATTTTGGTTCAATCATTTTTACTGGAGTTCAATCAAAAATACTGGAGTGGCTTGCCACTTCCTTCTCCAGCTCATTTTAAAGATGAGGAAACTGAGGCAAATAGAGTTAAAGACTTGCCCAGGGTCACACAGCTAGGAGGCCACATTTGAACTCGGGTCTTCTTGACTCCAGGCCTGACATTCTATCCACTGTGCCACCCACCTACCTCTGTAAAATAAATGTCTCTTTGTAAAAGCTGAATGAGGTTAAATGGTTAAATGGAACTAGGGGGCTAGTGCCTGGGCCCCTAAATATGATTGGTGGGGATGAGGGGTGGGGAAGAAACAGTTTTCTCTAGTTGAAGGCAAAGAAAATTTACTCCCTCCATGCCCTTATTAGGTTGTCTGATAATCTTCAATGGAACATGTAACAGACCTGGCCCTGAGAATCTGTTCAGAGTCAACCATGTTACCCTTAGATGCTGTGATGAAGAATAATGGCTATTGTTTGTCTCTCCTCATCTGAGAGCCAATCTGGGAAGAAAAAAGATAAAGCATTGAGGAAGGAAACACAGTCATTAGTGTTCTCTCCTTCTTTAATTTCCATTCTAGTATCTATTTTTGTGTGTTATATGTCAATGCAAGCATATTAAGGGAAAAGACTATTTTGGTGGCATTCCCACAGCTAAGGAACAGTGTATGTTGTAGTAAGTAACAGTGCATATGTAGTAAGTGCTTAATAAATGTTTATTTTAATTGAATTACTGCTAGTTCCCAATCTTGTTGAATAATGAATTCCACGAAGTGGTTGCTAAATTATTTGAATTCCCATCAGCTTTGCACTATTCAAAATCATAAGTATATGTAAAATGTGGTAATTGACTCCAACTCAAAGGAAATGTACACTGAACTTATTAATATAACATCAGGAAGTAAGAAAAAAATTTACTACAGTGTAACAGAGTAGTTACAGAAAGCAACAATTAAAAAATTACTGAATATCCTACCTAAAGTTAATCCTACACTGAACTGCATGACGAAAACACCGTTATTGCTATTTAAAATATTTTGATGGCATAGACTGAACTGTTCTCTGTTTCTTTAAGTTTTTATACTCACACTGGTAGTTGCAATTATCCACATCTCAGTGAATTGACATGGTCATATTCTCACGCAGTGAATTAAGTATAGTTGGATGACCTTGGGCATTATCTAAAACTATTAATGCTTTAAAAAATATTGTTGTCCTTGCCATATTTTTCAATGGCTGGCTAAAATAACCATTCATTGAAAACAGTATTAGTTACTCATGCTTTCTTATTTGACCACCAAAGAACTGGTAGTAACTGCCAATCAGACTGGAACTGGTCTCTAACCTGTGGGTGGCTAGAGCCAAACAAAGTAAGCTAGAGACAGAAGAGTCAAGAATCAAACAAGTTTAATTTCGGAGTGAGGAAAGAATGGCTTGTAAGCAAAGATACATATGGTGGAGCCCTGTCTCTAATAGAGGAAGAAGGCAGTGTGGAGATATCTCAGTACTTATACCGGTAGCTGCACAGTAAGCTGTAGCGTTGATCATGAAGGGTAACAGCAACAGTGTGACAAGTTTGATTCATAGCAGGACTTCATGACTGGAATATGGATACTACAGGTGCTTGTCCAAGCTCAGAGACCACCTGATGCTGGTGAGAAACAATTCTGGGATTTTACTGTGGCTGAGATCATCCAGACGTTGAGTGCAGAGGATTGTTGTTTTGCCAAGCTCAGGGCATAGCTTTCTTGCTGAGTCTTAGCTCTGGAAAAATAGGGTGTCTCCTAATATCTTGACATTTCCCCCTTTTAGCCAAAAGGGGGTGTTGCTAAAAGAACCCCTATTCTTATGACCAGTGGAGAGGCAGGTATAAGCCAAGATGCCAAGAGAGGCCAGGAGAGGCGGGTTGAGCCAGGACAAGATGGTGCCCAGGGGGTTAGTTCCTTGAGGGGACTTACTGAGGAAGTGTGTCCCAGGTATTTTACTAACCATTGTTTGCTTACAGGGAGAAAAGAGAGGGGGGCCAAAGATGTAGGGGAGAAAATGACAACGCACACTTGAATCAGGGCTTAGGCGGTTGGATATATAACAAAAGGGAAGAGAAAAAAAAACTAGGACAATATACTGAACCCTCATCTGGAATCTTGGACAACTGTCTCATCTGGACGTTGACTGCTTCTGGGTCCAGAGTAAATGAACCTTGAGGTCCCTGGAGGGTTCTACCATCCACTCAGGAACAGGGGCTTTCTTCAGATGATCCAAGTTTGGCAGCTGTGGGAGTGGTCAGAAGGATCTGGTAGGGGTCCTTAGAGAAAATTCCTTATATCAATCTTTGAATCTGAGTTTCTGGTCAGCATAACATAGGTCCTCAGTTAAGAGTCTCTAAACGACACATAGAGATGATCCACTTTCCTAGCCACACAGGGCTAGGTTTAAACAATGCATATAATTGCATAATTATATTAAGTCAGGTACAGATCAGACTACTTAGAGGTCTCACAATGGACTAGTTTTGAGAAGGGGATTCCACCAATGTAACCAAGAAAACTAAACACAGACATCTTAAAACAAAAGATCAAAGCAATGCAATGGTTATCATCAATATTAATTAACATCAAGTCTTCTTGTATCCTAGTAAACCATTCTCAATATATGTTTAATTAGCATATTTTGTGTCCCAGATGACTCATGTAATTAACTGGTCCCTGGATATCTTTTCTTGGATAATAAGCTCTGTTTTCAGGACAGTTTTAAAGGGGACCCTGCTTCTCTGGCTCCACATCTAGAGGTTGGTAGGTAATTCTGCTAGTTATAAGATTTAATACAATTTAGTACAATCACTTAAAGTTGGTTCTCCAATCTTGAAATTTCAGAGAATTTCAGTTTATATACCTAAATTTTGTAAATCTTGTACCTGTTATAAGAATCTTTTTAAAGAATTATGAGCTACTTTTCTGTGTCTTGGCCAGCGCCAGATAGTTTTGATAATTACTGCCTTATAATTTAAGATTTGGTATTGCTAAACCTCCTTCCTTTACATTTTTATTATTTCCTTTGTTACACTTGACTTTTTGTTCTTCATTTTTATTATATAGGCCCTGCCTACCCATGAATAATTTATATTTCTCAAATTATTTAAATCTGATATAATTCCTGGGTTTGTTTTGGCACAAGTACTTACAGACATTTTATACTATCTAGAGTTATTTTAAATGGGGCACCTCTCACTATCTCTTCTTGCAGGGTTTTGTTTATGATATATAGGAATGCTGATGTATCATATTGTCTGCAAAAAAAGATAGTTTTATTACCTCATTACCTATTTTGATTCCTTTTATTTCTTCTCTTAATTGTTATTGCTAGGATTTCCAACACAATATTGAGTAATATTGGTGACAGTGGACAGCCTTGTTTCATACCTGATCTTACTAAAAAGGCTTCTAGTTTATCCTCAACACAAATAATACTTGCTGATGGTTTTAGATAAACATGCTTTTTGCATCCTATTATAGTAGCTCAAGAGATGTTCCAGTATCAATCTATTATTTAATAGATTTAGTATTGTACTTACAAAATGTCTTGATTATAGAAATTTGCTATAAAAGGAAAAAGAAGGATGTAGTTATATCATAACAGAGGGAAAAATTACTTTATCTCTGTTTGATTCCAGGCATGAGTTATATCTGACAGCCAATCATGTAGTCACAGAGTATTAAAAGAAAGGCTTGGGATTAACTAGGTGGGAATTTTCCTTTTCATAAAGGAAACAGAGGCAAAGCCAAGATGGCAGAGTAAGGTAGGGACTTGCCGGAGCTTTTCCCCAAGCCCCTCCAAATGCCTTTAAAAATGACACTAACAAATTCTACAACAGCAGAACCCACAAAAAGAAAGGGTGAAACAAAATTCCAGCCCAAGACAAGTTGGAAGGTCAGCAGGAAAGGTCTGTTGCACCAGGGTGAGAGAGGAATGCAGTCCAGCCTAGGCTGTGCCAGCACAAACCAGACTTTGAGGAGACTGAATCACTGGCAGCAGTGGTGGTTTCCAGACATCTCAGCCCACAGATACCAATGACAACTTAGAAGGTGAGCAGGAAAGGTCTATCTCACCTGGCTGAGAGTGGAGCACAGTCCAGTGCAGGCCACACCAGCACAGCTCCAGCCACAGCAAACCAGGAGCAGGCCTTGGGAGTGATTGAATCAACAGTGGCAGCAGCTGCTTCCAGAGCTCTCAGGCCA
>CM053626.1:66663188-66695066 GCA_028646595.1 Phalanger gymnotis | reverse complement strand
GCAGCTTTCTGGGTGCTGGCTGTGGGTGGATCTGGACCCCCCACAGAAGCTGCTAGCCAGATTGTTAAAACAGGGCATCCAGCAGATCAGGCTAGCCAGAAGAAGTGAGCATTAGAAAGGACCACCCAGTCTAGAAGCAACTGCCTGGAAGCTGAGTAGTCTGCAGACAGCCTCTGACCAGAACAGCAGCCACTGAGCCAGATGAAGAGCAGAATGGCTAGTCCATCACTGCCAAGACCTGTCAGGAATGCCTGACTATTCTGTCACTGTGAGTCACCTTGGCCACATCTGTCATGCCTCACTACCTCCTTCCCATTGTTCATGCCCACTTTTCCGCCTCCAAGATTCTTTGTGTATTGGGGAAATTGCTTTGTAACTACTCTCCTTGCTATGCCGTTTGAGTAAATGTCTTTGCTAAAGAACTGACAATTAAGGGGAAGTACTGTAGTGGGGGATTGTGAGTTAATTTAGCAGAATTGTTGTTTGTCCTTCATTCTTGAAGAGGACCAATGAATGACATCAGGAGGGTGAAGTCTTGACTTGCACGTGAATTAGATTTAAATGAGGTAGGGCTATACAAAGTCATCAGTCTCATTCTCTCCTACAGAGTCATCAGAATCCAGTGACAAGACATAAATCAAGATGACTGGTGATGGCCCTGGATGCATTGGCCTTTTTAAGCTAAGGGTTTTTTTTTTTCTAGGTCTCAGTTTTTCTGAGGCAACACCCATTCAGTAATTTAAGGCTAGATAAGAAATCAGGCAAAAGATGGCCTAGTTTGTCTTCTCTAAAGAATCAATCTAAGAGGGGAAGACCCTAAGAGTTTCTGGCCAGAACAGAAATAATTTATGTTTACACTCACTCTGAGCCATCAAAACCCAAACAATGAGCAAGTGAGGGTTGGGCTGGGACCTATTATTGGCCAATCAATGAGAGCCAGAATAATATGAGTTTAAAGGCATAGTCGAGTTTCTCCATTTGAATCCCAGTGGGCTTTATCAAAGCCTAGTTTTTCAGAGCTATATTTCAAAAAATCAAATGAACACTATGTGAGATAAAAGAGTTAATTGTCCCAGTTTAAAAAAAAAACTGATAGAATAAATAATTAGGGAAGAAAAGAAAAAAAATATCACCCTCAAACCATGAGATAATGTTGTATAACTGATCAGAACTTACATTCCTTTGGACAAAGAACCCACATGTAAGGGTATGACTCCGCATATGGACAGAAGGAAAAGGAGGAGGAGGGGACAAGAGGAGAAGGAAGCATTGCCCTGATAATGAGAAAGTTCTTAGGAGTTAAAATTATCATCTTCTCATGTAGGAATGTAAACAATTTAACCTTATTTATTCCCTTATGATTTCTCTTTCATGTTTACCTTTTTATCCTTCTCTTGAGTTTTGTGTTTGAATGTCACATTTTCTATTCAGCTGTGGTCTATTCATCAGGAATGTTTGAGAGTCATCTATCTCATTAAATATCCATTTTTTTCCTGAAGAATTATACTCCATTTTTCCAGGGTAGATGATTCTTGGTTGTAATACTGACTCTTTTGCCTTTCAGAATACAATATTATAAGCCCTCCACTCCTTTAACATAAAAGCTGCTAAATCTCATGTGATCCTGACTGTGACTCCATGATATTTCAGTGGTTTCTTTCTGGCTGCTTACAATATTTTCTCCTTGACCTGGGAACTCTGGAAGTTGGCTATAATATTCCTGGGAGTTTTCATTTTGGGATCTCTTTCAGGAGGTCATTGGTAGATTCTTTCAATTTCTCTTTTTCCTTTTGGTCCTAGGATATCAAAGCAATTTTCCTTAATAATTTCTTGAAATATGATGTCTAGACTTTTTTTTGGATCATGGCTTTCATGTAGTCCAATAATTCTTAAATTATCTCTCCTCAGTCTAGTTTCCAGGTCAGTTGTTTTTCCAATGAGATATTTCACATTTTTTTCTATTTTTTCTTTCTTTTGACTTTATTGTTTTCGGAGTCTCATGGAGTCCTTAGCTTCCACTTGCCTGATTCTAATTTTTAAGGAATGATTTTTTTTTCAGTGAGCTTTTGTACCTCTTTTTCCCTTTGACCAATTCTGCTTTTTAAGGAGTTCTTTTCTTCAGTGAACTTCTTTTTGCATTTGGCCAATTTTGTCTTTTTAGGAATTCTTGTCTTTGGTGGATTTTTGTGCCTATTTTACCATTTGGCCAATTCTATCTTTTAAGGTGTTATTTTCTTCAGTATTTTTTGTGCCTCTTTTACCAAGCTGTTGGCTTTTCATAATTGTCTTACACCACTCTCATTTGTTTTCCCAATTTTTCCTTTATTTCTCTTATTTGATTTTTAAAAACCTTTTTAAATTCTTCCGAGAATTCTTGTTGGGCTTGTGTCCATTCACATTTTTTTACTTTGGAGTTATGCCTTGTAGCTGTTTTGACATCATTGTCTTCTTCTGAGTTTGTGTCTTGATCTTCCCTGTCATCATAGTAGTTTTTATGGTTTTTTTTTTTGGTTATTGTTGTTGTTTGCTCATTTTTTTCCTAGCCTATTTCTTGACTTTTAACTTTATGTTAAAATGAGGCTCTTCTCCTAGGGTGGGGAGAGGGGGCACTGTCCCAAGCTTCAACTTTTTTTGTGCTGCTATTTTCATAGCTATTTCTATGGGTCTGTAAGTTTTCAGTGCATCCAAGGTGGTATGATCCGAGGAGAGGTGTGTTCACTGCTCTCCTGGCTCATGCTCTGGGCTTTGCTGAGGAAAGGCCTTGCTTCCCTGCAGCTGCAAGTGAGGGCAGCCCTCTTGGCCCTGGAAATGTGACCAGGTCCCCTGCCCCCTTGTGAGAGACCGCAAGCACTCTTCTCTGCCTTGGAACCAGGGATCCCATTCCCACAAGTGTGCATGTTCTTCTTTGCCCTGGAATTACAATCCAGAATTGTGTATGGGCACTGTTACAGGGCCCTGCACCCAGTGCCAGCAGAGGGTCTCCTGTAATCTCTTTGTGACCAGTTGTCTGACCCCCTTACCTTCTCTGTCCTAAGAACTCCCAGAGTTGCTGATTTCACTGTTGCAGCCACCTCTAAAGCCCGCTGCCAGTGTTGCCACATTTGTTTCTGGCTGCTCCAGACTGACGCCCAGCCTAGTGTCATAGACCTCTCCTGCCAACTTCCTAAGTTGCTTTGGGCTGGAAAATTTTCTCACCCCAACTTTTTGTTGGCTCTTCCACCCTAGAATTTGATTTGAGGCATTATTTTAAAGTTGTTTAGAGGGGAATTCTGAGAGAGTTGGCTCCTTCTCTCAATATATACATAATTTAAGAAGATATCTCAGGCCATCATCAGTCATCTTGACTTTTGTCTTGCCACTGGACTTCAATGACTCTGGAGAAGGGAGGCTGATGATTTTATGCAACTCTGCCTCACTTAAATCCAATTCACACATAAGTCAAGACATCATCATGTCATGTCATTGGTCCTCTGAGAACAACAACAGTTTAAGAAGGAAGGAGAGAGCAATAACAGTTGAGATCAGTAAACCAGTTTCCTACAGCAGCAAGACATAAGACAGGGAAACATGGTCACTAGAGGTGTGAGCCACTCTAATGGAGGATATCCTGGGCAAAGTCCAAGTAGAAGAGGAATTCTTTACAGATATTGAAAGGATTCCTTATAGATGTTGAAGTCTTCCACATGCTCTTGTTTACAAAGTATTGGGTTGATTTCAATAAGACCTGTAACATTATACTCTCTTTAGTGAGATTCCAAACCATTTTAAAAAGTTACAATCCATGTAGGAAAAATTGAGAATGTCTGTTGTTTAGACTATGATATATATTAGATGGACGGTCTATTGAGCTGAAACATTAGTACATATCCCTTGGACAGAAACTGTAGAGAGACTATAATTCTTTGCAGGAAAGGAAGCAGGAAGGCGAGGCCTCTCCTCACAGAGAAGGAATGCTGAACTAGAATTATATCTGCGCATTTCAGTAGTCTAGGGGAAGTAATTTTTAGGTTCAAGCTACACTCCTAATTGCTACCCCTTACTGGGAAAAGGAGAACCCCAAGGCTTGACGCCTTTCCCACCAAATGCCATTTCCATGATGAATACTCATAACAAATCCATTTATCCAAGTAGATAGCAAAACAGAAATAAGAGAAAGTACTTATGAGGGTATCCAGAAAATACAGAGTGAATAAGTTCTCCCATGGAGTGTGATAAGGCAGCTTAATCAAGAGAGAAAAAGTTTCAGCTCTTACTCCAAGGGAAATTCCCATAAGTCTGGTGTAGCAAGCTGAGAGTAGGAACATGACAGAGTCTGCTAACTCCAGTACATATCAACTTCTTCCCAAAGCCTTTCTCATTCAGGAACCTGAAGAAAAATCTGAAATGATGAGTCTTCTTTCTCAAAGCTGGAAGACAGAAAAAAGACTGAGAAGAGAAGATCTCTCCTCTCCACCTCTCATCAGTCCCATCCATCCCTCGCCACTCCTCATGAAGGCATAGGGCATTGAATAGTCAATTTCCATGAAAGAGAAGGATCTCATGCAATTGGCCCTTGGAATGGAGAGGTAGAATTTCAAAACCTAAAATTCCATTTTGAGAGACTTGAAAGGAAACACATGTGCTATGACACTAATGGTACAACTTGAATTGTAGTGATCTTTTGGGAAAGTAATTTGGCAACATAACAATTATAAAACCTGATGATAGAATTTGGCCAAATAATCTTACTAAGACATTTCACAAGGATGTTGTTCAAAAGAAAAAACATATCTGAAAATATTCATAAGAACTTTATTTGTAATAGCAAAAATTAGGAAATAAGGCGATAGGTAAAATTACCTAAAACTAGTTGATCTCTGAGGCCCTTTCCAGCTCTGTGACTATAATTGAGTTTTACCAAGTTTCAGTATATTGATGTAATAGAGTATTTTTTGTACTATAAAAAGTAACAAATATGAACAACACAAAATATAGGAAGATTTCTCTAAAGTGATTCAGACTGAAGAAAGCAAAATCAAAACAACATGCAACCTGTGTTCCCTGGTTGTTCATCAGTTCTTGTAAAGGGCATGCTTAAACAGTGCTTAAAATTTGTGTCCATCCTATCACTTAATGAAAGATTCCCAGCCCCATTCTATAGGCAACAAGTAAGGAGTCCACAGTATACAAATTTGGAACCCCTTAGGAAAGCAGTGTTAACATAAATCTCTTGATTATTGGATTTTGTAAGACTAGTTGATCAGTTGTGTGTTTTGGATGGTGGTAGAAACTCTAAGTTTGATTTGGTTGAGATATAGGATTTCTTACAATGTCTGTATATCTTAATATGGAATCTTGAGGAGTTGCTATGATGGCCAATTCTCTTTAAACCAGTGTGAACACCTCCCTTAATCTGTAACGTTTCTCAGGTTGTAGAAATGTAAGGTTATAGTAGAAATATAGGACTTTCCTAGTACTAACAATATGCCAAAAGTCTAGGGGTATACTTGGTAACATTCTGCCAATATGTGGGATAGGCACAAAAGATCCTCACCCTGAGGCCAAGAAATTCTAATTCTTCCTGGGGACTGAGGTGCGCTGTCCAAATAGGGTAGAGCAAGGGTGAGAAACCTGTAGTCTTGAGCCCTTCTAGGTCCTTGTTGACTGAGTCCAGGGTTTATAGAGTAAATCCTTTATTAAGGGGGTTTGTTCTGTGAAATTTGGATTGAGTCAAAAGGCCGTACTTGAGGACCTAGAAGGCCACATGTGGCCATAGGCCACAAGTGCCCCACCTCTGCAGTCATTTAGGGTGCATACTCTTCCCATTGATCTTCCTGTCTACCTGTGATGCCCCCATGTAATCGGCTTAATTCAATTCCATTTGACCTAAATTAAACTGTCCCTGAATATCCTGCAATTCTATGGAAATAATGTACTTTCCCTTTTCACGAGCAGCTGATCATGTCTCTCTTTCTAACTGGAATCCTTTGTGTGAATATCCTTACCAATATGTTAAATATATAATCAACTAATTCCTTTCATTAGGCTTGACAGAATGAAGAAAGAATACAGAAATTTGAAAACATGGGAAGAAAAGTCTAATTATTTAGATGCAATTCTTCGCATGAAAACAGAAACAAAAGAATTTCCTGACTCTGAGGTAACTAAAAAGGATATATTAGTTTACTGTTTCAGATATGAATTATAAAATAACATGATTTTCAGATTTTTGTACCATGTTTTCTTTCCATTTTGTTTCCATTCTGAAGAATTTAGCATTCAATAAGTTGCTTATTGATATTTAAGGCTAAATGTATACAACTTGGGCCAACTGGACTAAGTTTTTAAGGTCCATTTATTGACAAGGCTTCCCATTTTCTCTAATATGTTTGCTTTTCTTTGCTTCTAGGATATTGATGGCAATGAAGAAATAGATATAAAAAAGGATAAGACTCAAGTCTCATCAAGCTTACTTCAGCCAGCAGGTCTACAAACTCATTTGCTTCTTTATAGTTAATAAATAGTTTAAATAAAGATAGGTGTCTCGCAAAAAGAAAAGCCAATGCTTTCTTTAAATGTATTTTTGTGTTTAAATTAGGAGATTAATTTCATATATTATTCTAGTTTTATATAGAACTCCTTATTTGTAAAACTTACAGAGAAAAGTACTAGAATGAATGAGTTTTAGACTTTGTTTTAAGCTGTGTGTGTGTGTGTGTTTGAAAGAAAGCAAAAGAGAATATACCTATTTTTCTACTTTTATCTCTCTTGCCTGGAGTATTGCAATAGCCTGCTGGTGGGGCTTCCTTCTCCTCAAATCTCTCCTTTCCAATCCATCCTCCCTTCAACCACCAAAGTGATTTTCCTGGGCCATTTCCAGTCATCCTGACCTTTATCTTGCCACTGGACCCAGATGGCTCCAGAGAAGACAGTGAGGCTGGTGACCTTGCACGGCCCTCCCTCACTTAAATCCAATTCACTTGCAAGTCATGGCATCACCTTCCTGATGTCATGGTTCTCTTCTAGAATGAAGGGCAAACAACAATAACAAGTGATTTTTCTAAAACAAAAATCTTACCAAGTTGCATCCTACTCAGTAAACTATCACTCATGGGATCAAATACAAAATGCTCTGTTTGGCATTTAAAGTCCTTCATAATTTAGCCCCCTTGTGCTTTTTCATTCTTCTTATATCTTCCTCCCCTACATGTACTCTTCAGTCCAGTGACATTGACCTCCTGGCTGTTCTACCACCAAGACACTACATCTCATGGCTTTGGGCATGTTTTTTCTAGCTGTCCTCTATGCTTGGAATGTTCTCTCTCCTCGTCTCTGCCTACTGGCCTGCCTGGATTGCTATTTGTTGTTGGATCTTTTTTTTCAGTTATGACTTTGTGACCCCATTTAGGATTTTTTTGGCAAGCTGAAGTGAAATTGGGAAAGGATATATATGTGAAATAGATTAATTTGCACTTTATCCTAGGTCAAATAGGGAACCACTGAAACTTCTTGAATGGAGAACCCTGCTTAGGGAATATAAATTTGGGAGCGGTATGGAGGATGGATTGGAATGGGGAGAGGCTAGATGTAGGGAAACCAATTAGGCTGTTGCAGTAGTCTGAGTGAGTGGCCATTTAGGCCTGAAATCAGTGGGGCTGTGATATAAATGGAGAGGTCAGATATGAGAGATGCTATGGAGGTAGAATCAATAAGATTTGACAACTGATTAGATATTGGGTATGAATTTATACTAAATGTCCTCCAACAATTCCTGGGTTACAAACTATAAAAGTAGTGATACACCTTGGTTGAAATAGGAAAGGTTAGATGAAAGGGAAGGTTTCAAGAACATGGTAGCCGCTGATCTGTATGCCTATTTTCTCATCTTCAAAATATATGAGAATGTTCTATACATATCTCAGAGGATCCTTGATGAAAATATTAGAAGGTTCAAAGGAGGGCTGTAACAAATTATTTTCTTCAGCAGTCCACGCCTTTACTCAGTTACTGAAAGGTGCAGTGAATACAAGATCTTGACATCTTTATTGTTTGTTGACTAAAAAAAAATAAGCATTTGGCTCAATTGAGCAAAACAGCAGCCTTTAAAGGCTCTCCACCAACAAAGAGTTTCTTAATCATATGTAAAGATCACACAAGATTCCTTTATAAATGCAGCCACAGGGATAACTCAGGTGAATGAGTTATCTTCTGATTATGAGTTATCAGATGAGGCAGAGAGATAAGTCTGCTCACCAAAAGTGTTTGCTATGGAAGATGCCTCGAATGAAGTCACTACAAATGTTAATCATACAGATGCTCCTTTTTTTTTTAGTTTTTTTAGGTGATTTTTAAAAAATTAATTTCTTTATTTTTTAGTTTTCAATATTCACTTTAAAACATAAGTTTTAAATTTTCTCTCCTCCCTTCCCTCTTCGCTTCCTAAGACAGCATGTAATCTGCTATGAGCTCTACACATACATTCTTATTAAACACATTTTCACATTAATCATGTTGCATAGAAGAATTATAATGAATGGGTGAAACCATGGGAAAGAAAAACAAAACAAAAAAGAAAACAGTCTGCTTCACTCTGCATTCTGACTCCATGTTCTTTCTCTGGATGTGGATGGCATTTCCCATCACGAGTCCTTTGGATTGTTTTAGGTCCATGCATTGATGAGAAGGGCTAAGTGTATCAAAATCAGTCATCACAAGCTGCGGCTGTTACTATGTACAATGTCCTCCTGGTTCTGCTCACTTCACTCAGCATCAGTTCGTAATAAGTCTTTCCAAGTTTTTCTGAAGTCCACTTATTCATCATTTCTTGTAGCACAAAGTATTCCAATACATTCATATACTACAACTTGTTGAGTCATTCCCCAATTGATGGGCATCCCCTCAATTTCCAGTGCTTGGCCACCACAAAAAGAGCTGCTATAAATATTTTTGTACACATGGGTCCTTTCCTCATTTTTATCAGCTCTTTGGGATACAACCCTAGAAGCAGTATTGCTGAGTCAAAGGGTATGTACATTTTTATAGCCCTTTGGGCATAGTACCAAATTATTCTCCAGAATGGTTGGATCAGCTCACAGCTCCACCAACAATGAATTAGCATTCCAACTTTCCCACATCTTCTCCAACATTTACCATTTTCTTGTTTTGTCATGTTAGTCAATCTGATGGGTGTGATGTAGTACATCAGAGTTGTTTTGATTTGTATCTCTAATCAGTAGTGATTTAGGGCATTTTTTCGTATGACTATAGATAATTTACATAGATGGATTCATATATATATGTATATGCACATAATATAGATAATTTCTTCCTTTGAAAACTGCATGTTCATATCCTTTGGCCATTTATCGATTGAGGAATGACTTGTATTCTTGTAAATTTGACTCAGTTCTCTATATATTTTAGAAATGAGGCTTTTATCAGAGACACTAGTAAAAAAGTTTTCCCATTTTTATTCTTCCCTCTTAATCATGTTTGCATTGGCTTTGTGCAAAAAATTTTCAATTTAATGTAATCAAAAATTATCCATCTTGGATTTCATAATGTCCTCTATCTCTTGTTTGGTCATAAATTCCTCCATTCTCCATAAATCTGACAGATAAACTATTCCTTGCTCCCCTAATTTGTTTATAATATTAGCCTTTATACCTAAATTGTGTACCCATTTGGACTTTATTTTGGTATATGGTGTCAGATGTTGGTCTATGCCAAGTTTCTGCCATACTATTTTTTAGTTTTCCCAGCAGTTTTTGTCAGATAGTGAGTTTTTATCCCAGTAGCTGGGGTCATTGGGTTTAACAAACAGTAGATTGCTATAATCATTGACTACTGTGTCTTGTGTACCAAACCTATTCCACCGATCTACCCCCTCTATTTCTTAGCCAGTACCAAATAGTTTTGATGATTGCTGCTTTGTAATAAAATTTAAGATCTGGTATGGCTAGGCCACCTTCCCAAGCACTTCTTTTCATTAATTTCCTTGATATTCTGGACCTTTGTTCTTCCAGATGAATTCTGATATTATTTTTTCTAGCTCTATAAAATAATTTTTGGTAGTTTGATTGGTATGGCACTAAATAAGTAAATTAATTTAGGTGGAATTGTCATTTTTATTATATTAGCTCAGCCTATCCACAAGCAACTGATGTTTTTCCAACTATTTAGATCTGACTTTATTTGTGTGAAAAGTGGTTTGTGATTGTGTTCATGTAGTTCCTGGGTTTGTTTTGTCAGGTAGACTCCCAAATATTTTATAATGTCTACAGTAACTTTAAATGGAATTTTTCTTTCTATCTCTTGCTGTTGAGCTTTGTTAGTACGATATAGAAATGCCGATGATTTATTGGGCTTATTTTATATCCTGCAACTTTGCTAAAGATGTTTATTATTTCAATTATTTCATTATTATTTTTTTACTTGCTTTGCTAGGTTTCTCTAAGTATATCATCATATCATCTGCAAGGAGTGATAACTTAGTTCCTTCTTTGCCTATTCTAATTCCTTCAGTTTCTTTTTCTCAAATCCTAACCACTAGACCACCAAAGACAGATGCTCCTTTTTGAAGAGGATACTGTACGGAATATCTCAAACCCTTTTATAATGCCTTCTCAAAAAAAATCCATGATTACTTCAAAGAGATTAACCTAACAGTCTCTACAGATGTAGCATCTGCCTCCTCATATGTGGGCCCCCAGAAAGTTATCTCAGATTCAAGACTTTGTGTCGGTCATTGACCACTTAGATCCCCAAATCATTAGCATCCATCAAGGGCACTGCTTTTACAAATGAACAAGACACATTCATTTAAGGCAAAAGGCATTTCATTAAACAACAAATTAAGTGACAAGAAGGAAATCCCCTCATGTACATATGTAATGCACTCTCCCATAAGTACCATATCACTAGTAGGGAAAGACATACATAGAATAAGAATGATCAAGAGGCAGGCATGAAAAGGCACACACAGTAGGTACCCATGTCACCTTGGTACATATATGTAGGATGTAGAAACATAATTATCATATAATGCATACATCACCAGTACGAAGTATACTTCACATATTACAGGGCTGCTAGTGGTCTTTGGTGAAGCCTGCTGGCTTGTCTCTATTCCCTGTGGCATTGTCTGTGCTGCATGCATGCCAGGAGTTTCTTCTGGTTTCATGATCACCTCAATTATTAATCCTCTTCAGGGCAGACTTATGTTTTCCATGGTCATCTTCTGGAGAAACATCAATCAGTAAGCCTCCCTCTGGAAGAAAAGGACTAATGCAGTTTTAGTGCATCTCCTAGAGCTACATGCCGCTCAGACAAGCTACAATTGAAGCTAACAAAGCTCCCATGTTAAGATGAAGTCTATGATATTCTCTATATTACCTGTTTCTGTTTTTCTTTGCCTTTCCTCTGATTTTCTTAGTTTAATTCTAGTATGAGTTATAGTTAGGAGTTGTTTTTAGTTTTTCTCAAACCTATTGAACCTGCAAACTACAAAGGAGCTGGGAGATTGCTTTCAACCTTTTTCCAACATTTTGTTCTTTATGATCTATGCACATATTTGGGGCAAAGCTGGGTTAAATTCTGCCCCAATTCTCTCAGTTACAAAATTGCTGTCTTTTGCTGCTTGTTACCTTTTTTTTTACTGCATTCTGGTCAGCACAAAAATACTGGTCTCTGCACTGGAAAAACTAAATGGATGAAAAATGCCTATTTTCTAAACTTTGCCATGAAGTTTGATGGTCAATCTGTTATGTTAGCACATCAGTATATATGTCTATATGCTGTGTATATACACATATGTGTGTATATATGCCTTTCCATATATGGAAGGCAGATGATCTATTAATGGGACCCTGAATTGAAAAGAAAGGAAGGACTAGGCTGACTTTTACATTTGGGAAGTTGAACAGTGCTTTTAATGATCCTGAGCTTCTGCTTGGGAAAAACAAAAACAAAAATTTTCCTCTTTTAAATAATAAATATATAAATATTTTCTCCTGATTTTAAATCTTGGATGATAGTCTCTGAAGAATCAAAGTTGTGAGTGACCCAAAGGTCAGTGGTGAGACACAAGGCAGGGGAATATAGGAAACAGCACATTTCCGACAATGACTTATGCAGGGGAAGTGTTACCCTGGATATCACTGAAAAAATGTATGATTGGAAGAGGTGGGCCAGTTATGTAGCAAGCATGATGAATACAATATGAACAGCCTGAGTACCAAACTTGTACCAATGTAAAAATATACCTAGGAAGGCTTCTAAGATGTTGGATATTTCTGCTGTAAAGAACATGAGAAAACCTGGACAAGGTAGGAAGGCAAGGATAGTACGTGGTATGTACTGATGGAAGGAATACAATGAGATTGCAGATTCATGGAAAAATGTACCTAAAAAAGAAAATTAGGTATAGATATTCCTTTCAGGCATCTAGGATAATTTAGTAAATTTAATATTATTTTAATTCAACAAACAATTTAATAGATATTTCAAAGTGCCTGTTATGCGAAGCACTGTACAAAGTGCTGGGGATGGTGGGGTACAGTAATTTAAAGATTAAGTAATCTCTGACCTCAAGGCACTTATGATTTAATTGAAGAAATATAATATGTGCCCGTATGAGTATGATAAAATATAAAATATCAAGAACAGAGGAGAAATGTAGACAATGTACTATAAAAATTAGGAAAAAAGATTGCTACATAGGGAGATCAGTCTAAGCTTCATGAAGGACATGATACCTGAATTTGATCTTGAAGCAGAGAAAGGATAATAATACAAAAAGATGGATAGAAAGTGTTGTGCCATAGGGCACAACCTGCACAAAAGTATGCAAGCAGGGGAAGATTGAGAGAAGTTGTCCAATCTGGCTGGATCAAAGATTGCAGAAAGGATGAATAGCATGAAAAAGGCTACAAAAGGAGATTGGGCCTAGAGTATGGAAAGTCTGGAAGACCAAGCAAAGGAATTTGGTGGTTGTTGTTGTTTAAGCGGACAGTGAGAAGCTAATGAAGATTTCTGAAGAGAAGAGGCATCTGATGAGACCTGTGTATCTTAACAGATCAATATAGTAGCTATGTTAAGTATTGATTAGGGGTGTCAAAATGATGGTCTTTTTAGAGCCTATAAAAATAGTGCAGGAGAAAAGTAAGGAGTCAGAATAATGGGAGAGCAAAGGACATATGCATTTTAGAGGTTGGATGAATCAGAAATATTTTTTCACTATTGTAGTGGACATTGTTGCAGTAAATTTGATAGGAGTTGGCAGTTGATTCAATGTGTGAGGTAAGACAAAGGGAAGAGTTAAAGATGATTTTAATCTTTGGATCATCCTGTTATTTCACTCTAATCCATAAATACGCACCAGCAGTCACAAAGATAGGTATGAAGCAGATCTATCATGATCTGTTTTCTTCATTGATGACAGTGGATCTGTGAATTGGTCCAACTATTCTGGAAAGTAATTTAAACCCTAAAAGTCACCAAACTGTGCATACCTTTTGACTGCTAGGCCTATACTTAAAGAAAGTAAAAGAACCCATAGGTAGAGAATAATTTATAATAATTCATTTAGTAGTAGCAAAAATGTGGAAAATAAGAAGATGTCCATTCAACTAAGCAGTGGCTAAACAAATTATGATATAATAGAACTTTATTTTAGCATAAGAAATTATGAAATGGGACAATTTCAGAGAAATCTGCAAAGGTGCATGAACCGATACAAAGTAAAGTGAACAGAAGCAAGAGAACAACTTTTATAATAGCAACATTATAAAGAAAAACAACTTCGGAAGACAACTTGAAAATATTATCACTGTGCAGTAATCCAGAGAATGGAAAATGAAACATGCTACCCACCTGACAAATGATGGATTCAAGATGCAGAATTAGATATACATTAGACATTAAACATTAGATATGAGAATTCATTTTGACTGACTATGCATATTTGTTACAAGGATGATGAGAGAGTATAGAGGTAGAGTTATAAAGAAGAGAAAGAAAAGAGTGTCACTGAGGCAATCATCTTTTTTTAAATGTAGAGATGAGAACAGAAGGAAGAGCAAAATGAAACATAGATAAGCAGGACAGCTTTGAAAGCTACTTTAAAAGAAAAAAATTGTTTATAATAAAGGTAATACAATTTCATGAACAATGATCTTTTTGTTATGAATATGTAAATATTCACTTTATTTGGTGTTTGTTAAGTTCAGAATAAAAAAAAACGACAGTGATCCCACTGCATATCAGATGTGTGATACAGGAGGAAGAAATGGCACTTAAAAAATAAAATCCAGCAAACTGTCTGCACTTGACTACAGACAATACAATTTTAAAGGCAAATGAGATGCTTTTCAAGAAATTTCAGTGACCAAAACACTAAAACCATGGAAGAAAATCATGGATGATATTATTACCCGAAAAAGACACCTGAGAAGATATCAATAATCTATTGTCCCATATGTCTACTTTCATATCTGTATAAAATCTTTATGAGAATATGTATTTTTACTGAGCATATATTTGAAGAAAATATGAGAAAGGAATAGACAGGTTACGTAGCAGACACATCAGACACATTTAGCAATTTGTTTGGAAAATATCTGAGGGTTTTAGTGGACTTCAAGTTCATTATGATTAAGCAATTAAGCACCAAAAAATGCTGTGGGGTGGGGAAAGTATAGAAGACCAAGCAATAGACATTTCATGATTAAGGAGCTTCCATGATTAAGGAGGTAATAGTTGTTTTTTACTCTACATTGGTTAGACCACGACTAGAGTATTGTGCTCAGTTCTGAAAACCTCAGCTGATGAAGATTCTTGATAAACTGGAGAGCTTACAGAGGAGCAACATCTGTATATGTTGTAGAGACTTAGTTCAGATGAGGTTTGATTGAAGGTATTGAGTATGTGAAGCCTGGTGAAGTGAAAACTCAGGAAGGACATGATAGCTATTTTCAAGAATTTGAAGGATTGTCATGTAGAAGAATTATTAGACTTATTCTGTTGGCTACCAAGAGGAATGAGTAGAATTTGCAAAGGGAAAAATTTAGGTTTGATTTCAGAAAAAAGTAAAAAAAAAAAAAAAACAACTTTCTAATAATGATACTTTCTCCCTGTTTGGAGGTCTTCAAGCTTGATGATCACTTGTTGGGTATTATATTGTTTTTGGTTATGTACCAAATAGCTTCTGAGGCCTTTGCCAGTTTTTCTATTAGTTCATTCCACCTGCAAGTCATTTAAAAGTTTTCACTGTTCTTATTAATTTTCAGTCTAAAGCTGTTTTAGGGATGGGCCTTTTCCCTCTGAACTACTCAAAGTTGTATCAGTTTTTAAGTCTGTCTTTCACTTTTCAAAATAATGTTTTCCTTGTTTGAACACTGATATTTGGATCCAACTTTGTTTTCTATAGCTTACTTTTATTCTTGTTCCTTAATTTTTTATGTTGTATTCTATCTTATTTTGTTCTTTTCTTATTTTTGGAGGAAAAAAATCTTGTAAAATTAGTTCTCTTGAATATGTGATATATTTCTTCTTGACATCTTATAGCACATTACCTCGTTGTTATAATATTGAAACTTAAAGATGCATCTAGGTGAAGTCAATATTGTATTTTTCTTTGTTGTGTCTTCTGAATTATGAATCTGATCCTGGTTTTCAGCATTTGGAGGAACGTTTTTATACAATTTGCTGAGATATAATGACTATATTCATTTTTCTTCCCAATTTGGGAGAAGTTTTATAATTCATATAATTTTAATTTTATAGGTTTTTGTAATTTAAAAATTTTTTTCTTCCCTAAATCTTTTACTTCTGTTTGTATTACTTACAAATCATTTTCTTATTTAGTAATTTGCTGGGATTTCTCCTCCCCCCCCCCCCAGTTTTCACAGATGCTTCTGCCATTCTGTCCTCAGGTTTAAAAATATACATCAAAAAATTAATTTCTATTGTCCGTGCACAAAGAAGCTGGTATTACTGCTGGCTGCCATATTTTTCCACTTGTTAAAAATATCAAGTATTTACTAACTGAGACAGGTTCCCTTTTGGCATTGTATTTTGGCAATTGTTTTACATCCCATGATATAAAAAAAGTAGTTAATGATAATCTAGCATAGCTATCTCTTTCACAAGTCATTTTTTTCTAGTTCTCTTTCCTAATCCAACTGTCCTACTCTCAGTTTGCAGGATCAAGAAATAATGTCATGTAAAAATCAAGCATTTACTAAGTATCCACTATGTATTAGGCACTGGTCTAAGTCTTGATGATATGAAGAAAGTCAGAAGACTTTCTCTCAAGGAGCTCACAATCTAATGGGAGCGATTACATGCAAATTATGTACAAATAAGATATATACAGGATAAAATAGAGATATTTCATAAGGGGAAGGCACTAATACAAGGGGGACTTGGAAAGGCTTCTTATGAGAGATGATCTTTTAGATGGGATTTGATGCAAACCAGAGAAGCCAGGAGGCAGAGATGAGGAGGAAATTTGCAGGCACAGGGGATAGCTGGTAAAAGTGCCTGATATTGAAATATCCTATATGAGGAATGACAAAGAGACCAGTGTCACTGTGGGTCATACAGCATGTGGAGGAGATTAAAGTGTAAGAAGACTGGGAAGGTAGGAAGGAACAAGATTATGAAGAACTTTGGATACCAGAGGACTTTATATTTGATCCTGGAGACCTGATAGGCTGTCACTGGAGTTGATTTGAATAAGGGTCATACTTGTACTTTAGAAAGATCAATTTAATAACAGGGTAGAGGAAGGACTGGAGTGGGGAGGTCCTTGACACAGGGAAACCAACCAGAAAGATATTAAAATAATCCAGGTGATAAGGGCCTGCACGGTGCGGTAGCAGTGTCAGAGGAGAGATGATGTGAAAATAAATAAGAGGATGATCTATAGTGTCAAAGGTTGCAAAAAGGTCAAGAAGGATGAAGATTGAGAAAAGGCTACTAGCTTGGCAATTTAAAGATCATTGGTGACTTTAGAGTTTATATTGAATGATGAAGTTGGAAGTCAGAATGATAGTTCAGAGGAGAGTAAGAAGAGAGGAAGTAAAAGCACAGATTATAAATGGCCTTCTGAAGGAATTTAGCCACAACAAGAAAAAGATATGGGACAATAACTAGTGGGGATAGACTGGTCAAGTAAGGTTTTTTTGTGAATGAGGGGAGATATGCATATATTTCGTGGGTAGTAGTGGACCCAATCGGTAGTTTTATTTTCTCTAGCTTTGCTCAGCAGCATGTCAGTAGGAACAAAGGCAATGTATAGGGAGATCATCCAAGGCTGGGGCTCAGCAAGGCAAGATGGGCAATAAGATGAAGGGGTACAAGACTTGACAAGAAGTATAGTGTTCTTCTTTAATAAAAAAAGAAAAGAATCGTGAAGACTGCCATATCTTCAGATTTTTTAACTATGACATAAATACACAACATACTTTTCAACAGATGATGCAAGTTACCAAGAATCTGCTTGCATATGGCATGTTTTCCTAGCAGGCAGATGTGTTCACTGTCCAGCAGCTATTAGCCTGCCTGATTTGGATAACAATCAAAGAAAATGATTTTAAGATTACTGTATCACTATATTGTATCTCTCCTCCCTACAAAATATTCCTTATTGATATATTTTGCACCTTAATGGGACTGCCTTTATCCTTTTTCCCTCAATCCTTCACATTTTTTCTCACCTTCTCAAATGTTCTTTCTCCAAAAATAATTTTTTAAAAGTGTATTTGTTTACTAAACCATATATTCATTACATTTCCAATGACATTTTGTACTGATTTCTCTGGCACCTCCTAAATGAGTTTCTCTTTCTATCTTTTTGTTTCCATCTACCTTTCCTGGATGATAGAAATCCTGACACTGACAGTTTCTCTTTCTTCTTGATTTGGAACAAAAGATACATTACTTATCTCCTTGTCTTACCTGTGTGGGCTTATCTGAAATCTGGTTGCTATGTATATATTTACTATATACCTTTACTTCCTTTTTAAGATTTCCCATCAGTCCAGAGATTTACTTAGCTAATTTGGGCAATTTCAAGATTGTTATATTTGCCGCCTCTTGAACATCTAGCAAAAAAAGATTTTAAATACTTTTTCAGTATAGGTGTAATGGTATTCTTAGCTGTTATAGAGTAAAATATTTCTATTCTTTTCTTGGCAGAATTCTCATTTAAAAAGCAAGAAGATAAACCTCTTCCATCTGAGGTAAAGGGTACATGCCCTAATAAAAGTCACTCTTTATTTAAACAAATGAATAACATGTTTATGAATGGAAGGGGGGAAATATCCAAAAAGGTATCACCTTTTACACAGTAAATATAGTGATGTAATTTTTAGTGAGAACATCTGTACAATTAAATGTGCTACAGTGGTGTCCTGGAACAGTTTAGAGTAGGACTTCCATTCTCGAACCATAGAAAAAAGAGGCATAGCTCTTGTGCATGATAGATTCCAAGATAGGATTCTCAGGATAAGCCACTAACAAGCCTTATGAAATCCTTATCAAACACATATCCAGGGTTCTAGAAAGCGACCTGGAAATGCTTACTCAATTGCTTTCTATTGTCAGACCCTATTATAATAGCAACTTTAGCAGTTTCCAGGTAGCTCTCTCACAGGACTGAAGACAGTTATGAACTTACTCTGGGTATTCCTAAATATGTGTGTAAATGAATATTAAAACCAATAACACATTCCATTCATGAGAAGCTTAAGTACTACAAAGATAAACCCTGCATTTTATAGAATTGGGTATATTTGTATGGTTTGGGTCAAGTCAAACATAATCCTCATTTATTTTCTTTGTATAAAATATCTTCATCATTATGAAGGTTTGAGAGTGCTCTGTCAATAAGTGGTGCTGATCCATGACCAAAAGATAGTAGATATGGAAGGGTAGATGCTAAAATAATTTTTTAAGTGAAGTTATCACTGAAATAGGCAAGATCACTAGATCACTGTGTCTTTGAAAAGGCAGCCTCCAAAAATAAAGTTATATATGGAAAAGACAGGCTTTCAGATAGAGATGGAAACAGAGACAGAAAAGAGATAGCAAGAAGGAAAAAAAATTAGCAAAAGAAAGAAGGAGAAATTGTTAATAAATAGGTTCTTAGGTCTATATCCTGCATGTCTAAGGAAATAAAGGGACAACTAGAGCCATAATATCCAAAGAAAGCTTATTGAGATTAGGTAAATAGGTTCAGACTCCTAGTTTTACAACTATGATACAAGCAAATTTATCATATAAATAGTTAAGACTTATTCTTATGTATCTCTGTGGAAAGTCTGCACTGATGTAGTACTCTGGTATACAAGGATCTTTTAATTAAAAACATTTTACAGAATTTCAGATTTACAAAATTAATAAAAATGCAGCATATTCATTTTGTAGAACCCCAAGTCTTGAATTAAAAATATTTTCATGTGACATCCACTGAATTGTGATTTTGAAGTTCTTGATATTTGTGAGAGTTACAGTTTGAAATCAGATCATTAGAAAGGTTAGAAAGGGAAGTAGTTTAGAAGTATACTGCAAAGTTCTTCCTAAGTACAAAATGCCACAGAGCTAGCCAACCTCTTAGCTTCTTCCTCACCAAAAGTTTTCACTGTAATTTATTGGCGGATTTTTCCCATAAAAACAGTATTCCACTTTTATAAGGAAAGTCAACAGAAAAAACAGGATTCACTTGTCAGAAATTTCACTTAACAGCTAAGTCTGTTAAATTATATCTCACAAAGCAAGGTATTCCCCTAGCCTGACAAAGACTAAAATACAGTTTTCAACTTTGGAGGGTTATGTTCCATTTGTCATTTGGTTATTCACACATTTCTCCATAGAAACATTTTATGCATAGTGATTCAATTCTCAGGCCAACCATAAAGACCTGTTTTAATCCATGATGTACTTGAAGTACCATGTTTCACTAACCTAACCAATGTGTAATAAGGCATCTGTCAAGAAATGCTCGAAATTGGGACCCAGGAGCATAATCCCCTCCTCAGCCACTTCTCCAGGGAATCCTCATACTACATCCTCTGCTGCTCTCCCCACCTACCCCCTCCTTCCCTCAGCTATAGACCGTGGCCTGGGACAGGGACTCCACGCCATGAGGATGGGGAATGGGGGAAGAGGTGGGTAGGGCGAGGCATGAAAAGTGGAGAGCATTAAGGGGGTTTGGGGTAAGGGACTGTAGGGGCCTGGGATAACCCTACCGGTGACTGTCGTCACTGAAAACCTCACCCAAGTCCTAGGGCAACTTCCCACCACCACTTTTCTTCCCAGACTTGCATGCTTCCTTCCTGTTACTTCCAACCAGGGTGACTCTATTCCCAAGTCCAACTGTACAACAAAACAGTCTCCCCACTTCTCCCCTGACTATCCCTTATGCCAAGCACACAACATTTTTGAGGGTTTTTTTTTAAAAAAAGGGGGTTTTATTGCTAGTAAGATTAGGGAAATGGGATAGAAAGGCTCCACCCTAGCTTTCACCCTAGCCCTCATATTCGTTTTCATTTAGATCTAGGGAAAAGACTGCAGAGCCTCACAGAGATGCTGGTATTTATGTAGCGCCCTCAGATATGCAAAGCACTTTAGACATATACTTTCTCTTTTGCTTTGTTTTGCACAAAGCACAGAATTAAATTTATGTTAGGTTGAAAGTAAAGCCAAGCCAGGCCACCTTGGGCATTTCATCACAGAGCAGTAGAGAGTGAGGGTGGTGCTCTGATTCAGAAGAATAGAATGGGATCTTTGGGGTGAAGGAAATGGGATGTTACCAAGGAGGCCTTCACAGGGCTGATACAATAGTAGTGAGAAGGGAAGGAGGAACTGACTGGGGCTGGGCTGGGGGCGGCCGGGGGGGGGGGGTGCGGGGAGCGGCGCTCGAGATGGAGATGGGGACTGGCCGGGGTAAGGGGAAGAAGGAAGAACCATGGTCAGACCAGCAGGAATGAAGCTTTCCTATGGCTATTGAGCATCTCAGGATATCCATTTGTATACAAAGTATTTACATAAATTGGGCCTCCATAAACTGAAGGACAATAATTGTTCTTCTGTACTATGCCTGACCAAGGGAATTAACTTTTATCTTTTAGAATCTTTAGAAACCTATATGAAAATTAAAGTTATATAAAGTAGCATGATCCCTTTTTTGGGAGAGGGGATAGATGGATCTCAGGCTAATAGAGAATAGTCACTTAAGGCTTTATGCAATTGATCCTTCACATTTAGCACAATAATTACAAATATTTAATAATAGGGTTATTTGCTACATTAAAGGATGTAAATAATATTATTTTTGATGTTTACTTTTGATATTTACTAATTACCATTGAATACTAAGTAGTTTTGTTCAATTCTTCCTAGTTGCCTGTCGAAACACTTGAAGTTAAGAAAAGCCTGTCACTGGTAGAAATGAAAGTGGAGCCTCCAGATTCATCTTTGATTATTCAAGAAGATGCTGAAACAAAAAATGAAAACCTTCCTCCTGAGGAAAGTACCCCTTTACCTCCTGTTTCATTAAAAGAGAAAGATATTTGTGTAGAATCTATAGATGGAAGAGATGATAAACTAGTATGTGAAAACACTGAACCTGAAGGAGAAGCATCAGAAAAAGAAATCACAGACTCAACTTTACCAGAAGTAAAGCCACAACAGAGCTATATAGAACCAGAAAGAATGGACTCAATTAAATCAGAAACAAAGTTGAAAAGTATCATTTTACGTCCAGATAGAAGAAAGAAAAGCACAGATGAATCTGGATTAGAAACAAAAACGCAAGTTTTAAGGCAAGAAAGCAGAAGGAGCTCAGAACTTCTTCAGTATATAAAAGAAGACACTGAAGCAATCACAGAGGTATCTGTGTTCACATTAAGATTGCACGACCATTTAACAAAAATAATCATTAATAAAACAACAACAATAACAAACCCTTAAAAAGACACAGAAAACATTTATACTCTCTAAGGCATATATTTTTCAGACTCTTGACATTCTGATCACATTTCTAATCCTACTAAAGTTATTTGAGGCACCAGCAAAGTGACTTTTAATTTTTAAAAATGCCCAGAAGAAAACGAACCTCCAAATTTTTAGTTCTGAAAATTTAAACTTATAAAGTGAAAGCAAACTTCCTGAATAGTCTCATTGTTTTAAACAACATAAAAAACGGGTTTAAATTGTTGTATATTTTAAAACTAATTGTTAATTCAATGAGTGCATTTCATGTATTTTAAAAACTTTGACTTGAATAAAAGCTAAAGTGTTGAGAGGCTTGATGAAAGAGAAACCAATTAGGAAGCTGTTGAATTAGTCTAGGTGAGATGATGAGGGCTTGAACTAAGGTGGTAATTTTAGTGAGGAGAGAGAAACTGTTGATTTGAAGAGTTGTCATGAAATGAGAAACAGGGAAATTTGGTGTTCTTTTATATGTATGTGATGCTCATATACACTCTTTCCTAGAGTAACACCCTGCCTAGAGGTATTTGTTGCCTATTACTTTATTTATCTTCCATCCTCAATTCAGGCACTTAGGTATGTTTTTTTATCCACCTGGGGGTGGAGCCAGGCACCTTAGCTCTTCTTTGGTCATTACCTCACTGATATAGTCAAAAGGTTAAGAGACCACAAAAGGGCCTGAACTATTGCAAAGAGGAGTCATTAGAAAAATGTAAAGCAGTGATTCTTAGAAAGACAGTAAGTTTCATGGCTTGTCGATTAGCAGCTAATTGATCAGTATTGGGTATTTAAAATTTAGGGTTTTATTTTTAAAAAATATTCTTGGAAAAAATATCAAAACATCAAAGGCCATAGTTGAAATCAATCCAACAACTTGATGTACGCTTTGGTACACTAATGGCTTACATGGGTGTGATAAATGAAAGGGATGTTAAATGGAAGGGGTGTTAAATTGGTATGATAAATGGAAGGTAAGTTTTAAAGTTTTTAATCATTTTTAAAATTTTTGAGTTCTAAGTTCTCTCCCTCTCTCCCACACCTCCCCCTCCTTGAGAAGGCAAACAATTTTATATCATAGGATTATTGTGAGGAAAACACTTTGTAAGACTTAAAACACTATATAAATGGAACTATTCTCAGAAAAGTTGATATGATAAATGGAAGTTTAAAATCTTGGCAGTGCTACCAGATATGACCTAAGCTATTCTGGTAGAACATCCTCATTCATTTTCTCATGGTTCAGAGGTCTAATATGATCAATGCTTTCCATGATGCTACTCCTTTTTTTTTCTCTTTCATGTAAATTCTTGCCTAGGCTTTGGAGAATGGTTATATATCCTTAATCTAAAAGGCAGCATCACCTTTTCTTCTCTGCCTAACCTTCCCTAACAGTACTTTCCTAACTCAGTATTCTGCTTCAGTGTGCTGGCACTTGTTAAAGCAGTTAACTTTCAGTTGGATTTTTTTCATCTTTATGTAAGATTTTTTTTAAAAAGTTGAATTTTTAAAAACTTTCAGTGACAGAATAATGCCAGGTTGGTAAAAGCGAATTCTAATGATATCCTTGTTCACTTTTTCTTGTCTGCTTCAGATGTCTGTTCCTCGACATGTTTCCTTTAGTATTTCACATGAAACCGTAGACTTACCGTCAAATGCAGGTACATTATTGTTAATACTTCAATACTTACTATAATATTATAAATATTTAAATTATTGTATAATATTTAAATCATTGTTCTGGTAAAACCTGAAACAAGAATTCAAGGCATAAGCTTTCCTATTTAGTTTTGAATTTGAAAACAAGTTTTGTCTATTACATTAAATGATAAATGGAATATAAATAACATGAGATTAAAGTATCTGCTTTGAATAATCAAATAAAAGGAGAAATAGATAAATATATCTTAGGAGTCATCTAATTTAATACATTGCTTGGTGAGTTTATGAAATCATCCTTGAGATGCTCAAACTAGCTATATTGTTTAATTAAACTATTGAAAAGTTGTAGAGTTTAAGGTTTCTAGACAGATGAGAGGCAAGAAATTGCCATGGGAAAAAATATTTATGTTTCCAGAGGTGCTCTTCAGTGAGTAGATACAGGGGAAAGGCACAAGGAGGTATTGTGAATGTGGAAATGGAGCATGACTAGAGCAGAGGCAGCTTCCCAAGAGCAGCAGCTTGCCTTGAACATGGGTCTCACTTTAAAGGGGAGTGAAGTTGGTAAGAAGAACACCATGAGTGGAAATGAAATACTAGAGTGAATAATGGGTCAGATTGAATACAAAGGGAAAAAAAATACCATGTGTATAATCAAAGTCACCAAGAACCAGGGGATCAGGTAAGGCTTCCATGGAACTAGAGTTGGGTATTCAAGATGATTAGGATTCTGAGAGGCAGAGACTAGGAGTGAATGCACGCTAGTCATAAGGGACAGCCTAAGTGCAGACGCAGAGATAGGAGATGGAATATTAGCTTTGGGGAACAGTCAGAACTCCAATGTGGATGAAATTGCTGGACTGCTGCTCAGACATTGTGCCTAGAACTAGAAAGACTTCTATCTCAAAGGCCTAGTGTTATCTTAGTTGGGTCCTTAGGTCATTGCCAGTATCAAAAGCACCAGGACCTTGGACATGAGACCTGGCACAGAACCAAGTTAATTCTGTAATATCTTCTGTGTATTCCCAATCCCTTGCCATTCTGTGACAGAGTTGCAAAGCTGGCATCAAGTGCAAGTTGTCTGATCCCTGAGGATCTAGTCTTCTGTTCCAAACTCTGTGCTATTTCCACCCATAACTTTTCTATTTGGAGAGCAAACACTGTCATCAATATAGCCCTTCATTACCACAGAGCCTTGGAGGGTGGGGATCCCAACTAACTTCCTTAGTCCTATGGCAAGTAAATTCACACATTAAGCTGCTCTGATCTCTCTGATCCAGAGTTGCTGCCTCCTGAAGTGAAAACAACTTTTCTGAGCTACTTCTCCCCATACTCTCATCTCCATCCAGTCCAAGCCTACCACATCCTAGTCAAAATCAAAGAAAAGTTGGAAAGGAATTCAAAAGTCCAACCCATACTTGAGAAAAGATTCCTAGACATTCTACATATCTGACAGATTTTCCATGAAAATATTCAATGGGAAGAAAGCCATGGTTTGGGCCAGACTGTAGGGTTTTTAAAAGCTAAACAAAGGAGTTTATATTTTATCCTAGAGACAATAGGAAACCACTGGAATTCATTGACTAGGGAAGTCACATGGTCAGGTCTGCCGTAATGGAGAGAGTAGTCAGCAATGTCAAATGCAGTAGACAGGTCAAGAAGAATTAAGACTGAGAAAAGACCATTAGGTTTTCCTATTAAGAGATCATTGGTAACTTTGGAAAGAGCTGTTTCAGTTGAATTCTGAGATGAGAAACTAGACTGCAAAGGGTTGAAGAGTAAAATGAGGAGAGAGATAGTGGAGGCAATGAATCAAAGATTATGAATTCATTACATAGAATCAAGATCAGCAACAACAAGGTTTCATACTCTATGAATTCATAGTCTATCAGTTTTCCAACAACGCTACTACAGTGAAAGACAGCAGGATACCAAAATAGCTATTATTTGGTTTAGTCTAAAATGAAGTAACTGTAAGCAGGATGGGCAGAAACCTGACTTTAAAGATACACTGAAGTACAGCTTAGAAGCAGCTATCAGATCAGTTTGGAATTTGACAATCAGAAATGAGTTAGGTCTTTTTTTGTATTTTGTTTAAGGTGTTTTTTTTTAAATATAAGACTGAATCAAAGCACTCCCAGATTCTCCAAGCAGTAATTTAAGATTATAAGCAAGAATTATCTGTCTATCTATCTATCTATCTATCTATCTATCTATCTATCTATCCATCTTTCTCTGTCTATGTGTATGTATACATACACACATACACAACTACATAGATATGCAACAAGATTTATATAAATACAATCATAGCCACTTACATCTCCACTCCTTTCTGTGCTTCTTTATAATACCCCTTCCCCATGTCTTCCCACCTCCTTTTCCATCTAATGTGAAAAACCATATACTAAATAAGTAGTTACATGACACCATGCTGGGCACTATAAAGTTAGTAGTTACAAAAATGGGTATGTTCCCTACCTTTAAAGACCAACAGCCAACAATGTTTCTGAAAATTAACCTATCCAGTTAACAATCATTCAGTGTCTACTATGAACAAGGAGGCACTGTGCTAGGTATTGTGCATACAAAAACAAAAATTCCATCGTCCCGGTCATCTATTGATCATTTTACGGTGTATACAAGAATGACTAAGAAGACGTGTATATGAATCTATACACGTGCATATTTATGTATACATATACATGTGCACATACACACATTGTCTAATGCATGTACATGTATACACTGTATGCTTGTGGATACACATATGTATATTTTGTACTTACACATGCATATATGCACCTGTGTATATTCACACAGTCTCCCATCCACATAACTCTTTTCTGTAATTCCTAAACACGCTGTGTAAACTCATCAACTTTTCTGCAGTTGGACAGCTGTGAAGTTGTCAAGCTTCTGACCACGGGCCCAGTGCACTTTCTATTATATGACAGTGCTTCTCACAGCTGTTATATGATATGCTACTATTGTAATCGTAATCGGCTAATTATTTCTTAATTTTTTTCTAGATGTGCTAAAAAAATATGAGATTGAAAGACATATTAGCTTGGATGAAGATAAAGACAAGGATGAGGGAAAGGAAAAGTCCAAGGAAGGGGTAGGTGAGAAGAATGAAATAGATGAAGAAGAGACTGAGGTAAATGGAGATCAATAATCCCACTAGTTTATTTAATCTTCAAAATTTAGTTTGACTTAATCTTTATTAAAAGTGATCTGCCTAAAAACTTTACAAAGGAATGTGTGAATAAAATGAATGTTAGTAAGCATCTGTTGCTTGATTATTTGCAGATTTAATAGGTATTGCCTAATAATTAAAATAAACCTTAATACATACTATGTGACAGGAAATATAGGATACTCGTATAAGAAATCAGGGTGGTAGCCTAAACATTGTCAATTTTGTGATGTCAGGAAGCCTGCCTACCGAGAAATATTAATCTACCTTCTGAAATTTCATGAATAAAGATGCTTTCCTTTGGGTCTTGAAGGCTTTTTAATGTTTCAGAGTGTCTGATAAATATACAACTACCCTGTTGAATGATTAAAACTCATCCAAAAATATTCAGCTACTAAAGTACCAAAAGGATCTCTAAGGCTATCCCACGGGATAGACCCCAAAGAATAACTATTTCAGGAATCTAGTATTCTGAGGAGTCCAGTGACCTAGAATGTGGGTATACTTTAAAGTACGAGTATGGGGCAGGGTACATTCAAATGAGTTTAATAGAGATAAGCTAAATTTGCCAGGGAGTATACTCAGTGTTGCAAGAAACCTACTTTGTAATTCAGCTATTTAAGAGCTCTAGTGAACAAAGAGCAAAGCACAACCTACCATCTATATGCCACTGTGTACCACATACTTCAGTAAGTTCATCTTTGTCATAAAAAATTTGACAATATTAACAACTGAAATCACACTCTAAGATCTACAAAACGCTTTCCCTACAATAAATAGTAGCTGGTTTAGAAATACTATAGAAAGTTTACTTGCAGGAAACCAAGGAAGGGACTTTGACATGGATGAGTGATACAGGGGCTCAGTTACTGGAACTGGGGCACATGGACGGGACATGCTTATCAGGAATAATAATCCTGCTTTACAGATAAATAGACTCAGAGAAGTTAAGTGGTTGTAGTTCTAATTCCCTATAGCTGAAATTCAAATTCAGGTTATCTAACTTGCAGTGGTTTGAAATATGACATTGAAGTATGAACCAGTACTTTGTAAGTGTGTTTGAACTATGAAGGATGCTGATTGAACTTGATTGAACCCAGGTCAGGATAAAGATATCTGGGCTCTAAATAACATCAAGCATAAAAGGTCATCAGAGAGAATTGATTTGTTTTATAGAAAACATTTGTGTGTGTGTGTGTGTCTGTTTGTATAGGCACATCATAAGGATACAGAAGAGGGGAATGAGGAAGAGGGGAGAAAAAGGAGAAGAAAATAGAGATGAGTTCCTCATTTCATTAACTCAGGGGAGATAGATTTCATATCACTTTGACGAGGGTTATAAGGTCTTTCTCTCCTACTCCCACCCTTCCCTACCCACAAATGCACACTCCTATGTGTACAGACATGAATACATACTTTCAGTCCATCCCTACCATTAACCATAGTTGCTGTTAAAAACATAGGACTTTATTTGAAAAAGGACTTAGAAGAATGAAACAACTGATGAAGCCAAAACCAATCTGTTAAGAAATACTACACAAAATTTACTTGCAGGAACCAAGGAAGAACTTAGACATGGAAAAATAACACAGGAACCCAATTACTGCAACTGGGGCACAGGGCTTACTTATAAGGCAAAAAGTGCAGTTACTAGAAAGAACCAAGGTACAATGGTCAGAGATGGAATGGCCAAAAGGCTAACTTGTTGTTGAGTGGGGAGCTATGGTTCCAGAGATCATTTTATTTCCTCTGCTTGGGGCTGGCCTGTTACAGAACCTGTGGTAAGAGGTGGGAAAATGAGGCTAGGATAAAGACAAGTAGGTCATTCCATCTGGAATGCTAAATCAAAGAGACAAGATTTTATTATCTAGGTATTGGAGAGCCAGTGAAAGTTTTGATCAGGGTCATACTATCAGATGTTTAATACTATTGAAATAAAACTTGATTCAATTATGTTAGTTGGAGAAGCACCATAGTTTAGAAGAATCAATGCTGAATTTGTAATAGGAAGATCTGGCCAGACCATTTCAAACTAATCATGTGAGCAAGTCACTTCACATCTGAGAGACCCAATTTCCTCTCTAGAAAGATGAGGATAATAATGCTTACACTATCTACTTCACAGAATTGCTGTGAGCAAAATGCTCTGCAAACCTTAAAGTACTGTGCCATTCATTCCCAATTTGATTAACTTTGTCTGTAATGGTACTCCCTCCCCATATCCAACACTACACATCAAATGAGATAATAAATGGGACCAAGTCGTAATGTGCTATACTAACAAGAAGTTTAGTTTTTGTTTTTTTGTTTTTTTTCCCACATGTAGACTGCCACTATGTGGTATATTGATATGTTAGGTAACTCCAATGCCCCTAACAACTATCTTTACAATTCTCATAATCTTCACTTAATTAATAGCATAAGGCAAACAAACTCAAAAATTGTTAGGGCTGTTTTGACTGTTACCATTTTCTCTATTGTGAATCAAGAGGCACTGAAAAACCCATCTTGGCATTATGTCTGTCACACCATCATGATCAAGAGTTTTTCAAAGTCAAGTTGAGTCACATTGCATTGTGTTCAGGTATTTTTTTCCTCTTTACTTCTGCCTGAATTGGTATGCAGTTTTTCTTTTTCTAATGATAATAGCCTTTTTCTTTGTGAATAATTTGAGCTCACTAACTCAGTAGCAAGATTTAAAGTAAAATATCATAGAAGGCAGAGTTGTAATCTTTATACTTAGTAGGTAAAGGCTTTGATAATTGGAAAAGACAACCATGTTGGGATTTTTATGTGAAAAATACTCTTAAAGTTACTCTTTTACTGTGGAAGAAGTACTTTCTTAAAAGTTGAATAATCTCTTGGAGGAATTCTGTAGTCTAAAACTGGAACTTCTTTTTTTCAAGATTATTATTAGGAATACATTTGCAGAAGACTTCTCTTTTAGAGAAGCACGTCCCGAAAGCATGCCACTATTTCAAGGGGTGAGTCCTCAGTTATTCTAGCTTATCAACTGTTATGTTATCTTTTCTGGTGCATCTATATACATGTTTTAGCACAGTAGGCACTTAGTAAATGTTTATTGATTTGTTTATTGTTTGATTACTTATGTTGATTGATTATTGATTGAAAATATATAACACTGGAAAAAGCTCTGATATGCTAAATTAAAAATAAAGCAAATATTAATTTATCTAGTTCATATTTTTAAAATATATATATGTTGTATGATGTGAGCTCTTAACTGATGGAATTCACCATTGTCCCTTTTGGTAATAGTCTAATCATTGCCATTACCAAACTGCCTACAGATATAACACGAAAATGTTGTCATCACAGAACTGGTTTTGGCACCCTTTCTTACCATTGCTAGATGAATTTGAGCTTCACCAAATAACCAGGCTATGTTTTGGTATGGTGCCACATTTTAAGTGCGGGTTAAATGGAGCACATCAATTACTTCTGACAGAGGGAAGATGCCAAATGATTTTACATTTGTCTTCATGAAATTTTAAAAGATTATCCAAAAGATATTTGCATTTCAGAGTCAACCTATGTTTCTGTGACAGTATAGTCCTATGCTTATAGGACTCATTGGTAGAGTCAGTTACTATCTAATCAAACACAGATAATATTGTTAATTGAATTGATATTTAAAGCTCTATTATGGATTTTTTTTGTTAAGAAATATGCTTTTAGACATTATGGATTGGTTCATCAAATATATGCATATAGGCTGATTTTTACCATTGGGAGCTAAAGAAAATCAATTCTAAAATATCACCTTTTCTGTCAAATTTTAAATGTTCCTTAAAAAAAGGTACCTTGTCTTGGTTATGCTTATGATCATATTGAGCAGAAGTATGCTCAGATAAAATTAGGCAAGGGCGTCTTATAAATTCAAAATACAAAATGCTTCAAAATTTCTTACTGATGTTTATTGTTTTTATTTTGTTTTCAATATTACAGTGCCAGAAAACCATCACTATTAAGAGGGAAAAGTTTGAGCCTTTTTTAAGGAATATAACTGAAATTCCCATTGAAGAAGATTATAAAAGAATCCAAAATATGCCCATTTGTACAGTTGTTAAAAAGAATACATCAAGTGCAGAGATCATAGAGCATGAAGATCAAGACCCTCCTTATGCACCAACTTCATCAAGCTTAACAGAAAATTCAGAAAATTCTTCCTGGGACTCCAATCCTGACATCTTTACAATAAAATCTTTAGACACTGAAGAGACAGACAGAGGACTATCAAGTCTTTCTTTAGAAAGTTTTGAAGGAGAACCAACCTTCACTGTAGATATAGATTTGGTTGGGAAAGGGCAGGAAAGCCTCCTCTCAGAGCTACTGGATCTTAATCCAAGTCTGGAAAAATTAGAAAAAACAGTGGTTCTAAAATCAATTTTAAATAATGACTTGAAAAACCTTTCAGAAGAATTATTTTCAAAGCAGAGATTCCTTATGGACATTGAGGTAGAAAGGAAAGGCCAGGGTTTGAAGACCTTAGATGACAAAACATTAGTTAGCTTGGAGACTGATGTATTGGAGAATGCTCAAAATGAAACCAAGATTGTGCAGAGTGAACAGACTGAGCTTTCTGGAAGGAAAAGTTCAAGTACAAAATCTTCCAAAAAAGACCTCAAGACTGTGCAGAATGAACAGTTGAGTGAGCTTTCAGGAAAGAAAAGTTCAAGTTCAAGATCTTCAAAACCTGACATCAAGAATGTTCAGAGTGAACAGTTGAGTGAGCTTTCAAGAAAGAAAAGTTCAAGTTCAAGATCTTCAAAAACTGACATCAAGAATGTTCAGAGTGAACAGTTGAGTGAGCTTTCAGGAAAGAAAAGTTCAGGTTCAAAATCTTCTTTCAAAAATGACGTCAGAAGTGTTCAGAGTGAACACACTGAGCTTTCAGGAAAGACAAGTTCAGGTTCAAAATCTTCCAAAAATGACCTCAAGATTGTGCAGAGTGGACATACTGAGCTTTCAGGAAAGACAAGTTCAAGTTCAAAATCTTCAAAAAATAACCTCAAGGTTGTACAGAG
>CM053626.1:66637133-66662688 GCA_028646595.1 Phalanger gymnotis | reverse complement strand
AGTTCTGGACTCAGCCAAGGATGAATTGATGTACTAAACGGGGGAAAATCATACACAGCTTTAGACCTTTGCCCATGGTTAACCAAACTGTAGAGACGGGACAGGCCAGAGAGACACACAAGGCCATCTCCAGAAATCAAGATGTGACTGGCTTTAATACTCCTAAAATAAAAATGTGCCAATAACAAGTATGAAGAAATTGACAAAGGCAATAAAAATCAGTTATTATATTATAGCTTTAATGTAATTCAAAAGGCTCCTTTTATTCAAATTTGGGTACTAGATTATATTTTTGTTAATTATCCATGCTGATTATGTAGATAAATGCTCTAATCAAAATTGATACTGTTAAATACTTAATTCTCCAAGAAACTACATTAGTCAGCAAGTTATTTACATGTGCTTAGAAATTAAAGTCTATAGAGAATTTGTAGTATGATGCTACAAATACACAAACACACATAAATAACAAATTATTTCTAAATCCTTCCATCTGGTTTATTATATAATAACAGGTCACACATATTGAGGTCAAGAAGTTTGAAATTCATAGATTTTTTATAAAACCAAAAAATGAAGTAAAATTACTGCTTTTGTTGTTCAAGATACCAACAAAAATAGCTTGTGGAAAAAATTTTAAAAACTTCTGTGCTTAAATAAAATTTTATTTGTGGCAATTAAGTTTCAAAATAAAATTCTGTAATTTTTTCATATTCTTAAAGCCCCTCATAATTTTCTTTCTAAATCAAAGAAGATTCTCTTGTATAAAATCTCTGCTTAACAGATAAATTAAAAAAAACCTGTTTATTAAATGCCTGGCATTGTAAAAGGTACTAGAGACAGAAAAACAAAAATGAAACAATTCCTACCCTCAAGGAGCTTGTTGCTTTTTGTCCTTCATTTTCAAAGCAGATCAATGATATCACAGGGTGACATGTTGACTTGTACATGAAATGGACTTGTGAGGCAGAGTTGCACAAAATCATCAGCCTCACTCTCTATTCCTGAGTCATCGAAGTCCAGTGGCAAGACAAAAATCAGGATGACTTGGGATGGCCTAGGATGCAGTGAACGACCTTGGCATCCTGGCTATCTGACCAAGCTCTAAGTGCTCCACAGCCCCTACTTCAGCCACCTTCATGGCCATGGGAACAAATTGTTCTCATCTACCCATTCCACTGGAGGAAGTCTTCACATGCTTGGGGCAGACACCCCCCTAACTCACCAATGGGTTTGCGGCCTGTCGGTTGCCCTTAATCTGGTTTAACCATCTGCTGAGATAGTTTTACTGGGGTGTGGCCACTGCACATACTACAGCTTCTTGGAGCCACTGGTGAGACATACAGCCTAATGATTCCATCAGTGACTCGATCTGTAGGTTATTTTCTGGTTATCAAGTATGTCTCTCTGTTGTTGAACTCAAGGAGCTTACATTCTATCTGGAGACAATACGTATGTAAATAAGTACATACAAAATAAAAACAAGGTAAATTTTGGGGGGTGTACAGTATTTGCAGCTGAGAGGTCAAGAAAAGCTTCATGTAAGAAAGGATCACTTGAGCTGAGTTTTGAAGCAAACAAGGGATTGATTATAAGAGGCAGAGACGAGGAAGAAGGGCATTCCAAACACGCGAAGCAACCGGCGAGAAGGTCTGGAGCCGGGAGATGGGGTTCCACACCAGGGACAGAAAGGCTAATGTGGCTGGACCACAAAGAAGAACAAACTTCTTTGTGTTTGGCTTGGGAAGGCAGGCTGAGGCCAGGTTATGAAGAGCTTTAAAAGCTAACAGAAAAGCTTCTATTTGATCCAACAGAGAGTCACTGTAGTTTGCTGAGCAGTAGAGGAAGGACATGGGCGGACCTGGTTTTCTTCAAGAAGAAGGGGGAAAGGAGCAGCAGGTGGTGGGGAGGAAGCGAGGAGAGGAGTTGGAGGAGGAGGAGGAAGAATGACAACACTACCAGCTTTCAGAAGCAAGGAGGCCAATTAAAATGTGACTGCAGTATTCCAGGCAGGAAGTGATGAGGGTCTAAACCAGAGTTGTGGCTATGTAAGTGGAAAGAAGAGGAGGGACACAAAAGATAATGTAGAGGCAGAAAGGACAAGAAGAAGAAGGAGGAGGAGAAGGAGGGAAGGAGTGGGGGGAGATCCGGAGGAGTGGAGTGGAAGGGGGAGGAAGAGAAACAACAGCAGCAGCTGCAGCAGCTTTGGGATAATCCCTTTGGCCGCAGTGTGGAGAATGACTTAGAAATGGGGGGTGGGGGGACAGCAGGGAAGTGACACAGGCATATTATAAAAGGCTTTGAACACATTTTATCCTGGAGGTAACAGAAAGACACTGGAGTTTATTGACTGGGGGTGGGTAGGAGTGGGTGGGGTGCTTACTATTGCCAGGAATCTGAGATGTAGTTTGTCTGGGGATGGTGACTTGAATTCACTTAAGGTAGCAAGGTACTTTCTCCTCCTTCTCACTCAATTTGGATTTAAATTCTCTTTAATCAGTTTTTTTTTAATATTCCCCAGTCTGAAGGGCATTCTCAATGGTAGAGAAAACAAGAATTGAGCAGTTCTGTCTTCCTCCTCCTATCTGTTATCACCATCTCGTCCACTCCTAAGAATTAGTCTTCCTCCTTTTCATGGCTCTTAGCATTCACTGCCAGATTCCTATTGGCACCGGCTTTCATCCTCTTGGTGTGGTCTTAGATTCCTCTTCTTCTATGGTAGTCCTCAGTTACACTCGGGCTTTTATATTTTGTCCGTGTCTTTTTAAAAATCTAAGTTTGTTGATGTAAAACTACATTGGTAGTTTTTCCTTTCCTTGGGCTTCAGGATCACTTGTGTTTCATCAGAATATTGTTCTTGAAAAGGGGTTACCCATCTTGAGCAAAACTGTACAGAATTTAGGCTACTGGAGTCTTTCTATTCTTTCACTCAACTCTCAAACCTGTTCTCAAAATCTAGCATTCATTCCAGACCAGCAGTTCCCTTCACTGCTGTCTTTTGAACGAAAAAATGATAAACTCCCCTCAAATAGATTTTTTCCGCTGTTTTGCCTGTAGAAGAGCATTGCAGCAGATTTCTGGACAATTAAGTGTTCATCAATATCACAATATAAATCAGCTCTTCATAAGAGCTCTGTGATCTGCTTCCAGAACGTGTCACCTATTTCCTCCTTCTGGCCAAGCACAACACAGCATATATTACAATTTTTTGTTTCTCTTCCCACTGATCTCTTTCAAAGGTTCTCCATCATGTTTGTCCATTCTAGTTTGCAGATTTCCTCAAAGTACTGTATTGTTTTCATGTACGATATTATTTCTCATCTAATGTAGTACAACTGTAGAATTTTACACTGATCCAATTCCTTTATTTTATAGAAATCAAGTCCAGTGACATCTACTAAAATATAAATTCCTTTTTGTCTCTGTATCCCTAGGATCTCTAGCATGGTGACTTTACATATAGCAGGCATTTAATAAAGGTTTGTTGAGTTGAATTACATGATATCTATATTTCATGATACCAAAGTTATACAGATATGATTAAGCAGAACCAGAATTTGAATATGGATCTTCAGAATATAAGTGAATTAAACCATTATGCTTCATATCTATTCTGTTTTTTTTTTAATTCAAGGATAAACATCCTGCTGCAATATTCCATCCCTGAGTCACATGTCACCAAGTCTTACTGATACCTACGATGTTAAATTTACATTCGGTATTAAGGTCTCTGGTTTCTGTATAGACATCTCAGGCCATGAGTATTATTATAGCCCTACTGCCATTTTTCTATATCATATCTGTTGATCTCTGTAGCTGGCTTAGCAGATGAATTTGGACATTTTTTTTTCCTTCTCACTTTCCTTGTAATTTAAAGCCCTCTTGGACAGATCTCCACTGAGAAAGGAAAGCAATGATTACCATAAGCAGTAGAGAAACACTGTTAAACAGAAAATTCTATTTATTAAAGCACACTCTCCCCTGGACATTCTGGTTAATGCATACAGGGGGTTTTGTCGTTACTGTTGTTGCTTTTTTTTTTTTAAGAAAAGCACAGAGACTATTTTTTTTTCAGTTCCAATTTCTCTCCTTCCTCCTCTGCCCTCCACACTGAATGAAAAGGCAAGAAAAACAAAACCTATTAAATTATGTATAGTCACACAAAACAAATTTCTGCTTTAGATACATCTTCCCCTCCCCTGCTCTCAAAATAAAAGCAAGAAAAAAAATGATTCGGTCTGTACTCTGAGTCCATCAGTTTTCTATCTGGAAGTAAATAACATATTTCATCATGAGTTCTCTGGAACTGTGGTGAGTCACTGTGCTGATGAAAATTATGAAGCTTTTCAAAGTTGATTATCTTTACAATATTGCTATCATTATGTAAATTGTTCTTCTTGCTCTGCTCACTTCATTTTGCATGAGTTTATACAAGCTTTCCCAGGTTTTTCTGAAACCATCTCCTTCATCATTTCTTACAGAACAATAGAATTCCATCATATTCATATACCCTAACTTTTTCAGTCATTCCCCAAATAATGAGCATCCCTTCAGTTTCCAATTCTTTGCCATTAAAAAACAGCTGCTATAAATATTTTTTATGATAAAGATCCCTTTTCTCTTTACTTGATCTCCTTAGTGGAGAGCCCTAGTAGCAGTATATGTATAGGAGTATATAATAGTCACCCATATAGCAATATATTTATCATTCATTGCATCTTTGGATCCCTCCCCCTTTTCCCATTTACCTGGTCTCCTGCCCCTCCTTTCTATTCTCATTTTCTCCATCCAAAAGGCTTTACTAGTGGTTTATCTCCTAAGTTTTCTGTAAAATACAAATGAGTAGAAATACCTGTGAATACAGCCATTTTGGTGCAGATAGTTTAACCCTCTCACTGCTCCGAAGAGAATGTTTCCTATTAAAGTTTCACTCATTCCTTCAGGGAAGTGAGTCCTCAAGAGTTGACTTGCAGAACCTGAAAGAAGCCCCCCAAATCTTTATTTAGGTAAACATATGAAAGGTAAACATATATCAATTGCAAAAAAATTTGCTATTCTTCAAGGCCCAGATATTCCTAATGAAAGAAAAATTACCTTTAAAACTCTCTAAACAGACTCTTCTTTTTTTTACTGATACATAGTTACCCTGATGGATGAGCAGGAAAAAGACTGGAAAAGGGCTACAATTCTTTTGTCCAGAGTGAATATATAATTGTAGGTCTCAGCCCTCCTTAAAGAAAAACCTCTGTAGCTTCTGACTAGATTTCAACCTAATTTTCATTGATGTCCACACCAGCATTCTTGTCCAATGGACAAACTCAATAAGCCTACTACATATCCAGAAACATTATGACTAAAAAAAAAATTATGACCACAAAAGTACATGCTAAATCACAAATGGGGCAGCTAGGTGATGTAGTGGTAGAGAGCTGGGCCTTAAGTTAAGAAGACCCATCTTCCTGAGTTCAAATCTGGTCTCAGACATTTGCTAGCTGTGTGACTCTGTGACTTAACCATATTAGCCTCAATTTCCTCATCTGTGAGATAAGCTGGAGAAGGAAATAGCAAACCATTCCAGTATCTTTGCCAAAACCCCAAATGAGGTCACAAAGAGTCAGACACAGCAGAAAAATGTTTGAACAGCAACAAAAATTACAAATACAAAATATTTCTCATTCTTACATAATTAAAGAGTTGAGTATAAGTAATGAGATCCCTTGTTTCCTCATCTCATTATCCTTACCATAAGCCATAAATGGAGAGATGACCCAAAGCCAGCTGCCAGCTGTGAACACTGTCCAGTAAGTTGTAATGTTCGGGTGCCGGAAAAAGTGAGAGAGTGTCACTTCATTCTAGGTGATTCAATAATGCCAACAAAAAAGATACAGAGAGTTTTAACATTTAGAAAGTTTACTATTAATGATACTATTAAAAAATTACCCCATTCCCACAGTGGGATGCTATTAAAATTTACTGATACAGAATGCAATTTTGCTGAACTAGTAAGAAAACTTTTGTTTCTGTTATTATCTTATACATAAATTTGTACTTGTCCCTAGCGTGAGCACAGGAACGAAGAAAACCTGGAGTCTGACACACACTGGTTATGTGAGCTTTGGCAAGTCAACTAATCACTCAGTGCCTAGACTATAAGTTGTAGAGCTAAAATAGTTTGGACTTTCCTCAGTGGGAGTTCCCAAAACTAATGAAAACACCTACCTCATCCCCCCAACAAATCTTGCTTATTAGCATCTCTTCAGATAGACCTTATGATAAATGTATCAGCTTTGAAATTTGGTGTCTTACCTGCAAAGCTTCCAAATGTTCTTCAGAGCAATTTTCCAGGTCTGTAATTTTTATAGTCACTAATGTTCCGCTGGGAGTATGCCGTGCGAGGTAGACCGAAGTTAAATTGTCAAATCCTTTTCCTGTAATCATATATAATAACTGATGTTTTAATTCATTTAATGAAAATATTATAAAGCATTCTCTAAAGTCCAATTTTGGGACAGCTAGGTGGCATAGTAGATAGAGTACTGGACATCTTTCTGAGTTCAAATGTGGCCTCAGACACTTACTAGCTGTGTGACCCTGGGCAAGTCACTTAACCCTGTTTGCCTCAGTTTCCTCATCTGTAAAATGAGCTGCAGAAGGAAATGGCAAATCAATCCAGTGTCTTTGCCAAGAAAACCCCAAATGGGTTCATGGAGAGTCGGATATGACTGTAACGACACAACAACAAAAAGTCCATTTCCTTTAAAACTTTTTCCTGATCATTTATGACCTCATCTAAAAGTGCTGAGATCTACTTCACTTGATAACAAAGTAAAAATTTTGCTACAGATTCTATAGTCAAATTCTATCAACAAATGATTCAAAAAGAGAAATTTTTCATTGACCAGTTCCTTAATGATTTATCGAATAATGATGCGGTTCTGAGAAGAGTTGAGAAAAGTTAACTTTCTCCCTTCGTTGTGGAAGTGAGAGACAATAGATGTGAAATATTATATCTACTTTCAGATGAGGTCATTTTGTTGTTTTTGCTGAATTATTTTTTAAACATTATTAAAAAGGAGGGCTCATTAGGTAGGGAGAAGAGGGAGGATATATTTGGGAATGATTATGATATAAAAATAAAATATGCTGAATACAATTTCTGCTATGAAAAGTTATTTCTTCGATAACTTTTCCTAAAAGTGCAAAATATATTTTCTTGTAATTTCTGGGAGGAGGGAAAGGGGTTAACCCAAATCTCTGTTTTAATTGGTATGGGGAATACTCAGTGAAGGGATCCCCTCTACCACTGTAGAATGGCAACTACTCTACAATTTATAATACTAGAGTTGCCTGGGACACTGAGAGGTTGAAGCAACTTGATCATTGTTACCCGGTCAATATGTGGACTTCAATCTAGGTCTGCCTGGCTTTGGGGCTAGCCCTCTATTTATTATTCCACAGTTGGATTTAAAACCCTTTAAAATATAGCTCAAACTTATTTTATACTATTTCCTTTCATATAACCTATGCTCCAGCCAAGCCACACTCTCTTCTTCAAAAACATTGCATACTGTTCCTTACAACTAGCAATGCCCTCCCCGCACAGCTCTACCAGTAGAAATTATATCCATTGCTTAAGGTCCAGCTTAAAATGCTACATTTTCCACAAAGTCTTACATGGTACCCTCTGCCTTTGAACTCTGATAGCACTTTTTATCTCTTATATTTACTTGGATGCCTTACTGTATATATTTAGTCACACATCCCCATTAGACTGCTGAATGTCTTGAAGACTGAAGGTGTGGCGTTTTCATCTTGATGTTCCCTTATGCATCAAGTGTAATGACTAATGTATAGCAGGCACTTAATAAATTTTGCATAAAATTTGAATAGATAAATTCACTGAGATTGAGAATTATTACCTATTTCTACTTGGAGTTCATAATGAGAAACATTAGAAGTGCATAATGGCATTTCATTGCCTCCAGGAGAGGAAGGCACCCAAGAGAAGGTTGGCTCATCTACCTAAACAAAAAAGATTTTAAAAAAATGATAAATTGACTTGGTTCTTTATTTATGTCACTGAGATGTATTAAAACACACACTTGATTATACGAAGAATTTGGCTTCAAAATAAAAGCCCTCTAAATGTAGTATGAAAGGGAAGGAAGGTATCACCTTACTACAAATCATTAACTATTAACAAAGATTTAGAAGTTAACAAATTGGAAAGGAACAGTTCTTTTCAATTTACAAAAAAGGGAAGCCAAGGCCTGTTACAGCAGATAATGCAGACTTCAGAGAGACTGCTAAAGAGGCCTGTGAGCTACATGATACATTTGTGCTTCTTTAGAGTTTGAAGCAGGCCCATTAAAAAGGACAAAGATTTTAGACAGGAAGAATAAATCATTAAGTCAAAATGACAGTCTAAGGAAGTAGTGGGAACTGAAAGTCAATAGGCAGGACCATGGACCTTGTGGAGAAAGAGGAGGAGAAATTCTGTACTTCTTGAGCTATATAACAGATTTGAGGCACTTTTCATGAAGGATGATTAGACACATTCTAAAGAAGCACCCTATGCAAAGCGCCACTGAGGAAGGAGCTACTGAAGTCACTTGCAAATAAAAGGAATCCTCTTGATGACACTAGGAGAAAGAGACTAATGGTTGGTGGCTCCCTTTTGAGGGGAGAGGATGACATGAATAACCAGAAAAATGCTTTCTCCTTTGAATTTATATATAAGACTAAACAAACTCACCATCCCTACCCACATCTATGAATTCATATCAGAATGAACAACTGTAAGGAAAATATTTTAAACTTTGGAGTAGTTAACAGACTACCTCAGGAAAAGATATTTTCTAATCTTCTCCAAAGGTCAGGATTCAATTTACAAGTATTTATTGTCAATCTTCTCCAGAAATAATGATGATAATACTAATCTGGAAACATGTTTAGTATGATTGTACATGTATAGCCTATATCAAACTGCTTACCAAGGGGGAGAAAAAATTTGGAACTTAAAATCTTATAAAAGGGAATGCTGAAAACTATCTTTACATGTAATTGGAAAAAATAAAATACTATTAAGTGGGGGATGGGGAAAGAAATGATGATAGAAGGGAACTTGAGTTTAATGCAAAGGACATGTTCAGGCAGTATTACAAGAAGTTTTGGGGAAGGCGAGATCATTTTTCCCTGGCATAAGGGAAGGGTCAGAGGATGCTTTACCGAAAAGGAGGGGGAAAAGAAGTTATCTAACTGAGGCCTCAAAGGAGAGGAGAAGCTTCAGCAGACTGAAATGGGGAGGGGATCCATTCCTTATAGGACATCGTAAGTAAAGACACAGAGACAGGAGAGGGCAGGATGCAGAGTAATCCAATTTGGTTAGAATGGAGACTACATGAGGGAAAGTAATAGTATGAGGTAGGATAGATAGACTGGAACCAGATTGTTGGGGGTTGGGATGCCAGAACCAGGAGTGTATATTTGGTAGGCAATGGTAAGCCCATGAAGGCTTCTGAATAAAGGAGTAGCTTGATAAGGGCACTACATTAAGAAGAACTTCACAGCTTCTATGCTCAGGATGAACTGGAAAGAGGACAGACCAAAGGATGGAAGACTAATTGAAAGGATATTGCAACAGTGTAGATGAAAAAAGATGAAGGCCTGAACTAAAGTTGTGGAGAGAAGAGGATGGACTAAGTGACATTGCAATGGCATGATTCAGTAATTAATTGAATGTATGTTTTGGGGGTGAGGGGAATTGAATAAGAGAGCAGAGTCAAAAATGATCGATTATAAGGCTGAGTAATTGGAGGGATGCTACAAACAGATATAGAGAATTTAAAGGAATGGACAGGTTGAAAGGATAAGTTCAATTTTGCAGAAATTCAGTTTGAGACATCAGTGTAATGTCAAGGTGGAGATATCCAACAGGCAATTGAAAATATTGGCCTAACATGTATAACCTGTATCAGATTGCTTGCCTGTTATAAGGAGAGAGGGAAGGAGAAACAGTTGGAACTCAAAATCTATTAAAAAATGAATGTTGAAGACTATCTTTATATGTAATTAGAAAAAATAAAATACTTTTTACAAACAAACAAACAAAAAACCCAAAACATTAATAAAAGGAAAAAAGAAAATATGGGCCCAGACCTCTGAGGGGAGGTTAGGGGTTGAGAGAGATTTTGGGGGTCATTTGTAGAGTCATTAGTATATCCAATGAAGTGAATGGACTGGAAGAGAACATTAATGGAGAAGTAGTGGATCTCATATTTAAGGGGTTAGAGGAGGGTAAGGATTAGTCGGAGGGGTAGAAAAAGAACTATGAGAGCACACTGTCATGGAATCCAAGGGAGGAAAAGCCAGCAAGTAAAAGCAGGGATTCATGTACCACAGAGATGTCAAGAAGGATGAGTAAGAAAAAAAAAAGATTTTGAGAAGCTAGTAGTTACTCAGCTTTGAATATTTTTTCAAAAGATAGTGGAGTAAAAATAATTCACGTCTATGTAGTACTCTAAAGTTTATGAAGTATTTTTCTTACAACAACCCTATGAGGTAAGTAGAAAGATTAGAGAAGTGAAGAGATGGCCACATGGGTAGTATTGAAGACCTGGACATAGTTTTTCTTGGAAGATGACCCGGAATAAAAAAAGATAGGATCCTTAACAAGGGATATAAGTACATCTTATGAAGGAATGAAAAATGTGTTAGTAGATTTGCATACCCGCTCAAGAGGATGTTATATTTTAGGGGGTGAGAATGGGGAGGAAGAGCAGCGGGAGTCAGGCAAAGTGAACAGATACCCATTTAAAATGAAAACTCTTATTGGGCACTAAATGTCAAATTGAGTGGAGGACAAAAGGTAGGACAGAAAGAAGCAGCAAGGCAGGAAAAACTCAAAATTCTTAGGTGAAAACAGGAAAGAAATGGGTTGGGAACAAGTCTGTCACCTCAGATACACTCTTTAGATCAAGAAATTAGACAAAGTCTTGCAGGTATTACTAAGACTTGGTAGAGGAGGACTCCTCATGGTCACATGACAATGGATGTCAATGTTCAAAAGAAAATAGAAGGGAAATCGTAGCACTCACTGTGTGTTATGAAAGTATGCGCATATACACAAATACATAAGCCTGGACTTCTGGGAGATAGAATGTGGTATAACAAGAAAGCAATGCTCCTTAATTTCCTCCTCAAAAACATCACTGGACATGCAAAAAATAAGCCGCTATGAGAAAAAAAGTACACATTCAAAGAAATCAACAAGCAGCAAAAAAAGATCTGGTGCAATGAAAAAATATTATGAATTAAAAGAAGGGGCAAAAATACAAAAAGAAAACTTATTTAAACACCATCAATAGAAGGGAAAAAAACAACAGAATTTGTCAAAAAAAAGAAACTGAAAAATTAAAGGAAGAAATTAAATTAGGAAAAAAAATATCAGAGTAAAGAAGGAATTGAGTACAAATAAAAACTATTAGGACAGAATGATAACTAAATTCAAGTTTGGAAATATTCATGAAAAACGAAACAACAGCCTCAATGGAATAAAATTATTTCACAGTAGGACAAAGTGGTAGAACCCCAAAGGAAATAATATATGAAAGGAAATAGGCAAGTTAATGGAAATCTTTTGGTTTCTGAATGCATGGCGCAGACTAGACTCCTAGTCAGATTTTGATTTTCCTGTGTATTCAGGCAGTCACTCAAGAGAACATGGTTATGGCTCTTAAAGGAAATATCTTATCAAATATCTGTTGTTTCTCAAAATTTTATTGTGGATATAGAGCCCCGCTGATGTTTATTACTTGTCTGCACAGAGAAATTACTTAACCTCCCTGGGCCTCAGTTTCCTCATCTGTAAAAGGAGAAAGTTGGAATAGATGTCTACTGAGATCTCGTCCAGATCTAGATGTATGATCCTATGGTACTAAGAAGAAACATATACCTAGAACATTCTACATCTAGGAAAAAATTGGAATCTATGAATATGAACAAGAAATCTGGACAACACAGCTAGGAGAGAAAGTTCAGTAATTATCAGACTTCCCTAAAATCACTGTGGATAAAAGAATTTGATCACCATATTTCAGAAAATTGGACAAGAAAAATTTTCAGAAAAATATTGAAAAAGGGGGATAAATTGCAAACTGACAGTAAGTAGTCAGAGTTTACTCCAACAGAAATGAGTCTCAAATTCAGAGATATCACCACCCAGACAAAAATGACAAGATAATTTTTATAAGAAGATAATTGGAATAATCATTTGATTTATACAATATCTTTCTACAAAAATGAGAAATGACATAAGCTAGAATATGATTCACTAAAAGTTGAGACAAAGGACTTCCTGTCCAGAAAATCTATGTAATGGTTTCTTTTATTTGTATAACACTTTTGCGGGAAGGAGAATTTTTATTGATAGCTCACTGTTACCTCACCTACATTTCCCAATATATCACCTTCCCTTCTACTAAGCGATATTTTCAAAGACAAAATGTGACCATTTAAGAATTCACATAATTCTGAAGAGCTGTTGAGGCCAGGGCAAACTTTAAGATGCTTAAGATACACAGAAACATTAGGAGGATGGAGCTACAGCTGTATCATGAAACTAAGTGCTAAATTCAATGGGTTCTTTTCAGCTATGAGTTATTTTCTTTTTGATTTGATAGTTATTTTCTCATTGCAGTTATCAGAGGATGATTAAAAAGCAGCTTCAGTTTCCTTATCTGTAAAAAGAATATGATAATTGCATGTCATGTATACAACAGAAAGAACAACAGCAAAAAAAGTCTACTTCACAGAGTAGTTGGGGGTGCCATAGTGTATACAGCACTGGATCTGGAATCAGGAAGACCTGAGGCCAAATCTGGCCTCAGACACTTAATAGCTGTGTGACCCTGGGCAAGTCACTTAACCTCTGTTTGCCTCAGTTTCCTTATTTATAAAATGGGGATAATGACAGCACCCACTTCCTAGAGCTGTTATGAGAATCGAAAGAGGTAATAATTGTAAAGAGCTTAGCACAGTGCCTGGTACGTATAAATGTTAGCTATTATTATTATTACTATTGTAAGGATCAAATGAGATAATAAATGCAAAGTGCTTCTTAAACTTTAAAGACTTATAGAAACATTAGAACACTGCCTATAGGAAACATACTTAATGTAGAAGTAGATAAATTTAAGGTAAGGGAATGAACTGAAATTCACTACCTTTCAGTGGGTTTCAGAAAGTCTGGTGTTAAGTTGCTGTCATACAAAGCTGAACTCAAATTAGAAAGCATTAAGAGAATTATCATAATTAAGGATACTACTGATGATGGGACAATATTAAACACCTATGTACCTAATAGCATAGAACCTAGATTTATAAACGAAAAATCAAATGGGTTGCAAAGGATATTTTGCAGAAAATCAATAGCTGTGGGAAATTACAACATTCCAATAAATGATGATAAATTGAACAAAAAGGTCAATGAGAAAGCTACAAACTTGAATAAAATGTTGTTTTAATTTATAAAGCTGTAGTAAAAAAAAACCCACAAACACTCATTGCCTTTTCCCCAAAACCCTGTCCTCTCCCAAACTTCCCTATTTCTGTCAACTCATCCTTCTAGTTTCCCAGCTTCCTAATATGGAATTATCCTGAACTCTTCATGCACCCTTATCCATCCAACCAGTAAACAAATCTTCAATGTCCAGAACAGCTCTCATAACCAACTAACCCTTCTAACTACTCATAAAGATAAGACCTTACTGTAGGATGGGCCTGCACAACCTGCAGCCCATAGGCTGCTAATGGCCTGCCAAAGGATTTTGGACAGCCTGTAGGCTGCAGGTTGTGCAGGCCTCCTTTAGGCCCTCATCACACCCCAACTACATTACTGCAACAGCCTCCTGATCTCCCCCCTTCAAGTCTCTCACCACTCCAATTTATCCTACACACTGCTCTGTATGTAATTTTCCTTCCATAAAAGTCTGAGCATGGGATTCCCCTATTGAACCAAGTCCAATTTCTTTCTAGTATCTGTAGGTTAAAATACGACCTCCTTTGTTTAGCCCTTACAGTTCTATTAAACCTAGCTCCAACCTATCTTTCCAGGTTCAAGAAACATTGCTCTTCCTTCTACATTTTATGATCCAGCCAAACTGAGCTTTTCTCTTATCTACATTGATAAAAGAAGAGGTTCTCTTCTCTGTTCCTTAGTACTCACCACTCCACAAGTTTGGAATGCACTCCCTCCTCTACCTCATCAAACCCTCTCTTCCTTTCAGATAAAGGTCAGGCACCATCTTCTGCATGAAACATTTCCTGAGTCATCCATTGTTAGCGCTCTCCCTCTAAAATTGCTTGCATTTAACTACTCTGAATATATTTATATTTGTTAATTTTATATTTATGCTGCACATATTTTTATTTTTCTCCTCCACTAGAATGTAAGCACTGATAACAAGTCAGACAGTAAACATTTATTAAGTGCCTATTCTGTGCTATGAACCGTGCTAAACATTAGGGATACAAAGAAATGTAAAAGACAGTCCCTGCTCTCATGGAGTTCACAATCTAGTGGAGAAAGACAATGCATAAGAAGAAGCTGAGGGAAAGTGGAGATGGGGAGACTACTTGGGGATAGAAAGAAATCCTGTAGCAGGATGGGAAATGAGGTGGTACCCTCCTGAAATGAGTGACACTTATTTCTAACTCTTTGGAAGCCAATGTATTTCACATTTCACTGGTGCCCTCCCTTCTATCTCATGGGAATGACTAAACGAGTACAGGACATGAGCACAAGGATGAATTCATTCATGTTAACTGATGTGAAGTGAAATAAGCACAATGAAGAAAGCAACATACACAATGGCTAAAATAATGCAAATGCAAAAAACACCAGTAAAAAATCCTGAATGCTGCAAAATTACAGTGATAATGCTGGCCACCGAGAGAGAAATATGAGAAAGTAATTCCTCCCATTCTTGCAGGAGTGGGCAATTATGGGTGTGAAATATTGCTAATATTGCCAGACATTTTTGATCTTCATTAATTTCTCTGAAGTATATTTTCCCCTCTAAAAAAAAAATCTGTTACGGGGCAGCTGAAGGCAATCCTTTTACTCCTCTTTAGTTGATTTGTTATCCCACTCATAACAGTGACTGCTCCACACCTCCTTGTCTCTCCTCAAGCCTCCCATGGCAACCCTCCACCATCCTATCACCTGAGGACCTCCCTTACACATCACCAAAAACATTTAGGTCATCCACCGAAAGGCCTGCTTTTTCCCTTCATATTTCACTGTCTCTGCCATCATCCTTCCACCATTTTCTCCTTCGCTGCAGCCTCTGGTGAAGTGGCCCTTCTTTGTGCCGTGGTCAACGACTCCAAATGTTCTCCATCCCATCCCCACCCATGCCCATCTTCTTCTGGACCTATGATTTCATTAGTGTAGAGAACTCTTGGTGAGGAAATACCTTGTACCAAAGAATTAATGCAACTTCTAATCTTAAAGAGTTCCACAAGGACATTAAGACATTCAATGACTTGCCCAGGGCAACAAAGCCTGTATGTTTACAAGGAAGGCCTTGAACCCGGGCTTTCCCGGCTACAAGACCAGTCTTCTATCCACAACATCAAGCTACCTCTCTTGTTACTCAAAGGTGGCAAAGAACATTCCTTACACAATCACTGAGATTTAAAGTAAGAGAACCTTGACTTGCATCCTGACGCTACCACTTGGTACTTGTATGACTTGAAGTAAGTCATTTAACCTCTCTCGGTCTCAGTTCCTAATCTGAAAAATGAGAGAACTGGACAGATGGACTCCGAGGACCCTTCCAGCTAGAAATCCATGATCTTGGGAAGTAGGAAGTGTAAGTATGTAGCCTCTCGTGCGAGAAGCATTGCTTCCTCTCCATCTCCCACCCCATCTCTCCCCACCCCCAGCTAATCTGGTATTCTTGGGAGCCTCTAATACATTGATCGTCCTAGGATCCAGGAACTTTGAGGGATCTCTATAATGGATATGAGTCCCTTTTGGCTCAGGCTCTCTACTGCCTCTGTCTCTCTGAGTCTCTTCATATCTTTTATGATTCTGAGGCTGGAGATTAGGTCCCTAGGAGCTAGAGTAACACACATGGTGCCAGCTCCTTAGCTTCATCTAAATTGGCAGTGGAGAGGAATACCTACAAAACACCAACATGTGGAGCGAGCACTTGATTAATCCCTTTGATACCCTAAGTCACCAAGTTTCTGAAAGATAAAAGTATCCTCCAGCACCCTAAGGCTTAAGATGTCTGAAAGATACAAACATTCTACATTGTGGAATACTCTCTCCTGGTAAGATTCTGCTCCAGTTGATGTCATTAGGGGTTGAGAAAAAGAGGCTCCCTAGATCATTCAGTGGATCAGGTCTTTACAATTCTATTCCATTAGGGATATCAAAGTCTTCCAACATAGTCCAATCCTCTTATACTGTCTTTTCTCATAATCTCAGGTTACTCAGAAATATAAATTTTGGTCATGGACCAAATAATGACATTCATTTTAGAAAAGCACTTGAAAACTTTCATGATATCCTTTTAGAAAAGAAACCTGCGCTGAACAAAAATCCTATCAGGAGGATTCATACTTAATTGAGTCTCTCTGGGACCACAGCTAAGCTGACACAAGTGAGCCATATGGAAAGGACAATACAGAATTGTCATCAGATAGCAAAAAAACAATTTACATTTAAATCTCACCTTCTTCCCAACCCACTCCATGAAAATAGGTCATATAATTCAAAACTATACAGTGCCCTTTCTAAGGTCCAACTTATAGGTCTGCAATAGAAGTGAGACACTGCTAAACGTTCTCATAAAAGATGTAACATTTCATCAAACATGAATCAAGGAGTGTCAGGGCTATTCTAAGCATCATATGCTGCTTCCTGCTCTACAATAACTCACATCTTCCTGTAAGAGAGTCTAATAATGTCCTAGTGAAAAGTGTTGAAGGCTGTATCTGCTTTTATCTTCCTTAGTTTGGCTTTGCAGATGGAAACAGAAAGTTCGATTTTTTGAAATATAACATAGTTCTGTTTAGAAATGAGAAAGAAGCTGTGACCATGCTTCACATTTAATAAGAGTTTGCAGTGGGCAGAGCAGAAGGAGCTTGCCACATAAGAGGCTATGTAAATCTAAAGGCTATAATAAAAAATAGAAAGAGAGAGATCCAATGTTACAGTAAGTTAGATTGCAAATTGTCATAAAGTAGAACATACGCTAATAAAGCTTTATTATATTATCTCATGAACAATGAAATAAAAAAGATGAGCAAACCACAGAGAGAAGAAAAGAGCTATATAATAAAATTTATTCTGATAGTAAAAAAGATATTCGTGTGACATTTTTCATTACATAGATAAATTTGTAGATTAAAGATTAAGGAAAGAAAGTACAGGAATACTTTTAGATCCAAACACAGGAATAATTCATTTTAATAATAACATAGCACAAATAGTTATTCTTACCAAGTATTGGTGAATGCTGGTTTCAGACTGTTTTTCAGATCTGATTGATTCAACTCGTGTCCGTGAGGTACAGAAACAATCCTTAAAAAACCAGAATTACATTAATAAACAGTAGAGTGGGGCAGTAGGGGAATAGCATGACTACAACAAACCTGCTGGCTAGATGAAAAATAAGAAACATGAGAGCACCTTGCAGTGGAGGTCAGGCCTTAAGACACTGGGAAATTAAATATAGTCTTCAAAATGAAGGCACAAAATAGAACTAGGTAAGCAAAAGACACCGCCGCTATTCTGATTACGACCTGAGCCTTCTCTTCTCTTCTCTGGACTACATGGTACTGTGTTCTATTTTACATCTTTCATCATCACCTTCTACTCTACTCCATTCAGAATAGCTCTATTTGAGTTAAATGGCTAGATATTTTTCTGCTTGTTATTCTCAGGGAGTTTGTATTTTTTCTTTGAGTTTACTATCTTACATTTACCTTTATAATCGCCTTTTTCTCTTGAATCATTTACGCTTCTAAAGATTATAATCACAATAACCAGTATTTATATAGCAGTTTAACACTGGGAGGTAGGTGTTATTATTATCTCCACTTTACAGATGAGTAAACTGAGATAGGCAGAGGTTAAATTACCTGCCCAGCATCACACGGCTAGGAAGCATCTAAGGTAATGTTGGGATTCAGAGCTTCCTAACTCCCAGTCCAGCACTCCATCTCCTGCATCGCCTCACTGCCTCTCAGCCAGGTATAAACCCTCCTCAGTACATTCTAATTTGAAGTACATTTTAAATTAGTTTAGTAGAAGGCCTCTAATGTACATTCTTCTGCAATTTATGCCTTTTTCTTGCTGAGATTCATAAACTCTCATTTATAATTTAAGACTTCACTGGAACTATGGAACGGGGCATTTTGGTCAGTCCATTTTTTCCAAAGGGATCTGTTTGCTATCCTGCTTGCTTCATTCAAGACCCAATTTACTTGTCTCTTGAGGCATGATATACCTCATAAGAATCTCTTAGTAATTTAAATGATCACAGATTCTCAATATGTGATTTTCAATCTATGGCAAGCTGAAGATGGAAGAAGGGTTTGGTTAACAACCAACTAGTACAAAGAAAATCATGCGTATTTAATGGTGGCATTGGTATCATATTCATAATATGTTTAAGGACATGGTTTTCAAATATTTTGATAGCAGCTATTTATATTCCAAAATTAATGTCATAATAAATGAGTCTTATCTACTCTAAATCTACTTACCTAAAGGAAGCAAGGTACCTCTATTTGATGTGTCAATGATTGGCTAGCGGCTATGAAAGGCATAAAATAAAATCCAAAGTAAATGAAAGCTTACCAGAAGAGACATTGAATCACTTTAGTTCACAGAAAATAATGTAAATCCATCTAAATTATAGTTAAGAATTTCAATTTTATCTTCATTTCCTTTCACAAGAAGCAGAACTCTCCTGTTACAAAACAAATTATGTTTACATTTACATCGTTATATAATTATGTAATAATCATAAAATAATAATATATTTATATACCACCTGTTTGACCTTAGGTAAAAAACAACCTCTTTGAGGCTGTTTCTTTGTCTGGAAAAGAGGGTTTTAGACTAGAAGACCTATAGGCTACCCCTCCCCCACCAGCTCTAAATCCTACAGCACAAGTGTCTGGAAATATTTTATTTACCTTTAACTGTTTGTAAAGGAAATCTTTTATCTGTAGCAAAAGATATCTGATTTGTGATGTTGGCTAGCAGCTTGCTAAATTATGGCAGGATTTTGCAATCAAATATTAAGGGCAGCTAAGATTAGGTTACACATTGGCAATGTTTTCATGCTGCTATGTCATCTCTGGAAATACAGCTACAAGGATGTTTTTTTTCTACTCTTTAGGGGAAAATTTTTTTTGTGGATTCATTTTTCTTTCCCAGTATCAGGAAGACCTGGGTTTAAATCCTACTTCAGATACTTAGTGGTTGTGTGACCTGGGCAAGTCACTTGACCTATCTTGGCCTCAGTTTCTCATCTGTAAAATAAGATGGTTGGATTTGATGTTCTCTATGATCCCTTTCAGTTCTAAATCTATCCTCCTATGATCCTGTGTGATAAAAAGTCATGAGAACAACTATTACTTTATTTCTCAGCAGTCAGGAAAAGTTTTCAGTAATCCAAATTCCTATCTTCTTGGTATTTTCTGAGAAAACCATATATTGGTTTGTACATAACTCCTGATAAACTTCAGTACAGCATGAATCCCAACAACTGATATGTTGTTGTTGGTTTTCAGGCACGTCTAATTCTCTGTGCCCTCATCTGGAATTTTCTTGGCAGACATGCTGACGTGGTTTGCCATTTCCTTCTTCAGTTCATTTTACAGATGAGGTAAACAGGTTAAGTCACTTGCCCATGGTCACACAGCTAGTAAGTTTCTGAGGCCAGATTTGAAATCAGGAATACTACTCCAGCACTCTATCTACTGTGCAACCTAGCTTCCCCTCCCAAAACTGATAAAAACCCCTAAAACAAAAAACTGCATGACTTCCATAAGATGTGTAAGATAAAATATCTATCCTCTGATCCAAAGAGAACCAGAAAAAACTCCAACATTTCTAGATTCAGATTATGAAAAATAAAAGTATATACGTTCTACCTCTGCCGCCACAAGATGTTTCTTTCCACTTACTAACATCATCTCCATCACTGCTTCTTAGTTATTTCTTCCTCAGAAATCCTCAAAAAAGGTTGAAGGCACTTGTGATATCTATGTAATATGAAAAGGAAAAAAGGTTTCACAAGGAAACATTGATAATAGCAGTTTCCAAAACTGTCTTTGAGACTCGATTTCCTCATTTGTAAAATGGGAAGGAGGGATGGACCACATGGCTTGAAGTCCCTTCTTGCTTTATCTAGGGCATTTGTTCTGTGAAGTCAAAGGGCCACCCTTGAGGACCTAGAGGGCCACATGTGGCGTGGAGGCTGCAGGTTCTCCATCCCTGATCTAGAGCTATAATCATTATGAATAAGTGCCCAGAATATAGTAGGTACTTAATGCTTGCTTCCCTAGATAGAACACTGTGAATCAGAGAATTCAGGTGCTGGGGAGTCCTTTAAAAATAATTCAGTACTTCCTTTAAATTACAGATGAGTATACTGTGAGGTCCAGGGAGGCTGAGAGTTCATCCAGCCTCATACAGGAATCCAGTAGTAGAGAAGATACTCAAACTCGAGTCTTCTGACTCTGTGCCCAAGGGCTTTCTGTCACACTTAACAGCCTCATCTTAGTAAAATTTGATCTAAAAAGCCATTTTAGATTTTAAAAGGCTATTGATCTATCAGTAAGGTTATGAATAAATACTCAGCCAGAAATATAACACACACACACACACACACACACACACACACACACACACACACGAGTACCAAGGGGCTAACAGTCTCAACTCTCATGGAGGCACTAGCACTAATGAGGAAATCTTTCAAAATAAAAGTCGAAACATATGGTCTGACAATGTTTTCCTCAACTGATCTACTTTGTTATTGCTCTCCACATCCTATAAAAGAACTTTACACTAGAAAGCTCATGGCCAATCATGAAATCACAGAGGAAAGGAAGGTAGCTCAGAGATTAGGTCCAGCCTAAACTAGGACTGGGAATCTCCTCAGCCATAACTAGAGGAAGAAATAATCCAGCTATTTCTCACAGATCTCACAAGAGGGGGTGTGACCCACGCCCACCCAAGGCAATTAGGCCATTTTCCCTCAATTCCTACCCATTGCCCCTAGCTCTGCCTTCCAAGGCCAAGTTGTTGTTTGTTGTTCAGTTGTATCCAAGTGACACCTTAGTAGGATATTCTTGGCAAAGATACTGGGGTGGCTTGCCATTTCTTCCTCCAGTTCATTTTACAGATGAGAAATTGAAGCAAACAGAGTGAAATGACTTGGCCAGTGTCACACTGCTAGTAAGTGTCTGAGGCCAGATTTGGATTCGGGAAGATGAGTTTTCCTGACTCCAGGCCTGGTGCTCTAACCACTTTGACCCCTAGCTGCCCTCTGAGGCTAAGTAGAAAAGTAGTGCCTCTTTCACATAACTTAAACAGCTGAAGACAGCTTTCACATCTCTCTCAAATCTTTCCTTCTTCAAATACAGTCTCTCTTAGGATCTCAAAACACGCCCCACCCCCTGCATTTCAGTTCTTTTTTTATGAACAGTTTCCCCACATTAGAATGTAAGCTTCTTGAGGGCAAGGGCTGTTTTTCTTTTTTTGTGTATTTGTACTCCCAGCACTCAGCAAAATGCCTGGCACACAGTAAACAATTAATAAATATTTTATTTATGTAAACATTCCTTATATGGCATAATCTCAATATCCTTTCTTAGCCTAGTCACTTTCCCCTGGACATACTCCAGCTTATCAATATTCTTAATAAAAAGGGGCCCCCAGAACTGAACTAGTAGTTAAGCTGTGGTCTATCTACAGTGTGACTTACCATTTCCATCATTCTGGATACTATGTATATATCTCACCTAATGAAGCCTAAGATTGTATTAATTTTTGTTTGTTTGGAGTTTTTTTGCCTGTAATGGCCAGCAAAGTAGGACTTTTTGTCTTTTGTTTTGGAGTGCTTCTCAGCACTAAGGCAATAAAGCCTCTTGCCTTAGTTTGAATCAAGAATCATTGATTGGAAACAATATATAGGTGTGGTGCTAGTGTGCTTAGAGATCTTTCCCACACCCTTTTGCTAAGTATTTGCTAAGCCTCAGGCTTACAGTCTTTTGCAAAGTCCCAGGCCTTAAAAAGGGTATATATGCTCTGAGGTAAGCATTTGCCTTTAGGGGCTTACTCATGGTAAGAGTATTCATATGATTTGGCCAGATGAAACTCTGGGTAGCCGTTAAGGAGCCCCCTTACCCCCATTTGAAAAACCCAGAGTTGGTGCTTCTCTCTCTGGTAACTATGTAGCTAGAAGCCTGTCTGCTGATTTGTGTTATTTTGCTCTGTTTATATAATTTCTGCTTGCAATTTCTGTTCGTGTTTTCTCCGAAGTTCAGGGTGCTGACTTTTTCCCTTGAACCAAGTGAATGATACATGTATGTTTAATTAAAGTGAGACTGTAAACCCCTTAAAGTTGCTTTCCTTAGAAAAGCAGATCACAGAAGCTGTGCTAGCAGCCCTCCTGTGTGCTGGTGTTATTGGTCTTACATCCTCACAGCAGCTGCTAGCAACACTGTTGTTACATTGATTGCTACACTACATTATTGGCTCATACTGAATTTATTAGTTTATTAAAATCTCCAATTCAATCCAAGAAACATTTATTAAGCACCTACTATGTACAAAGCACTGTACTAAGTACCGGGGATACAAATACACAAAATTAAATAGTCCCTACCCTCAATCAATCAGTAAACATTTATTAAATACTTACTATGTGCTAGTACCTGTGTTAATTCTGGAGGTACAAAAAAAAAGTAAAAACTCTCTGCCCTAAAGAAGCTTCCAACATCTTCATCAATCAGTACATTCTAGATAAATAGTAGAGACAAGTCAGCCTTCCAGGGAAAGGTACTAGCAGCATCTTGGGGCACCAGGCCAGGCTATACTCTTGACTCTCCAGATTTTCTTCTCCATGCCAGGGAAAGCTCATCAACCTGGAAGCTCATTCTGCCCCTAGACTTCTCAGAGTAGAAGCACTCTGTACCCTCTCTCTAATTGCGCCTCACCACCACACACATAAAACCAGCTCCTCTTTCAACTTTCTTTCATATATTTAGTATTCTTCTATTAGAATTCTTGGGGGCAGGGACTGTCTTTCTTTCTGCTTGTATTTTCATTCTTAGCACTTGGTACAGTGCCTGACACATAGTAAATGTTTAATGAATACTTCTTGACTTGGATTTAAAAAGCCTCCTGTAAGAGGTGCAGCTTGAGTATACCCTTAAAGTAACTCAGGGATTCTATGGGGCAGAGGTTTGGTGGAAGAACAATCCAGGCATGGGGACAGCCAATGCAAAGAAATGAAGACAGAAGCTGGAGCATCATGTGAGAGAAACAAGAAACAATTTACATTCTACTGTTGTTTTTTCTCTACTGATATCTGCTATTGCTACCTAGACATGCCATCTATCTGCTAGTACTAGGAATACTAGTAATACTACTGCTATGAAAGCATGCTTCTCTTGTTGTTATAAGACTGAACTTTTTTTAATTTATTTTTTATTTTTAGTTTACAACACTCAGTTCCACAAGTTTTTGAGTTCCAAATTTTCTCTCCCTTTCTCTCTCCCTGCCCCACCCCAGATGGCATGTATGGCTTCACCATATATATAACTTATTTACATAATAGTTAAGTTGTAAAGAAGAACCCCAACCAATGGAATGAATCATGAGAAAGAAGAAATGAAACCAAAAAAGAAGGAAAAAGAGAGCAGATAATTTGCCTCAATCTGCATTCAGACTCCGTAATTCTTTCTCTGGTTGTGCATAGCTTTTTCCATCATAAGTCTTTTGGAGCTGTCTTTGAACCTTGCATTGATGAGAAGAGCCAAATCTATCAGTTAATCCTTACAGATACCGTGTGTCTATAACCGTGTATAATGATCTCCTGGTTCTGCTCCCCTCACTCAGCATCAGTTCATATAAGTCCCAGGTTATAATGAAGTCCGTCTGCCCCTCATTTCTTATAGCACGGTAGTATCCATTACATTCATATACCACAATTTGTTTAGCCATTCCCCTCGATTTCCAATTCTTTGCCACCACAAAAAGAGCTGCTATGAACATTTTTGTACATACTGGTCCATCTCCCACTTGTGTGATCTCTTCAGCCCTAGAAGTGGTGTTGCTGGGTGAAAGGGTATGCACATTTTTATGGCCCTTTGGGCATAGTTCCAAATTGCTCTCTAAAATGGCTGGATCAGTTCACAACTCCACCAACAATGTAACAATGTTCCAATTTTCCCACATCCTCTCCAGCATTTATGATTTTCCAGTTTTGTCATGTTTGACAATCTGACAGGAGAGATATGGTACCTAAGAGTTGTTTTGATTTGCATTAAGACTGACCTTTTGAAGGCATAAAACTTTACATTCATGCCTATTAAGTTTCAGTCACTCAGATTCATGTTCTAGCCTGTCAAGGTCTTTTTGGATCCCATCATTTATGTTAGCTATTCCTTTCAGCTCTGCAAATACTGATAAAAAACGTTAATCAGCACAGAGACAAGTACTTAGGATAAAGTATGAAAAAAGGAAATTAACACCTGGGCTATTGGGGTTCTGCTTAAGAGATGTTTCTATCTGATAGTCTAGGCAGTTTTTCACTCCTGACACCTTACTGTTTGCAGCAAGTTGCCCTTTCTCTTCTCCCTCAACCCTTGGCTAAAATCAATCAGTAGTGCCATTATTACCACTAGAAAGGGTAAGTCAATCTGAACCCCTATGCTCTAATCACTACCCTACCCTAAATTTTCTAAACTAAAATTCCCCTCCCAGCCATCACTCCCATATATCTATTGTCTCCTCTCCAAGGACAAAAATTGTTTTTCTTTTGTATTTATAACCTCAGTGTTTAGCACAATGCCTGGCACCCACTGTTTAATAAGTGATTTTTCATTTGTTCATTCAGCTGGGTCACACTAGGGAATAATCTCAGTGCCTTCTCCACTAAGGTTACTTTTTGCTACTCTATATTCATCTTATATGTACTCTTTATATACATTTTATTCCCTAGTTAGGAAATAAGCTCATTGCAGACAGGAATTGCCTTTTCTTTTCCTTTGTAGCCTCTCTTTATAAAAATGCAGCATGGAGTAGTGGATACAGAGTCAGTCTTAGAACCAGGAAGATCTTGGTTTGAGTCTTGCTTTTGACATATATTAGATGTGACTCTGGAGTTAAGCTCTCAGTATTCTGGGACAATTCTAAGACTATATGTTGCAAAGAAAGTATCAGCCTACATTGGTGTGTTGGTAAGTAAAATGGGCTCCTTAGCACTTAGTTCAACAAGTGCCCTTGAAGAGTTTG
>CM053626.1:66564223-66630257 GCA_028646595.1 Phalanger gymnotis | reverse complement strand
AATGCTGGAGAGGATATGGGAAAATTGGAACATTGTTACACTGCTGGTGGAGTAGTGAACTGATCCAGCCATTCTGGAGAGCAATTTGAAACTATGCCCAAAGGGCTATAAAAACGTGCATACCCTTTGACCCAGCAACACCACTTCTAGGGTTGTATCCCAAAGAGATCACACAAGTGGGAAAAGGACCCATATGTACAAAAATATTTATAGTGGCTCTTTTTGTGGTAGCTAAGAATTGGAAACCAAAGGGATGCCCATCAATTGGGGAATGGTTGAACAAGCTGTGGTATATGAAGGTAATAGAATACTATCATGCTATAAGAAATGGGGATGATACGGACTTCATAACAACCTGGAAAAACCTCCACGACATAATGCTGAGTGAGCGGAGCAGAGCCAGGAGAACATTATACACAATCACAGACATATGGATTCTGTGAGGACTAACCCTGACAAACTTTGCTCTTCTCAGCAACACAAGGTCCAAAGACAACTCCAAAGGACTCAGGATGGAGAATACTATCTACATCCAGAGAAAGAACTATGAAGTACGAAGGCAGATTGAGGCACACTTTATGTTTGCCTTTTTTTTCTCCTTTTTTTTCTTCTCTCTTTTGTTTTTGGGTTTTTTTTTTCTGGTTCTGTTTCATCTTTCTCATGCTTCACTCCATTGGTCATAATTCTTCTCCACAACTTGACTAGTGTGTAAATTAATTCAATGAGAAGTTATACATGGAAGATATATAGGATTCCATGCCGTCTTGGGGAGGGAGGTGGGGAGGAGGGCAAGAAAACCTGGAACTTAAGTTCATGTAGAACTGAATGTTTTAAACTAAAAATAAAAAATCTTAATAAAAAAATTAATAAATAAAAAAAGAAATAAAAGGCTTTATTTGACCTAAAAAACTGAATGTTTAAAATTGTTTTTACATGTAATTGGGGAAAAATAAAACACTAAAATAAAAAAAAAACAACAAAAAAATAGACATCTTGCATGGGCACAATTGGAGGCTGTTCTACAAAATCTCCAACTGGGCCTAAAGCCTAACTGCATACCAAGAATATGGGTTTACTGCGCTCTGTAGTATCACAACAATGGAAAATTTTCCAACTTATAAAAAACCCTCTCTCTTATTTGTACTTCTTTGTATATGTCAATGTTCATCTCACATACCACTTCTGAGGAACCAGAAACCTATTAGAGCCATTTCTATTCTGGGCCATGTAGGTGGTGCAGTGCATACAGCACCAGGCCTGGAGTAAGGAAAAGCTGAATTCAAATCTGGCCTCTGATACTTACTAACTGTGTGACCTAGGCAAGTCACTTAATCCTATTTGCCTCGGTTTCCTCATGCATAAAATGAGCTGGAGAAGGAACTGGCAAGTCATTCCAGTATCTTTGTCAAGAAGAGTCAGACATGACTGAAAATGAGTGAACAATGAGAAAGGGGCCTGGAAGTCAGAAGGCTTTATACAGAAAGACAAGGTGACCAAAGGCTCCTCTAGGCTTCAGTTACAATGATGACAATGGCTATCTTGACTTCCAACTGTACCTGACCAGCTAGGCAGTTGCTTGAACTCATCCAGGTTAATTTCCTTATTTCTAAACTGTCTTCAGACTTGTGGAATTCCTTAGGTTATATAAATAGCTGTCCTTTCACAGGTCTCTATCTTGGGGCTTCCTTTTGTTGCTGGAAATTCAATGCAAGTATGCTGTGGTTTTTGATGTCCTGGTGACCCAAGATTCAAATCCAGGCCCTCTCTGTAGGATGCAGAACCTCAGAAGGTATTTATCAAGCAGCTCCTTGAAAAGAGTAGGTACTTCATGACAATTTGTTGAAATTAGTCAAATCAGGGCACATGTCACTCTGTGTTCACTCTTTTTGGTCATGCCATAGGGTGGGATAATGTAAATAGCAGAGTTAGGATTCTACTTGATTAGGACTTGAGAAAACTGGATGTTAGCTGGGGCTGTCAATACTTATGTGATCCTGCACAAGTCACTTAACTTTTCATGAAGACTGGACTAATAACCTCAAAGGTGCCTTTCAAGTTATAACACTGTAGGATTCATAAGCCTGGAGCATTTCTATTACCAACAAATACTAAAAGATTTCCTTCCTTTCTTGAACATAAAAGAATACAAATTGTTCCCTTGCCCTCATTCCAACAGATGAAATATAATGCTTTCTTACCCATCTTCTAGGCCATTTCTGAACATGCCATTATACATCTTCCCATCAGTCCACTTCAAAGTCCCTCTGGAATGAAGTATATACATAGATATTTCATTTTCACACTCTGTACACAGATGACCTCCTATTTCTTTCATCCCAATTTTCTAACACGTTACCTGCCATGGGGTTTCCCTGAAAGCCATCGTCCGTCATAAACAGCATCCTTTAATCGGGGGTCCTTGTAGAAAGTGTATCTAGCACTTCGTGAAATAGGAGGTTCTTGCCTCTGAACACTGCTTCCACTTGTATAAGGGGGAAAGTCAGACACACCTCTGAGGGCCTGGTCCACAGCTTGGCTTATAGCCCGTAGCCATTTAGTCTAGATGGAAAAATGTATAAGAGTGAGGCGACAAGTGCCACTTTGAAGAGCTGCTTTTGTTGGTATGAGAACTGCTTCAGTCTCTTAAACCTTTTTGTAAATGTGAACTGTGCGGTGCTGAATAACTTGACATTCATTACCACACTTTAAAAGTCAACTGTCAAAAAAGGCAAAAAGTGTGAAAGCTCAGTTCAGTGAAGGTTTAGAGGAGACACTGTAAACCTGATCACTAGAGTCAAATAAAATCAAGTTGTTTCTGGTTTTCTTTTTTTAATAGAAGACAAATGACTGGGTTGGCCACAGGCACATATACACATGAATGAGTGGCTAGAAAAGAACTTACTTTTTCCTGGGGTGTTGATGAAACAAGAATAAATTGTTCTTCAGGTGTAGTTATCTTTAAGCCATTCCTAAAAAAGGAAACAAAACTGAATACAGTCATATGTCACCATCATGTAACTACTGAAATATGAAAGACAACTTTCTGTGCCAATTAAAAGGTAGGAAGAAACCAAACAAAATTCGTTATCCTTAAAAAATTTAGGGCAATGTGATCATCTTAAAAGACTTAATTTGAAGTTATTACCATTATTATTACATCTTTTCGCAGAATGTAGAAAATGTCCTCTTACTTCCTATGGAGTACCACAGAGGGATACCAAAGGAATTCTTTTCCAGGGATGGGGAACTTGTGGCCTCAAGGCCACATGTGGCCCTCTAGGTCCTCAAGTATGGCCCCCGGACTGAATCCAAACGCCACAGAACAAATCCCCTTAATAAAAGATTTGTTCTGTAAAACTTAGACTCAGTCAAAAGGCTGCACCCAAGGACTAGAAGGCCACATGTGGCCCTGAGGCCACAGGTTCCCCACCCCAGCTTTATGCCTTTATAGTAATATCTTGGCTCTTATATCTATTACTTTATCTCCCTAGTACAAATTTTAAAATGTAACCTATTGTATTAAATCCTAGGAAGTTAAGTTTTAGAACTAGAGAGAGTAGAACTAGCTAGAGAAAATAAAGGAGGCAGCCAGGTGGCTCAGTGGATAGAATGTTGGAACTAGAGTCAGGAAGACCTGAGTTCTAATCTGTACTCATATGCTTACTGTGTGACCCTGGGCAAGTCACTTAACTTCTGTTTGCTTTAATCCACTGCAGAAGGAAATGGCAAACCACTCCAGTATCTTTGCCAAGAAAACCTCAAATTGGGGTCACAAAGAGTCAGATGTGACTGAATAACAGAGAATAAACGGGGGAGGAAAACTACTTACACACTACCAACTTCTTCTGAAATAGGTTCCACCCACAGAGTAGACAAGGGGAAAATATGATGTGTAGAGAACTATAAAAGAAGACAAAATCACACAGAGTTGACTGAGTCATTCAACAAGCATTTACTTACACAGCACCATGCTGGGCCAGACAATATTGACAGGCATGGCCAGCTACTACAAGGGAACAAAATGTCCCTGTTTTAGGGAACTTTACACTGCTTTGGGGGAAATAACGAACAGAGAAAAGTGAACACAAAATATGTACAATGTAAATATAAGATAACTGAGGAAGCAGGAGAGCAACAGGATATAGGCCACAGGTAGCACCTGAGGAAAAATTCATTCCATTTTGTAACTGATTCTATCCTGTACCAACCACGGACATTGTGTGTAACTGCTTCAGTCATGTCACTTTGTCTTTGAGTTCAGAAGTTCATAGGTTTAGAAGTTTAGCCTTCCTCTCTGAATTAAGTTTAAAAGTTCAGTTTCCCTATAAATCACTCTAATTAAAAGAAATCTGTTTTCTCTATTCCACTAGTTGTCCTTTAAGGAATTCTGGTTTGTTGTTCATGTACTGCTAACTAACCTTGCAGGAGGACACAATCAATGAGCAACAAGACGGAAGGAGGGAGGGTTGCTAGTCCTGCATATCATATTGTCCCCCACATCTATGATGCTTCTGACTTTGTAACCAATCATACGGTTTTCCCCATCTATGATGCTGCCTTCTGTTTTTTTTTGGATGATTCTACTATTGTAAAAATGATCTGTCTGCCCTCATTTGGGGTCTTTTTGGCTTACTGAGGAACTTTAATTTTATTACCTCTTTTAGAGTTACTGCTAGTCTTACCAATAAACTGAACATGCACAGAACTTTGTGCCTCAATTTACCTTAATTCAATTGTGACACCTGGCAACCATGAAGGGACTGGGGGAGGAAGCTGATCTTTGGAGTACTGTCTTAGGAGAACCCCCTTCACAGCGCTAGGGCTAAATTTTCACAGGGTGGAGCAGTGGTGTGAGTTTCTCTACAGAGGACTACACCAGAGACCTTACCCACCCCTCAGTTTCAAATCTTCTGAGCCAAGGTAAGGCCCCCATACTCTGGGGAAGTTGCAACTTCGTTTGTCTGTCTTACTGTTCTGTTTGTGTTTAGTACAACTGTTTGACAATAACTGACAATTATACAATCAGGGAACCCCTCGCCCAGAGCATAGTTGATGTCCCTTTAGGAAGTGGTTAGGGAAGCCTGGAAGCAGGGGATTCTTCAGAGTTAAAAAAAGAGGGTAAATTCAAGGCCTCTCACTTCTGTTAGCAGGAGGGGAGGTTAAATCCTGGGCCTCCTGTTATAACTGGAGAGTAGAAACTGAGTGACACTTCCCATTCAAGAAGGAGCTGGGGAAGCTCAGATTCTTCCCAGTTGGAAAAGGGGGTAACACAACATAAAGCAAAATTAATTTAAGATACATAAGAAGAGTCCCAAATTTGGCCTGAAAAGGAACTTCTACTTGTGAAGACCAATTTTTAAGTATCAGTGTGCTTGTAACTATCTTGTCACATTTGTTTTTGTAAGTCAAACTAGTTTTTTTTCTTAGGGCCTGGTCAGCTGAAGGAGAAAGAGTGAAAACTTGTTTCTTCCAAAACAAAATCTTTCTCTGTCTTAACTTTGGGCAAGGTAGAGGCAGACAAGAGATACGGATAAAAGGGAATCTTTGTTCCAATTGTGCTAAAATTTATGGCACCATAAACTAGAGACTAAATTTGTGACTGAAATGTAATTTCTCTCCTATGAATTTCCAACGTATGGTTTCAATGTTTTTATAAATGTTGAAATGTTTTAGTGAGTTTTGTAAACCTCTATTGACTTTGTTTTAAGGAAAAATGGGACCAGAACTGTGAAAGTTACAGGGAAACAAAATTTAGATCTTTTATAACTCTATGCCAGGAAAGTGACAGATTTATTGTCTTAGTGCAAGAGGGAAGGTAATTTCACTGATAAAAGAGAATCAAAGCTAGTTTGAAAATAGTATAGTACAGACAAGCTTTTCTTTTGGCTTGAAAGGGAAGCAACATATAGGATGATAGTTTGAAGGTCTGGTAGAATCAAAATGAAGGTTTGTTTTCTTTTAGAATGAGGGAGATTAATTTCTGGCCAAGACGGCCGCCTGAAATAGGGAAGACAACTCAGCTCTGACATACCTACTCTAGCAAAAACCTAAAAATCATACCACGTGGAATGATGATCAAGAAATTCAATGAAAAGCTATAGCAAGTGACTTCTTCCACCCCCGAAATGCAGCTAGAAGCTTGTGGATAATAGGTAAAGGGGTTGCTCTCCCAGTGTAACCAGAGATGGGACACGGACATGTAGCCTGTACAGTTCTGTATCCAGAAGCTGCAGAAGCAGACTTCCACCACAGCGGGGGACACTGGGAGCTACCAGTAGTGGCAGTGACCAACATGGTTTCAGCAGCACTCTGACAGGGACCTCCTCAAGGGACGGGGTTCTGAGTTTCCTAGCATTGTGGCCATGGAAGGACCTTAAGCACCCTGACCCTTAAAGATCCAAGGGCGTTTAACCCTAGGAGGTAAAGTTTAGCACAGGAGCCCAGGTGAGCCGGGTTGAGCAGTGCTAACTGCCCCACTCAGAAGCACTGCAGGAGGCTGAACTTGGCTCCGGCACAAAGACTAAATTCAGGAAATAAGCCGGAGACATCAATAAACTGAAGAAGGCACTGACCATTATAAAGAATTGTTGCAGAGCCACAGGCACCTTAAAATCCAACTATCAAGGAGAGAATTACTCCATAACAACTCCAAGCAGAGATGCAAAGGAAAATGGATTTCCCACATGGACATGATTAGAAGAAGTGAAACAAGAGCTAACATATAAAATAAAAGCTATAGAGGAAAGAAATGGAAGAATAAATAATTTATAACAGACACTAGTAAACTTTACCCGAGTGACAGGATCCTTGAATCTTAGAATGGACCAAAGAAAAATCAATTATCATATCGATAGCCAGAAGTTTTAGAATAAAATCAAAAGGTTGAGAAAGTAGGAGAAAAATGTAAGGTATCTGTTATCAAGAACAAATGACCTGGAAAACAGGTCAAGAAGACAGTTCCAAAAAAGGAGTTCAAGCGCCAAGGAATCATAGTCAAGATCAAACAAAACCTAGCAGTTTCCATTATAAACAAGAGATCTTAGAATACAATTATATCAAACAGCAGAGATAACTTACAACCAAGAAAAACTTACCCTGCAAAGCAGAACGTAATACTTTAACAAGAAGAGGACTTTTAAGCTTTCCTGATGAAAAGCCTAGAACTGAGTGGGGACTATGAATGTGAACAAGAGAGTCAAGAAAAACCTAGAAAGGTAAATATGAGCAACTGGAAGAGGCTATATGATGATGGCAATGCTAACATTCCAACAGAAGAAATGCATCTCTTTTAAAAATCTTATTGTTACTTTGAAGGGCACTGATTTAGACAGGCAAAAAAGGAGGACCTGGGAGTAGACTGGATCAGTTTTGAAGGGGGGGGGGGAGAAGGTGTAAAAGGAATACATTAACGTAGAAAGGAGGAAGAAAGGGGTGGAACTTGCTATTTCTCAAAATTGGGAGTAAGAAGAGTAAATAAAACAGGAAGGAAAGAGTGGCAGGGACAAGCATCAGACAAATCTCTAATTAAACACGGACACACAAACACATATATGCACAGTTTGGTGTAGAAACACACACAACTCAACAAGGAAACAGGCAGGGAGAGGCAGAAGAAGTTAAGAGACAGAATAATACCTGGGAGGGAAGAGCTGCAGGAAAATAAACTTCCTCATCTTGAAGAGGCAATTAAAAGGAAAAAAGAAAAGCAAACAACTAGAAGCTAAGGGGGTGCCCATCAAATGGAGAATGGCTGAACAAATGATACACGCGTGTAATGGAGTATTCCTGCACTGTAGGAAATGAAGGACATTTCAGAGAATCCTAAAAGTATGAAGAGATGCAGAAAGCATGAACTGAAGGGAGCAGAACAAGGAGAACAATTTATTCTAGGACAACACTGTCAAGAAAAACAACCTTGAAAGACATAAGAACTCTAATCAAAGCAAAAATCTACTACTTCTCCAGAGGACTAATCATAAAATATGTTACCTACTTCCTGTTGGGTGCCAAAAAAGGCAAATTTTTGTACATGCCCTGTGTGGATTTGTCTTGTTTGACTATGCTCACTTGTTAGAAGGGTTTCCCCACAACTACTACCATTTTTAGTTAGGAGATGAAGTAAGGCTATAGTTATATTCCCCCAAAAGAGGGCCATCAAAACATTTTTAAAATGCACAGAAAAAAAGGAAGCAGGACAATTTTAAAAGTAACATGTTGAATTTATTACATAATTTTTTAAAAACAAGAAGTATGAAATAAAACTTCAGTTTTATATACAAGTCTCTTTTTGTGTTCTGCTGTGTATTTGGGAATATTTAAGTTCAGAAGAAGAAAACAAAAAAAAAATAACGAGGGAGATCTGGGCATATTTGTAAGCAGTTGGGAAGAAGTAGATCAGAAGGGACTGAAAGGAAGAGTGGATAAGGAGAGACTGAAAATTACAAAGAAAGAGGAAGATAATTGAAGGGGAAGCTCTTCTTGAGGAAGGAGAGGATGGGATCAAGAGCACAGCAGGAGCTGGGAAGGAGAAGGGCCGCATTCTGAGAGTGAAAAAGAGGAGCTGGAGATGTTATTGAGGTGAGCTGAAACAAAGGACTGAGGAGAAGAGTTCCATTGTGGATAGCTTCATTTTTCAAGGGAAGTAGGGGGTGAGAACCTCTGCTGAGAAGGATAAGGTAGTAAGTAGTATGGGTAGCTTGAGAAAAGAAGAAATGGTTTGGAACAGAGAATAAGAGAGTCAGACAGGGAGAAGAAAAAGATTGGAGTATACCAAGGGCTTAGGTGAGACCAGGTAACAGTTGTACTGGACCCAGCTACCCAAAATCTAGCCTATCATATAAATGCCAAATGTAATTAAACTAAACATTTCTACAATCATTCAATGAATTAGTCCAAAGTTTTTGGCAATAAAAGCCATAGATGTTTCAGAAAAAAAAAAACATTCATATCAATTAAGATGGGCATGGTGTTCAATCTACTAGAATGTGTCTTAAGAGGCAAGGAATGTGGCTTACCTGAGCATGGACCAAAGAATCATTAAAGAGAATGAACCAATTCACAGAGAATCTACCAGCATGTTGTAGAGACAATGCTCGATTACTACTCTCACAGATTAGCCTACGTTCTGGCTTCCTCAAGGAATCCTGTGATTAAAGTGAAAATGCAAAACAAAATGCTTCAGGAAAATTTGAAAAAGATTTATAAGTAATCTATAAACATATTCCAAAAGATGAAACAAGAAAAAAAAAATGTGCTAATCAAACATAAAATAACTGGTTAGATCTGAGAGGGATTTTAAGGTTTTTGTAAAATTGGAGATCATGGAAAAATAAAAAATTCACAGGGACCAAACAAAACATGTGTGAAATTAAATAGGCTACCAAGCAAACAGATATTGATAGAGACTTTGCTATGAAATTTAGGCATCTTAGAATAGGTGTCATTGTAGCATCGCATCATCATCATAAACAGTAGGGGGTGGGGTGAAGAAAATTACAGCAGTAATTATGAAAATGCCTGCTGTTTGCAAGGTGTGACAGCAGGTGCTGTACCGTCATTTTCCCAGGGAAGGTCTTCCAGAAGCCCAGTGTGTATTCTGCTTCCTTCCTTTTCCTGCCGAGATGGAGAGCAAGAGTCTCATAACAAGAGCTGGAATCCTGCAGTTTCTGGTACTCTGGAGATGTCTAAAGGTCAACAATTAAGAAAAAATAAGTAAGAATGTGAACCAAGTCATTCACAGTCTAAGCCAATAGAGGCAATCTGAATACACAATTTACTTTAGGGAGACAATTCATACTAAGAACAGTGGTTTCCCAAAGAGGTATTGGGACTTGAAGGGGTTGGTTGTGTTTTAGGTAGCAATTGTCAGAAATACTAAATTCTACCATGTAGCTATTAGTATGAAGTAGGGATGATAACCTGAGGGGAAAGGGAGAAGGTGCTGACAGGTATTTGTCAGAAAGGAAAGCAAAGGAGATACACTGAAGTAAAAAGATACTGGCTGAAGAACATGAGGAGGGGGGCTTCGAGGTAAAACAAAAAAGAGAAATGTGGAGGTGTGTGTTGGGGGGTATCTCTACCTCATATAGTTATTTATCTAGGTTTCTGAAATTTGATCAGATACCAAATAAACTTTAGAGAAACTAATTTGTGAATCTTACACTGTCTAAGGTAGTAATGAATTTAAAAACTAAATGTTTTGATTTAAGCAAAGATAGTAATTAAGACAATTTACAGGAAATAACTTCAAATAGGTGGTATTAAATGAGAAGTCAGAAGCTTGTAAACAGATTTTAAATACAGTTGTTTTCAGGAGCAAGCCAATTTAACCTAATGAGTGGATGTACTATGCAGGAAAGATCTGCATTAAACTGAATGTCAAAATTACAACTGTGAGGCTGTCCAGGATACTATTTCTTATTGAATGCCAGGAGTTTGGGCAGTTCAGTCATGATTAATTGATTAGAATTTCAAAGCTGAGTTAGCAAGGGATGCAATTTGAGGCATCTCAGTATTGTAGCACTGGATGACAAAAGATTTTGAGGAGATAAAATAGCAAAGGCCCCAAAGAGTGGTTACAGGGTCATTCTAGGGGAGTTAGATATTCTGGAAGTAGGATACAGATCCCAAGTCCTTAGCAGATCCATTGAAGTCATGGCTCCTCTGGACTAGTACCAAACCACTTAGAACGAGTCCACCTCTGGAGGTGGAACACTGCTGATTTTTATGATGAAAGCTGACCTAGTGGAGATTCCTAAGCACTTCTCCAGATAGTGTTGAGGTGAAGTTTCAGCATGCACCTGGGCTAAATTGTGACTTGCAGCCGGCTTGCTGGGATGTGCCAAAATGACACCTGCTGGGCCTTTTCAGAGTAGAATGGGGTAAAGGATGGTATACACTTTAATTAGGTCTGAACTACAAACATAACATTTGCATAAAATGATGACAATTAGTACTAAGATGAGAGATACTATGAAAAGAAATCTTCTGCAAACTTACCAAGAATTAATGTCATTACTAGGCTACATTTAGTCATGTAAAATTCAGTATCAACTTAGTCTAATTAGTGGCCTTGTGGAAGCAGAGTACATATACGGAAAAGAAACTAGAATTCCAAGTCCTCAGGTATGTCAAAAGAAAAAGAGCTTACCACTTCAAAACAAGTAGCAAGTTTTAGCAAAACTCGAGCATAATTATGAAGACGTCTTATTGGCAAAAAAAACAAAGTGTTTAGAACTTCCACCAATTGGATGTTTTCATCATTCACCTCTGATAAATCTTGTAATAACTCCTGGTTTTTATTTAAGAAGTCACTAGAGAGAGAGAGAGAGAGAGAGAGAGAGATTTATTCAAAAAATATTTGAATGCCTACTCTCTGCATATTGTTGGTACAAGATAAATATCACTTTTCCTTTTTCCCACCATGAAATAGATAATGTGATACGTTGAGACTGCGGAAGAAAGGCAAAAACCACAACTGCCTAACCCTTGATACAATTAAAAGGGTTTTGTTCATAGAAATTTTATTTTAAGTTTGGAACTTTTTTGTGGTCTTCTGATACTGCCAAACTGCAGGAAGTTAATCTCTTAAGAAGTCATTTGATCTCTCTAATTTTATTTTAATAGGATTTTTTTTTTGTTTTGAAACCTAGCTGGCTAAATTATACAAAACTAGATAGGATTAGAATAATGAATTTAGATAATAATTTAAAAATCAAGAATAATATATCACACTTTTAATAAAGTACTAACTAAAAGAAAATTAGAATATTCTAAAAAGATTTTTAAAAAACATTTTAGTTTGGTAATCCATACATATGAGCACATTTGAAAAAGAAATTCCAAAATTCATTCTTCTTCATTAGTATGCCTCAGAAAAAAGTAGAGAAAATACAATTTACTGAAAAAAAGATTGTACTGAATTTTTATATTTTTATGATTTTCTCTATGCCTTCTTTGATTATAAAATCTCTCCTTAGCTGTACCTCACTCTGTTTTTTTGCTTTTAAAAATATATTTAGATCAATTATCCATTTGGAACTTAAATACATATACTGCAAAGCTATTTTAAAGTTAAAGCTATTTTTTGTTTACTTGCTTTTCAGTTTTCCCGAAAGTACTTGAAGTCCTTTCCTCAGTAATTTGTGTTCTTGGGTTTATCAAAGACAATTAATACGGAAAGAACAAGAAGGTAAAGAAAAAAATACATTTAAATCCAGGAGTCCAGAAAAAAATTCTGAAACATAAGATATGCAGGTAACTGAAAGTCAAGAGGTAGGCACTAGAAAATAAATGGTCAAAGCACATGAGTTAACAGTCTTCAGAAGAAGAAATGCAACTGTCAACAACCATGTGTAAAATGCTTCCAATACTGAGTGCAAATTGAAGTAACTCATGTTTCATCTCATACTCAACAAGAACATGCTATTTGAAAAGAAAAGAACACTCTAAGGCCCAGGTACACAGAGGTTCCACTTAGATTATAGGCATCACAATAACACAAATCACATGCAATGTCAAAAAATGTCAAAAACCCTTTAAGCATAAAGATGTATTTATCCTTGATATGTTCTGTAACACTATATTTTCTCTGGGAGCAAAAGACACAATACAAAGTTAACTTTTAGCCAGAGGTTTAAGATTTAACCATCGTTGACCCTAACAAGAGAGTTAGAAAAAAAAAAGCAATGTCCCAGTTGAGAAAAAAAATAAAAGATCATGAATCACTACATATAATTCTGGTTTATTTGTTTACCTGAGTGACCAAGCAAGATAGATTTTTTTCTGAACACTAAAAATATAAAAATAATTTCATATAGAAGCATTTCTGGTTTCTAAAATAAATACTGGAAGAGATTTATTTATTTACTTACATTGCTGGCTTGGCAAGAAGCTGGAATCCTCCCATAACTACAAAATTTGTAATAGATGTGCAATACCTTTAACGGATAAGAAAAATATACATATCATTGTTAAGTTCAGAATTTTAACAGGTCAGAAGACAGCTATTTCTCTTGGTACTTCAATTAAAAGTTTTTAAAATGTTATAATGCTGACATTTGTGAGTGGTGGAGTATGTTAGTGGTGGAGGCCACTCATTTGCTAATACAGAGTAATCAGAGGAAAAAAACATATAAAGGCAGGTTTGTTAAAACTGAAAATTTAAGCATATCTAAAAGTCATATATCTAAGAGCTAGAGTTAATATGAAAGTGCAGTCACAATTATATGCAAACATCACTACAGTGGTGAATAGGCAGTAGGACTAAAATATGAGAAACTGTAACTTCTGAAATTAAGTTTTAATCTAAATATTCAGGGTTATAGTTTGATTTTCCCCATTAAAATTTCTTTGGAAAGGGATAATGATAATGAGATTCAAAAAAGCTATTTTGAACTCTTATCAGCAAGACTAATTTATATGAACCTAGGAATTATATATACATATAGAACTTATAAATTATTTTTTATCCATAAACATAAAATTAAAAAGCAAGGTGAGATATAAAATAATGATACTAATAACTAGCATTTATATAGTGCTTTAAGGTTTGCAAAAGACTTTACAAATATTATCTTATTTTATTTTCACAACAACCCTAGGAGGTAGGCATTACTATTATATCCACTTTACAGAGGAAGAAACTAGAGAAGATAGAGGCTCAGTGTCTTGTCCAAGGTCACACAACTACTAAGTGTTTGAGACTGGATTTGAACTCAGGTCCTCCTGACTCCAGATCCAGTCCTCTAGCCACTGTGCCACTGCACTGCCTCTATAAAAGTAGTGGGGACTGTCTGTAAACAAAAACTCAGAATTAGTAGAAGAAAAAACAAAACAATTAAATGAAACAGAGAATAAAGAGAAAAAATTAAACTCCTCCAGTACAAGTAGAACTTCTTACAGAAGGGTAAAAAACTAACATAATTAGGATAAATGTTCATATTGGTGAATGTGTCCAGATAACATATTATAATCTTCTGAAATATTATAGTATGGCTTCAGTGATTTTGAAATAGAATTTTCATGTCTATGATGGGCTTAAAAAGAAAATAAGCAAATGCATTTTCTATTTGGAGAGTATCTCTCCAAGTAAAAACTGCTAATATACTCAATTTTAATTGTCAATTTTGCTTAAAACAAACAAAAAGCATATGGAAGGCATTATTGATTTGATTCTAAAAAAGTTTTGAGGGATTATTTACAGCCCAAAGTTTAGACTTTGAAAAGATATCGATTATCAATCTAGTAAAAAGATGTGTTTAATTCTTATGTAACATGTTGATACAAATAAAAGAAAAATTTCAAGTTAAAATTGGTAAATCCATTTGGAAAACATGAGAAGAATTAAAATGTATCTGCATTCTTAAACTTTACTTGATTTAAAAAAACAGAACAAAGCACACACAAAAGAATGTTGCCCAAGATACCAGAACAGCTCCATATTTATAGACAGTAGTTGGTTGTAAAATTGGTTTCCTTTCGAAATTTGAGTATAATTCACCCAATGGAACAGAATCACTCATTTTGAAACCAGATCCATTTGCTAAGATTTATTATAATGTACACTGTATCTATACTTAGCATTCTTGGTATCATCTATAATATGCTACAATATAGATTTTTTCTGCGGGGGAGCGCTTACATAAGAACTAAAGTCTTCATTCTTCTTTAATCATCAAAAAAGTTTAGTCCTTACATTTCTCCCCTCTAAACAAAACTAAATTTTAGTAATGCAAAACAATAGGTGGCTTAACATTAAATTACTGCTTTGCAATTTATATTACCTTATGTCACTCTCCCTAATCTAGTCTCTTCTGATTAAGGAGCTGTTCTCCTTGGCAGAATAACCCTGCAGAGATTGAACATGACACGGGACTGGATACTTGCTCTGTATAACTATCCAAGAAGAGACTTGCATGCTTCAAGATGGCCAAACTCCTGGCTTCCTTAATCCCATGAAGGAAGCTGCTCAATGAGGCACCATGCTGACCAATCAGGTAACACAGCTTGCTGAATCTGCTTGCTACCTCCTGCAACAGCTGGACTGTGGTGGTAGTGCCCAAGTTTTCTGTAAGAAAAAACAATACAATCTATACAGATATATAGTGCTTACCAGAAAAAGCAATTCAGGGCCAAATATTTTTCATTATAAATTTGTTCTCAAAAAAGCTTGTCATTTAATGACTAGCAAGAATAAAATATTGGTAATCAGTGCATGAAGGATTTTTTTTCTTTTTTTCAACCAGTTGTTCAACTTTATTTTTTTTTTTACTTTTTAAATTATTATTTATGTATTTAATATTTTTAGTTTTCAGCATTAATTTTCACAAGAGTTTGAATTACAATTTTCTCCCCATTTCTACCCTCCCCCCACTCCAAGATGCCCTGTTCCCCAGTCAACCCTCCCTTCTGTCACCCCACTCGCCCCTGCATCCCCTTTTCCCTTACTTTCTTGTAGGGCAAGATAGATTTTTATGCCCCATTGCCTGTATATCTTATTTCCTAGTTGCATGCATGAAGCGTTTTCAACAAATGGTTATAAAGCATTTGAAATATGGATGGCCAAGCAATATTTATAAGTAAATACAAGGCAGACTAGGGAGAAAGAAGTAAATCAAACCTTTAGTAAATTTCCCATAAAAAATTATCTAAAGAGATTAGAACACTGAGGATTTGGGGCATTTCCACTTACCTATACCAAGGAGGGGCCTGAGAATCTGGGATTTAATATCACTCAGTTTTGAGTAGAACCGTCTTTCTGTAGTAGCCAACTCATGTAGACTGGCAATATATCCCATAATATTTTTGTCCACCAAAGCTAGGCAGCTATTCTTCCCTGCTGTCACACTGCTTATGTACCCAAGCTGAAGTAAAAGAGTAGAACAAGATTATAGACTGAGTATATTATTTACTCATGGTGGGAATTATTCAAATTGCCTTTTGTTTCTTTTTTGTCCAGACCTGTGATGTTACTGGTATTGTGATTTTACTAGTATTTTACTGGTATTAATAATTCCCTGTGAGGAAACTCTCTTCCCCTGCACATAGTCTTAGCAAATTGCATGAATCACTAAGAAGCTGAGTGACTGGCCTAGGGTAACAGCCAGTGTGCATCTGAGATGTGACTCGAAATCAGGTCTTCTGACACCAGGCCAGTTCTCCCTATCCATTAAACCATACTATCTCTTTTGAGTCACATTAATCACAGGATCACCTCATAGACTGGACTTGGGACGACATAAAATTAGGCACAGTCAGATAATTTTGAGATACCTCTCAAGATCCTTTCACCTGCATGGGAGTGAAATTGGAAGAGATATGTAAAGACACCCTGCTATGTATGGCAAAATATAAATGGGCTAGAGCAGTGCTTTACATACTTTTTTTGTTGTTGTTCAGGGTAAAGTCTTTACCATGAAGAATCACACCATACCTGGATGCTTAAATTGACAACATTGTAGGGGAAGCACGAAGGGATTCCTGAACATAGTTTCTCTTCAATAAGAGCATTTCTTTCTTGAAAAGAAATAAAAATATAACTCCCTCATACTTTAGGACGGTAGTACTACCGACTACAGCAGTTACCTCATCCTGATTACTAAGGAGATGAGCAAATGGAAATATATGATATTTTAAAGAGGAATGGAGTTTGAATCCTAGCTCTCTACTTAGTCATCATGTGTCTTAAGTCACTTCATCACTCCAGGCCTCGTTTCCTCATTTGTAAAGTGAGGAATTTGGATCAAATCTCTAAGGTTCCTCAGCTCTATCTACTTCCCAGGACACTGCAGACTATAAGCTATGGTTTTTATAGTAAGCCTAAAACTCAGCTACAAGTTTTCTGGGATATCTGTTAGGTTAGGTAGGTCAGCATTCTGATTTAGAGATCAGAAACCTCTTTAGTTATCAGTGCCATTGGTGGTATTACACCATGGTTATAGATGTCACTGGATGGTACAAGACAATTTACCTAGACTTCATAAAAGTATCTAACAAAGTCTCTTAGGCTATCTTTGGGGACAAGGCGCAGAGATGTGAATGATGAAGTATAGTTAGGTAGATTTGGAACTAGATGAATAACTGGAAATACAAAGAGTAGTCATTTAAGACTCACTGTCCACTAGGAAAAGTTCCTAGTGGAGTATGATAGAAATCTGTCCTCAGTGCTGTTCAACAATGTTATCAGTGACTTGGATAAAAGCATAGATAATAGACAGTATGCTCATCAAAACTGCAGATTACAACCCTGGGAAAGGATCCAAAAAGATCTTGACAGATCAGAACAATAAGGTGCATCTGATAAGATTTAAATTTAATAGTAACAAGTGTACATTCCTAAACTTTCATTTAAAAAACCCACCTTCACAAGTATGAGGTATGAGAGGTGTGTCCAGACAAAAATTACTATGCAAAAGTTCTAGAGGTCATACTCTTTGACCCAGCTATACCACTACTAGACATGTATTTCCAAGAGGTCTAAGATAGAAAGGAAAGTTCTCCTATATAAAAAAATATTAATAGGAGTTACTCAGTTAATAAACATTTATTAAATGCCTACTATATGCTAGGGTCTGTGCTAAGTACTGGGGATACAAAGAAAGGCAAAAGACAGTCTTTGCCCTCAAGGATCTTATGGGAAGACAACAAGCAAACAAGTTTGTACAAACAAGCTATAAACAGGGTAAATAGGAATGATGAAGAGAGTGAAGGCTCTAGAATTAAGAGGGGTTGGAAGGCTTCCTGCACAAAACAGGCTATCCTTTGGGATTTGAAGGAAGCCAGGAGGCAGATATGAGGTGGGGAAGCATTTCAGGCATGGGGAATGGACAGAGAAAGCAGATGAAGTGTTTTGTTAATGGAAGAGCAAGGAGGCCAATGTCACTGTATCAAAGAGGAAGGGTAAGAGTAAGATGCAAGAAGAATGGAAAGGTAGGAAGAGGTTAGGTTATGAAGGGCTTTGGATACCAAATGGAGGATTTTGTATTTGATTTTGGAGGTGATAGGGAGCCAATGGAGTTTATTGGGTAGATGGGGGGGGTGGTAATGGCATGGTTGGACCTATGCTTTTGGAAAATAACTTTGTTGGATGAAAAAAGATGGATGAGAATGGGGAGAGACTTGAAGCAAGCAGACCTACCAGCAGGCTATTGCAATAGTTCAGGAATGAGGCAATGAAGGCCTGCACCAGAGTGGTGGCAGGGTCAGAGGAGAGAAGGAGGCTATTCAAGGTGCTGCAGAAGTGAAATTGATAGATCTTGGCAACAGATTGGATATGGAGGGTGACAAATAATAAATAGAAGATGAAGCCTATGCTGGCAGTCTGAGGGACTGGGACAATGGTGTTGTTCTTGACAGCAACAGAGAAGTAAGGGATGGGGGGATATCTTAGAGGTAAAGATAAGATCGGTTTTGTTTATGTTGAGTTTAAGATGTCTACTGGTCATTTCGTTTGACATGTCTGAAAGGCAGATGGAGATGTGAGACTGGAGGTCAGCAGAGAGTTAGGAAAGGTAGATTTTAGAATCATCAAGACAGAGATGGTAATTAATACATAAGAGCTTATGAGATCACCAAGTGACACAGTATAGAAGAAGACAAGAAGAGGGCCTAGGACTAGGACAAAACTCTGAGGAACATTTACAATTAAATGGCACAACCCGGATGAGGATCCAGCAAAGGAGACAGAGAGCAGTTTGAAAGGGAAGAGGAGAACACACATGTGCCCAGAGCTCATCTAGGGCTCAGTCCCCTGTCCAGGCTTCCCAAGATCTCCCAGAGCAGATTGTGGACACAATCCCTTGCCTCGTGTAATACCACCAATGGCACTGATAACTAAAGAGGTTTCTGATCTCTAAATCAGAATGCTGACCTACCTAACCTAAGCCATTATTCTAGAGGACTAAAGAGAAGGTGAGAAAGAGAATAGATGCTTGTTAATTTTTTTTAAATTATTTTTAAAATAGATATCTATACATGTACATGCTGTCTCCTCTTGCTAAACTGTAAGCTCCTCAAGGGCAGCAGCTGTTTCACTTTTGTCTTTGTATTCTCAATGGCTAGAACACTGACAGGCACATAGTACATAGCGAACAAACTGATTAGCTTCTTCATTGCTCTACTTTAATTCTGAGGAGATTGGTATAAGCAGGGAAGAGGAACATGAAAAGAAAGACTGAGGGAGTACACTGCTTAAAGAAGAAATGGGAGGAGGAGGACAAGGAGGAGAAGGAGAAGAAGGAGAAAAAGGAAGAGAAAGAGAGAGAAAGAAGGAGAGAGGAGGAGGAAGGAGAGGAAGAGAGAAAAAGACAACTGATAATATGAGACAGAGAGAAAGACAGACAGACAGTCCCCCTGCCAGATGCACTGAAATAGAACTGTCAAATACAGCAAAAATCTTATAAAATGTTCCTCCACTGCAGGCCACAGAATAGAACTGTAATAAACTCTGACCCGTAAAAAGTCATGTAAACGTTAAAAAAAAAAGAAGAAATGAGGAAGCAAAGAAATTTGAAACTAAATAGAAACAGACAATAAGTAAAAGAATGTTGGGGGGAGAGGGGAGAGGATGAATGGGAGTAGTGAGAAAGTAAGTCGGTATCAATGTTCCATCAAGTCTGTTATCAAAGCACTTCATTCTACCACTGCTTTGATGATCCCACCCTTGACCAAAAATAAAAACTCCATGTATTCTAATTTTAGTAGAGTACATCCTTCTCTGAGAGCTCCAAGGACACAATGAAAGATTTTTTTCTTGATCACTGAAACTAACCTAGCATGAGGCTATTCCTAACACACACACACACACACACACACACACACACACACACACACACACACAGTTCAACTTCAGCATCAGACACTTACAAGTCACTTAACCCTATCTGCCTCTGCTTCCTCATCTGTAAAATGAGCTCGAGCAAGAAAGGGCAAGCCACTTTGCCAAAAGAACTCCAAATGACAGTCACAAAGAGTTGGACATGACTGAAATAACTGAACGACAACAATTATTACTATCATTGCTATTCTAAGATACACTTACCTTACTACAAGATACTAGCAGCGTTGTAGTCTTAGTACCAGTGCTAAGACTACCACTTTCTACAGGTTCTTGCCGGCCACTGTAATACAATCCAGGCTGGAAATCATCTGTGTCTGCTAAAAAAAGGGAATAATCCTGCCCAGCAGCTACACTCCAGATTCCATTTTCATTGCATACCTACAAATAGAGAGGATTATTTTCAGTTTCAGATGAATGTCAGCTAGAAATTCTGTATCAGATCAAATCAGGAAAACACCTCTATGGTGTACTGCTTCTAGCAACAGCAAAAATACTCACTACTTTCGAAGAATAGAGATCTCTAATAATGCATTTAGCCAAACATAGTACAACAAAAATCCTTTAAATTGGGGTTGGGCTGTCAAACGAATGAATCCCTTTGGTAGTCCTTTTATTTACCTTATATATTAAAGTAGAACTTTTATTACAATTTGAAGCACCAGAATTTGAGGTGTTTTAACATAGCTTCCCTATACTAGAAGCCCTAGCCCTCTGCCTTTGTTCCAAGGAAAAGCACTTGTTGAACCCTGCTAATCCCTGTGTGCCAGGGCACATTGGCCCACCCTTTTCTGACCACACTGGACAGGATGCACAAAACCAGATCAGGGAACGGAGTGCCTTTGATCTAGAAGCAATGGTCCTAACGCCCTCATGCTGCTTTTTGTCTTCATACACCCAGAGCTTAGTATATATAAGTTTTAAGTAAATGTTTGTTGATTATCTGAACTGACCTACTGATGTTCAACCTCAGGAATAGTACTTCTAGCCTGCTTATGAACCACCATTTGGTCTGGCCTGGCTGTGCTGAATTAGGGGACAAAGTTCTGCCTGTTGGTAAACTACTCTACACCTGACTCCTCTTGCATGAATATCCTAGACTTTGGACTCTGGAGTCATGGTACTTGAATAACCTTCCCTACATCCTCTGGAATCATGGTACTTCCCTACAGTGGCTGACCACCTGGCTATGATTTCTTGCCAGCACAGGACCTTAATATATGCCAGATCCCTTGGAGTCTGGCTTATGTCATTGTATTTTTAGTCCTCTCTTCTTATGACTCAACTCAATTGTTACCACCTAATGCCTGGCATGACTTCATTTCAATTTCTGGTTCCTGGAATCACTACGTGTTAATTTGATATGGAATGAAACAAAATTATAAAGGGCATTTCCTTATTTTTAAAGATGATTCAATCTAATCCTCCTTCCCTCTCTCCAAAAAACCTTACTCACAAACCAAGTAGAATAACCTTAAGCTCCTTCCTAACCCAGACCCCCTCCCCCGCCACTGCCATCCCTACCTCTCCCCTCTGACCAAAATAAATACTATGTTTAAGATATCAAAGACCATGATACTATACTTTATAAGTATGGTATAAAGGCTAATTATTTCTTTTTGTTTCAAGACTAGTCACACCCAAAGAATTTATCATCTAGTGGCTAGCTTCCTGATCATAAGCCTGTCCAAAATTAGCTAGGCTGGTCCTCAGAAAAATATATAGTGAAAAATATGTTCCCTCTAATGGTTTCCCTAGCACTGGAGAACTTCAAGTTTAAGACAGATAGCTACTTGTAAGGTATACTTTACAGGAGATTCTCACTTCAGGTAGGAGCTGGACTAGAAAACCCCTCAAGGTCAGTTCTAATTCTAAAATTCTATGGTTCTAACTCTAAAATATCAAGTAATTAGATGATTGGAAAAGAAATAGCTTTTTTAAAAAAATGGTTTGTTTGGGGGGAAGGGGGAGCTACTGCATATCTCTAATTTTCTACTTGCCCAAACAAATGACAAATGTGCCATAAAAAATATTTGCTAAATTCTGAACTGTGACAGATTACAATTATAAACTGAGATAAATAACAGATTAAATAGCCTACTGTAGAGTAAATACATTCAATAAATGTATTTAAGATCAATTAAAAATTTTCTAATACGTTATTGTTCTCTAATTGTTTCCTGTAAATATTATCTCCTGAGTGAGAACACAAAAACCACAGCATAGACTTTAGCTCAGGATAAAGCAGATCAAATACCTGCGAAAATGAATTATGGGGATGACGGCAAAATTATTTATAATCTGTAACAACATTCGAATGATTTTTCAAAAATTAAGGCCACCAAATTTTCCCCAACTTCTCTGTCCTTTGAGGATTCTCAAAGGAAATAGAGGCTGATCGTACTTCAGCATAGTGCCATGTATCCACTAAAACCCTTCATGCAAACTAACTGCATTCAAGAAATCATTTCTCATCTTCAGAAACAAGAAAAAGTCCCTAAGAAGATAAGCATATGTATGATGTAAGTGCCAAATTTAAGTGGATTTTTAAAAGACACAAATTCCTAGGAAGTTTTGCTTTGATACAGTAGAACTCAGAGAAATACACAGTGGTTGGCACATAGCAGGCTCTTAATAAATGTTTCTTGACTAACAAAAAAATTTAGGTTCAGAAGTTTTAAAAATTAAATTTTTCATTTTCAGTTTAATAAAAAAAGATAAAAGAAACATGAAACGAAAAGACAGTAGCATAGTTTAAAGAAAGGCTGAAGATACAAATCACACTGTCTAAAAGAAGCAACAGTAAATATGAAAAACTGATTCTTTTATACACACAGAAAAATACGTAGATCACATTCACGGTATGTGATTTGGTTTTCTATAATTATTAAATTAACAGACATCATCTACACAGTATGGTTTAGGATTCTAGAAATAAGTTATTTTTGTAAAAAAGCAGCCAAAAAACTCTCGACTGGTCTGTTAGTTCTGGAGAATAACATGTAACTATGCCCAAATGACTATCAAACTGTGAACATCTTTTGACCTAGCAATATACCACTACTAGGTTTGTATTCCAAAGAGATCAAAGGAAAAAGGAAAAGGACCCATATGTACAAAAATATTTATGACAAATTTTTTTGCAGTTACAAAGAATTAGAACACGAGGGGATGCCAATCAACTGTGGAATGGCTGAACAAGTTGTGGTATATGATTGTAATGGAATACTATTGTGCTAAAAGAAATGATGAAGGGGATGGTTTCAGAAAAACCTGGGAAGACTTAAATGAATTGTTGCAGTGTGAAGTGAGTAGAAACAGGAGAACATTGTACACAATAATAGAAATATTGTAATGATGATCAGCTGTGAAAGACTTAGCTACTCTTAATTAGTGCAATGATCCACCACAAATCCAAAGGACTCATGAGAAAAATGCTTGCCCCCTCCAAAGAGGAAGAACTGATGGACTCTAGTGCATATTGAAGCTTATTTTGTTTAGATTTTTTTCTTCATAGAATATGACTAATGTGGAAGTATGTTTTGCATTACTTCATATGTATAATGGTTAGCATATTTCTTGCCTTCTCAATCAGTGGGGGTGGGGGTGGGGGAGAGAATTTGGAACTAAAAATAAAAAATTAAAAAGAAAAGAAATTCTCAAAGATATTTAAAGTACCTTTGTAAGACGAGGAACTGTAGTTGGAGAATCTGAGTGACCAAGTTGGCCAAAAGTATTACTACCCCACGAGTAAACCTGTCAGAAAATGATGATAAAGTTAATAATTTGAATCAGGTTCAATACAACACATTTCATTTATGGCAATAATTAACATGTACAAATAAGGTTACTTAGGCAGATTATACCGGTATTTCCCTTCTCTAGAACAGGAATTCTCAACTTATTTTTTGTCATGAACCCTTTTGGCAATCTGATGAAGCCTAGGGACTCCTCAGTAGAATAATTATTTTTAATATTTGAAGGAAATGCTAAATTTCAGTTACAGATTAGTGAAAATAAAGACATAATTTCTTTTCTCATTGAAAATCATGGACCTTCTGAAATATGCCATGGGAGTTCATGGGCATAGGTTTAAACCCCCTACTTTAAGATATGAAATAATAGCTTACATTAATATAGTACTTTAAACCTTACATGGCACTATTCTGATGTCACCATGTGAGAGAGTAGTGACTATAGTATGATTATTCACATTTTACAGGTGAAGAAATTGAGGATGAAAGGGATGAAATCTCACCCAGCATACACCAGAGCCATACTTTGGACCAAAGTCCAGGGCTCTTCCTACTATATCACACTGCTTTTCAGAAATATTATAAATATATCAGTTTTTAAAGTTAGGCAAGCAAAACAATGTTTACATTTCAACTCTCCAAAATGAAAAAGAGTAAAGAAATAAAAGAAAGTTTGCCATAAAAGCCAAAAGAATGGAATGCACTAATCTGGGAAGGTGGAGAAGGTTGAAGGCTAACTTGAAAGTCTCTAATATGAACATTTTACTATAGAAATGACAAGCACCATTTCTGTTCAGTAAGGGCAAAAGAAGGGGAGATAACGGTAGAAGAAATTTAAGTTAAAGGTCTAAAGGAATTGTTTATTTAAAGGGTATTGAGCTTGTTTGTAGACTACAAAAGAGGAAAATGGTCTGGTGGGCAATCTGAATAGTTTAAAGACTAAATTAAACAACTATTTTTCTAAGTTTGGTCAGGTTACTGGCAAAACCCACAAGCTCTTTTGTTCTAAACAATGATTTAGGTACAGATATGGCTATTACTTGGAGCCCTATGACTCTATAACAAAGGCTTTAGAAAATTCTTTTTAGTTTCTTAATTAAGGATTCCTTCCTTGCCTAATTCTCTAAACAAAAAACTCAAATGACTAACATGACTTCATAAATATTCCCAAACGACTGTAGGCATATACTTCTTTCTGGAGAACATATGGACAGCCTCATGCATAGCCAACCTTTCTGTGAAATAAAGGAAACATGCCAAAGGCCTAGAGATTTTCTATGTCAATCCTTCAAATCCTTCAAATGAAATTAGCATGTAATAATTCTTCTCGTACCTGGGATTTAGCAGTAAGAGCAAGGGAATGATGACCACCAGCTGCCAGTTGAATTACTTCTTTACCATCCAGACATTTTACACATAATGGTTGAAGCCTGGAAAACCACAAAAACCCACAATTTTAAGAGTTACATTAAGGAAGAACAAAATGAAAAGCAGAGTCCTAGTCTATCTCAAATACCAGAATAACTGTTCAAGGAAACAGACTATTTAAAGAAAAAATCAGAAGGGTCAAACAGCTAAAGTACTGAATATTTTCTCAAATCCACAAAATAATGTTATAAGGTTTTCAGTGAATTAATTTTGTGTTTGGTTAGTCAGCAGGTAACTAATGTCTGTAACTTAAAACAAGATATGATTCAAACTAAATACATACTCCTTATAAAAAGGAGAAGCAAATTGGGAAGGAGAGGAACGTTGGGGAATGTAAAAAGTTTCTCTTATTCTTTAGGTCTTACAGACACAGTCTAGTTATTTTGGATTTTGATCCCCCTAACCATAAACTTAATGAAACATCCAATCTGTTTTCTATTTTAATATGAGTATAGGTACTTACCTTTAAACAAACAAAATGGCAAATAAAATGAATATAGCTAATATACAAAGGGAAACTCAAAATTGGGGAAAAAACTTTGTAGGAAATATTTGATAAGGATCTGATAACCAACATAACACAAATATGGAGATTACCATAAAATACAGAAATTAGTACAAATATGGAATAAACACAAAAAAGGAAAGTTAGATTAAAGGTACAGAATGCTGCATAGGTTGTCAAACACAGCAGATGTGCCAGTTAGTTTTGCTAAAATTTTTTGTTAGTTAATATCTGATAAAAAGAAAAGCTTGCTGGATAGAGCAGTGGTTCCCAGTAAGTGGGTCACAAACCCCTTGAGGGTTCATGATGATGGGCCAAAGGGTTCATGCTAAAAATCTGAAATGGCACCTTAAGCAGTAAATAAACCCCAAGGGGTTTACAACACATTTTTTTGTTGTACTGAAAAACTTTTGTGGGACAAAACACATTGAGAACTACTGGGATAGATCACTAGAGCAGAGAAAGGAGGAAGGATGTATTCAGAACAAAATGTGATATAAAAACAAAAAAATCATCAATAAAACTTCTTTTAAAGGGCAAATTTCCCTATTGAAAGAAATTATGTAATTAATGTCATTAGTTATATCATCAACAAACAACTTTGCAGATATCTATTAGCTTTTTGGAGGTAGAAATTCCAACTGCTCAAGACTACCAAAAGATACAGCATCTTCAACTAAGCACTCCTATGTATCAATATGAGTAAGCATCAAGAGTAAAAAAAAAAGCCTGTACAAGGACATGAAATCCTTTTTTGTTAGAAACATATTTAAGAGCATGGGGAGATCTTTTATCATGTTAATGAAACTTTTTTATGTTGGAAAAAGTTCAATTTCATTTAGCTCATTGGACAAATACTTAGAGGTTAATCCACTTATATGATAGCTGGGAAAATGTTGCATGGCTTTATTTATCTATTTATTTATTTATTTTTTTGTTGCATGGCTTTCAAAGCCATTAGCAGCAATATCTTGGAAGACTGAGTTATTACTCCATGAAAAGGCTGTATCTAGCTACATGATTCCGTGCCAATTTTTTTTTTTTCTATTTTCCCTTTTCTCTTTGTCTACCATGTTTCTCTTCCTTAACTGGCCATAGTATAAGACTGAAGTACATTTTTTATTTGTTATTTTACTGAATTGTTAAAACACTCTCCTCCTCCGATCCAAAAAAAGAATCACTGGCTTTCTTTAAAACTCAGCTCAAGAACCACCTTCTCCAGAAAGCCATTCCTGGTCCCCACAACTGCTCTGTAGCTCTGTATATATACGTTACTGCTATATATACAGATGCATATATATGTATATGTACGTATGTGTGTGTATACACACACATATACATCTATATCTATCTATCTATGTATTTTACTATACACTATAGCCCCTCTATGGCTACCTTCCCTCTATTCTATCTTTTATATACTGATTTATATATGGTTTTTCCCCCCAGTTAGGACATAATCTGAGGGTTGGAACTGTTTTTTTGCTTTTTATTTTTATCCCCAGCCCTTAACACAATGCCTGGCACATAATAACCACTTAATAAATGCTTACTGGTTGATATATCTTGTTCTTAAATTTTAAATTAGTTGGACAGAATATTTTACTATTCCCTCTTAACCCCATACCTTCCACTCAGTTTTTTTTAGTTGGTTTAAAAATGTCAGTATCCCTGCATGGATTAAAAAAGAGAATTCTTCAGAAGTGTCCTCAAGTTTGATAAGTACAGTTTCAAATTTGTTCTGGAAAATTAAATTAAAACATATTTTTAAAAACACAGAGTGATACACAGTACAATAAGGGAGGAGGGGCTATTTAATCTAATTAATTTCAGTGGGAAGAAAAGCACATTCAAACCATTACTAAAATGCAAGTTCATTGAGGATATGTAATTTACCTTTGTGTCTCCCTCAGTGCCTAACATAGTGCCAAGCATCTAGAAGGAATAAATGCTTATTTAATTGAATACATTTACTGAACCCAATGTTGTTAAATCTTAACCTTACCTAGGCAAAACATCACCATGTCCTAGCTGTCCTTCTTTCCCTTTCCCCCAAGTCCACACTTCAGTCCTTAAAGAAGGCAGGAGTGCATCTGCTTCCCCGCTATATGTAGGCGTCAGTACCACTGTTCGTGTTTTTGCCCGGGCAGCTTTTCTCAGGAGCCTGGGAGAAACTAAAAACATAAAATTGGCAGATACAATATTTCAACAAAGCATTTTCCAAGAAGCATATCAGAGACTTCATGTTTTTGTTCTATTTAAAAAATGAAAAAAACCAAGTTTTTTTTAGACCAGGAACCAAAGCAAATATTTGCCTGGATGTCACGAAAAATTAAAGAATTTCTGGAGAAAAGAAAAAAGAGAAGTGCAGCAAATATTTTATATTTGCTTTTTAAAAAAGAGACACCCAGGCAAAATATTCAGATGATAACCTAAACCATCTTACACGAAAGAAATTCTATGCTTTTTTTTATGGTGTCCAAAGAGAACAAAGCATAAATGACTTTGTGGGGTGGCAGGGGGAGGATCATCAGGAACACAGGATGAAAAAACAAATGTCACTATATATAGTTTTAGGACACTCGGGAGGTACTTAGCTGGTCATATGAGGTCAACCATAGAGAAAAACAAATGAAAAATCATTCCAGTGGCTTTTACCATCCACCTTCTAGTTGCAAAGCTAGTCACATAGATCTACTCAATATTTTCTCAAATAATGATTTTTGGTAAAAAAAAAAAATTTTAAGAAGATTGAAAAGGTACATTTGAAATTCTTTTGGGATTTTCAATGTCAAATCTAGCCTTAATTTTCATTATATTTCAAAATGGCCTTTTAGTGGTCCCTTACTGACAAACTGTTTCACATATAATTATATTTTAAAAGGTAATGTGCTGAAAATAAAGCATTTTTTTTAACAATGAAAAACAAATACTTTACTATGCACATGATAGACCAGATCATCTTGAAAATCTTAAAATCTTAGTGGGAACTCTTTGTTTTTAATTCTTGACACAATCAGAATTTCATATGATAACATCTACTTTAAGGTGGCTTTGAGGTCTTGTGGCCATGATGTCTGTTTTTTTTTTCTTTCGTAAGAAATATTTTATTTAATTTATTTAATATATTTAATTTTCAGCATTGATTTTCACAAGAGAAAATAAAGCATTTTAAAATTATATTCACTAAGCTATTCTTCACAGCTTTAATACAGATGTCACAAGTTCTATATAACTTTATATGGTAGGAGCTTACTCATTTCATTCACTAAGGACACACAGTGATTTGAAGAGGTAAAAATCTATAGTTTGGTTTTCTGTACAATCTGCTTCTCATCGTGGTACCTGTCTCATTCAATAAGCTGTTGGTGAATAGCTTTAAGATACCAGGAGCAGCAAGGGAGGACAGTAGTGACGAATACAGCTGACAGCACAAAGCAGGGGTTAGGATCACTGACAGCCAGCAGAGTCTAGAAAACGGTGGAAGTGAGGAGGCGGACTGGCACTGAGAATATATGACAGAGAAGAGTTGTTGAGAAATGAGGAACAAGGATGGAAAACAAAGAGTAGCACATAATCCAGCAAACTTGGTTTCTGGACCTTGACTAAAATAGTTTAGAGATTCCCAGCTAGAAAAGGATACGAAGAGTGTGTGTGTGTGTGTGTGTGTGTGCTACTATACACTAGAAATACATCGTAATTATTCTACAAGCACGGTACTGATGATATTTCCTCTGTTTAGATTTTCTGTTATTAAAGCTTGAAGACAAAGGATACTTCAGGCTTCTGGGCAACTAACTATACATAAAGTACAGTAACATCTTACTTATTCTAAAGTTACTTTAAATGGCTGCCTTAAATACCTGAAATCCATCTAGGAAGCAGAAAGTAAGCAAAACAGCCTGCGTTTGTGATGGGGGAAAACATCAGTGCCTCAAAGACTGAGCGAGGACCTGAAGGGCCTCTCCAGGAATAAAGTACATGAGTTTTAGCATATTTTCTCTTATTTTACACATCATTCAACCAATCTTGCTGTCTGATATTCTGGCCAACAACTGATTAGAGGAATCACAAAGGAAAAGTAAGAAGAAATTAAAATGGAGAGGCAAGGGCTATCTATCACAAAACCAAAACCTTTATACAAACCAAGTGTCCTGGAGGGAGCCATCACTATTTTACAGAACAATGAAAAAAATGATATTCATAATGACCTTGGACTATGAGGAAGAGCTGGTCTGTTTAAAGCAGTAGGAAGCCAGATAATATATTTTAGAAAATTTCTATCTGAAATGATTCAAATAAAACAATTTTTAGTATCTAAAAAGGTAGGGCTTTATTTAGCTGGAAAATTTATTCATGTGTAATATCTCATTCCTCAATAAAAAGTAAAATCCTGTTGTAATATGGTTGGTAAGTTTAGAAGCACCAAGGCTTTCCAAAACTCATCTCTTAGAAACTGACGACTGCCTTACCTTGCGATAACAATCCAGGAAGAGAAAGCCGCCTGCTAACTCCTTCAGATTCTTCTTCTCTAATATCCACAAGACTTGAACTCTTCTTTCCTTGCATGGATTCCAGTTTAACCTGCTCTTCCCGGCTATCCTTCAATCCTTCTGGGCCCAAGGAAGCATTGCCTGACTGATGTCCACTTTCACAAGGAGCTATACTATAAAAGTTCATTACTTTCTTAAGAGACAGCGCTCCAGCTTCATATGTAGCGGCTACCCTCACACCAACTGCCGAGGCACAGGAGACCACTAAGCTGTTTAGAGCAGATGTACTTGTGGTTGATGGGCTGGGGAGAATGGGATTTGGTTCTTCAGTAAGAGACTAAAAAACACAGGAAAAAACAAAGATGAGATCTTTCATAAAAACATAAAGGGGAATGACCTTTAATAAGTAGATACCTCTTGATGGATTCAAAATAAAAGGAGGTCTGTCTACTCTCTTAATGGTACCCTTCATCAGAAATTTAAGATTTGGTGGAAACCTGTGCCATTTGAAAATGTGTTTACTGATAGGTATTTCTTTTTTTTTGGGGGGGAGGCGGTCCTTGGTCCTTGTGTTTTTTTAAATGCCCTCTTAGTAGCAAACAAGTAGCAAGAAGAAAACCATATTGCTACCCCAATTAGTCACTGAACGGTAAGAAGAGTATTTTTTAAAAAAGAAAACTAACAATGAGTATTATGGCAGTCTTTTTTGGGGGGAGGGGAGAAGAACTAAATGCTCTCTATCTTGCCTAGACTAGATGTGCAGCTGCCACTCACAGGCTTCATCCCACTGTTGACTGGCATGGAGGCCTTGACCTTCTGTTTGATGACCTGGGTCAATTTGCCCCTCCTTAAAAGCAGCCTAGTGGCCCCCACAACTCCTGGTGGCTCACCATATTGGTGCCATTCTAACATGGACACCTGATCCACTTTAGTCCCTACTACAGTTCATAGCTTCTAAACTGAAATGATGCATCAGATATAGCCTATTCTAGAAGCAAGGATCACGGGCATGTGCCACCAGGCTTGACTTAAGACAGTAGAAGGGAAGAAAACCTACTTGCTCTTCCAACTTCTTCAGAGAGATAAAGAAATGGAAAAAATGCAAGACAGATATTTCTATGGCATTGCAGAATTTAGAGATTTATGAAGGTTGTTTTAAAGATGTGTCTGAAAATTGTTATTTTAAAGAAAAGAATATTTTTAAAAGTTTAATAAGCAGAAATTAAAACATGACATACATATGCTAGAAAAAAAAGGTTAACCCTATACGAACTCTCAGCTTTTGTTGAAACAACAGAATGACTTAAACTTAAGGATATGACATGTTATTTATCAGGAGTTGGTTGAGTAAGCTGAAGAAATGAAAACAGATCATTGCCTTTGCTCCCATTCCTTAAGTGTGATTGGTTAATAATTAAACATTCAGAAATCAACATCAGCCCATTCATGAGATCATTTGAAATTTCCTCCTACAACTTGCCAAATACATTTGTTTATTGTAAAGAAAGTCATGGGACCATTAACTAAACTCAAATAAGGCTTTTGGTTTTATCAATAGGGATAACACGTGAAAAAGCCTACTTCTCATTTCCCAAAAGATCCTGAAAAGCATAGACTCCATAATTTCCTTTGCCTTTAAAAAAAATGATACTTGGTCATTAGGTGGAAATTTATTTTAAGGCTCCTGAAGGATGAATTTCACTAAAGATAAATACAGTTGTCTCATTTTACTGAGTAGAACAAAAGGAAAGTAATTTCTAAAAAGTTCCTTATTGTAAATCATCTAAGTAGGAAACCTGAGGAAAAAACAGAGGTCTCTGCTTCTTATATTTTTATGACACTATACTCCAAAAAAAAAAAAAAAAGACTAATTCCTTTCTAATAAAATGAATTACCCCAAGTGTTGATCATGGATTCTGAAGTATTCTACGCCCTGTACAACTTGAAGAGCTCCCAGACAAATTACTTCTTTGGTGAAAATTAAGTAATTCTTCAGAATGAAGTTCATAAATGCTTTTACAATGGAGATGTAAAGTCATATTTAGGAAGTAGCTACAGGATGGGGGGGCAGGGGAAGTAAGTATCATTATAAAATCTTACTTTAACCTCAAACGATCTGGCAAAATGGCCCCTTCTCTTTAATCTGAGTAAAAATCAACAACTTTGGTGAAGAACACAATTTTAACTGTTCCAAAAGCAAAAATAATCAAGTTTAACAGTGAGGAGGAGGATTACACAGGATTATCAAGGTATGCTCACTCACTTCATAAGAAAACAGATTTAGGCCTGGAAGGGCCCTCATAGGACAACCCTCATATTCTTCCAGAGGAGAAAACTGAGGCCTGGGGAGGTAAAGTGACTCGTCAAAGACATCTGTCTTTGGACAGTCACTCAGACCACTAACTAACCTCAAACAAGGCTTTGGGTACTAATATACTAGGTAGTGTCAGAGTTAGGATCTGAACTCAGGTTCTCTCTATTATAATCAAAGGAAACTCTTTTATATGGATAATGAAACCAAAGAAAAACAAATTTTAATTATTGCAAGGTGGCTATAAAAATAAACTGAAGTTACATTTTAATTATGAAACGCTTATATAATGAGATTTTGAAAATTATCATTATGGAAAAAAGTCAAATAAGACATTTTCACAGTCACAAAATTCAGGAGCTTCCTAAGTACATTCCTGTTAAACTTTATCATTTCGATCTCATTTTTTTTTTCTTAGAAAGGCAACATAGCATACTGTAGAAAGAGCTGGTCTTAGAAGAAGGAGATGCAAAATCCTGTCATTCAAATCCAGGGAAAGTCTTAACATTTAAGATCCTTGGCGTTCTCATCTATAAAATGGGGCAAATATTATTTACACTATATTTACCTTAGAGGGTTGTTGTGAAGAAAATGTTTTGAAGCACTAAGAATGTGGGATTTTATGTTAAATTTTAAAAGTGCCTTTTCTCCAAAGAATTTATCTGTACTTCAAAATTCTTATCCAATATCTAAAAGGCTCAATAAGCAGATTGTACGTTAACGACTATTTCTGAGAAAATTCTAAGTTATTTTCTTACTAGAACATTAGATAAACAGGAACAAAAGAGTAGAAGATAAAAAGTCTAGTTCCCAAAATTTGAAAGAGTAGAGAATTTCATACACAGTTCTTTCTAAAAGGCTAAAAGTTTATAAGTCAGGATTTGAGTATTTTTGTTTTCTTATCATGCTGTTGTTAAAAAAACAAAAAGGCTAGGTCGTTTATTGATTCTACTAGAGTAAAATTAATAACCTTCTACATGTTTTAATTCATGTTAGACAGAAGGGACAAGATTATGTTATCAGAAGCCAGTGCTTCTCTTTGATTCTCAAAATAAGGAAGATGATACCGAAAAGTATTCCAAAAGAAAGCCTCACAAAGACTGAAGAGGTCCCAAGATATTTTCTGAAGACTGACCTGTAACAAAAAAAAGAATACTATTCCTTGCACAGCATCGGTATCAGGTTAGGTAATATTAGCAATATTAGAGATAATAGCAATAGTAGAGAAAATATAGTATCTTGAACGTAAAAACAAGATAAGAAGAAAATGGGAAATTGTTAGCTCAAACAACTCTAAGCACTGCTTTGCACATAGTAGGCACGTAATAAAAGGCTGCTGAAGGAAATTCAACATATCTATAAAACTATACATTAAAATGCCTAGAACTAAATATAACAACTGATTTCAAATTAATCTGTATTCCTTTTCTCACTTAGTAGGTTTGGCTACTAAAATTGAAAAACAATGTCGTGGCTTCTAACTTTTTGAAATTGTTACTTAATCTTAAATAATCAAATCTAAGTAAGAAAAGGAATGTAGATTAACAGTTAAAATGCTGAAATTTACATAGTTCCACAATAATGACCAAAATACTACAAAACCTGCAAGTACCTGTGCTACCTCTACATCACCACTTGTCTCAGGATGTCCTTGTAAGGGATCATCTGACAACTTCTGCAAACGTTCTTTCTCTACATGGTTGTCAGGGAGTAATGGCATATTTCTCAAAATGGAAATGCCTGTGGTTCCAGTGATCTCTTGTTCGGGGTGTGTAGCCTCATCATTCACTGGCTGTATATTTTCAACATCCACTTCAGAAGCAACAGACACACCATTTTCTCTAAGAGTCTTTTTCTCCTCTCCCTGGCTTTCAGATAAATTTTTGCTTTCCAGGCTTTCCCCTGTGGAAGGAGTGTTGGTATCATGACTTTCGGCCTGGGCATCTGATAGGGCCACACCTAATGGACAACAATGACTATCAGAAATGATCACATGGTCTTCTTTGTCAGTCATAGTAATCAGGAGCTGGCTGCAGTGGTTGCATCTTTCTGGGACTGGCTTTACATCCTGTGATGGGAGGCACTGTACAAGCGCTAAGCTGTGGGAATCACCACAGGCCACTTGTAGCACTACTCGTCCAGCCAGATGCTCTACTTTTTGTGGTTTCGTCACTGGGAAAGTAGTAGTGATAAGACCCAACTGACAACCTGTACCCCATGCCCATATTTCTCTGCTTATTGAGAGTGCCAAGGTGTGTTCCTCTCCACATGCCAACTGTAAAATCCTGACTGATAACAAAGGGCTTGTCTCAGAGTCAGAAATACTGATGGGTGTTGGTTCTGGTACATAGTGCTGCTTAGCAACAGCACACTGGCCAGCAGAATTCTGCCCCCACATGTACACCATGCCATTTTCTGTTACTGCTCCACTGTGGAAGCTTCCTGTTGCCACAGTAATAACATGCTGTCCAACCAAAGCATTTTCTAGAAGAGGACTCCTTGGACAGATCTCTGCTGGTTCTGTTCTCCAGGGAAGGTTCCCAAAGCTGTAGACCTCACCACCTGAAACAAAACATTAAGGGATAGTGAAATTAACTCACATTGTAATATATAAGCAAACTCCCTCACTTCTCTCCTAGTATAGCCAGACTTTTTTCTTTCTTTCATTCTCAAGGGCTGTTGTACCATATGCTAACATACAATCTGTACTCCATGTTGATTTGTTTTCAACAAAAGACAATACCTTAAACATCCTGAACAATAGTTAGAATTTGTGCAAACTGGCAAAAGATGCTGATGTTAAAAGAAAGGAAGAAGAGAAATCTTCTCAAGATTCAAGATAACAAATTAATAATAATACCAACAACAGCTTGCATTTATGCAGCACTTAAAGGTTTGCAAAGTGCTGTATATAGGTTATCTCAATGGATCCTTACAACGACCCCGGGAGGCAGGTGCTATTGGCATCCCCATTTTACAATAAGGAAACTGAGGTTGAAGGAGGTTAAATGACTTGCCCAGGGTCACACAGCTAGTAAGCATCTGAGGTGGGATTTGAACTGATGTCTTCTAGACACTCACCCACTGTATTAAAAAGAATGTAGCTAGGCCTTTCTTGAATTTTACCCTTCTAAAGTTGTCATGTTCTGTTTTTCTCCAGAATGGCAGTTTTCAAAAATCATTTTATATGTACTTTGTAATTAAAATGCAACTGTTCACAGTTTATTTTTATGGTGACCTTGTAAACAATTGAAATTTGCTTTCCTCTGGTTTTATTATTCAAACGAAATAGTTTCCCTTGGTTATAGCTTGGTTTTAGCAGATTTATTACTAATGAGATGACTTCCACTACTAAAAGTCTTGAACAAAGCCTAAAAGGTTACTAAGCTGTAACCTAGCTGTAACAGGCCAAAAGGCAGTTATCAACTATCTACATGAATTCAATCATTCATTTTTGTTGGAAAACAGTCGAGGTAACAAATTTCAAAATATTTGGCAAACAATTTACTAATTTTGAATTTTCATTCTTAAAAAGGTAATAATATTTTTAAATCAGTATTTTTCTTGGCTTAAATTTTGACTCTGCATTATCCAAAAATACTTCACTTACACACATACACACACACACACGTGTGTGTGTGTGTATGTGCAGAGAGAAAGGGAATAAGTATGTATCTATAGAAATATATAGTTATGCATATACTTTTGTAACAAAGATTAGCTTGCTAAGGTCCTTATTTAAATCAGACATCAAAACGAAACCTGTACTCTAATGCCTAAGTCCCCAAACATTTGACGATCCATACCAACTTGTAAAAAGAATATGCTTTCTTTCTTTTCCCTTGGCTGAAATGATATGATACAGGCAAATATAGAAAGTTCTACAGTTGCTACAGGCTGATGTTTATGCAAAAGTCATCTTCATTCCTTCCTAAAGTAACTGAAAGTACATTCTGCCCGAAATTTTATGGTGAAAAGATTGCAATTCATGGAATACTCATCTTCATTAAATCTATGCTTAAGGTTATACGATCACAGTATGCAATACATAAACTTAAGAACCGAGTTATTGTATGATCTTATTTTCAAGAAATCTTATCTGATTCCGCTATTAAATTTTAATTATTAAAGTTTCATAAAGTATCATGATTTCTAGTACCTTCAGTTAGAAGTACTCCATGGCTCACTCCTAAGGCTGCTTGAAGTACAGTCTTTCCTCCCCAGCCTGGCAGTCTCTCAGGAGTTATAGAGCAGAATCCGGCCTGCCAAATATGGACTAAACCTCTCTCTTTGGTTCCTTCTGCCTCTGCTGAGCTATCAAAAACAAATCAGTACACAAAAAGCTTACTTTTTTTTTTAATGAGGATAAGGCTTGAATTTTTTGCTTGCAATACATTCAGGAGATTGTGATTTTTTTCACCATCATGAGAAAAATGAAGTCATCAAGTTTATTTGGTTCCTATTTCATGTTCCACCTGTGAAAGGGGCTAAGTCAGTGGCCCCTTAAAGATAATACAGGACTATCTTTATGTCTTCTAACTAACTATTCATCTCTAATTAAAGAAATTTTAAGGGGAGTTTGACTATTCAACAGAGGAGAAGTCTACAAGATTCCAACTTCTTCACACATTTAGTGATGAAAGTTGGCATGCCCCCTACTTTAGCGTTTCATTTCTAAATTTTGTTTTGAGAAAATCCAACTTTTTCTAAATGAAGAAGCATTTGTGAATACAGCTAACAGAAGCCATTTTGCTTTGCACTTTCCTATATGGACAAATTTATGGTTATTGACAATTTATCACAAGGTATGTTCAGACTCTGTAATACTGCTAGTAGAAAATATAGAATTTAGATTTACAACGGAATCACCTAAATTTACAACAGAATCACCAGATTATTTCTGCTTCTCTCAAGCTCTGTCCAAGATAGGGAGACTTTATGGATCACATAGAAAGACTTGCTTAGAAATACCATGGCTATATGTTAGGAGAAAATATCAATTCTCTCCCTCTACATTACTAACCTATGATATATGGGTTAGAATACTAGGCATTTCTTTTATAAGGTTTATCAAAAGAAATCTTAGAGAATTAAGGCTATCAGTGGCACAATGTATACTTCTAATTTTCTTGCCACATGTTTCTTTTTGGCAGAAGAGCCATGTCAATATTTTAATAATCACTGAGAGAGCGCTTGCAGAATACCTATTCTCTGCTTTGATACTTCTCTCCTTCACGATGGAAGATAAAATATCCCCACCTATAACTCTCTATCATGGCATACTTCTTAAGATAACTGAAAGAGAACACACCATTAACATCCCTTTTGAAAGGCTGAAGATTAATAGTAAGAATTAATGGCTGCAAAATGCTTTGAAACCATTGTCAAAAGTGGTCTAGAAAGGCCTCTGTCCTCAAAATCTAAGTGTTAATTCATTTTATTTTTAATATTTCATGAATCTCAGGAAAAATATTTTGCTACTAATTAAATTACTTTACTAAGATAATTTTTTATATCACATTCTGCCTCTTGACTAAAATATAAGTGTTCTACTCTCTATTAACATTTGACAGGAAGGCCAAATAGTAAACTATATAAATATGATTTTTGTTTTGGTTCTGTTTTAGGAGTGGGAGAAATGCAGGGAAGAGACATATTTTTACCTTCTCTCCTGTGAGTCCATCTGTCAGTGAAAGCACTCCATCACCAAATTATTTCCTTTCTGGCAAAAGGAATAGAGCAATGTATAAAGACCTAAATGGAAAACATGAAATAAACATAGTATGCAGGCAAGTACCATATGGGGCAAGAAAAGGATGGAAAGGGCTTAGGTAGTTATCTTATTCCAGAGCGGGGAAAAGAAAAGTCTACTGATAAGTGCACATTGGCTTGGAAAAAAACAAAGTACCATGTACCAAAACTAATACCGAAACAATTTAAATAATTTCATATTTTGCCTGCCAACAGTCAATCAGGATGATACTTCTGCTCATTCAGCTTATAAAAGGGCAGTCAAAATTAAAGTCTAAAGAAAAAAAGTCTACAATAGGCTATTCAGGCTTTCCCAGGAGGCCAGTATTTCATATTGCTTTAGTTTTGCTTTTTTTTTTGAAGAAAAAAAGAAAAAATAACCGAGCTACAACAATATTAAATATGTTGTACATACGTATTATGTCAGAGTTGCTTTTCAAATATTCCAGGACACATAGGGGTAATTGTGCTTAGGTAGCATTTGACAGGAAAGAAACTGTTAAAAGTTGTAGAGTTATCATTAAGTCTCTGACCACAAGAAGGGATGCTGAAAAGTAGTATAGTATCTAGCAAATAGTTACTTGAACTACAGACTTTCTAAATATTCAATTTTAATACAATATTTACTTATACATCCCTCACTTTCCATATTAAAAACAATGTTTTTCCAAAATAATTTCCCCCCTTTATCTCCTCCACTCCATTCCCCAAACAATTTCTATTTTGGAATGGCAACTTGTCTAAAAATATTATTCTCCTTGACTAGCTGGGCGAAGGCATAATTTAAGTTACTGTCCTATGCAATCAAATCATTTCTTTTCCCATTGTCCTCCCTTCCATCTTTTCCTAGGCTATGCTTTCCATGATCCCTCAATATCCCCCTTTACTCAGGCTGTTTGCTTGTTTCTCACCCCCAAACCAAACCCATCCTTCAAAGTACAGCTCAAAAACCACCTCTTCCAGGAAGCAAGCCTTTTGAGGACTCCAGCCTATACCTACTATTTTCTTTTCTGAACTACTAAACCTAAAATCATCAAACAGTACTTAATTTCCCTCCAACTATGTCAAGCTTATTGAATTCTAATTGGGAATTCTCGAGAGAAGCAAACATGCTGTACATAGCATTCCCAAAAATTTTAGAGCCATTTTATGCTAAAGCTTAAAAGCAAACTAATTTTAAGTCTGAAAGCTTAAAATGGCCTCAAGACTTTAGGAACACTCGATTTCTTTATTGCCACAGTGCCAGGTATACAGTAACAATTATTAAGATAATTCTATACAAAAGGGCTTTACATGTATTTTCTAATTTCATCCTTACAGCAACCTTTTAAATTATACAAGGCAAACAGGTTGGTTATTAGCTCCATCTTACAGAGAGGAAAACAACTTAAATATTCAAGTAATTGCTGAATAGTTACAAAATGTGTAGTGTTTACAAAAACATAAACTGCCCAGATTAACAGAAGAAATAGAATACTTAAATAATCCTATCTTAGAAAAAGAAATTAAACAAACTATCAATGAACTCTCTAAGAAAAAAATCCCCAGGACTAATGGATTCACGAATAAATTTGAACATTTAAGGAACAAATAATGCCAATACTATATAAACTATCTGGAAAAAAAATAGGCAAAGGAGGAGTCCTACCAAATCCCTTTTATGACAGAAACATGGTTTTGATCTCCAAATCAGAGAAGAGCAAAAACAGAGAAAGAAAAGTAAGACCAATATACTTAATGAATACTGATGCGAAAATTTTAAATAAAATACTAGTGAGATGACAGCACTATATCACAAAAATCATACACTATGACCAGGAATGCAAAGTTGGTTCAATACTAAAAATACTATCAGCAAAATTGACCATATCAGTAACAATAACCAAAAAATCATATGATTATATCAGCAGATACAGAAAATGCCTTTGACAAAATACAACACCCATTCCTATTAAAAACACTAGAAAACAAAGGAATCGATGAAGTCTTTCTTAAAATAAGTAGTATCTATCTAAAACCAAGAGCAAACATCTATAATGGGATAAACCTGACGCCTTTCCAATAAGACCAGGAGTGAAACAAGAATGTCTATTATCACCTCTATTATTCAATATTGTACTAGAAATTCTAGTTCTACCAAAAAGACAAAAAGAAACTGGAAGATTAAAAATAGGGAATAAGGAAATAAATATCATGGTATCCTTAAGGAACCCTAGAAAATCAACTATAAAACTAGCTGAAAAAATTAACCAGCAAAGTTGAAGGATATAAAGATAAACCCATATAAATCATCATCATTTCTACATACTACCAACAAAACCCAAGAGGAAGAGAGAGAAGGAGAAACTCCATTTAAAATAACTGCACACAATATAAAATACTTGGGAGTTTATCTGCCAATAGAAACCCAGGGATATATGGTTACAATTATAGAACACTTTTCACACAAGGACTGATCTAAACAATTGAAGAACTATTAATTGCTCATAGATAGGCTGAGCCAATATAATAAAAATGACAATTCTACGTAAGTTAATTTACTTAATCAGTGCCATACCAAACTACCAAAAAATTATTTTATAGAGCTAGAAAAAATAGTAACAAAATTCACCTGCAAGAACAAAGTCAAGAAGATCAAGGGGATCAATGAAAAAAAAAAGTGTGAAGGAAAGTGACCTAGCAGTTCCAGATTTCAAAGTATATTACAAAATGGTAATCATCAAAACAATCTGGTAGTGGCTAAGAAATAGAATTGTGGATCAGTAAAATAGATTAGGTATACAATAACCCAAGGTCCAATCTTTTGGGGTAATAATTTAGACATTAAAAGGTGATATAAGTAAATTAAGGGAACATGGAAAAATATATCTGTTACAACTGTGGAAAAGGGGAGAGTTTAGGATGGAACAAGATATAGAGGGGATTATGAGAAGTAAAATAGATAATTTTGATTACAAGAAATTCAAAAGCTTTTGCACAAACAAAAATTAAACAGCCAAAAATATAAGTAAAATAGCAAACTGGGAAAAGTTTTTGTAACCAAGGGTCTCTGAAAAAGGCCTCATTTCTCAAATATATAAAGATTTGAGGCAATTTTTTTTAAAAATAGCCATTCTGCAGTTGATAAATGGCCAAGAGATATGAGCAGCCAGTTTTCAGAAAAAAGAAATCAAAGTTATCAATAGTAACATTTAAAAAATGCTCTAAATCACTAATTAGAGAAATATACATTAAAACACCTCTGAGATATCACCTAACACTATTAGAATATGACAGGAAAGGAAAATGACAAATGTTGGAGGGGATGTGGAAAAAATTGGGACACTAATAAAGTGTTGGTGGAGTTGTGAACTGATCGACCATTCTGGAGAAAAATTTGAAACTATGCCCAAAGGGCTATAAAACTGTGCATATCTTTTGACCCAACAATATTTCTACTTGGTCTGTATCCCAAAGAGATCAAAGAAAAAGGAAAAGAATCAATATGTACAAAAATATTTATAGCAGCTTTTTGTGGCAAAGAATTTAAAATTGAGGGGATGCTAATCAATTGGGGAATGGCTAAACAAGATGTGGTATATGATTGTGTAGAATACTATCATGCTATAAGAAATGATGAGCAGGATGGTTTCAGAAAAATCTGGGAGGACTTATATGAACTGATGCAAAGTAAAGTAAGCAGAACCAGGAGATCATACACAGTAACAATAATATTGTAAGGATGAATTGTGAATGGATTAGCTACTGTCAGATCAATCCAATGATCCAAGACAATTCCAAAAGACCAATGATGAAAAATGATATCCACTTCCAAAGAGAGAACTGCTGAACTCTGGATACAGACTGAAGCATACTTTTTTCTATTTTTATTGTTTTATTTTGTTTGTGTTTTCTTTTGAAATGTGGTGAATACAGAAATGTTTTGCATAATCTCACGTATATAACTGAAACCAAATTGCTTGCTTTCTCAAGGAAGTGGGGAGGGAGAGAATTTGGAATCCACAATTTTCAAAAATGATCGTTAAATTTTTTTACATGTCATTGGGAAACATTATTGAAATAAATAATAAATAAAAAATTTAACAATGTGTAATGATGAAATATTTCACAGATTTCATCTATCTTCCTGAAACAAAACTATGACTGCCTGGATTTACACAGATAAACAGAGGGATTTTTTTTTTTTAAGAGACTTAAAAAGTCTCTCTTTCAAGCTCATATTTGGGTAATTTGATATTACAAATTTTAGTAGTGAAAAATAACATAAGAAAAAAATACAATATAAAGATATAATTATTCATTTTATTGCGTAGCAAGCAAAAATGAAGCTGAGGCAGTTTTCTCCAGGGCAAGATACTTCATTAACGTAACAAATATACTGTTAGTAAAATAGGTCATGTTGGCATCTCTGTGAAAAACCAGGGACTTGAGCACGATCAATTTATTAGTTAGGCTGGCAGTAACCAATAAATTGGGTCAGTGGCCTTTCCCAATGAGGAGAGACCCAGAGTGAGGGTCAATGGTATTTTAAAGCTATAGGTGTGTCTTCCTTCTGACTTGTCAGTACATCATTTGGACCTCCCTTGGCAAAGGTAATCCTGATTGATGGGATGGCTTTCAGGTGCGGATGATCATGAAACACTATGGTAATTTAAGAGTGTTAATTGCTTGATGGGCTTCAACTGCCTCTAGTAATCTTGGCTAGAAAACAAAACTACCCCAGTAAGTATCCATCCATCCCCAAATCCCCTTAGCCTTCCCCTTGTTGACCAGAAAACCCCTCCCTCACTTTGATGAGAAACAGCAAGGACAGGAGAGTTGTCCTTGGGGAGGAATCCAGTCCCAGCTGGTTTCTCTGTTTACTGGTAAATAGAAACAAGGGTCCCACTTGAAATGGCCCAGGCCAAGCAGGAGCAGATAAGTGGGGGGTGAGGTGGGGGGGGGGGCAGGGCAGGGGGAATGTGGCAAAACTGAGACATATTACTAGATGATGCCCTTTAGGAACTGCCTGGTAAGGTAGACTGAGAAACGGGGTCTGACAAAATAAGGAAAAGGATGGATCTGAGATTAATTTCCCTCGATTGGGAAACTATAATCAAAAGAATTTTATTGGGCCTTTTGAAGATGATGAAGCCAAATTTATGACTTTTCTATAAATAAATACCATTGTTTCGGGAAAAGATTATCCTGGTTGGGGGTAGGTAGCACAGTAGACAGAGTACTGGGCTTGGAATCAGGAAAACTCATCCTCATGGCCTCATTCGAATATGGCCTCAGATACTTACTAGCTGTGTGGGCAGGTCACTTAACCCAGTATGCTTCAGTTCCTGATCTGTAAAATGAAGTGGAGAAGAAAATGGCAAACCACTCCAGTATCTTAAACCCCAAATGGGTCCATAAAGTTACACAGGACTGAAAAGACTCAACCACAAAAACCAACCTGTTGGGTAAGATGTAAGAACCATCTACTTACTCTCGGTTTTGCCTGAGGGAGTCCTTACAGGTTCCTATCCCTGTATTTGAGGAAAAATCCTTGTTAGTGTTTGTTACAGAAATATTTGTAAAGCATTTTGTAATTGCATAAAATGTACCCTTTACACATAAGGAACATTTAAACATACAAGTTAACGGTAAAATGTGAAGCTTTTTGTGTATACGATTGTTTTTAAGGTCTGCCTAATCTGTGTTTTGTTCCTAGAGTTCAGGAAGTTCTGGACTCCTGATTAAAGTTAAACAATTATCTGCAGCAGTGACCAAAGTAACCACTTTGGCTGAAATGAAAGTACACTGGACTGCCTGACTAGATATAAAACATCTAGAAAAACCTGTGTGAGCTTTATTTGCCAAATATTTAGAATGTACTAAATGAGTTAATTGAGAATTTATAGTGCATTGTTTGATAAAGTGAAGAATTTTTTTATGATACTTATGTTCCTGACAAACTGGACTACTCTGATTCCCTAAAGTAAACACTTACACATATGCTCTCCTACCCTTTGCTCATGCTATTTCCAGTGCCTGAAATGTCCTTTCTCCTCCTCTTCTACTGCTGAATTCTTGCCTATCCTTTAGAGCCTGACTGAAATGCCACTTTTAATGAAGTCTTCCCTGATTCCCCTCAGCTGGTAACAATCTTCCCCACTGACACTTCTCACAGCAGTTTGTTTTGTAACTCTCTAAAGGACTCATGCAATATCATGTATTGGAGTTATCTGTGTTGGAACTTTTCTACTAAACTTGGGGGACAGTGTCTCTAAACTTTGGATTTCCCCTAGTAGCTGGCATGGTGTAGGTAGGTGCTTCCTGTCATTGAAAAATAAAAGCAAGTTAGCTCTAAAAAACTTCTACGGCTCCTCAATTTATCTCTTTTGTGAGTTCAGATTTTTAAAATAGATCGTATTACATATTGCTTATTACCCTTCTAACAGTCTGAAGGAAATGTCCTCTTTTACAGTTTTCTTTCATAGGGTTTGTATATCCTTCCTTTTCACATTTACAACAAGAAACAAAGACATTACAGGTGCTAGTGAATGAACCAGGCTGTTAAACTAGTTTTGTACCTATCAGTCTTAGCTGGGTAACAAGGTAGGGTAGGGACTAGACCTGTGATTTTAATGGTATAGGGAACATCCTCCCACCCCATGAGGAAACTCCTGCTACCAATTCAGGGTATGACGATTTATAGTCTAGGGCAGTTGCCTAGGGTACCAAGGGTTAAGTGATTTGCCTAAAATCACATAATCAGCATGTGTTGAGACTTTACTCCTGGTCTTCCAGGATGCAAGGCTGGTTCCAACACTTAGCACAACACCTAGTACATAGGAGGCACTTCACTGTTTATTGACTGTCTCCATCCATTATACCAAGCTGCCTCTCGATGAAAGCAAAAACTAAAATAGAAACTGTTTTAAAAGGCCTTAAAAAAAATAAAAATAACAGGCAATTAAATTAGGAAATGTGATCCATGACTGCCACAAGATTCATTTTGATTTCAAGAATGTTAACTCTACCCCTCCATCCCATCAAGCTATCACCCTAAACCTTTCCACTGCTAAACTCTTGATATGCTATATTTGCTAACTCCATTTTCTAACCACCTAGCAATATGGCTTCCAACCTAGCCTCACTTCCCTTGAATGGAGTTATTACCTCAAAAATCACTAATAACATTTTAAAAATTCAAATTTATTTTATTTTTCAGGTTCACATTCTTTCCATCCTCTCCTCCCCATTTAAAGAACAAGAAAATCAAAATCCATTACAAGCATGTATAGTCAAGAAAAGCAAATTTCCAAACTGGCCATATCAAAAAAAAAAAGTCTCAATCTAGAGCCTGCGTCCATCATTTCTCTGGAAGTAGCAGCATGCTTCATCATGAATACTCTGGAATAGTGGCTGGTCATTAATCAGAATTCCTAAGTCTCTGAATAGTTGTTTGTCTTTACAATACTGTTATTTTATCAATTGTTCTCCTGGCTCTGCTCACTTCACTTTGCATCAGTTCATACATATCTTCTCAGGTTTTTCTGAAACCATCCTCTTCATAATTAATTATAGCATAATAGCATTCCAACACATACAGATATCATAATTTGTTTAGCCACGTCCCAATTGATGGCAACACCTCAGCTTTGAATTCCTGGCTGCTACAAAAAGAGCTGTTATAAATATTTTTGTAGACAAATCCTTTTCCTTTTATCTCCTTGGGGATATAGACCTAAAGCAGTATCAGTAGGTCAAAGGCTATATACACGCAGTTTAATAGTTTTGGGGGCTATTATTATTAAATAGTTTCAAATTGCTTTCTAGAAATTTCTGGAACAGTTCACAGTTCTGCCAACAGTGAATTAACGTACCTGTTTCCCCACATCCCTTCAGCATCTATCATTTTCCTATTCTGTTAACTGTCCATATGCTGGCAGGTGATAATCTCAGAGTGATTTCAATTTGTATTTTCTTAGTGTGATATTGAACAATTTTCACATAGCAACTAATAGCTTGGATTTCTTCATCTGAAAACTGTCCTATTAACATTTTTTGACTGTATCTATGACTAACTGCTAAATCCAAGTTCATATCTGCTTTGACCTTTCTGTAGAACGGAACACAGTTGATGTAGTCTCCTCTCTGCCCCCAACAACCTCTTGTCATATGCTTTGTTATATCAATCTTGTTGCTTTTTCTCAGTCTTCTTTCCTGGCTCATTCTTCTAGAAGGTACAGGCAGGTCTCCAGGGTTTTGTCCTCTAAGTGGGTTTACTTCCCTCTTTAAATTCTCTCCTTCAGTGATCCTGTCCGCTACTGGAAGCTCAATTATCATTTCTATGTAAATAACTTCCAAATGTCTATATCTAGCTTAACTCCGCCCCCTGAATTCTGGTTCCACATTTCCAAATGTCTATTGGGCATCTACACCTAAATGTCCTACCAGCCCCTCAAACTAAACATGTCCAAACTGAACACCTTCCTAGGCATACAGATGAAAGCCTTAGAATTACTTTTAACTCTTCACTCTTCTTTATTCCCTACTATTCAGCTGCCAAAATTACACCTGTCTTCTCTCCACCCACACTATCATCCTAGTTTAGGACCTTTCCACCTATGGCCTACATTGGTCTTAGTGTCTCTTTCTACAGATTATCCCTATTATAGCTGCCAAAATAACCTTCCTCATGGGCATAACAGTGAGGTTAATCCCTCACTCAAAAATCTTTAATGTTCTGTAGCAATGGCTTCCAAAGAAGTAAACAGAGGCTAGGAAGATGAGCCATATCCAGTGACTTGTCTCCACAACAGCCTTCTTCCCTTCACCCATTATCACCCAACATTGCCCGGCAACACCGCATCCTGATGCAGCTGGCCTCCAGTGACTTATGGGAGCTCCTAATTTCTTCCTTTTGGCCCCTTGCATAGGCCCTTTCTTTATTTGGCATTTCACTTCATCCATCTTTACTACTACATCCAACTTCTTAGTGTAGTCACCTATCAACTTCTAGGTCACTCTTCCTGATCTTTCAGAGTTCTATTCCTAGATTTCAATCTTCCTTCAACCTCAACCCCTGCTTTAACACACGAGGACTTCAATCAATATACATGCCGATGTCCTTGTCAGCCTGAAATACTCTTGCCTACAAATTTATCAACCTCCTAAACTGCTCCACCTTAGCCACAAAAGGATGGTTAACCCTTGATTTGACCACAACTCTTAACTATTTTACTTCCATGATCCAGAACTCTGAAATTCCTCTTGCCAACCTCAATCTCCTAACCTTCAATATCACTTTCTGCCTTAATCCTTCAAGACGATTCTTGGTCTTAACTGTGATATCTAGACTTTCCACCTTGCTCTTGCCTTACCTCCCTTTAGTCTTGACCTTGCAGATGAATGAACGAATGAATAAAGCATTTTAAAAAGAGGTTAGTATATGTAAAGCATTATACTAAGCACCAAGGATACACATAGCAAAATAAAATAGTCCTTGCTCTCAAGGAGTTCATATTTGGATTCAGCATACCACCCATATTGAAGGTTTCATCTGGAAGTCAGATGAAAACATCCCATGATCCTTAGGTTTCAGCATCAGAGCAGAGAGTAATGCTTCGTCTTTCACGTCATCTCCACTGATAAAATCCTATCACTTTCTGATGCTGAATCATTTGACAGTGCCAAGCTCTTTCTTTTCTAGGTCTTCAGTAGCTATAGCACCCGCAGGAGCAGTTGCCAAAGTGTATCCATATCTACAGGGGCTGCTTCCCGGTACAGAGGTTGCAGGCACTGGACTGGAAGCACTGTTATTCTCAAGGCTCTAGGGTTCAGGGTGTGAGGCTGTTTCCATCAGTCTGAGGGGAGACGGTGGTTAAGGGAGCAGTGGTGACTTGCCTAGAAAATGTTGCCACCTGCTTCTCTTTCAGGGTGCCTTGCTGTTTCAGTTAGGCTGGATTGCTTGTTTTATGTGTGGCAATTAGTTTGGAATTAGTGGGGATGGTTGGCTCCTTCACAGGAATTACTTCCCTGCATGATGGCTGTGAAGGCTAGGCTAAAAGACAAACCAGTAGTCTGGGTAGTACTATCATTCCCATGGCTCCTGTGCCTATCTGCCTACTAATGGAAGCTGGTCAGCAGTTGGTGCTGGTGTCAGTAAGGAAGGTGGGCCCCTGAATGATTTCTGCCCTCAATAATGGCTGTGGGAGCTGGGTTGGAAGCATGTCTGGAGATGAAAGGGGCACTGCCACTCCAGAGGCTCCCAGACTGAGGGCCATCTCCATCAGGATCCATGGGGAGATGGTAGCCAAGTTAAGCCACATACTATCGGCTAACCTTAAATCCCTTGCCCCTTTGTTCTACTGCCAGGCATACCTTGTGAAACTCCAACTATGTCATACCCCCACCATATTCTCTTTTCCTACTCATGTAGAAGAAAGTCATATAATCACACTGACTTTGTTCACTACAAACTTATGTTATCTAATCTCAACTGGGCTTTCATTAATACAGAGCAAGGCTTACATTCTTCCTGGATTCTATCACACTCTCTACAGCAATTATTCGGAGTATTTTTTCTCCTCAGCCCTCCTTTCCTACCTTCCTCTACCCCTGAGCAGAGGACATAGCCTCCTAATCTAAGTGGGAAAATAGAGGCAACCTGTTCTGAGCTTCTTCTTCATATCTTTCATGCTTCATCATGCTTCAACATGCTTCATCACTGATCTCTGGAGTTTTGGTTGGTCAGAGCAGTGATCAGAATTCTCATGCCATTCAAAGTTATTTCTTTACAATCTTCTTGCTATTATACAGGGTGTTTCCTAAAGTCTGGACACGTAGGTAAAAATGCGTATTTTCAAGAAATGAAATGAATGAAATTTTTATTTAATTGGAATATTAACAAATAACATCTTCAATATGATTTCTATCATTTGTGATGCAAAGGTTGATGTGCTTTGCAAGATTCACGTGAATTTGATGCAATAACTGCACATTTCCGTCAATTACCTATGCATCCAGACTGGTTCTCCTGGTTCTGCTCATTTTACTCTTTATCAATTCATAACAAAGTCTTTTTCAAATGAGCTGCTCTCTAGCTGTGCCTTCCCCATCCAATTATAAGACGCTACATGGATCCCTATTAAATTTTGTCTAATATTCTGCCCAATGTTCTAGCCTGTCAAGATCTATTTGAATAATGACTCTGTCATCTACAATACTATTTCTGTGTCATCTGCAAATCTCTGCCTTTATCAAAGTCATTTACAAAAATGTTAAACAGGACAGGGTCAACAAATAGCTTAACTGGAGACCACCTCCCATTGACATTGAACCATTAATAACTACTGTGTGTCTGGACGTCGAGCTACCTGTGGATCCACCTAACTGTACTATCATCTAGCCCACATCTCTCCATCTTTTCCACAATGATGATTTATGGAAATCTAGGTAAACCATATCTACAGCATTCTTCTTACTCAGCAGTCTAATAATCCCGTCGAAAAAAGAAATGTGCTGAATCTAGTATGACCATATTCTTGATGAAGCTATGCTAGCCCTTGGTGACTTTTTTCAGACGTTCACTAACCACTCCTTTAATATGACCTACAACTACACTGGACGATAAAAAAAAAAGTCAAGATTGTGCCATATAAGAATTAATTTGAAAGAATTAGTAATATTTACCTTGAAGAGAAGATTTAAGTGGGATGGAGGAAACAGGAGTGCCACCTTCAAATATCTGAAAAGCTACTGTGTACAAGAAAGTTTAGATTTGTCTTGGCCCTCAAAGTGCAAAATCAACAGCAATGCAAAGGAGCAAAGTTAGGACTGAGTTAAGGCGGAAAAAAAAGTCCTAATTGTTGGAACAATTCCTAAGTAGAATAGATGACCTCAGGAGGTTGTGGGTTCTCCCCTAGATGTCTTCCAGCAAAGGCCAGATGATGATTTATTGTGTACGTTGCAGAGGGAATCTTTACACAGCCATAGCTTAAACTGAAGCAAGGATTCTTAACTTGGGATCTGTGAATTTTAAAAGTATTTTCGACAGCTGCAGTTCAATAAATTTGGTTTTCTTTGTAATACCATGTATTTTATTTAATACATTATAGACATCATTCTGAGTGGGGGTCTCCAATCTACCCTAGACTGTCAGAAGGCCTATATCACACACACACACAAAAGGTTAAGAATCCCTCTGAGCTCCCATCAAATTCAAAATCTATCATTATGAAAGTAATTCTCTAGTTTCTTAAGATTCTGCTAGTACAACTTCTGGATTTCCCCTTTGTCCCATAATATCTTATGTTCTATTACACTTTTATGTATACCTTCCTGTAACCCTGGTTAAATATAAGATCTTTGAGAGTGGGGACTCTTCTCCCCGCCATCTCTTCACTCAATGGTTCTGAATATTACACACAGAGCTGAGAGTTACGGCAGTTGGGATATACTTATGGACACCAGTGATGCCATGAAATTATTAAAATATGCTCTAGTATCCATGACTTTCTGTCAGTGCATAGGATGAAAAGTGAAATAGTAATGGGCCTTCTCTGCTCGCCTTTCTTGATAGAATCAAGCAGGAGCCTTTGCCAGTACATTTAACATATGTTACTTCTTCCAAATAGTCTGAAAATTTGGCATATTCTACATTCTTGAGGCACACAAATGGAATAAGGGGCACAATGCCAACAAAACCTAACTATATATAAAACATTCCTTTTTAGGTAAATGTGAGAGTTTTATGCCATACAATTTTACTTTGTGTTGTCCCTGCAAACTCCATACATTCCTGAAATCTCTTCCTATTTATGTATGTGTGACAGTTACCCATAAAAATAAAATTAAAAAGCTTTTTGTTATATTCATTATAGCCTTTATGCCTAGTCATCTCATCTCCTTTATAGTGCACTGAAAGCTGGAGCTTGGGAAGGGGCCTATTGTGGTCCAATCTATGAGCTTCAGAGTGAACTGGGTTTAAGGTTTTGTGAAAGAAAGAAAGAAAAAGAGAGAGATAGAGAGAGAAAGAAAGAAGGAAGAGAAGGAAAGAAGACAGAAAGAAAAGGAGAGAAAGGAAAGGAGAGAAAGACAGACAGCTCTTTCTCTTTAGAACAGCAACCCTGAGGTTCTTCCCCTCCCAGCTTGATTTTTTTGTCTTTTTTTCCAATTAAAGGGGCCATCCCTTGACTCACTTCTTAAAGAGGCCTATTCACTGAATGGGCATTACCTCACTCTAAGTGAGAACCTGAAAAGGCCCTAGCCTAAAAGGGCCAGGGTCTCCCACTGCATCCTGAGCCATCTCCAGTCATCCTGAAGAATATCTGGTCACTGGATCCAGATGGCTCTGGAGGAGAAAGTAAGGCTGGTGACCTTGCATAGTCCTCCCTCACTCAAATCAAAGTTAACTTCAAGTCATGTCATCGCTTCCCTGATGCCATGGTCCTCTTTGAAAACAAAGGACAAACACACAACAATAACTGAAAGCAGGACTTTGTCCACTCTCTGATTACATACATACATTTTTAGTGATTTCTTATGATTTACAGTTTCCCTTGTACTGTTTAGAGATGATTGTGCACTCAAAGCAGCCCCTGAAGCTGAGATGCAACAAAGTACGGATCGATTCTCTGCTGCTTATGTTAATTTTGGCCCAACAATTAACACCAAGAAAACGCAGGCGCTCCATCAGCCACCGCCACACCATCCACATGTGGAACCATCAGTTACAGCAAATGGAGAAGTTCTGAATGCAGTGGATAAGTTCACTTACTTTGGTAGTATACTTTCCAGGCATGTATACATTGATAATGAGGTTGACGCACACATTGCCAGAGCTAGCTCAGTGTTTGGGAGGCTCCAAAATAAAGTGCGGGAGAGAAGAGGTATTAGACTGACTACCAAACTGAAGGTCTACAGAGCTATTGTGCTGACCTCATTGTTGTATGCCTGTGAAACCTAGACAGTCTACTAGCACCATTCCAGGAAACTGAACTGCTTCCATTTGAATTGTCTTAGGAAGATTCTGAACATTACCTGGCAGGATAAGATACCGGACACTAAGGTCCTTTCTCGAACCAAACTGCCAAGCATTCAAACTCTACTTCAGAAAGTGCCAACTCCAGTGGGCTGGCCACGTTGTTTGAATACAAAACACATGCTTGCCAAAAAGACTATTTTATGGAGAACTCACACAGGGCAAGTGTTCACACGGTGGTCAGAAGAAGCGATACAAGGCACTCTCAAGGTCTCTCTTCAGAACTTTGGAATCGATTGTGTGACATGGGAGATACTAGCATAGAACCCAGCATGGCATGCCCACATCAGAAAAGGTGCTGTGCTCTATGAGCAAAGCAGAACTGAAACAGCTCAAAGGAAATGCAGGATGTTCAAATTTAGAGAATCCACTCAAATATTCACATGGACTATTTATGCCTGACTTGTGGTAGAGCATTCCAAGTTTGTATTGGTTTGATCAGCCACAGTGGGACACACTGTAACTTGACTCCAGCATAGTGATACCATTTTAGTCCTCTTCGGGAATGAAAGACAACAACCAACAAATCCGTTGGCAGTGATGAGACTGCTAAATGAAATAGAAAAAGAGAAGAAGAAAAGAGGTCCTAGGACAGAGTTTTGGGGAACATTCACAGCTGATGGATAGGACCAGGACAAAGATCCAGCAAAGGAGATTGTGGTGGAATGGTCAGAGAGGTTAGAAGAATCAGGAAACAGCCGTGTCACAAAAACCTAGGGAGAACAGAGTATTAAGGAGCAGAGGACGACTGACAGTGTCAAGTGCTGCAGAGAGGTCAAGGAAGATAAGGATTGAGACAAGGCCATTCGATTTGGCAATTAAGAGATCACTGAACTATCGAACTCAAGGACAGAAGAATTTATGAATAAACAAGAGACAGGGAACATTGTGAAGTATAAAACGGATAATTTTGATTATGTTAAATTAGAGAGCTTTTGTACAAATAAAACCAATATAGCCAAGATTAGAAGGAAAGCATAAAACTGAGAGGGCGGGGGGATTTTATAGACACGTTCTTAGATAAAGGTCTCATATCTCAAATATATAGAGAATTTTGTCAAATTTATAAGAATATGAGTCAATCCCCATATTAAAGGATGTGAACAGGTATTTTTGATGAAGAAACCAAAATTACATATAGTCATATGAAAATATCCTCTAAATCATTATTGATTAGAGAAATGCAAATTAAAATATCATCTCACACCCATCAGATTGGCTAAAATGATAGAAGGGGAAAATGACAAAAGCTGGAGAGGATATGGAAAAACTAGGACACTAATATAGTGTTTGTGAAACTATGAACTGATCCAACTGTTTTGGAGAGCAATCCGGAATTACACCCAAAGAATTATAAAACTGTGTACACCCTTTGGCCCAGCAATGCCAAGATCTCTTTCTCAAGGTGATCAGGGAAAAAGGAAAAGAATCTGTATGTTCTAAAATATGTATAGCAGCTCTCTTTGTGGTGGCAAAGAACTAGAAATTGAAGGGATGCCCATCAGTTGGGGAATGGCTAAAAAAGTTGTGGTATGATTATATACTACTGTGCTAAAAGAAATGAGTTGGTTGATTTTAGAAAAACATGGAAAGACTTGCATGAGATAATGAAGACTGAAATGAGCAGAACCAAGAGAATACTGTATACAGTAACAGTGATATCGTCTGAAGAACAATTGTGAACTAAGTTATTCTGAGTATAATAACTCAAATCATCTACAGAAGGACTGATGAAGAAAGATGTTATACACCTCCAGAGAAAGAACTGATAAACAGAAGAATAGTATGTGTGTAGACACACGTGCACGCGCATGCATGCACACACACACACACCAGTACCAATAAAAAGAACAAAAGAACAGAGAACAAAAGAAAACTTAGGAGGATGCACAGAAAAGCAGGGTAGTTTTGAAAATGATGTGCAGTATTTATTACGTAGTTTTTCAAAAGATGTGAATATTGTAAAATGGAGAGTTGTGGTTCCATACTGAATCCACTTTTTGTGTTGTATTGTGTACATGGAAATGCTTTTTTTTCTTTTTGTATAAGTTCAAAATGAATTTAAAAAAAAAAGGTTAAAAAATACCACTGGTAACTTTTTGTTTCACTTTATGAAGTCAAAAGGAAGAGAGCAGGAAGAAAATGGAGGCACCTACTGCAGACAGCTTTTTCAAGGATTTCACTGGCAAAAGGGAGGAAAGAGATATAGGATAATAGTCATTGGAGATAAATGAAGTAAGAATTTTTTTTAAAAAGATGGTGAAGACATAAGCACATTTGTAGACAACAGAGAAGCAGCCAGCTGACAGGGAGAAAATGAAGATTAGAGAGAGCAGGGATGACAAGAAGGGGCAATCTGTTGGAGAAGATGAAATGGAATAGAATCACAAAAATTCTGCTGAGACAAGTGCTATTATTAACCTCATTTTATAGATAAAGAAACTGAGAATGAGAAAGGTTAAGTGACTTGCTTGCGTCACAGAGCTAGCAAGGGTCTGAGGCAGGATCCAAATTCAAGTTTTCCTGACTAAGTCCAGTTGTCTTTCTACTATGCCAACTCACTTCCTTTTAATGCATATGAATGTTACGGAATATTATTGCAGAAATGACAAATATGGCAGATACAGGGCAACTAGGAAGACTTGTATAAACTGATACAGAGTGAAATTTACAAAATCACTATCACATGTAAGAATGTGGGGGAAAAGAACTTTCAACTGTACTTGTTTATTACAAGTGCTTCTATGGGAGGAAGGGAAAAGGTGAGCTATTGGTAGTGATAAAGATGTAAAAAAAAGAGAGTGAACAAAAAGAACATTTAAATATATAGAGAAAACTAAAAAGTTTGGAAGAGGACAATTTTATCATCACTATATTAAATTCAATACTTTTTAAAAACATCCTCTTTTTGCGAAGAAATCTAATATTGATGATTAAGTTCAAAATAAAATCAAATAATTAAAATAAAATACAAATTCAAAATGTTTACAAAACTCAGTAAAGTTAAAAGTCAATGAAATTATAAACATTTACTTTTAAAATTACTGTTTTTTACTCAATTATATACATTTGTAACTGTTTACTTTTTAATATTAGTAGATCTAAAACAGTAACTAGGAATGGGCACCTGTATTTATAATATTTGCTCCATTGGAGTCCTTTGTAAAAAAAAAAAGAAACTGTAAAATATGCTCTTTTAAAGCTATATCTTCACTTGTATGTATCAATATTTTCTGTATGGAAAGATGATGCCATACAAATATGAAATAATTTGGATTCTGGAATATTAAACCCACTACAATCCCTTTCAAAATATCATAATAGTTTACTAAATTTTATATTTGAATCTAATACAGGATTTGCATGCTTTTGCATTTCCCAAGAGTATAGGAATAGTATTTTTTGCCTTTCTCAAGGGTCTTTATACTTTAAAAAAAAAAATCCCCTGCAGTCTTTTAAGAAGAATCAGACTCAGGATTCCTAAGCACAATATTTTCCCAAGAGCTCTGCATCAAACAAAGCAAAACTACCTAAGTACCCGGTTTGCCTCTGATACCTATAGGAGCAATAGTGGCATATCTCTCTGAGTAGTAGACCCCATCCCCCATCCACCCTCATCTGCCCTTCCTCTATCAGCTCCTTCCCCCCATCCCCTGGCCAAAAAAACCTCAACCGTCCTTTTGATAAAGTCATATGGGAAGATAATATATACAAGCCTACCTATCTACATGCTGTCTTCCACTACAATGTAAAGTGTAAGTGCCTTGAAAGCAGGAACTATTTTTCCCCTTTCTTTGTATCCCTCACGCTTAGTATAATGCCTGGCATATAGTAAGTACATAATAAATGCTTACTGACTGACTAAAACTGATATCCTTTAATCAGAGTTCTACTCTTAACAAGAATGGAAGCTGAACTGGATGGTAGTGCTCTGGAATTAAAGAACACTGAAGTTCATTTCTACTTCTACTACCTATCTCTATAAAAAGGATATTGTATAGAAGGGAAAAGTGTTATTATTGGATTAAGTTTTGAGGAAAGAAAAGGTTAATATACAATATGTGACAATAAAGTGAAACACTGACAGATGAGTGGGAGTTAGTCTTGCCACTGGACTTCAATGACTGGAAGAGACTGAGGCTGACAACTGTGCAACTCTTCTTCACTTAAATCCAATTCATGTCCAAGTCAAGACATTGCCCCATTATGTCACTGGTCCTCTTTGAAAATGTTAGGATGAACAACAGCAGCTGTGTGACCTGGGGCAAGTCACTTAACCTGACACAATTTCCTTCTCTGTATGATAGGGTTAATCATACTGTCAGTATTTACCCTACAGGTTTGTTGTGAAAATCAAATGAGAACATTTATGCAGAATGCTTTACCTAGGAACCTATCTACACACTTGTCCTTTGCTTTCCCTTTCATATCGATAAAGCAAAATCTGTCATAAATTTCAACACTGTTCTAAGTTTACTTTCCTTTTTTATGGGTTTCCACTCTCTTCAACCCCTCTATGGAGGATCTTCCCTTACACTTCACCAAAAAAAAAAAGCCAAAACAAAAAACAATGAAAAAAAAAAACTCAACTAAGGCCATTCAACCAAGAACTCCCTCTTTTCCTCTCCTCATTTCACATTTCTGACATTATCTCCCACCACCTCTTCCTCATTCCAGTTTGATGATGAGGTGGTTGTTTTGTTTGTCAAGGTCAACCCCCCTACAATGACCTTTGATCCTATCCCTGTCATCTCTTGCACACTGCCCCCACCATCATTGTCATGCTCTCTTAATCCTTAATTCTTCCCGGTCTACCGGCTCCTTCCTCACAGCTACAAGTAGGCCTACGTCTCTCCCATGTTCATTTGATCCTACCATCCAGGTAAGCTATAATTCTGTAACTTTCCTCCCCTTTATGGCTAAACTCCTTTGAAAGTGGTGTACAATGAATACTACTACTTCCTCTTCTCTCTCTTCTAAACCCTCTTCAATTTGGCTTCCAGCTTCATCAGGTAACCAAAACTGCTTTCTCCAAAGTTACCAATGATCTCTTCTCAATCTTCATTTTTTTCAACCTCTGCATCATTTGTTAATTGCCTCCTTCTTCTTGATAAATTCTGAGTTTTCACGACTCTCTCTCTTGGTTTTCCTATCTAATGACATCTTTCTCCATGTCACATCTATGAACTGAAGTCCCCTAAAGCTGTTAAGGAACCTTTTTTACGTATTTTCTCACTTGGTAATCTCATCAGCTTCCATAGATCGAGCTTTAGTGTCTCACCTGAGCTCCAGTTCTGAATCATCAACTTCCTGCTGGACATTTTCAACTGAATATCCTCAAGGTATCTCAGACTCAACAAGTTTAAAACAGAATCCTTAATATTTTCTCCAAACCTTCCCCTCTTCCAAACTTCCCTATTATTGTTGATCAAGGTTCATATCTGGGTTCACAACTTTGCTGTCATCCTTGATTCTTTACTTTCATTCACCTGACCTATAAAATCAGTTGCCAAATCTTATTTTTTTTTTCCACATCTCTCCCATACATTCTCTTCTCTCCACTCATACAGTCACCACCCTAGTTAAGGTCCTTATCACCTCTTGCCTAGACTACTGCAGTAGCCTTCTAATTGGTCTCCCTGTCTCAAGTTTCCACCTATACTCCAATTCATCCTATACTCAACAGTCAAAGTGACTTTCCTAAGTGTAGATCTGGTAATGAGCCTCTCTGAACTTAGGCTGGTCTTTGGACAACATCACTAAGCTAGCACTAGAAGCCTTTCCAGATTCATTAGGACCTGCCAGAGCTTGTGCTATATACTTGCAGTCTTTGAGAACTCAGGATCACTTCTACTCCATGAAAAGGAATCAATCAGATGGGACTCTAGTGTAAAAAAAAATCTACTAGTTGAAAATATTCAACTTTTCCGAGGTTGTGAGATCTATACTAAAACTCTTCTGCATGTCCTTAGGTTTTGTATACCAATTGAACAAATTTAAATAATAACTAGAGCTTAAAAGTTTGCAAAAGCCTTTATAAATATTATCCCTCTTTTACAAATGATGAAACTGAGGCATCCAGTTTCCAGATCCATCTCTCTATCCACTACAATAGTGAGTTGGTTCTAATATGGATAGCATTACTATTTTCCCCATAAAACCTACTAAAGTTTCTCAAAGAATCCTGACGTTGTAAAGAATAAGCATCCCCTAAAAAGTCCAAATTTTATATACAAGTAGGTCCTGGTTAGTGAGAAGAATGAATCACAAAGTCATCCAGCCTTGAATTGGAAGATGAAGTAAATGAGCTTCTCACAAAAAATTTAGTTCCTTCTATTTAGAGAATAAAGAAGTTAGTTATGGTCTGGAGCTATTAGAGGTAGAAATGAAGCTTAAATCTTTGAAACTTTATGTAGCGTAACAATAAAATTTCTGAAAAAACTGTTAATTCTAACCCAATTTATAATATGTAAAGAAGCTATGATTTTTTCGGTGGTTGGGACCCGATTGCCTCCATTAACAATTATCTGAGACACCTAAGAGTTAAGTGACTTGCTCAGGGTCATGTTGCTAATTGTCAGAAGAGAAATTTGAACCAAGATCTTATTGATTCCAAACTAATGTTTTCCCCAACCCAGAATAAAAATAATCTTAACAAACAAAAATAAATGCTAAAAGTGAAGACTATACAGTTCATTAATGTGCAAAGGCTGCATCTAAAAATCCAATCTATACACACAAATCGAAACCAGAGCAGTTTGTGACAAAAGAAAAAAAAACACCTCTCATTTATGTAGTATTTTAAGGTTTGGAAGGTGGTTTTTTCCCCTAGTTCCAGAAGATTTCATTCAACAAATATTTATTAAGCATGCTCTAAAAGAAAAGTGTTGCAGGAGACACTGCTCCCTGAGAACTTATAGTTTAAAAGACAAGATATACGTACCAGGATAACTACAATATGAAACAGAATGTAAGTTGATTAGGAGAAGCACTAAGCAAGGAGAAATCTTGCCAAACTTTTGTAACTCTACTCAAAATAAGCATACACCAAACTTAACTGCTGAAAAGTTACTAAATGATGCTGTGGAAATAAAATAATCCTAAACCCAACCTAATCCTCAAATAAAATACTTCATTTAGTATTTAGGCTTTTCAGTGCTCTTTAGTCATTCCAAAATCAATCATTGATACGTTTAACTACACCTCTAATGTTCCATTTCTCTAAGGCAAACTTATTATCACCAAGTCTCTATGGACGTACGTCTTCATTTAATAAGATGGGGAACTTTTCCTTGTACAAGATAATAAAAATTCAGAACCATTTTCCCTAGGAATGTCTTCTTTCTTCGCTCTTTCTCCCCTTCTTCTCCCCGGCCCCAGCACGCCAGCATTTCACATTTCACGCTCTGCACAAAGTTCACCAAGTTAAAGGCTGTTACCCGGCGGCGGACCACCGCTAAGCTCTGGACATCGCTGGTCCAAGCCCGCGGTCCAGTTCATGCACAGACCCGCTACCTACCCCCGAAGCCGAAGACCGGTTGCCAAAGCGGGGGACGCGTGGCTCAGGGGGGAGGGGAGAGAGAGATTCCGCAGGTGAAGCAGAAGGAAACCGCAGCCCCGGCGGCGACAGCCAGAAAAGCAGCGAGGAGCCGGGAAGAAGGCGGAGAGACTCCGGGCGAGAGGAGCTCCCCGGATCAACGAGGAGGAGAGGGCAGCTCCGGGCAGCGATGGAAGCAGAGAGGAGGGAAGGCGGGGCCTGGCGGCGGGAAAGTCAAGCGGTCGGGGCGCTCTATGGGCCCGGGGATCCGCTGAGCCCCCACCCCCAACCCGAGACGAGAGCTCCCCGGGAGGCTTCGGTCGGCGCCGGACACCTCTCCGGCCCTCTCGGCCGCTACCTCTCGTCACAGCACCCGGCACGGCCCTGCTTCGCTCGTCCTAGCGCCTCGCTTTCGCTTGAACGCTCTTGGCCCACCACCCCCGGATCCCTCTCGGGCCCCGCCAGCCTCTGTCTACCCGTGCAGCAGCGCCGTTTCCCTCACCTCTCCACCGTCGCCGCAGCAGCCGCCGTCGTCGCCACCGCCACTACGGCGAGATCAGCTGATACACGAGCGCTGGGGGCGGGGCCTCGAGGGGAAGGGGCGGGGCTGGACAGAGCGCGAACCAGTCAATGCGGAGGGCCGAAATGTAAAAGAAGGGGGGGGAAAGAGCCTGTTAACGGAGCCGCGCTTGGGTCAAACTTAACAAATAGGCGTTGAGTTTGGTCCCGCCCATCCTTCTCTTCTTGCACTGGTTGGCTGATGCGGTGAGAGCGAGGGGAAAGACAGCCACTGAAGGGGAGCTGTTGGAATGGTGACGTATGGGTGTCGTCATTAGCATCCTAACGCCTTCTCTGCTTCCCAGGGTAACAGGTGCCGGGGTTTAGGGGAGGGGTCAGGAGAAAGCCTTGTTCTTGGCTGTTTATGTCGGATTCTGGTTTAAAACGACAAGCATCTGGTGGGTGTATCATTGTCATTAAACTTGTAGAGACAACATTTGCCTTCCCCGTGTTCCCCTGCACTCCCACACCTTCTCGCACACCTGGTGTCACATCCGCGCACATCTGATGACAATGTCATGTCCTGGGTGCGCAGAACCTCCAGCCGGCACACACTCAGTACTCCAACTAACCCGTTTTAGTGCTCCATTAGCTCTGTGCTATCAACCAACAAGTATTTATTATGAGCCTCACACGATGACAGTGCATTCCCATGACAGTGAGCTTCATATCTTGAGCACGCAGAACATCGAGCCAGCACACACTCAGTCCTGCGAGGGGATGAATTCAATCCAATCGTATCAATGTCCTATTGGGTGCGAGGCTCTGTGCAATCTATAATCAACACATATTTATTAAGGGCCTACTATGTGCCAGGTGCAGTGCCATGCTCTGAGGATACAAATTCAGAGAATGAAACAATCTCTACTCAAAGGAGTTTGCATTCTAGTGCTGGGCGAAGACCCATGGTCAGTCACCAAGGATCTTACAATTGAATACCTGGGCTATTCACTCAAGCTGTTTTCATTGAGATTTCCGTAGTGTGGTATATTAATTGATTGATTGAAAGAGCCCCGAATTTGGAGTTAATAGACTTGTATTCGAATCCCAGCTCTGCCACTTTATAATCTTATGGTTTCAGTCAACGAATAAATATTAAACGCTCACTATGTGCGTAGACAACACAGAGGAAGGTAAAAGGCAATTCTCTCGTTTGAGCCTCACAATAATCCTATGAGGAAGATACAAATATTAGCATCATTATTTGAGAAAACTGAGGGAAAAAAGTTAAACGATTTTCTGGAAATCAGCTAAAATTCCTGCTCTCAAGGAGTTCACCGTCTAACAGATGAGTCACCATGCAAACAAATATACACATAAAAGCTACATACAGGATGAATTTGAAATAATCAACAGAGAGAAGGCATTTGAATGAAGAACGGGGAAAGGCTTCCTAGAGAAGGTGGGATTTTAGCTGATGATTTTGAGAAAGTCACAACCTTTTTTCCCTCCCTCAGTTTTCACACTGTTAGAATAATGATGCTAACATTTGTATCTTCCTGACAGGGTTATTGTGTACATTTACAAATGTCGGCTATTATTACTTTCTGCCCATAGACATAGAGCAGCTAGCTAAAGGGCGGGGGGGAGAATGTAGCCCGGAATATATAATGAGCATTTGATAAATTATTATTATTGTTATATTGCTAGATGAATAATGTTTGTATCCATTTTTTTTTTACACTGAAGGAGTTCCATACTTAGCACAGAGCAGTAATCATGGCCTATGTTTAGGTAATGCTTTACATGCTTTTTCTTATTTAATCCCCTTAACAACCCTGTGAAGTAGTCAAGGAAGGTCTTATTATCCTTATTTTGCAGACGAGTCATACTGAGGTTAAGTAGCTTGCCCAGTGTAATACAGATAGTAATTAGAGGATAGGCCTCTGAACTCAGGTTTTTGGATTCCAGATTCACTCTACTTTTCATTACATCATTCAACTTTCATAAATATTAGTACATAAATATGATTACTAGTAGCCCTTCAATGTCGATCAAATGAAATAGCAAAAGTTTATTTCTTTAAATGTAGACAGTGTCCATTGAGTCCTATCATATGGTTCTTTTTTCCATTTCATTTTTTTTGTATTTTAATTAGATTTATTATTTTTAGTTTACAGCACTCGGTTCCACAAGTTTCTGAGTTCCAAATTTTCTTCCCCTTGCTCCCCTTTTCCCTCCACCCTAAGATGGTATGGAATCTGATATATGTTCTACATATACCTTCTCATTAAACTTATTTACCTAATAGTCAAGTTGCAAAGAATTATGACCAATGGAATGAATCATGAGAAAGAAGAAACAAAACCAAAAAAAAAAAAAGAGAGAGAGAGATCAAATAGTTTGCCTCAATCTGCATTCAGACTCTGTAGTTCTTTCTCTGGATGTAGATAGCTCTTTCCATCATGAGTCCTTTGGAGCTGTCTTTAAACCTTGTATTGTTGAGAAGAGCCAAGTCTATCAAAGTTAGTCATCACAGAAGCAATATGACTATGGTGGTGTACAATGTTCTCCTGGTTCTGCTCCCCTCACTCAGCATCAGATCATGTATGTCTTTCCAGATTATTATGAAGTCCGTATCATCCCCATTTCTTAGAGCACAATAGTATTCCATTACACTCATATACCACAACTTGTTTAGCCATTCCCCAATTGATGGACATCCCCTTGATTTCCAATTCTTTACTACCACAAAAAGAGCTGCTATAAATATTTTTGTACATACTGGTCCTTTCCTACCTCTGTGATCTCTTTGGTATACAGCCCTAAAAATGGTATTTCTGGGTCAAAGGGTATGCACATTTATAGCCGTTTGGGGATAGTTCCAAATTGCTCTCCAGAATGGTTGGATCAGTTCACAACTCCACCAACAATGTAACAGTGTTCCAACTTTCCTACATGCTTGCTAGCATTTATCATTTTCCTGTTTTGTCATGTTAGCCAATCTGACAGGAGAGATGTGGTACCTAAGAATTGTTTTGATTTGCATTTCTCTGATCAGTAGTGTTTTAGAGCATTTTTTCATATACCTATAGATATCTTTAATTCTTCCTCTGGAAACTGCCTGCTCATATCCTTTGATCATTTCTCAATTGGGGAATGACTATTATATAGTTCTTTAAATAATTTTTATCACATATGAAAACATAGGGAGAACAGCAAAATTATCACTTTCTTTCTGTAGAGGCAAGCCAGATTTGTGAATGGAGGAGATATAAAAAGAAGGGTTAGGCTATTGTCTTCCTGCTTCCTTTCGATATATGATTTAAACCAATAATCTGAAGCCTATTCACTGCCAACTCAAAGTCCTACAAGTGTAGCTACAATTACTTAAGCTACTTTTGTAGCCTTCATCCATGTATGGGCCCAGATGGATAGATTAGAAAAATTCTGAAATAGGCCAGCAAGGATGGCTATGTACAGATTTTGTAGAAGTCTTATGTATGGAAGTGACTGTGTAATATCTATATTAGGAATATAAAGACAAAAGTTAAATAGTCCCTGCTGTCAAGGAGCTTGCATTGTAATGGGAGTGATGACATGCATACATATAAGTATACACATAATATATACAAATAAATCCGTGGTAGCTATTGAAGGGAAGATACAAAGTAAGCTCTGAGAGCTATGGTGTAGCCCTGTTCTCTCTTCTGAGCTTTAGTTCCATGTTACCTTGTTGTTGTTGTCGAGTTGTGTCTGACTTTTCAAGACCCCGTTTGGGGTTTTCTTGGCAAAGATACTGGAATGATTTGCCATTTCTTTCTCTACATCATTTTACAGATGAGGAAATTGAGGCAAATAGATTAAGTGACTTCCCCAGGGTCATACAGCTACTAAGTGTCTAGGGCCAAATTTGAAGTCAGAAAAATGTGTCTTCCTGATTCCAAGCCAGGCACTCTATCCACTGCTCCACCTAATTGCCTAGCATCTCTTAAATATTTCAAAATGGATATCCTGAAGGCAGCCCAAATTCAAAATGTCACTTGAAAAAAAATTTTTTAATTGCATACAAAAAAAAAGACAAGGCAATTGGTCTATGAGCTCAATTGGAAGACAGTAGCTGATGCCAATAGCCCAAACAGAGGAACTGGCCTGTCTTCTAGTCTGAGATTGTCTGTGAGCAGTTTATAAAAACACAAAAAGCCCAAACCTTTGGACTGGCATTCCCTAAACTGAACTTTATACCACGATGGTAAATCTGATTGTGGGAAGAACAAGAAAGCCAGCTGAGACTTAGGGCCAAAGTATTGCTATAAGAATCTGATTACTTGGATGAGTTTCCTTTTGTATCTGAAATCTTCTGATTTGAGCAGTATTATAAACTTCTTGAGGTCTTAGGCATGGCCATGGCATCCATGTGGACAATGAAGACTTTGTGTCATAAAGTTATTACTGATGACAGTTTCCATATTTTCTGCAATGTGCCTGAGGTTATCACCACCTCTTCACAAAGGCAGAGATGGCATGATTATCATATGGGCCCATGACAGGAAGCTGTTAAAACTAGCCCAATGGATTCCAGAATCAGGATCCAATAGGATTCTGACAGGCTGGAACAATGGACTGAACTCAAAAGAGGCAACCCTGAGTCAAAAAATCAATTTCTCCAGTAGAGGATGAGGGGCATATGGTTATATAGTAATTCATTCATTTAAAACAACAATAATACATAACCTTGGAGGCTTTAGTTAACTCAAAGTCCATTATGAATTAATAATGTTAACAGTGTTGTCAAAGAATTGGGAGCCTAAGTTATATTACTAGAAGTATAGTGTTTAGAATGAGTAAGATGATTGGAATGCTGTGTTCTGTACTACTCAGACCCACATCTGACATATTGTGTTTGGTTTTGGGCATCACATTTTAAGAGGGGCATTAATGAGCCAGATCACATCCAGAGCAGAATAACTAGGGTGGTTAAAACAAACAAACAAAGAACTTGGAACTATTTCATATAGGAAGGTTTTAAGGGACTTGGGATAATTAGGGAAAGGGGAAGTGAATAAGTATTTATGTAACACCTACTATGTGCTAAGAGCTTTACAAATATTAGTTCATTTGATCCTCACAGCAATCTTCTGAGGTAGGTGTCATTATTATGCCCATTTTACAATTGGGGAAAACTGAGACAGAAGGTAAGGGACTTATCCAGGTTCACACTTAGTAAGTGTCTGAGGTTAGATTTGAACTCAGGTCTTCCTGACTCCAGGTCCAGTGATCTGTCCACTTTGCCACCTAGCTGTCTAGGTTGTTTATCTAGGACCAAGCAGGGAGACTTATTCATCCTAGGTCACACAGGTAGTGAGTGGAAGAGTCAAGATTTGAATCCAAGTCTTCTGGTTTCATACCTATTACATTTTTTATTACACCGTCTTTTCAGAAAGCTCATATATCCTCCTTCTAAACACACCCCAGCAGCAGCTAGTTCTTTTTTTCTTTATCATATTCAAATCCATCTTACAAATTAAAATTAAAAAATTAAAATAAAAAATAAAAAATTAATTTTACTGATGTATTATGTTTTTATCTTCTATTTTTTCATTCCTTTGGTTCTGTTTTATAATATCTTGATTTCTCCTCAAGTCACTAACTTCCACTTGCTCCAATCTCATTTTGTTTTTATTTTTTTATTTATTTTTTATTTTTTTAATATATTTTTTTTAAATTTATTTTTGACATGTTTGGTTTTCAGCATTGATTTTCACAGGCGTTTGAATTACAAATTTTCTCCCCATTTCCTCCCCCCCCCACTCCAAGATGGCGTACATTCTGGTTGCCCTGTTCCCCAGTCTGCCCTCCCCTCCGTCGCCCCATTCCCCTCCCATCCCCCTTTCCCTTCCTCTCT
>CM053626.1:66502173-66563723 GCA_028646595.1 Phalanger gymnotis | reverse complement strand
ACCCAGAGACCATCCAGGCTGTCCTGGGCTGGAGCCCTGCTTCCCTCTGCCACTTTGTGGGTTCTGCAGCTCTAGAATTGGTTCAGAGCCATTTTTTATAGGTTTTTGGAAGGATTTGGTGGGGAGCTCACACCAGTCACTGCTTTCCAGCTGCCATCTTGGCTCTGGCCCCAATGTATTATGTTTTTAATATCACCGAATTGCCCCTTATTCTTTATCCTTTCCCATCCCAGAAAGCCATCCATTATAACGAAATTTTTTAAAAGAGAAAAAAAAATCAGTAAGACCAATTAATGTGTTGAAAAATGACATATGCACTTGTTTTGTGAACTATTTAGTTTCTTTTTATAGTTGCATCCAAGCATGCAGACTCTTCATGTCTGACTTCCTGATGAACGTTGGTCCATGAGGTTTTCTTGACAAAGATACTGGAGTGGTTTGCCATTCCTTCTCTGTTGGCAAACAGAGGTTAAATGACTTGCCCAAGGTCACACAGGAAGCTTCTGAGACTGGATTTGAACTCAGGTCAGGTCTTCCTTACTCCAAGGCCAGCATTCTATGCACTGCACCACCTAGCTGCCTTTCTGTGAACTATAGATTAGTATTAATAAAAATGTTATTCTTGTGTTCTCAACTTTACAATTCCAAACCTTGCTCAGTAGTCATTATCATCCATTAGAACTATAACTAGGCTGGGGCAACAGGAATGGGGGAGGAATTCTTTTCCAAGGTTCTAATATGCCATCCCTGAGCCTTGCTACCTTCTACTATTCCTATGCCATGTGGCATGACCCTGCTCCCTTGTCCAGCACCCCTCACCCCAGATTGTATTGCAATAGTTCCCCTCTCTTCATTCCGATCTTCCCCTGGTGCCATATCCTGGACTTGCTGCCTTCTCTTCCCCTTCAAGAGCCAGAGAATCACGGGCTGAGGATTGTAGGCCATGACCTTGGGGTACAGGTCAGATTGTGGGTGATAGGCCTCCCCTTATCCTAGTGTTACTGTATCTGACTAGATCAGTGTCATGCTCCCAGGCCTAGGACAGCGCACCCTTCTGTCATGACAAGTGCCCCATTTTGGCCCATATTGAGACACCCCAGCTGAGGTGGGGTCTCGAGGCCTTGCCATATCCCAGGTGAGCTTATCTCAGGCCTGATGGTGGCAAGGAAGCCATCCTATGATCTCTATTTCACTTCCCCTTGGGGCAGTGTCCTGGGGTCTCTAGCCCAGGAGAGATCTTGTGACCCCAGCTCAATGGTCTCTCCACGGTTCTGTCCCCCACCCTAAATGAATTAGGTTCCAAAACTCCTAGTTATGGCTCTGACATACAAGCTTCCTCGTCTGCTCTGATTCAGATTACCCATGAAGGCAACACTTGTGGACTAAAATGTTAACTATTTCCCTCTTCTCCTATGCATAAAAGGGGATGGGGATGCTGGGGACACAGGGAAGCACTTCAAGAATCCGAGTCAATCCAACAAGTGCTGAACATGTGTTCAGCACTATTCTCAGGAATTTGCACATTATATAAGGTTACATCAGAGTATTCAGTTTTAGAATTGTGGTGAAGACTAAAACTGTCTCAGGCATATGCAGTATTCTTATCAAAGGATTAGTGGCTTTTGACCATGGTCACTTGGATCACTTTCAAGGCTCTCTGCCAGTCTCCTCACCCTTAAAATAGCCCAGTCACCTGATATTTAGTGAGGTAGCAGCTGAGCTTCTTCTTCAGCCCTTCTTCTTCCTCTTCTCCTCCTTTTCCTCCTCCTCCTCTTTCTCTTTCACCTCTTTCTCCTCCTCCTTGTCCTCCTTTCCCTCCTCCTCCTCCTCTTCCTACTTCTTCCCCTAAGAACTTATAACTGGAACCATTTTGGAAATTAAAAACTCAGAACAAGACTAGTGGGTATAACTTCAGTTCTCAAGCCCTGGGGCAATTGGTAAGGTAGATATGCGGTCACAAACTGATAGGGGCTACAGAAGTCATTTACTATGGTCTAACCCATCAAGAAGATCTAACCTATACATATCCTTTTAAACAATGATTTTTGTCCTCCAATATATTCAATAAAAAATAAATTCAACAGCAGCTAATTAAATACTATCTGTAAAACACGATGACTGGAAGAGTAACAACATGAAATAAAACAGGCCTTGCCCTCATAGACCTTACATTCTTTTAGGGACATATGATATATCCTCAAGTAATGATAATACAAAATAATACATGATTAATATCAGATATACTTGTTCAGCTTTGTGCTATCTATAAATTTGATAAGCATACTACCAATATATTCATGCAAGTCATTGATAAAAATGTTAAATAGAGCAAGGCCAGGGACATACACAACCCTGGACTAGATACCCCATTAGAGATCTTCTCTAGGATGAGAGTGGAGGTGAATTATGAGAAGCTAATGTCATAGAGACCACGCTGAGGAGATGAAGGATAGAGAGATGAAGAGATATGTCTCAAGAATGAGAAAGTAAGAGATAACAGAAATGCAATGATAGTAGAGAACGACGGGGCAGATAGTAGTATTGACTGATGAAAAAGACAATGAGAGAGGAAATCGTAAGATATATAATGGAGCAGGGTCCAAGACTAGTAATAAATGAAAATTGTATAACTGGACACACACTGTGTCTTTTTCTATGTATGTATATTATGTAGGTCACTCAAAGGGTGATGGAACAACAAAACCCAAGAGGGTAAAGGGACAGACTCACATAACAGTATGTAGTAAAGGGTAACAGATGGAAGGTCTCTGTGATGCACTAACAGCTATATAATGTTAAAAGACCAAGAGAGAGGTCTCCAGCATGTTAGGTGGATTCTCTTTGGAGGATCAGTAGAAGGACACAGGAAGGCATGGGTAAGTTTTGATTTAAATCACTGGAAGGAGATCTCCTGAAGCATGGAAGTGCATTGTAGCCCATGTAGTCTAACAGATGTTTTTGAGCTTTGACTTCTCCCATACTCCATCTGACTTAGGAACAGCATTCAGGCCCTCAGTTTTTCTAGTATATTTTCTTTTTATGTCAATTTTACCAATTCGAAAGATATTTCTGAATCTGAAGGCATTTCTCTATAATTATTAATGATTTAAAGTATTTTTTAAAATAAGGCTTTTGATAGCTTGAATTTTTTCCTCTAAAAACTGCCTGTTCATAGCCTTCAACCATTTGTCTTTTGGGGAATACCTTGTAGTGTTATAAATTTCATCTAGTTCTCTACATTTCTTAGAAATGAGTCTTTTATCAGAGAAAATTGTTACAAAGATTCCCCCCCATTATCTGCTTCTCTTCTAATTTTAACTGTATTGGGTTTATTTGTACAAAAACTTAAAATACTTTATAATCAAAATTGTCAATTTCACCTTTTGTAGTCTTTTCTAGAGCTTATTTAATCATGAACTCTTTTCCCTATCCGTAGATCTGACAGGTCTAATTTCTTTCTTGTTTCTTTAATTTGTTTACGATCCCACCCTTTATGTTTTAGTCACGTACTCATTTAAAGCTTATCTTGGCACGTATTGTGATATGTTGATCTATACCTAGTCTCTGCCAGAGGATTATCTAGTTTTCTCAGCAGTTTTTGTTGAATAGTGAGTTTTAACCTGAAAAGCTAGGATCTTTGGGTTTATCAAACACTAGGTTACTGTGTTCATTTGCTTCTGAATATTGTGTACTTAATCTGTTCGACCAATCAACCTCTCTGCTTTTTTGTCAGTGCCAAATTATTTTGATGATTGTTACTTTGAAATATAGTTTGACGTCTGGTACTCCTTCTTTCCCACTTTTTCCATCAGTTCCCTTGAGATTCTTGACTGATTGTTCCTACAGATGAAATTTGTTATTATTTTTTCTAGCTCTATAAAGTGATCCTTTAATAGGTCAATTGCTATGAAATTGATTAAGTAAATTAGCCTATGTAATATTTCCATTTTTAATACTGCTCTACCAACCCATCAACAATTAATATTTCTCTATTCATTTAGACCTATCTTTATTTGTGTACAAAGTGTTATGTACTTGTATTCCTATAATTTCTATGTGTGTCTTAGCAAGTAGTTTTCCAAGTATTTTGTATCATTAGTAGTTACTTTAAATGGTATTTTTCTTTTTATCCCTTCCTGGATTTTGTCTGGAATTTACACAAATGTGGATGATTTAAGTAAATTTGTTTTACATATTTTATTTTGTATATTGAAACTTTGCTAAAGTTGTTATTTATTTCAATCAGTTTTTTTTAGTTGGCTGTACTTTAAGTTAGTAGATCATCATACCATTTGCAAAAAGGAATAATTTAATTTCCTCTTTGTCTATGCTTTTTCTCTCAATCTCTTTTTCCTATATTTTTGCTATAGCTAGTATTTCTAACACTATATTGAACAGTAATAGTGATAATGTACTGTATTGCTTTACCTCTGTTCATATTAGAAAGGCTTTAGGTTCATGCCCACTACAGATAATGTTGGTCCTTGATTTTAGATAGATATTACTTATCATCTTAAAGAAATATCCATTTATTCCTATGCTTATTAGTATTTTAAGCAGGAATGGCTGTTGTATCTTGTCAATTTTTTTAATCCAATGATATAATTTTTGTTATAGAAATGGTCAATTACATTTATAGCTTTCCTATATTTCTGGTATAAATCTGACATGGTCATTATGACCTGGTCATAATCTGAGACTGGATTATTTAAATCCTATGTTTCTTGTTCAGTTAGTATGGAAATTTTATATCTGTAAATTTTCATCCATTTCATTAGTTTTGTTAGCACATAATTCAGCAACACAATTTTGGTTTCTTTTTCATGGGATATAAATTTAGCTTTTTCATTTTTTGATGTTGGTAATTAGTTTTTTCCTTATACTTATATACACATTTTTAAAAATTCCCATTCAGTAATCTCTAGAGGTCTATCATAGCTTATTTGTTTAAATTTGTATTTATATTCTAACTTGTTCTTGTTTATTTTTATTAGATATATCTAGATCTAAATGGGGGTGAATTAAGGACCCCCACTATTAAAGTTTTACCATCCATTTCTTCCTATAACTCATTTAACTTTTTCTTTAAGTATTTAGATGCTGTGCTATTTGCTACATATATATTTAGTACTGGTATTAATCAATTCACTGTCTATGGTACATTTTAGCAAAATGTTGTCTCCCTGTTTATCTCTTTTTGCTGTTGCCTTGTCTGAGGTAATGATTGCTATCCTTGCCTTTTTTTACTTCAGTTGAAATGTAGTAGATTTTCTCCAGCCCCCTTTTCATCTATGTAAATCTTTTATGTTTCAAATGTCTTTTGCGTAAATAATGTATTGTTACATTTTGCTGTCTAATCTGTTCTGCTATTTTCTTTTGTTTTATGGGTGAGCTCCTCCTGGCAGAATTCATAGTAATTATTATTAATTGTGTATTTGCCGTCATCCTTTTCTCTTATACTTTCCCTTCTAAGGCATACCTTGTTTTATTGTGCTTCGCTTTATTGCACTTCAGATACTGTGTTTTTTACAAACCGAAGGTTTGTGGCAACCCTGGATCCAACAAGTTTATCAGTGCCATTTTTCCAACAGTATGTGCTTACATTGTGTCTCTGTGACACATTTTGATAATTCTTACAATATTTCAAAAATTTTTAATGTTATTGTGTCTGTTATGGTGATCTGTGATCAGTGATATTTGATATTATTGTAATTGGTTCCACAGACCAGGCCCATATAAGATGGCAAACTTAATTGATAAATGTTGTGTGTATTCTAACTGTTCGACAACCAGCCATTCCCTGTCTCTTTCCCTCTCCTCAGGCCTCCCTATTTTCTAAGGCACCACAATGTTGAAATTAGACTAATTAATAACCCTACAATGGCCTCTAAATGTTCAAGTGAAAAGAATAGTCATTCAGTGTGGCAAACTTCATTGTTGTCTTATTTTAAGAAATTGCCATAGCTACTCCAACCTTCAACAACCACTACCCTGACCAGTCAGCAGCCATCAACATTGAGGCAAGACCCTCTACCAGCAAAATGATTATGATTCTCTGAAGGCTCAGATGATGGTTAGCACTTTTTAGCAATAAAATATTTATAATTTAAGGTATATACATTTTACTTAATAGACTACAGTATAGTGTAAACATAACTTTCATATGAGCTGGGAAAAAAAATTCATGTGACTCACTTTGCTTTATTGTGGTGTTCTGGAACCTAACCTGCAATGTTTCTGAGGTATGCCTGTGTTTGTTTCCCACCCCCTCTTTACGAAGAAGAAGAAAGGACTGTGCTCAGCATCAAAGCTCTAGGTTTGAAGCATTCTGCTTCTCCTCTACTGTTTTTCCTTTTCTTTATATTTTCTTTACCCTGCACCCAGTTATAGGATCTTATATGCCGCTAGTGAGTGTGGTGCTGAAATGGCCAGAGATGGCCAAATGCTGCGGAGAGTGAAAAGAAAAACACAAAACATGGGCCAGGCGGAAGAGTAAAGAACAGCTCCATTTATTTAACTGAGGGACAGGGCTTATATGCCTTTTAGGCAAGTGGAATCAACAAATCCATAGTGCGAGGCATTTGCATAGTGCATGACTTCCTCGTGCTTTTGTTCCCCTTTCGCCATAAACGATATTGTGTTAATAGCCCACAGGTGGTATTTAGCACGTGTGTGCCACGGGGTTTTTGGAGAGAGCATGTGTGTACTGAGGAGGCTTGAAGAGCCTTCATCCTGAGCAGCATGTGCATTCTGAGAGGAGGATGGAGAGCCGAGTTATCAGCCCAAGAGCAAGAACAGGCCTCTGGCCTGTATCTTATGCCAGAATGGACTTTCTCAGAACTGGCCCTCTACACTTACACCTTCCTTTCTTTTAAACCACCTTCCCAGAGCTTGAGACCTAATCTTTTCTATAATCTAACCTCTCTCTTATTCCCTCATTTCCTTTTTGCTCTTGCTTCCCTTTTGAATGAAAATATGTTTCTCTATCCAATTATATGTATATATTCTTCCCTCCTTTGAGCAATTCGGGCAAGAATGAGGTTCAAGTGATATCTGCTCCCCCATCCCTTCCTTCTTGTCTGTATTGTCTTCTATTTGCATGTCCAATTATGTGAGATGATTTTCTCTACTCTTTGACTCCCTTCTCACCTCCCAGCATATTCTTTTCACCCACCCTTTTCATTCTTTTTAAAAGATAATTAAAACATAGCAAAACCATTCAGAGGCTCTTTTGTCTTATTATATTCCCTGATGATAACAGGGTTCCGAGGAGATACATATATCATATCCTAATATTAGAATGTAAAAAGTTTATACGTGTTCAATTTCTTAGGATTCTTCTCTTAAGTTTACTTTTTTTATGTTTTTCCAATATTTGTATTTCAAAGTTTCTTCATTGCTCTTGTCCTTTCATCGAGAATGTTTGGAAATTCTTTGTAAGGTCTATTTTTTCCTCCCTAATAGTATACTGTTTTCCTCAGTTATTTTTGATTGTTAGCCTAGGTCTTTTGCCTTCTGAAATGTTGTATTCCAAGTTATTTGTTCATTTATCATGGTGGTTGCTAAAGCCTGTGTGATTCTGACTGTGCTTCCTCTGTACTTGAATTCTTTCTTTCTGGCTGCTCACAGTATTTTTAATTTGATCTGGAGGCTGTGGACATAATTCATAATATTCCTGAGAGTTTTCATTTTAGAATTTCATTCAGTAGGTGGTTAGTGGGTTCTCTCAATTTCTGCCTTATTTTTGAAGAAATCTGGGAAGTTTTCTTTATGATTTCTTGAAATATGATGACTATGACTGCACATGTACAATTTATATCAAATTGCTTGCCTTCTCAAGGAGGGGGAAGGAGGTTGAGGTAGGGACATAATTTGGAATTCAAAATTTTAAAAAATGAATGTTAAAATTGTTTTTTACATGCAATTAGGAAAAAACAAAACAAAAATTATCACACACCTCAAAGAAAGAAATGTAATGACTCTATTCTTTTTTTTGGTCATGACTTTCATGTAGGCTGATGATTCTGAAACTTTTTCTCCTCGATCTGTTTTACAGGTCAGTTGTATTTTCTTAAGTGATACCTTATGTTTTCTTCTATTTTTCAATCTTTTAACTTTGTTTTAATATTTATTGTTATCTCATGTAGTCATTGCTTCTGTTTGGTCTATTCTAATTTTAAGAGAGATTGTTTCTTGGGTGAAGTTTTTATCTCTTATTCTAAGCTTTCAATTCTCTTTCCATTCTTTCTTCCATAGTTCTCATTTCTTTTTCAATTTTTTTCTCTCTTGTGCTCTCATTTCATTTAAAAAATAATTTTAAACCTCTTTTAAAAACTTTTCCTTCATCTCTTCCAGGAATTCTAGTTGAACTTGTATGTCATCTGTGTTTTCCTTTGAGGCTTTGCTTGTAGATGTTTGGGAGTCATTCTCTTCTGGTATTGTTTCTTGGGCATTCCCATCTTCTTAATAGCTCTTTATGAGGGAGATTCTTTTTGTTTGTTCATTCCTATGTTTGTTCATTCCTATGACCTATTTCCTGACTATGGACTTTGTATCAGGTCTGGGCTTGGCACATTTCTGGAGGGAATTTCTGGTCTGAGCTTGTGTACTCTTGGGGTTCTTCTGCTGCTTTCTTATAATATTGAGTGTTATGTTATAGGATCTTGGGGTGTTTTGTGGCAGTCCTTTGGCATAAGGGAGCCCCTCCTAGGAAGACACTAAGTTTCCCTATTGACTCTTGATTTCTAAAGTCCTTGTCCAGGGATCCAGTTTATATCTAAGGAAAGACTCATGGGCCAGTTAGAGACATGGGACAAACAAACCCTTTAAGGAGTTTGAATGCTGTAAACAATATGTAATAACACTGGGGAGCAGTTCATTGGAGAGTTTTATTGGCCAGTGATAGGGAAGAGTGGGAGAGTGGGAGAGGGAGAAGGAGTAATGAAGGAGACCTGAAATACAACTCAGACATACAAACTAACCTAGAGTAAAATTCACATAAGGGTGGTATTGTATTGGGTGAAGGGCACAGAGACACAGGTCCATTCATCTGGGAGAGTTTGCTTCTGTGGGAGTGGCATGTTCCCAGAGAGGGGAGATACGTTTCTGGGGAGGGAAGGTATGTTCCCAGGGAGTGGAGGTGTGCTCCAAAGTATCCTTCTGAGAGTGGGATACTTAGGCTTTGATTTTGGTGGCTGCTTGGAGCTCGCTGATTTGCATGTCAAGGATTTTTGAGGCACTCAGGTGCAAGGAGGAAAGACAAATTGGTGGTTGCCAAGATATTATTTTTGGGCACATGGCTATATTAGCCTTAAAAATAATGCTTCACATGGTGAACCCTTGGCTAGACTCTATGGTCACCTGGGCAGGAAAAATGACTCACTGTGACTTTTTTTTGGATTTCCTGGTCAGGACTGGAATATTTTCTAGATTTTTGTGGAGGAGTTGTGTTAGGGAGACAGGCTTACCTCCTCCTGGTATTCTATCATCTTGTCTCTGCTCCTTTACAGCCACTGGTTACTTTTTTGGAAAGTATGACATTTTCACACAGCAAATATAAAGCCAGACTCAACCTCATAGCTAAGCATACCTAGGTAAGTTCTGCCTTTAACACATACTGGCTATGTGACCTTGGGTAAGTCACTTAACTTCTCAGTGCTCTAGGCTAGAGGTATAAGACATAGAGCAATATAATTGGGAAATATTTAACAAAATAAATAAAAACACAAGAGATTTGTTTTCTAAGTCAAGATGCTGCCCATATGTATACATGGATGCATGGATGAGTGGTCCTATTTCTATTTGAGCCTGACACCGCAGGTCTAGGCAACTTTCTAAGACTATAAGTTGCAGAGAAGGTGCAACCTGAATTTACAGAAGGAGTTTCCTCACCTGGGAGTTGCCTATACCATTGAAATCACAGGTCCTGGAACTTTCGTTTCTGCCTACATCTTAGACAAAGGCAGTGGTGGAATATAAGTGTAGTAGTGGAATCTATGGGTCAACGCATACAAACAGTTTAGTCACCTTTTTTGAATATTTCCAAATTGATTTCCAGAATGTTTGGATTAATTAACAATGCCGATCACTAATATTCTAGTGTACCTTTCCATAGGCTCTTCAACATTTATTGTTTCTGTTTTCTGTTACCTTTTTCAATTTGTTGGGTGTGAGTTGTTTTATTTTCACAGTCATTGATAGCTTACAATTTCTTCTGAAAACTCTTTATATATTTTTACCCACTTATCTATTTGGGGAAGGGATGTACATAGTAGGAGCTTAATAAAAGTTTGTTGATTGAAAAAATAGACCTAAATAAAGGTTAAATAACTTGGCTTAAGTCTCACAGAAAGGCAATCAATGATATTGCTGGAAACAAAACCCAGGCGTTCAACAGCCACAGTGTCTCTTCTGCCTTGTTTAGAATTCACTGTTCATGAGGTCTGTAACTCTAAATAGGTTCACAGAAGCTTTGATTATACTGCTATTTTTCTCCAGGGCTTGACATTTCTGTAGGTAAGGATTAATGGAATACAATTCTTCTTAGGATCCTTAGGAATGCTGAGACCATCAAATATTTTTGTCAAAATTAAAAATATATGCCATATCTAACTTATTTTGAAAGTCCTAGTTTTCCAGGTATTCAAAGACAATTTTTACTCTGTGCCTTTTCCATGACCCAACTGTTAAAGTGGCAAGAGCAGTTTACACTTTTGGCAGTCTAATCAAGTCGACAGGCATTTATTATGTGCCTACTATGTGCTAAGGGTTGGTCTCGTCTTTTTCCTTATTGAACTAGACCGCATTTTTAATCTCATCTTAGTAAAAGGTATGTGGACAGTGAAGGGGGCAAGAAAAACCTGTACTTATGTAAAAAGATGCTGAAATTTAAAAAAAAAAGTGACTCCCAGCTGTCATTGACAGAAGGGAGATCTTTAATATGCAGTTCAGCTGTATGTATGCATGAAGGCAGTGACCTCAGAAGAGAGCCAAGGAGCTGGCTTTGATGATGTATGGTTACCTTTTTTGAATAATTTAAATAGAAGCACTCCTACTCATCTCATGCCACAAAATAATTAGTGGATTGAATGAGTAATCACCAGATGCAAGAAAGCAGATCCTGACTGTTATTTTTAGAAGGATAGAACATATGGCAGTCTAAATGAGAGTGACTGAAATTTATATTCATGAGTCCTGTAATATAAGTACTTGTGTATATGACTGCTTATAGAAAACACTTTAAATTTAAAGGAAAATATTCACTTTTTGCTTTGAAACCATTTTCCTTCCCCTTCTGAGTTGTTTTGATATAGTAGGTGCCTTTCCTCTTTAGAATTTCCCCTTACACACAGATCAGATCCTCTGTGCAAAATTCTTCGATATCTCCCTCCTGCCTACTGAGTCAAGTACTAAGTTCTTAACCTGGCATTCAAGGACATTGAAAATCTGGCCCAATCCTACCTTTTTCAGCTTTCTTATACTCTTCTCTGCTTCCACATAGGAAATGGCTGTGTGTACGTCCCCAGAAGACAATTTGTGTGGTAACAGAAAGAGCTGTCCAGTTGTAATGAATATGTAGGAAGCTAGAGGGCAGGGCCAATTTCATACGGTGAGGCATAAAGAGACACACTCCAACAGAAAATTTGAATTCAGCAAATTGAGGATTCTTGTCACAGAACTCAGAACATTCCTACTATCCAGATATCACAACCTGAAGACTCACCCTAGATTTTGACTTTTCATTTGTCCCCATTCTGATCATATTTTTAATTCTAGTACTTAATCCTGCTTCTGATCATTTCTGGGCCTGTAACTTTTCCCTTCCAATAGTTTTTATAATTTTTTTCCAATTTACTGGGCGTGAAGTGAAATCTCAGGGTTGTTCTGATTTACATTTCTCTTATTAATAGTAATTTGAGCATTCTTTGACTTGATTGTTAATAGTTCACAATTCTTCTTTCAAGAACTATCTGTTCATATCCTTTGATATCTATTAGAGAATGGCTTTTGATCGTATGTGTTTCTTTTAGGTGTCTTTATGTCTTAGATACAAAATCCTTATTAGAAGATATTTGATAGAAAGATATTTTTTTCCCACAAGGTGCCATTGGGAAGACTTTCCTCATTCCTCTCATCCGGCTGCCCCTTCAGACCATGAATAATATTTTGGTTTTACCTCTCTTATAAATTTATGTCTGATTTGGTATAATAGTGTGTGTGTACGTGTGTGTGTGTGTGTGTGTGTGTGTGTGTGTGTGTATCATATTCTTCTGCTAGATACGTAAGGACTGGACCATCTTTTATTTACTCTTTATAGTTCTTCTGGCATCTAGCGTAGTTTTTGGCATATGGTAAGGGATCAATACATATTCGTTAAATTACATTATATTAGTTTTGTTGAGAAAGTCTTTCCACTGACATAACCTTTCTATCTCACCAAGCTGCCCTCTGGACTTCTCCACCACATCCCAGAAACCTCTAAATCCTAGAAGATTACTTCATCCCTGAAATTCACACTGCAGAATTGTCCTCTGCTCACCCCATCCCCTCTTCCTGGGTATCACTCTTGTATTAGATGGTTCCTCCCAGTACCTTCAGTTAAGGTAAGCACCCAGGCCAACAATTTTTTTTTTCATTTCTCACCAGGATGCCCCACCATGCCGTGTGTGGGGTACCTTCTCTACCTTCCCCACTTCAGTTTCCTTTTATGTATTTTCTTCTCCATTAGAATGTAAGCTCCTGAAGGTAGGGACTGTCTTTCCTTTTTCTTATATTTGTGTTTCCAGAATTTAGCATAGTTCCTGACACTTAGTAAGCACTTAACATGTGCTTCAATGAGCATTGTTTCAAGTGAGCTCTTACTTCTACTGAAAAAAAAAATAGTAATAAATTTGTTTCAACACAGAAAATACTCCCAACAAATACCCCAACAAACTGATTTACACGGAATACCCCAACAAACTGATTTACACAGAATACTCTCTTTTAAATACTATTTCCCCCCAATTACATGTAAAGACAATTTTTAACATTTATTTTTTAAATAAAATTTTGAGTTTCAAATTTTCTCTCCCTCCTTCCCCTCCTCTCTAAGATGGTAAGCAATTTGGTATAGGTTATATATGTGCAATAATGTAAAACATATTTCCATATTAGTCATGTTGTGAAAGGAACAGAGCAAAAGGAAAAAAAACTACCAAAAAATTAGAGCAAGTAAAATAGTATGTTTTGATCTGCATTCAGACCCCATCAGTTCTTTCTCTGGATGTGGATAGCACTTTCTACATGGTATATTCTCCAGCAAAAAATTGGTTTGCTATTTTCCATTTCCTTCTCTAGCACATTTCATAGATGAGGAAACCGAAGCAAACAAGATTTAGTGATTTGCCTAGAGTCACACAGCTAGTAAGTGTCTGATGCTGGATTTGAACTCGAGTCTTGCTGACTCCGGGACAGGTGCTCTATCCACTGTACCATCTAACTGCCCCTGTTAGGAACTTAAAACAACATATTTCCCAGTACAGTTAATGTTATAAAAAATATTTCATAACATTATATGTTATGGGTTGGCTTCCTAACCTAGCCCACAAAAACCTATATAATTTGCACAAAATAATAGAAAGCAATACTATGGCAATACTAATAACTTTTAACATTTTTTCTATTTTGTTTAGTTTATCATTGCTCTTGAACACTGATGTTTGACAAAAAAAGGTTTGGTTGTAGGAGAATGAGAAAAATGAAAGTGAAAACTCTGAAAGGCATTTCTTAGCACTCTTAAGGATAATTTTTTTTTTTTGGTTCGTACGTTGAGGAGATAGAGGAGAGGGGAGAAATTTTAATAAAGAGAATGTGGATGGGTGTGAGAGAATTCTTGCAGGAAAATTAACAGAACTGAGTGGTGAAAGACACAGAAAAGGAGGGAAGCATCGTATGTGCAAGATCTCCCTTTAAGGAAAGGAAGGAGGTTGTGGCAAAGAGACTTAGAGTTACAGGGGTATGCTGGAGCTAGCTTGTACTGGCTCATGAGAGCTGATTGTTAAAATATATTTTAGTGTGAGCGGTTACATCTTGGAAATTGACAAATGCTATAAACTAGGGCTTAATTTATTGTTTTGTTGATGACCTACACTTAAGAAAGTGATACAGAAAATGTTAATAACAGATATTGAGCTAAAAAGGGTTACATCTGCATTTTTTTTGGAGAGCTGATTATTGTTAAACATTTGCAAGTTCTTGGAAACTGTTCCCTAATCTGGTCATCAAGTAGCAGTGTTAGCCCAGGCCAGTGTGGTTGCTTTACAGATGTACAATTCTCACAGTTTTAGAGTCAAACTAGTTCAACCCATGCCTAATGGAAAATCCCTTTTACTTCATCTCTGTTCATTCTTCAGTTGAAGACTTCTAGTAAGGGGGAGTCTACTACTCTTATAAAATATAGTCTACTTTGCTTTTTTGGATAGTTTTAGCTATTAGAAACATACTCATTCTATTAATAGAAAAACCGCCTCTTTATAATTTCTACCTTCCCCACTCACAGGTCCACAATGTTTATGGACTTCTTTTCCCCCACCGCTGCTTATAGAACATTCCTTTAACTAAGTAGTTCCTGCCCTTTGAATATCATTTAAAAAATTTCACAAATGATAATATGATGGTGGTACTATAAACACTCTTGGCTTACAAAAATATATGATGATAAAAAGCTATGACGAATTAAATAATGCTTTTAAAATTAGCTTGCATTTTATTAATCACGCCAACACCTACATACATTTGAAAACCATAATATGCATCCAAGATATTTATACAATCTAAAGAAGGTACTAGGTTGTTGGGAATTCTACTTTAATGAAAGTCTATTGTCAGCTTCCTTAGCTCATTTGATTAGTCAAAGTTGCTAATGAGGTCAAGAGCACAACTTTGAAAACAGGGAGAAAAAGTCCTATTCCACAGACAAATCATCTTAAAGTATGTACTCTTTGTTGGTCACATGACAGAATTGGTGAAAAAGTGCAGATGAGTAAGAGCAAAGATACGGTCACTAGTGGGCCAACGAGGCAAAGCTGGATTCTCCTGCTTTCCCACATAATTCCCACTTTCTAAGAAGTATAGTTTCCCTGCCATGAAAGGCATGGAGGATCTATGCCTACAACTTGTGCTCGATATGGAGGGTTTATGTACTTGTCTCTTTCCCCAATATCATTTTGGAAAGGGGTCACAGAGATAAGATCACAGAGTCAGAGCTGGAATGGACCTTAGAGGTCATCTAGTCTGACTCTCTTGTTTGGCATGCCACTTTCTTGGCTTCCATAATTGCCTTCCTCTCTACTCCGTCTTTTGTCATCATCCTTGGGACTTCAATATTGATGTTGATAACCCCTCTAAGATCCTGGCTACAAAACTCCTATTATCTCCAGGATCAAATACTAAAACCTCTGCTTGGTGTTCTAAACCATTTGCCTCAGTTTCCTCATCTGTAAAGTGGGGATAATAAAAACACCTACCTCCCAGGATTGTTGTGAGGATCAAATGAGATAATATTTGCAAAGTACTTAGCACAAAGTAGGTGCTACATAAATGCTATTATTATTATTATTATTTATTTCTTCTGCATATTGGATTCACTTCCCTTCATATACTGCCACAGAAAGAGGGATAAAAATGTAGAATGACCAGTGGGGAGGAAACTGAGGCAAAGTGCACCTAACCCCAATTATGTGTATGAGACATTTGTAAGTCAGGTGTTTGTAACTTTGGGCTGGCGGTATTTTAATTTGTATATGTACCTGTGGAAAAGCAGTATGGTCTAATGGATTGAGAGCCAGCCTTAGAACTTAGAAGCCCTGGGTGAAGTCTCACCTTTGGCCCACGCTGGCTGAGTGTCTCTGGATCCTTCTGATCCCCAGCTGTCTCTCTGCAAAGCACGCATCATGATCCTCACTGGTGAGAAGAAAATTCTCAGTGGGAGTTCCCTATACCAATGAAATGACAGGTCAGGCTCCCCAAATTTGAATGTAATTAATATAATGTTTTAAAAACTCTCATAAATCAGGCACATTTTTAGTATGGCAGGCAGTGTTTCACTCCAAGAAGAAAGGCAGCATCTGACCAGCACACTTGGAGGCTGGAGGAGTCCAATTTGACACAGCAGAAATCATTGGTGTACTCCTGCAGGACAGGAGGGCTAGGTGAATTCCTGTGCATTTCAACAGGAAATAATAATGAAGTACTTTATAATAATAGCTAGCATTTATAAAGCACCTGTTATGAGGCAGGTACTATGCTAAGTGCCTTACTATTAATGTCTTATTTGATCTTTAATATCATAACATAATCATAAACATCCCCATTTTACAGATGTGAATATTGAGGCAAATAGAGGTTAAGTGACTTGCCCAGAGTCACACAGCTAGCAAATGTCTAAGATTGAACTTGAACTCAGGTTCCTGACTCCAAGACTAATGCTCTATCTACTGTACTACCTGTCTGCTAAGTTTCATAAAATTAAATGGTATTTTTCTTTAGCCAACAGCCTAAGACAGAGGACTTTTTTTGGTAATGAATTACAGCCCAGTAAACAAACTCTAGTGTTCTGTGTTGTAGTATTAGATGTATTTTAGAAAAGACTGACACATATAGGATCCAGGAATCTCCTCTTTCCTTCAATCTCAGCAATGTATGTATGTTCCCTTGTGCAGAAGGGAAAAGAGAGCACATTATTTCACATTATACAATCAGTAAACTCTCTTAGTACTAAGAGCTAATTTTCTCTTTCACATAAGGCTGTTATAGAGATATGTTGAACTGCCATTAATTTGTGAAAAAGAAAATAATAATTTCTTCCACAGGACCTGTTATGAGTTGGCAATACCTTGGGGCAACTTGAGCTGTACAACCCTGAAGGAGACCTGGGCCAGACTGGAGAAAAGGAGGAACTTGACACTGAGCCAGTAATCAATCAATAAACATTTATTAAGTGCTTGCAATACGCCAGACATTGTGGGAAGACAAAGATGCAAACATCCCTAGCCTACAGGCTCTTAGAATCTACCTGGGGGAATGAGATTAGAGAAGATGGCGGACTGACCAAGCTACACTCCCCCAATATTCCCCTCTAAACAGCTTTAAAACAACTACTCAAATCAAATTTTGGAGTGGCAGAGTCAGCAGAATGTCAGAGTGAGACATTTTTCCCAGCCTAAGAAAACATAGGTTGGCAGGAGAGGTCTATGACACCTGGCTGGCCCAAAGCCTGGCAGCAGCACCAGTATGGGGCCTTGGAGGCAGCTCTGAGAGCAAGGTGGAGCAGCAGCCTAGGGAGGTCTCAGTCCAGAGATGCTAAGGGGGTAGAAAAACTGGTCAGAGAGAAATTACAGGGGACCCTTTGCTGGCACTAGGTTGTAGCTGATGCTTATCAGTAACTCTGTCACCCATACAAAGTTCTGGGTTGCAGTTTTAGGGCAGGCAAGTCACAAGGGAGCAAGGGTCCTGGCTGCAGTTTCAAGGCAGACAGGAATACTAACACTTGTGGCTTCAGGAGAGCAGGGGACCTGGTCACAGTCCCAGGGATGAGAGAAGCACTAGTACTTGTAGCTGCAGGGAGTAGGGGACCTTCCTGGACCAGAGTGCAGATCAGTGATTACACCTTTCCTCAGATCACACCACGTTGGAGGCAATGAAAAATTACAGACCCCCAGAACTATCTCTGAAAAGAGCAGCACAAAAAAAGCCTGAAGCTTGGAGCAGTGTCTCTCTACCCCCAGGTGAGCAGAGCCAAACTTTAACATCAAGTTTAAAGTCAAGAAATAGGCCAGAAAAATGAGAAAACAATAAAAAAGGAACTTGACCATAAAATTTTACTATGGTGGTAGAGAAGACCAAGACATAAACTCAGAAGATGACAATGTAGAAATAGCTACAAGCAAAGCCTCAAAGAAAAATGCTAATCGAACCCAAGCCCAACTTCCTGAAAGTGTTAAAGAAAGCAACAAGAGTGCTAGAGATAAAAATAAGAAAAGAAATCAAAGTGATGCAGGGAAATTATGAAACAACAATTCAATTAAGAGCTGGGTAAAAGAGGCATATATATATATATATATGAATATATATGTAATGTATACAAATATGTATGTATGTATGTATGTAAAAATTCTTTAAAGAGCAGAATTGGCCAAATGGAAAAAGAGATACAAAAGTTCAATGAAGAAAGTCAGTCCTTAAAAATTAGAATTGGGAAAGTGAAAGCTAATGACACTATAAGACATCAAGAAACAATAAAATGATGTCAAGAGAATGAAAAAAATAGAAAAACAAGTGAAATATTTCATTGGAAACGACTATCCTGGAAAATAGTTCCAGGAGAGATAATTTAAGAATTATTGGACTGCATGAAAACCATGATCGAAGAAAGAGCCTAGACATCACATTTCAAGAAATTATCAAGGAAAACTGCCATGATATCTTCAATCCAGAGAGTGAAATAGAAATTAAAAGAACCTACTGATGACATCCTGAAAGAGATCCCAAAATGAAGACTCCCAGGAATATTATAGCCAAATTCTAGAAATTCCAGGTCAAGGAGAAAATATTGTGAGAGCCAGAAAGAAACAACTTAAATGTTGTGAAGCTACAGTCAGGATCACACAAGATTCAGGAGCTTCTACATTAAAAGAGCAAAGGGCTTAGAATATGATATTCCAGAAGTAGAGGATCTATCCTCTATCCTCGATTGGAGAGAGACTTGAGGCAGGGAGATCGAATAGAAAGTTATTGCAATAATTTTGGCAAAAAAATGAAGAGGACCTGAAATAAGGTGGAACTATGTGAATGGAGAAAGGAGGTGAAGAGATTTTGAGGAAGTAGAAATAAGATTTGACAACTAAATGTATGTATTGGGTGAATGGGAGTGAGAAGTCAAGAGTCCTCTTATTTAACCAACATGTACTTTTCTCAGTCAATAAGATTGTTTTATTTGGCATGATAACAAGATTCTTCTTCAGAAGGTCATTCTTACAGTTAAGTCTCCTTATCTGTTCACGAGATGCCTTATCTGACCTGACAGTGCTTTCAGTACTAAAACATGGGCTTTGGTTGCACTTTTTCTTTGTATCCTGAGTCCTTAGCAATATGCTGGATGCATACTAAGTGCAAATTGATTGGTTAATTGATTGCTGGATTGTCTCAGTGATATATAATATTATATTTGTCTTTAACTGTCCTGATGCACAATAGGTCAATAACATTTTTAAAGGCAAAGTCAGATTGTAGGGAAAGTCTAGACAAGAGTCTGGGATTGAGAACAACATCATGGACCATCAGTGTTGCGGCTGAAGACTTGAGTCTGGCAGCTTAAATATAAAGCACTTAATCCAAATCAACAAATATTTATTGAGCACCTACTATGTACAAAGCACTACATTATATGGTGAACACATAAAAGCAAAAAGAGAAGCAATCCTTATTCCTCAGGAGCTAATATGTTATAGGAGGTATACAATACATACATAGATAAGCAATGTATGGCTTTAAATAGCATTAACACCAGCCATAGGGGAATGCTGTTCTAACTATAATGTCTGATGTTGACTCTAAAGAGGAGATGAGAAAATACTTTTCCTCCCTTCATTGAAGAGGATGGAGGATAAGGATCAAGTGTGGAACATGGACTATACTGGTTGACTATACTGGCTTTTCTCTTCTTTCATTTTTATTCTTTGTTACAAGGGATAGATCTATAGGTAAGAGAGAGGAATATATGTGGAAATGAAGATGATGTAAATATGAAAGCTATCCATGTATCCATGGAGGGCTTAGTAGGAGAGATGGTACCTGGACTGAACCTTGAAGAAAGAGAAGGTATTCTGAGAATTGAAGATGGATGCATATTAGGCCTATGGAGGATGGCTTGTACAAATGTGAGGTAGAGGGAGATAGAATGTTGAATTAGGGAAGAGCTAACCAATAATCTAGTTTGGGTAGAGCATAGAGTACACAGAGGGAAGAAATAGAAAATAAGGCTGGAGTTGTAGGTTAGTGCCAGATTGTGAAGGGTTTTAAATGTCAATCTGAGAAGTTTGTGTTTTAACCTAGAGTTAACAGGCAGTTATTGAATGGAATATTATCATGGCAGCTGTGTGGAGGATGGATCGACAAGAACTAGAAACAGAAAGAGCGACTAGGAGGTAATTATGAGAGAGAGAGACAGAGAGAGAGAAAGAGAGAGAGAGAGACATGCAGCAGAGAGACAGAGACAGAGAGAGACAGAGACAGAGAGAGATGGCCAGGGCCTGAACTAGAATGATGATTGCGTCAATATAAGGAAGAGGAGAAATGACAGAGATTTTATGGTTAATGGGAAAGACTTGGAGAAAAGGGAAATTGAAGAGTTGAGGATGATTTCAGGGTTATGAACATGCATTACTGGAAGGGTGGTGGTATTCTCTGAAATAAGGAAATTTGAAGGAAGAGTAGGTTTGAGAGGAAGGCGATGAGTTTTATTTTGGTCATTTTGAGTTTGAGCTGCTGATGGGATATCCAAGTGGTCATGTCTAACAGATTCCAGGACTGGAGTTCAAAAAAGAGATAGGGATGAATATATAGATTTGGGAATCATCTATATAGGGGAGGGAGCAAAGAGAGAAAAGAAGAGTTGGATCCAAGAGAGAGCCTTGAGGGATGCCCATGGTTAGGAGGTGAGATGGTGATCACTAAAGCAGACACAGTGTGCAATCAGATCTAAAGGAAAAAAAACTAGGAGAGCTTAGCTTGATGAAGGACAAGAGAAGGAGAGAACATCCAGGAGGGGTTGGTTCATAGTGTCTAAAAAGAGGTTAAAAAAAAAAGGTTGATATCTCAGAAAAAAGCCCGTCAGATTTAGTAGTGAAGAAACCATTGGTAATCTTTGAGAGAGAAGTTTCAGTAAAGTGCTTGGATGTGAAGCCAGATTGCAAAGGGTAGAGGGGTGAGTGAGTCATGAGGAAGAGCAGGTACACAGAATAGTCAGTTCTTTCTAGAAGAATGGCAGTGAAAAAGGAGATATAAGATGACAGCTTGAGGAGATGTCAGGGTCAAATTAAGTGTTTTTGTTTGTTTGTTTTTAAGAATGGGGATGACCTGGACATGTTTATAGGCATCAAAGAAGGAGCTAAGAAGGATGGAGGATGACTCAGAATTGAGGACCAGCAGGGCATGAATGAGCAGCTAGGTGGCATAGTGGATAGAATACTAGGTCTGGAGTCAGGAAGAGTCATCTTCCTGAGTTCAAATCTGGCCTCACATACTTACTAGCTGTGCGACCCTGGGCAAATCGCTTAACCCTGTCTGCCTCAGTTTCCTCATCTGTAAAATAAACTGGAGAAGGAAATGGCAAAACCACTCCAGTATCTTTGCAAGAAAACCCCAAACTGGGTCATGAAAAGTCTTACATGACTGAAATGACTGAACAACAACAACATAAAAGAACAACAGGACATGAATAATAGAAGACAAATAGGAAAGACTTACTTGGGCCTATGACAGGATGATATTCCTTGGGAAAGCAGGAGAGATGATGTCTCACCTTGTTCCATATAACAGGTTCATTTAATCATTGTAAGTGAATATTATCCTTTTCTAAGGGAGGTGGATGTAGAAAATAATTATAGGAACTTCTGAATCACACTTATTATGGTAAGAATATTAATAATAAAAGTCAGCATTTACATAGTGCTTTAAGATTTACAAAGAACTTTACATATATTGTCTTATTTGATACTTACAACAACCTTGTGGGGTAGGTGCTATCATTATCCCCATTTTACATATGAGGAAAGTGCGGTTGAGACAGGTTGTAAGTGACACAGGTAGTCAAGTGTCCGAGGCAGGATTTGAACTCAAATCTTCTTGACCCCAAGCCCAACAATCCATCCGCTGCACCCCGTAGCTGGCACACTAACATAATTCCAACAATGATTAAATGATATTAGTATAAAGAAGTGAATGATTTTAAATGCTTAGTAAGATAAAAAGCAGCTATTAAGAGAGGCAATGCCAGATCTGATATTGGAGGATCTGGGTTCAAATCCTCTCTCCATTAACTTGTGACCTTGGTAAATCTCTTTATTCTCTCTAGACCATGGTTTCCTCTTTTGTAAACGGAGGAGACTGGAGCAGATGATCTTTAAGGTCCTTTTCAGTTCTAAATTAGTGATCTCCTGATTTTTGAAATTGTAGACGCCCTGATCCTTGATTTTGTTCTCTTGTAGTACTATTAATTGTCAGCAGAGGGCACTGTTAGCAAAGCAAAATTGAAATAAAAAATGCAGGAAGAAGGAGGTAGGTTAAGAATTGTACTCTGTTGTTTTTGTATGGAATAAAATTGATTCCATATCTCTTACTTAGCATACCATATTTTTAAGCCTATTTAAAATAGCTCCAATATTTCAAATACCTATGATGAACTTATCAACGTAGAGTAAATACTCAGCTGGGTGGCACAGTGAAGTGTGTTGGACTTGGAATAAGGAAGACCTGAGTTCAAATTCAAACTCCTCTTCAAACTGACTGTATTTTCCTGGACAAGTCACTTAAACTCAACCTCTGTTTCCTCTTCTGCTAAATGGAGACAGTGATAGCACCCACATTGCAGGTTATTGTGAGGGTCAAATGGGATAACGCGTAAAAAGCGTTGTAAACCTTAAAGAGAAATACTAGGAATTGTCATTTTTGATGTTGTTATGTGGCTTTCATCATAGAATAGTTTGGTCTGCAAAGAACTGAAATTGAGAATCACCCAGAGACCCCCTTGAGAGGTGAATGGTGGTCACCAGAAGGGTAGAACAAATTTCAAACTTATGCCTACAAAACTGCCAAGTGTAGCCAGAACTAGATTAAAATGTAATTGAGAAAGGAAATAAATTTAATAAATTTATTAATAAATTTTTAAATTTAAATAAATTAATAAATCAATTTAAGGAAATAAATAAAAATACAATATAACACAGACAATGTTATTTGTAATTTTCTAAGCCTATATATTACCAGCAGGGACCCACCTCTTTTTGGGTTTGGTATCACTGCTAGAAGATCGTTGTTTGGCTGTTTCAGTCGTGTCCAACTCTTCGTAACCCTATTTGAGGTTTTCTTGACAAAGATACTGGAATGGTTCGCCATTTCCTTCTCCAGTTCATTTTACAGATGAGGAAACAGAGGCAGAGTTTGCCCAGTGACTTGCCTGGGGTCACACAGCTAGTAAATGTTGGAGACTAGATTTGAACTTAGGAAGATGAGTGTTCCTGACTCCAAGCCACTGTGCCACCTAGCTGCCCTAGCATAAGTACGCATTATCATAATTAACAGGAGTATACACATTAAAGCAAATAGCCTATGTGTAAAGAGTTCCCTGGCTTATGATAAACGTAGGCATAAGAATTTTCAAACTGCCAGATTCTCTGAGAAGTTTTTAACCATCCTGATGCATTGCCCTTGTTTTTCGTTTAAGCATGTACGAATGCACAGAGCAGCCTTTCAGAAATTGCTCCTTGCACTAATGGAGAGAAAGTGCTGAAGTCATGAGGCTGCTTCAGGAAGAGATCTCATGTGAGTCATATGCAAGCTCTAGCATTACTGACTTCTGGCAAAAGAGGAGTGAGCAAAGAGCAGAGAGGGAGAAGGAGAGGATAACGAATGTGTTCTCCCCCCTCACTGAAGCGATTATGGGTCAAGAGCTGTGTTCAAATGCTCTCCGGCCAGGATGCAGCTGTTATCGCTCAGAGGGAAGAGATGCCCACAGCTGCAGAAGGAGTCAGCCTGCGGCAGTGGATTCTGCTTTAGAGGTATTTCTTCCCCCAGCCAGTAGCATCTTTCTCCAAAACCTATTGCCAAAATGAGCAGCAATAAGTCTTCTATTCTGTGTATAAAGCTGAATTTTCTGCGGTAGGTTCAAACCAAGAAAAACAAATTCTTTTCTAGAGCCACACAGATTTGTGGCTGTGGGTTGTTTTGTTTTGTTTTAATCAGACTTGAGTATGTTGTTGCAAAATGAGCAAGGTACTAATCCCATGCTTTGGGGGCAGGGCGATGGCGCTGAACTCCCTTGACATGAATTACCGTGAGGACTTTTTATTCTCTTTAAATCTGAGTTAGTGGATTGCAGTATCAAATTCCAGAAAGACAAAATCACAGAGCTGCAGCAGTTGGTGAATTAGAATTTGAGTGAGAAGGAGAAATATTGATTATTCACTATCTGGTGGGCACCAGAGTTTAGTTATTTCCATGCTAGAAGGATTGATTAGGCATGACTGGTCAGTTTGGGTAAGGAGAGAGTGAAATAGGGAAGCCATCCATCATTGTATCTAAGATGACCTTAAGTGCCAAAGATATATTTTTAAATGGAGGCTGTTCCTTAAATAAAAGCTTTGGTGTTTTGGCAGCTGCCATCATAGGCTTTTAGGAATCTGCTGTCAGAAAAGATTAAGCTTTGAGGAGGTTCTCCCAGGCACCTGAAGTGAAAAGTCAGATAAGCAAAGAGAAGGAAAATGTCATCACCTCTGGAATCTTGCCTTGCATTCATTTTCTTTCTGTATGCTTCCTTCAGCTAACAGACCTAAGAGAAGCATCATGCTCCATGACTTCGCTGCACCCCAAGGGATCACATGCATCCCAGGCCCGGAAATTTAGGAATAAAAGGCCAAGGAGCAACAGCGATTCTTTCCAAGAAAAGGACCTCGAACAAGGTTTTCCATGGGTGAGTGAGCAGCTGAGTTGATCCCAGTGAATTTAGTGTAGTTTTGTCTAGGGATGTTAGTCTTTACTTGCAGGACAATTACTGGGCATTCCCAAAAGCTCAGGTGGGCAATTGCTACCTAAATTCTCTGTGAAAATGTCAGAACTAATTGTCTTTCTCTTCCTTCCCCAGAGGAAGAGCCTTCCTTTCGGAGCTGCTTCATCGTACTTGAATTTGGAAAAGCTAGGCGAAGGCACTTATGCCACAGTCTACAAGGGGATCAGCCGGTGAGTGATTACCGTCTATATCTATGAAGCCTGGTGCAGCAGCAAAGTAAGCCAAGTGGTTGGCTCTAGGATCACTTTAGGATCTGTAGGATGCTATGCTTGAGAGTTTTGTGTTTGTCGTTTAAAGAACTTTTACCCCAAGTCCCCGGGTCCTTTTTGGAATAAAGTGTAGTATGTCACAGAAAAAGAAATCGAGGCGATACCCCTTCCACTCAAGTCAACCCAGTGAAATATATTTTATTTTACCAGCCTGACCTTCCCTAGACAAAAATGTAGTTATATAGAATGTAGATTTCCTCTGTTCACTGTTTCTGGGCATGAAGGTGAGTTGGTATTAGTAGGAACCATAGGATCAGAGAAATAGAGACTTAGAACTGGAAGGGCCTTAGGGGTCATCTGTCTAGTCTAATATCATTATTTTACGTATAAGGAAACTGAGACCCCGGAGAGGTAAATTTTGGCTTGGCCAAGAGCACACAGGTCCTCAGACCACAAATCTGGGGCTCTTAAATCTTCAGCCCCTAGTCACAATAACAGACACCCTTGATTGAATTTTTCACTTATTTGATTCATTGTTTTGCTTTGCATACATAAATATAACCTAATTCAGTTTGAGTGTTTTGTGCTTCTACAAAAAAAAAAAAAAGACTACAGAGTTCAATTCTGTCTACCTGGGAACTAGGTACTACTTTTTGTAAGATACTTTGTTATGTGTACATATGAAAAGCCATAAGAAATTTTAAATTCTTGTTGATTTGTTGATAATATATTTTTCCCAAGATGGTTTTTCTAAAAGCCTTTAAAATGAGGAAAAATATAGTTCATATTTTGCTGAAACATTAATTAAGATATGTAATGTAAAAATATGACATATGGCTGTTTTTATTTAGTTCTTATGTTAGTTATATACTTTTATGAAACAAAGGAGTTCCAGGGACATGTGGGTTTAAATGTATTGTATAGATGTAGGATAGGTTTGGACAACTTTAAGCAAAGCTTGGAATGATCAGACCTGTAGACACTCCAAATTGGAAAGCACTTCCAAGACCGTAGCAATGATTTGGGATAAAGTCTAAAGTTTGGGAATAACTTTTTTTTTCATCTAAGGTACTGCTGATGACCATCTGAATAACTGTATACTTCTCCTTCCCACTGTTGCAGGATAAATGGTCAACTTGTGGCTTTAAAAGTCATCAGCATGAATACCGAAGAGGGGGTGCCTTTCACTGCCATTCGAGAAGGTAAGGAATGCAACATACCTGTCAGAAGGACTTCTATTTTGAAGTTTTATGGTGTCAAAATTCTATCAAGTCCATTTAATAATACTGCTATATAACATCTCATATTCAGTATTTCTAAAGTTACTTTACACTTCATTCCCCCCACCCCACCACCACCATCAAACTTCTTGGATAAGATGTATTGTTTTTGTATTGTATTTTATTGATTATGAATAAGGAAAATAAGGTACTAAAAGATTGTATCTCTTGAATAAGGAAAATAAGGTACTAAATAAGGTACTAAAAGATTGTATCTCTTGAACAGTGCTATCCAAATCAATCGAACATCTATTATGTGCCTAACATGGTACTAGGCAGTATGATCTTGTTTTCATGACACTAGAAAATATACGTAATAATGAAAATTTAGTCATCCATGTTTTGTTTGTTGCCAGCTGTGTGTATACGTGTGTGTGTATGTGTGTGTGTACTGTATTTGGAAACACTGAGTGGGTGACATAAATGTTCACTTTTTAATCCATCTCTAGAGCATCATCTAATTAGTAAAGGTAGAAAGATACCTTTGTAGTTCCAATTTTTAATTGAATGACTAGACTTCCAGCCTTTCTGCCTCTCAGTGTGAGTTGTGTCTAAGGATAATTACATTTGCCACCTACTGTTATATATTACCTAGATAGCTCTTATAAGGCACTTTGGGAGGAAACAGATCAATATTTTCAGGTTTGAGCATCTAGCTTCCTTTTTCCTTTCTATTTTCCTTTGGTGGTAGGCTGTTTGCCACTGAGACAAATGATGATTCATAATTTTTTTTAAAAAACCCTTTACTAAGATGCTATTGATGTGCCAAAAATAAATGAACAAAAATAAATGCACCCTATTTATGGATATAACCCATATTAACACTATGTTTCCCATTTGGATAGGGAGTAAATTGATAATGGTCTTGGTGTCCTTTTCAATTGCAGCCCGTAGAGACAAGGTTGCCATGGAATCACTACTGTCTCTACTCTCTCTACTTACCATTCTCTTCTTTTGATTTAAACCCTGTGCAAAGAAACATATGAGTAAAATGACTTAGAAAGTGGGTTTATAGCAGAGGTGTACTAGGAAATGTTGACCAACCTATACAGGAGGACACATTTGTAAGTTTCATCTGCATTATTAAAATTTTCTCTATGTCTTTCTTAAGGCTAGATGACCAACAAAACAATTTATTAAGTCCAAATAACACCTCATTTCTGAGGTATTATTGTTCATACTAAAAATTTAATAAGTGTTTTCTTGTGAAGCAGATCAGGTTGCCTCCAGCACCTTTTTGGCTGGCACTCAAATCTGATGCCATTTTCTAGATTCTTTAAGAGCACCTAAAATATTGTTGTGTTACTTACATCTTTTGGTTGGGGGATGGGGTGGGGTAGGGTAGGGGTTGGGACCTGTGACTACCTGGTGAGGAAGCCCCTCTCTACCATGGAAGACCTGAAACTATTGTACAGCTTGTCTATAAGTTCATGTTACAGGGGGCATTGAAAAATTAAGTGAGTTGCCCGAGGGACCCAGTCTATCAATGATTAAGCATCAGCTTTGTGCCAGTCACTGTGCTAGTAATACTGGCTAGTATCTAAGGTTTGCAAAGTCTTTAGAAATATTATCTCATTAATCTTCACAACAATCCTGGTAGGCAGGTGCTATTATTATCCCCGTTTTACAGATAAAGAAGCTGGGGCATAGGTCAAGTGACTTACCCAGGGTCACACAGCTATTAAGTTTCTGAGGAGGGATTTGAATTCAGGTCTTCCTAACTCCAGATCCAGTCTTCTATCTACTGTGCCATCTAGCTGCCTCTGCTTTTCTGCCTGCTAGATGCTAGAGAGATCTAAGCAAAAAAGGCGAAACAATCCCTGTCCTCAGAGGACTTGCTTTCCATCAGGGAAGAAAAAATGTACACATATAAATATATAGAAAATAAATGGAGGGTAATTTTTTTTGAGGGATGAGGTCACTATCACCTGGGGGATCAGAAAAGACTTCACGTAGAAAGAGATATTTGAGTGAATTTTGAAGAAAACAAGGGACTGAGAGATGAAGGTGAGGAGCCAGGATTGGCAACAGCTAAGGGAAGGTAGGAAGATGGGAAATGTGTGAGAAATAGCAAGAAGGCCAGTCTGGCTGCATTGTAAAGTACTGGAAGAGTTGTAACTTACAGAATAAGACTGGAAAGATATGTGGGGGCTCGGCTGGGAAGAACATTAAATGTCAAATGGATAAGGTTATACTTTATTTTAGAGGCAATAGAGGGCTGCTTTAGTGTGCTGGGCAAGGGAGTCACATGGTCAGACTCTAGGAAAACCTTTAACTATTTATTAACTATGTACTATGTGGCAAGCACTGACAGGAGTTTTGTGAAGAAAACAAGTTGTCAACTTGAAAGTGCTATGTAAATTTGAATTATTGTTGTTTACTTTAATGAATGCCTTTGCTTTGTATTAGTTTAAAACTCATAAGCAAACTTAACACATTAAGGTTTGTAGGAGTCAAATGGACTATTTAAAATACTTCCTTCTACCAATATAAGTTATTTTTTCCTTTTTAAAATTTTAATTTTATAATTATGATCTATAATTATATATTATATTTATATATTTATATTGCACACATCATATCATATATATCATATCATATATACTAATTATAAATTTTACAATTTATATTTTATAATAACAAGGGTAACATTTATGTAATTCTTTAAGGCTTAGATGGCACTGTGTGTGTATATGTGTGTAATTTGATTCTCACAACAACCGTGTGAGGTAAGTGTCATTATTCTCTCTGTTTTATAGATAAGAAAACTGAGGCCTGAGAAGTTAAGTGACTTGCCCAGCAAATACAAAATAAACCGAGTATTTTCATGTATAAAGTAGATCAGAGCCAAAGGATTGTACATGAAACTTCAAATCTCTCCCAAGTACAGTTTGCTGACTTCCACTAAAGTCTTATTCTGATCCCTCATTATGGCATGAGGGTGACCCTTCATTCTTGAAATCGATGCCAACAGAGCATAAGCTTTGTCAGGTCCTACCCAGTTGCAAAGACTACAAGTCTGCAGTGGTGACTGACTGTCTATTGCCTAAGAGCCAGTGTAGAAAAATTCAGAGAGACTCATCTGTAGATTGACTGCAGGGTAAAGATTTTTTTTTCTCCCATAACAACTCTTGAAAATCATCTATTAATAGGGATTACAGTCTTCACTGGTGGAAGGAATACCATCTCTGGTGATATTACAGATCCTAGAAGGACTGAATTTGAAGTGATCATCAGCATAACAAGCTATATTACAAAGAAGGAGCACCCTAATTAAGGGAGGCATTCCCCCTTGAAAAGATATGAGGCCTCATTTAAAAATTTTGGCATTGCCCCATTTTTCCTAAAAGAGCTTTAAGGTTGTGAGATCAGACAGACAGGAGGTTAAATGAGAAGGGCTGGGAACTGAAAGCTAGTACAGCTGTGGTTCATTACCTGAAATCCAGGGTCACTAGCATAAAGAGGGAAGCAGAAAATACAACATGCATTTTCTCTAGCCCGTGGAAGGCATAATTTTCTAAGCAGAAAATTCAAAGAGTTATGCACCCTCTTTAAAAGCCTTAAGCAGGAATTTTCCTGAACAGTTTAGCTGTTCTTTTACCATGGCAGCCAGAAATTTATTGAGTAGGATTTTACTCCATTTATGGGGTCTTTGTATATTGGCACAGCATATATATCATTTTATTAGGTTGGTCACTTAAGTTAATATTAGTTTTCATTTGATTTTAGGGCACAATTAACACTAGGAGGAGTAATAATAGTCAATTCCCTATGCAGCACTATCTGTGCTAATGGAAAGACTAGTGGCCCAAATGATTCAAAACCACAGATTGTCCCAGAGCCAAATATAAATGATTTTGGTAGCAAATATGTGTTGGGCTTTTTAAAAAACTATAAGATTTATTCACCCAACTATTAATTTTAATATTAGCCTAAGTAAAATATATTAAATTAGCTGACATTGGGGAAAGTTGACCCAGGCAGATGCTTATTAGGGATTTTAAATTTGCTGTGAGTAATTCACACATGAATAATGAAAATTGCCAGCTAGCTCTGTAGAGTTAGTTACCTGATTACATCATTAGTTGACTTTTGGGGTCGGACTTTCAAGATGTATATTATTTTAAAGATATCACTGTGATGATCAACCTTTTTTGTTTGTTCAAAGTAACATCCACCTAGTATTTGTAGTGAATTGAATCCATTTATTTTTTTATTTTTTGGAAAGAATCAGGAATTAAATAACTTCTTGTTTCTTAGATTTGGGAATGCTTAACTCAAGTATTTATTTTATTCATTTAATTTATTTTTAGTTTTCAACATTCACTTCCACAAGATTTTGAGTTCCAAATTTTCTCCCCATCTCTCCTCTCCTCCCACCCCAAGACAGTGTGCGTTCTGATTACCCCTTCCCCTAATCTGCCCTCCCTTCTATCACCCCACTTTCTCTTATCCCCTTCCCTTCGATCTTCCTGTAGGGCAAGATAGATTTCAATACCCCATTGCCTGTATATCTCATTTCCTACTCTTTAAAAATGAAAAATAAGACAATAGACAAAATATTAGAAGTAAGCTGGAAAAGGTGGAAGAAAAATCTTAAAGAGAAGCCAGCTCCCCATATCACAAAAACATTGATTCTGATTCTATTCCATGGTAACAAGAATGGGTTCAAAAGTGAAATGGAGTTTCCACCAATGATCTTTATCAACAGTCTCTGGCTTAAAGCCTTAAATTGTTCCCAATCTGTGTAGGGCAAAACTAAGCCAGAAAAAAGGTTAAGGAACTTAGCCAAGGTTATAGAATGAATTGAATCACTGATTGAATCCAAAATAGAACCTAAGACAGGAGCTCACAGTGGAAAAGACCCAGAGATCCTGGGTTCGAATCTCGATTCTTCTGCTTGCTCTCTGTGTAACCGTGAATAAATCATTTAACCTGTCCGGGTCTCATTTTTCTCACCTATAAAATGAGAGGTTTAATGCAATTCTGAATCCCCTTCTGCCTCTAAATTGTAGGTTAGATAAAACCAAATCTCTAGGAATTCAAGAAATAATGATGCACATTTATATGTCTATCACGTATGTACATATATACACAGAATGCATATCAGATCTACATAAGATCAGATAAATTTAGAAAGGTAGCATAATTGAAACTAAAATATGAAAAAATTAAGATTTGAAATATTTATTTCTTTATACGTAACTGAAATTTTTGTCTGGTTGGCATGTACGGTCTTCATTATTTTGATTTGTGATACCTCAGCGGAACTCCAGTTTATAGTCCCTGAAGCTTTTATTATTTAACTCCCACTGGAAAAATAGAGAATTGACTACATTTCTTATTTCTTACGGTCACAAATGAAGTCCCTTGACTAACACTGGAAAGTTTTTGAAAAGGGAAACTGAAAGAATCTAAGTCCAATGTAACTTTAGTGGAAAATCAGTTGACTATTCTGAACATTTTATTGATAATGTAAAATGGAGAAAAGGAAAACCTTTCCCCATCTCTGAACCTGCCTAAAAGAGGTTAAGCTCATGCCTTAGAAGTCTTTTTTGATCTGCTGCATTCCATTGGTTTTCTCTGGCATTCATTTTGATGCCCAGAACCTCCTCATGGTCATAAATAAGCATAATATTTTAGAATGTCATGAATATCAGTAATCTCTCTAAAGATCCCAAAGGGCACACTTTGACAGAAGGAAGAAGTAGATAGCATATGCGTGTATCATCTGTGCCTAGAGGGCCTGGAGGTAGGTCACTTAATGTCACTTCATATGGGAAGGACAAAATGAGGCACCCTTCAAAGATTTTTTTAAAAATAAATCTATCTCTTAATGCCAGAAAATTCCATTCTACACAAAAAGTGGATAAATATTTCATAATAAATTCGGGTTCATGTTCATGTCAAAGTCCCAACTCTCTGATGGCCAGTAAACACACACCTATATCTGCTCTTTTTAGAGGTTAAAATAATGTTCAAACTTTCACTGGTAGGGAGAGCACATGGTTTTTTAAATTTATTTTTTTATGCTGTGTCCTGGCTCTGTGTGTGCCCTGGTCATCATCTCAGTATAAGGGACCTGGGAGAGTGTCAGTTGCATGGGAACTAGGCCACTCAAATTTTAAGGATTTTTCTTCTTCATGGATGACTTGTTTTTCTCAGCCCTCAGATTGTGACTCTGCAGGCCACCATGTGTCCTGTTGTGAAAGTTTATGAGTTAGCCTTGAAACTGAGAGACACAAAAACATGTCCTCCCTGCACGGAGATCAGCCCCCACATGCCCTAGTCCCTCTGTAGTTCCATAAAGTCACCCAGTGTATGACGATGCACTTAGAGAGGGCTTGTGGTTTTTGGGTTCTCATCTGCTGCTCGATGTGAATTCTCAACTGCTCATTAAGCAGCATTTATTAAAGGTCTCCTGTGTTCAGAGGACTGTTTTAGCAATGAGGGGGGAGTAGGCAAAGCAACTGTAGGTATGGTTCCTGCTTTCGAAATGTTCCTAATCAAATGAGGGAGAGAAATGAAAAGTCAGTACAATCGCCTTCATTAGAAGCAAGTTCTCTGATAAGCAGTTCCAGCTCTAGAGAGATAGGTAATGATTGCATGAGGTTACTAAAGTGATTGAAGCGATCCAAGCCAGCTCATTTCAGGCAGTGAATTTTGAACAGTATTTTAAAGGTAGGAATTTGATGAAGAAAAAAAAAAAGAAGAAGCCTCCACTTGTGCCATTCTGCTTCTCTTTCAGCCCAAGGCTGAACGAGCTGTTTCCTGTGCCTGTAATACACTCCCTCCTCACTTCCACCCCTTAGAAATCTCTATTCTTCAAAACTCAGTTCAAATAGTACCTCCTATACCTCATTTTCCCCCCTGCTCCCCATCTGCTGTTGGTACCTTCCCTTCTCTTTGACCTAGTATTTGCTCAGTAAGTATTTTGAATTTATACCTATACATGTTGTTTCTTTGATAGAATGCAAGGTCTTTGAGGGGCAGAGATTACTCCAGTTTGGGTCTCCCCATTCATTCTGTATTCCCAGCACCTACCACAGTGCTTGGCACATTGTGTGAGCTTAATAAATGCTCATTGGCTGATTTATTTCCAGCAAGGTCCTAAGTGGAAAGAACTCTCCCTAGGCCTTGACTCCTCTTGTATTATAAAGCTAGTTTACTTAAAAATTAGGTTGCACCGAGGCCCTCGTGAAGGAAACAAATAAAACAAATGATTCACTTTTAAATTGGTGTGTTGAATGGTTGGATGGAAAGGGGAAATACCTTGGAAGAAATAGATTATAAAGGTATCTTATTGTTACAGACATTTCTAGCTTGTGGAAGACCTATCCATTGAACGGATGCATGGGCAAATACTGTTTTTTTCCTCTGGCCCAATCCAGACCTTATAGCGTCTGGCATCGAAAATTTAGAACTTAAGTGCCATTAAGAGAAAGCCTCAGGTTCAATACGATGCTATATTTGAGCTTGCCTCCCCAAGTTAAGTCTTTAACCATAACAGCTTATATTTTATATAATATTTGCTGGTTACAAAAATGTCTTATATATGTTTATCACATACAACCCTGTGAGGTAGTTAGTTATCTCTGGCCTCTGATGCTCAGGATCTGAAGCTAACTAACACTGGTATGCCTTTAGGGAAGGGGAGTGTCCTCTCAGAGACTCAACATCTGGTGTGTCATCATAGTCCTTTCTCCAAGGTACAGATGTACTGTTGGGGGTGGGGAGAGATGAAACATCATGGGTACAGAAAGAGGAACGCGTAGCATCTCAGAGATAAAGACCCCCTTGATGCCATTCCCAAAGGGAGGGCAACGAAGAGAATACAATTGCTATACAAAGGACATATCTACAGACTTTATTTAGCTCTTTCCTCACTCTATCCTGGCACACAACTCTCTCTAACCCATAGATTATCTTGACAAGTCTCATAAGAAGAACACAGCAGCACCATTCTCTGCATCCAGCCACCCTGAATGAAAGTCCTGAGGGAATCTTCTGGTTTTGCTTCAGTTACAAACATGAAACTCAGGATAGTGAAAACTCTTAGGACAGTCGTCCACAAACCAAGGGCAAAGCACCTGTATTCTTTACTGCCCATGATCCCATTGCACTTCTCTTTGCTATTGTGCTAATGGATGTTATCTCCACTTGATGGGGGAAGAAACTCATGATCATGAGGATGAAATGATTTGTCCAAACTCGCATAATGAGTAGATGGTCAAGCCAGGACCGGAACCCCTAGAGTTCCCATTCCAAGTTCAAAGCTCATTACATCACACTATAAAGTTTTGGGAGAACTACCTTAACACTAATAAGCACTTCCTAGAAAACTGGGAAAGGATTTTACATATGCTGTTTGTATAACAAAGTTATAACGATTATTTTCTGATGTAGTCTTAGACATTTCAGCTTTGAAAGTGGTTATCTTTTAATAATCTCTTAGCTCATCTCAAATGAACATATTAACTAATGGATATTGACTGTTACTGATAATCAAGAAGCATTTATTAAGTGCTTATTATGGGCTAGACATCATGCCATTGTGTCTCAACATTGTTGGGATACAAAGAAAATGCAAAAATAGTACCTGTCCTTACATTCTAATAAAATAGATTTATCCCATTAGAGCTATCTCGACAGGTTTTTTTTTACCAAGCTTTATTAACAGAGACCTCTGAATCTTTTTTCTTCATTCATTCATTCATTAACAAGAAGATAGAATGTACTTAGAATGTAAAATATTTTAGGAACCCTTACCATACTACAGTGAATTTACTTTCTAGTTGAGGATACAAGATATAAACAAACGAAAAGTTAAATAACAATGCCATATACCTCTATTAGAGATGTCACAAAGTATTACAGGCTGCAGTTACATACTGGGTGGGACAGGCAAGTAAGTATGAATTTAGAGGAGAGGAGAGAATTCATTGCAGTCTGGATGAGTACAAAAGGCTTAATGGGGTAGGTCAGATGAGAACTTTGAGGAATGAGTAGGATTTGGATAAAAAGGATAAAGGACTGCAAAATGGGGGGAAATAATATAACAAATGCTCAGAAGTAGGAATTCTGTGGCTTTTTTGACGAGATAGTATACTCCACATACACAATTAGTAAATTTCTAAATGAATGAATGGAGTTCAGAGTTTGTGTAGTTGAGTGAAGTAAGGCTAGAAAGACTAGGGTAGGACCAGTTATTAGAGAATCTTGGATACTAAACTAAGGACTTTAGATTTCGGGTAAAAATAAAGGCTTTTGAGTTGAGAATTAATATGATGAAAGCTATATTCTGGAAAGATAATCTATGGGAGACCTAAGCTCAGAAATCTCCTCATTTGTTACCTAGTTACACTATCTTGGGACTTCTCTTACTAACTCTCCACCATGCCCCTACATCAGGTACTTCCCAACCCCACCTTTCAGCTTCCTTCTGTGTTTTTGTCTTCTCCTATTAGATGGTAAGTTCCTTGAGAGCACAGATGGTCTTTCTTTCTTTCCTCCTTTGTTTCTTTTCTTTCTTTTTCCTTCTTCCTTCCTTCCTTCCTTCCTTCCTTCCTTCTTCCTTCCTTCTTCTTCCTTCCTTCCTTCTTCCCTCCCTCCTTCTCTCCCTTTCTTTCTTTCTCCCTTTCTTTCTTCCTTCCTTCCTTTCTTTCTTTTTTCTTTCTTTCTCCTTTCTTTCTTTTTAACTTGAATATTTTATTTTCCCAATGACATGTAAAAACAATTTTTAATATTCATTTTTAAAAATTTTTGAGTTCTGAATTCCCTCCCTCCCTCCCATCCCACCCCACTGAGAAGGCAAGCAATTTGATATAGGTTGTACATGTGCAATCATGCAAAACATATTTCTATATTAGCCATATTGTAAAAGAAAACACAGACAAAAAACCACAAAAAAGTTTAAAAAGTATGCTTTGACTCTCCTCATCCCTCCTTTCCAGCCTCCATCCCAGGTTAGAGAATTTTGATTTTTTTTTATTCACTTTATATTCTTCATTTGTCTCTGTTAACAATATTTACATACTTAAAATACTATATGTAAACATTATAAATATCTTTGTTTACAACAAATTTTGATCTGGCTAAATATAATTTCAAGGTGATCAAAAAAGTTTGAGTTTTCCCGAAGGAGAAATCATTACTCCACTGTCACTTCAAATGCTTCACTAGAGGCTGGATGCATCTCCTGCTTTTACTAGACTAATTAATTTCTTTGACATCTATTCATAGAGCTAAGTTTGATTATGTAGCCAGGATTAGTGGCTGAAATTTTTTTTTTACATAAAGGGAACAGACAATTCATTGATGGAGGGGGTGGGACACAAAATGGTGAAGAGGCTATGCAGTTCACTGGCTATACAGTGTCTGATGGTGGGTGTTTTTGATGGCATTAGATTATTTTCCCTTAGATGTTGGAGGAACTGGTCATTTGGGGGCAGAGTAGGGGCAAGGAACATCTTTACCCCACTTGGAGGCAAGGGAGAAGGATAACACCCAACAGATATTATGAAGAAAGAAATGACAAGCATTGGCAGCAGATTGGACATGTGAGATAAGGGAAAGTAAAGGATCAAAGACATCATTGATGGTCTAAATCTGGGTGACTAAGAGGATAGTGGTGCCCTTGATAGTAGTAGGAGATAGGAGAAGTCAGAAAGAGGTGGATTGGACGGAGAGGAGGTAATGTCAGTTTTGGACATGTGGGGCTTGTGAAGCTTATGAAATGTCTAATAGGAAGCTGGCATTGTGGGACTGGAATTCAAGAGGTACTAGGGTTGGATATATAGATCTGGGAAGCATCTGTTTAGAAATGATAATTGAACTTGTCAGAGCTGATGAGGTCACATAGTGAAAGAAGATAGAGAGAAAAGGGAAAAGAGACTATAACAGAGCCAGGTGTGTGTGGAAGAGATGACTATATGTTATTTGTCTCTGTCCTTTTTAATACCAGTCCTTTACCTCACACTACTAATTGGGAGTAGTGTCGCCCACCCCCAACAGACTTATCTTGAGTCATTGCCTGTCTTCCTGATTTGAGGAGCTCGTGTCTTACTTAATGAGTAAAGCTAGAATAACTGCTCTCTGGATCCTAGGGATGGTTATAGATGAAGAAATATAGACTGTGTAGCACGGAGAGAGGGAAATTTTAAGTATAAGAACTCTGACATATACTTCAGAATCTGGGAATTTCTCATGTAGGACTGAGACTCTATATGATAGGCCTCTTGGTCAAGATCATGAAGGAAATAAAACTGGAAAAGAATCCAAGTATAATTTTGTCCCTGTGGACTTTTATGGTCTATAACTGGGGTAGCTGCTTTTTTGCATTATTAAAAAAAAACAAACTTCTAGTTTGACCTTGAAGAGCTTGGTAGAAATAGCTCATATCTAAAGATGAGCTACAGCTAAAAACTGGAAGCAGAGAGGCTCCAAAATGCTTTGTCCATGGAGCCATGTCTTTCGGTGGCAGGTAGAGACCACTTGTCCAATGCAGCTTATGTGCAGAGTAACATTCAGGACAAACTACATTTCCAGAGTTCGGGTGGTCAATAACCAGTGGGCCTACTCATTCAACAGTGTAGCAGCCATTGGCAGAACTGTGTCCAGTATCACAGGGTCCAGTGAAGACCAATGGAGAATAGTCCTGGTGGAAAGTAGCAGCATGATGACTCATGAGAAGACACCAGTAGCTATCTAACATCAGAAGTCAGAATTGCCCTTCCAAATTAATGCCTTATGTGTATATCCTGGTCACAAATGTTCTCTTAGCGTATGTTCCTCTATGTGAATTCCCTATGGGTATCCATTTTTCCTGTTGATGGCATAATATTTGTGGGAAAGTGGGACCTACTTATGGGGAAATATTTTATTGCTACTTTTCTTACTATGCCATTTTATGAAATGCCTTTGTTTGGAACTAATTATGCCCTCTGGCTGACTAAAGGTGAACCTATAGGTAGGAGCTCATGATTTATGGTTTTGAGTGGCTGTAGATCCACAAAATCTATGTAAGCATCTTCGAGGGACTCATACTACTAACTGGGAGTAGTGTCCCTAGGCTCTAAAATATTTTTTTTTGGTAATTGTATGCTGACTTTCTCTGTATTATTTTGCTTTGTAAATATTAAAATTTGTACATATGGAACTACTTGTTTTCTCAACTGCACTGTACATTCCTTTGTATTGGAAACCTTTCAGAACTCATTCCAGGAGTCTGTGTGAATGAGTATAACAGGTGTCATCTCTGAGAGGGAATTAAAAAAAAAAGCAGTATTGTGAAGAAGATAGAAGTTGGAAGAAAAAAGAATCTCTTCTGGGGCAGGGTTGAAACCCGTCTTACCAGGGGATTGTTTGCAATTATTATTAATATTCTCTTTCTACTGTTGCTCTAGACATGGAACTTTCACACAGTCATGTTCTAGCAGTGTTGTAAGACCTTTGCCCCTCCATCAATCAAGCAAACATTTATTAAGTGTTTAATAGGTATCGGGCGCTGTGCTAGGTGCTGGGGATACAAAAAAAACCAAAAATGAAAATAATCCCTGCCCTCGTGGAGCTTATAGTCTAGCTAGAGAAGACAATGTGTACCTATAGAGTCATAAACAAAATAGATAGTAGGTGATTTGGGGGAAAGAACTAGCAGCTATGGTGAGGATCAGGCAAATCCTCATGAAGAGGAGTCAATGTTAAATCCTAGAGGTAATAGGGAGACATTGGGCGTGATTTGAGTAGGAAAGTGACAAGTTGGACCTGTTCTTTACAAATATCACTTTTGCAGTTGTGTGGAGGCAGGGCATGGAGAGACTTGAAGCAGAGACCAAGTGGGAGGCTACTCCTCAGAACATTATTTTTAAATGTTTAAAATATATAGGCTTACAAAAGGGAAGTGGGAGAAGGGAAGGGAACAAGCATTTTTTTTTGCATATTCTCCTTCTGTTATTTCTCTACATCAGTATTATTTCTTTCATCTTACAAAAATTTGAGGAAAGGAGGAGAAGGGATAAAGGAGCAATGCCATATTATGTGATTTTCACAGGACTCTGCATTTCTTAGGGATGGACAGGGAGGGAGGGGGGACACACAGCCTCCTTTCTCCCCACAAACAATTGCCTATCGGTGAAACATCCCCTTCAAGAAACCTGTCCCTTAGGCATTCTAGTCCATGTCACAGATGCTCCATTCCTTTTTCTGATCCCTTCTGCCCTCCAACAGTTATACCAGGACCTGAAGACCCTTCAAAAAAAAAGAAAGGAAATCTGAAGAAGGTATAGATTTCAGTCCTTAACCTATCTGTGACAGATTTTAGGGAGCCTGTGAACCTGAATGGGGAAAAAAAATCATATCTTTATTTCAAGATAATTGGCTTTCTTCATAATCCTATGTATTTTGTTTTATGTGCTGAAAAAGATTATTCTGAGAAAGGCTCCTTAGGCTTTACCAGACTGCCAGAGGAGTCCATGACACAAAAAGGTTAAAAACTCCTGTTCTAGAGGTTGGAGGATTCAAGTAATTCCCAGCTTCACCACTGCCTTAGTTGGTAAATTCGAAATTGTCGCTTTAGCCTTTCAATGCTTTCATTTCTGTGGCAATGATGATTGTGTTCCCAGAGGATGAAATTTGCAAAGCTCTTTGAATACTAGGATGAAATTGATTGGGTAGATGGAAGTACATTATTATTTGAGTCTAATGTAACCAGTGCAGCCTCTAAGAAAAGCAAACTTTTATTGATTTACCCTGCACAAAATAATGATACAGTCCTTTGCTATCATAAGCACTATTTCCCAGAAAAAGAGACTTTCTCAGACAGCTAAAAAAGATAGTGAAAGATATTAGATTGAACCTATTTTAAGAAATCTTCAAAGTATTAGTTTTATTATCAATGGATTGATTTTATTTTTTAATTTCTTTAGCCTCTCTCCTGAAGGGTTTGAAGCATGCCAATATTGTGCTCCTGCATGACATTATCCACACCAAAGAGACCCTGACTTTTGTTTTTGAATACATGGTGAGTTGCTCTAGCATTTTACAAAGCACCAGGAAAAAGCCTGGTGCTTGTATAATGAACCTGTTAATATTTTATGGCATTATAAAACTTTTATTACAATGTGGAAGGTATTATGGAAAATTTCATTACTGTGATTAGCGGTGCCTTATTGCTTTTATTCCCACTCTCCTTTTACTTCTTACTCTCTATTTCTTCAGCCCCTTTCCCCTTTCTGACAATAAGTGCACAGGTCTCATTTGCGGGAGAAAACTTGCAATGCTTTAACATGATTATCTCTTTTTACCACTTTACTGCCTTAATAAGAACATGGTAGAAACTCTCCACCTGCCCACTCTACTCTACCTCCACTGGCATATTTCTGAGTGATAGATTTCTTAGATGCTAACTAAAGGAAAAGGTGGAGATTGGGTGGGGAAACAGCTAAATAAGCATCAATAAAATGTACAGTCAGGGGAGCAAAGCCAAGATGGCAGACAGAAGCCAGATAGTTGCCTGAGTTCTCCCCAGTTTCCTTCAGATACAACATTAAATTCTGGGGTGACAGAACCCACAAAAATAGTGAATGAAACAATTTTCAAACTTAGGATAACTTAGAAGGACTTCAGGAAAGATCTGTCTCACTTGGGTAAAAGGGGAGCATAGCCCAACTTAGATGTTATCTGGTCAAGCCAGTGGGAGGCTCTTAGCCACAATACAGATCAGCAACTGAGACTTCTCAGTCCTGGTTCAGCAGTATAATGGCACAGCAGGCCAGTTGTGAGGCCTCCAGCCCCATTGCAGAAGGCAAACTGCCAGCCCTGGAACTCTGCACGAGAGGCACAACTAGGCTGGGCCACCTCAGTGTAGTGGAGAAACTCTGAGCCCCGAGAACCCCTGTGCAGAAAGCCAGTGACCAGGCCCCTGACCCGCAGTAAAAGATGCTTGGGACAGTGCCACCCATGTCCCAGGAGCAGAGTTCAACTTTAAAAGTCATGAAATACTTTTAAAATGAGAAAAAAAACACAGAGAAGAGCTGTGACCATAGAAAGCTACTATGGTGACAGGGAAGATCAAAACACAAACTCAGAAGAGGATAATAATGTCAAAATGCCTACATATGAAGCCTCAAAAGAGGAACGTGAATTGATCTCAGGCCCAAAAAGCTTTCTTTGAAGAGCTCTAAAAGGATTTTAAAATCAGATAAGAGAGGTAGAAGAAAAATTGGGAAAAGAGATGAGAGTTATGCAAGAGAGAGTCAACAGTTTAGAAAAGGAAGGACAAAAATTGACTGAAGAAAATAATTCATTGAAAAATACAGTTGGCCAAATGGAAAAAAATCTACTGAAGGAAACAACTCCTTAAAAAATAGAATTGGTCAGATGGAAAAGGAGGTACAAAAGCTAACTGAAGAAAATAATTCCTTACAAATTAGAATTGGGCAGGTGGAAGCTAATGACTCCATGAGACATCAAGAATCAATCAAACCAAATCAAAAGCATGAAAAAATAGATGAAAATGTAAAACCTCATTGGAAAAAATAACTGACCTGGAAAATAGATCCACATGAGATACTTTGAGAATTTTTGGACTATCTGAAAACCATGACCAAAAAAAGGAGCTTGGATTGCATCTTTCAAGAAATTGTCAGGGAAAAGTGCCCTGATAACCTAGAACCAGAAGGTAAAATAGTCACTGAAAGAATTCACTGATCACCTCCTGAAAGAGATACCAAAATGAAAACTCCAAAGAATATTGTAGCCACACTCCAGAATTATCAGGTCAAAGAGAAAATACTGCAAACAGCCAGAAAGAAAAAATTCAGATATCAAGGTGCCATAGTCAGGATTACACAGTAATTAGCAGCTTCTACATTAAAGAATCGGAGGGCTTGCAATACAATATTCTGGAAGGCAAAGGATTACAACCAAGAATCAACTACCCAGCAAACCTGAGCATAATCTTTCAGGGGGAAAGATAGATATTCAATGAAATAAAGTAGTTTTAGACTTTGCTGATGAAAAGACCAGAACTGAACAGAAAATTTAATCTTCAAATACAAGACTCAAGAGAAGCATAAAAAATACAGTAAACAGGAGAGAAAAAAATATTATTCAATAAGGTTAAATTATTCCCTACATGGGAAGATGATACTTGTAACTCTTGAGAATCACGTCTCTATTAGGGCAGTTAGAAGGAGTATACGTAGACAGAAGGTGGGGGCATAAGTTGACTTTGATGTGATCATATAGAAAAAATCAAGGGGTAAAAAAAGGATTGTATTGGGAAAAGAGAAAAGGAAGAGGGAGAATAGGGTAAATTGCATCACATGAAGGGGCTCAAAATATCTATTACAGTAGAGGGAAACAAAGGGGGGGGGTGAGCATTATTTGAACCTTACTTTCATCAGTATTAGCTCAAAGAGGGAGTAACATACACACTCAGTTGGATATATAAATTTATCTTACCCTACCAAAAAAGTATAGGGGGAAATGGGAAAGAAAAGGGAGAGGGTGCTGATAGAAGGGAGGATAGATTGAGGGAGGTGGTAATCAGAAGCAAAACACTGGTGAGAAGAGACAGGGTGAAAGGAAAGAGAAAAGCAGGGAAATACAAAGTTAGTAACCATAACTGTGAATATGAATGGGATGAGCTCTCCCATAAAACAAAATTAGATAGCAGAGTGGATTAAAAACCAGAATCCTATGATATATTGTTTACAGGAAACCCATTTGAAGTAGAGAGATATATACAGAGTAAAGGTAAAAGACTGGAGTAGAATATATTATGCTTCAGCTGGAGTAAGGGGAAAAAAAAAGCAGGGATAGAAATCCCTATCTCAGACAAAGCAAAAACAAACATAGATCTAATTAAAAGAAATAAGGAAGGAAACTACATTTTGTTAAAAGGTACCATAGATAATGAAGCAATATCAGTATCAAACATATGTGAACCAAGTGGCATAGCATCCAAATTCTTAGAGGAGAAGTTAAGTGAGTTACGAGAAAGAATAGACAAAAAAGCTATCTCAACCTCCCCCTCTCAGAACTAGATGAATCTGACCACAAAATAAACAAGAAAGAAGTTAGGTTGGTGAATAGAATTTTATAAAAGTTAAATATGAAAGCTCTCCAGAGAAAATTGAATGGGGATAGAAAGGAATATGCCTTTTTCTTAGTGGTACATGGCACATACACAAAAATTGACCATGTATTATTGCACAAAAACCTCACAATCAAATGCAGAAAGGCAAAAATATTAAATGAATTCTTTTCAGAAATTCATGTAATAAAGGAAAGACAGACCAAAAATTAGTTAGAAACTAAATAATCTAATCCTAAAGAATGAGTGGACCAAACAAATCATAGGAACAATCAATAATTTCATCAAAGAGAATGATAACAATGAGACAACATACCAAAATTCATAGATTGTAGCCAAAGCAGTTTTAGGGGAAATTTTATATCTCTGAATGCATATATGAATAAAATAAAGAAAGATCAATGAATTGGGCATGGAACTAAAAAAGCTAGAAAAAGAACAAATTAAAAACCCCAATTAAATACTAAATTAGAAACCCTGAAAATCAAAAGAGAGATTAATAGAACTGAAAGCAAGAAAACTATTGAATTAATAAATAAAACTAAGAGCTGGTTTTGTGAGGAAAAAAATAGGAAAACCAAATTACCACAATCAAAAGTGAAAAGGTCGAATTTACCACCAATGAGGAGGAAATTAAAGCAATAATCAGGAGTTATTTTGTCCAACTGTATGCCAATAAATATGCCAATTTAAGTGAATCAAAATGAAATGGATGAATATTTACAAAAATATAAATTGCCCAGATTAATAGAAAATACAATACTTAACCCCATTTTAGAAAAAGAAATTGAACAAACCATCAATGAACTTCCTAAGAAAAAATCTCCAGGGCCAGATGGATTTACAAGTGAATTCTACCAAATATTTAAAGAACAATTAATTCCAATACTATAAAAACTATTTGGAAAAATAGAGTCCTAACAAATTCCTTTTACGACACAAATGTGTTGCTGATACCTAAATCAGGAAGAGCCAAAACAGAGAAAGAAAATTATAGACCAATTTCCCTCATGAGTATTGATGCAAAATTTTAAAATAGAATGTTAGCAGAGATTACAGCAATTTATCACAAGGATAATACATTATGACAAGGTGGGATTTATACCAGGAATGAAGGGATGGTTCAGCATTAGGAAAATTATCAGCGTAATTGACCATATCAATAACAAAACTAACAGAAATCGTATTATCTTAATAGATGCAGAAAAAGCTTTTGAGAAAATACAGCACCCATTTGTATTAAAAACAATAAGGAGCATAGGAGTAAATGGAGTTTTCCTTAAAATGATAAGGGGTATCTATCTATCTAAAACCACCAGCAAGCATTATATGTAATGGTCATAAGCTAGAAGCTTATATAAGTAAGATCAGGGGTGATACTTAGAAGTAAGCATAAAAGTAAGATCAGAGGTGAAACAAGGATACCAATTATCACCACTGTTATTCAATATTGTGTTAGAAATGTTAGCTTTAGCAATAAGAGAAGAAAAGAAAAAGAAACTGAAGGAATTAGAATAGCAATGAAAAAACAAAATTCTTTGCAGATGATATGATGGTATACTTAGAGAATCCTAGAGAATCAATGAAAAAACTATTTGAAACATTGAACAACTTTAGCAGAGTTGTAGGATATAAAATAAACCCACATAAATCATCAGCATTTGTATATATTAACAGCAAAGCCTAGAAGCATGAGATAGAGAAATGCCATTTAAAATAACTGTAGACAATATAAAATATTTGAAGTTTTCCAGCCAGGACAAACTCAGGAACTATATGAACACAATTATAAAACTTTTCACACAAAGAAAGTCAGATCTAAACAATGTGAAAATATCAATTCTTCATGGGTAGGCCAAGCTAATATAATGAAAATGACAATTCTACCTAAATTAATTTACTTAATCAGTGCCATGCCAATTAAACTACCACACAATTATTTTTTAGAACTAGAAAAAATGATAACAAAATTCATCTGGAAGAACAAAAGGTCAAGAATACCAAGAGAATTAATGAAAAAACTGCAAAGGAAAATGGCCTAGCTGCACCAAATCTAAAACTATATTATAAAGTGGCAGTAATCAAAGCTATTTGGTACTGGTTAAGAAATAGAGTGGTGGAACAGTGGAATTGGTTAGGTACACTAGACACAGTAATAAAAGACCATAGTCACTTATTGTTTGATAAACCTAAAGACTCTAGCTTGTGGCATAAGAACTCATTATGTGACAAAAGCTTCTGGGAAAACTAGAAAATGGTATGGCAGAAACTAGGCATAGAACAACATCTCACACCATATACCAAGACAAGGTCAAAATGGGTAAACGATTTAGAGATAAAAGATGATACCGTAAGCAAATTAGGAGAGCAAGGAATAATTTACCTATCAGATCCATGAAGAAGGGAACAATTTATAAGCAAATAAGAGAGAACATTATTAAACGCAAAATGAATAATTTTGATTACATGAAATTAAAAAGTTTTTGCATAAACAAAACCCATACAACCAAAATTATAAGTAAAGCAGGAAGCTGGGAAAAAATTCTTACAGCCAGTGTTTCTGATAAAGGCCTCATTTCTTAAATATATAGAGGACTGAGTCAAATTTATATCCCTAGTTGATAAATGGTCAAAGTATAGAACAGGCAGTTTTCAGATGAAGAAATTAAAGCTATCCATATCATATGAAAAAAATGCTCTAAATCACTACTGATTAGAGAAATGCAAATTAAGACAGCTACATCTATTAGATTGGCTAATATGATGGAAAAGGAAAATGACAAATGTTGATAAGATGTGGGAAAATTGGAACACTAATGCATTGTGCAGGATATGCACTAATGGATGGTGGAGTTGTGAAGTGATCCAGCCACTCTGAAGAATAATTTGGAACTATGCCCAAAGGGCTATCAAACTGTGTGTACCCTTTGATCCAGCAATACCACTACCAGGTCTGTATCCAAAAGAGATCATAAAAAAGGAAAAAGAACCTATATGTACAAAAATATTTATAGCAGCTCTTTTTGTGGTGGCAAAGAATTAGAAAACGAGGGAATGCCCATCAATTGGGGAATGGCTTTGAACAAATTGAGCTATATGACTGTAATGGAATACTATTATGCTATAAGAAATGATGAGTGGATGGATTTCAGAAAAACCTGGAAAGACTTACATGAACTGATGCTGAGTGAAGTGAGCAGAACAAGGAAAACATTGTATGTAGTAACAGCAAGATTGTGAGATGATCAACTATGATAGATTTAGCTCTTCTCAGCAATACAATGATCTAAGGCAATTCCAAAAGACTCATGATGGAAAATGCTATCCACATCCAGAGAAAGGACTATGGAGTCTGAATGCAAATCACAGCATACTATTTTCACGTTTTTTGTTTTTTTTTCTTTCTTATGATTTTTCCCATTTATTCTGATTCTTTTTTTCACAACATGACTAATGTGGAAATACATTTAACGTGGTTGTACATGTATAACCTATATCAGATTCCTTGTTGTATTGGGGAGGGGAGAGGGAAGAGAAGGAGGGAGAAAAGTATGGAACTCAAAATCTTATAAAAATGAATGTTGAAAACTACACATAATTGGAAAAAATAAAATACTATAAAGTGGGGAAAAAAGAAAATGTACAGTTAAGTATCCTTAGCTAGCATGTTCTGTTTCTCAGTGCACTCTGAGAATGAATGTACAAATATCCAGCTGTAACCAGTGGCATCAGGTTTAACTGGAATGTTATATCTAGTTATATTGAATGGGTCATATTATTTGCTGGAGAAGGCACTTGGCCATAGAGTCAAGCTTTTCTGATACTAAACACAATTGATGCTTAGTTCGATTGTTAAAAGTGCCAGAGATTAGACTTCAGAATATTTCCTTTTGAAAAAATAGTTTATTACTTTTGTTTTTCAATTAACAAAAATTTTAAGAATTAATCTGCCCCTTCTACCACCTCCTCATTGAGTATTTTTTTAAAAGAAAGAAAAACCTCAATATTTATTGGACCAGATGTCTAGCTCCTCAAAACAAACTCCCACGTTAGTCATGTCCAAAAATGTATGTCACTTTCTGAATTTTAAGTTCATCACCTCTGTCAGGAGGTGTCATGTTTAATCTTCCTTCTTTTGGACTTGTGATGTGTCATTGATTTTGTGAGAATTCTAAGTCTTCCAAAGTTGTTTTTCCCCCTCAGTGTTATGGTTGTAGAAGTTGTTCTTTGAGTTCTGCTCACTTCACTCTGCATGGGTTCATAAAAGTCTTCTCATTTTCCTCTGAAATGGTTTTATTTCATCATTTCTGATTGCACAGTAATATTCCATTACATTTATATGCCACAAATTCTTTAGCCATTTCCCAGGAGGGCACACCCTTTTTAGCTTCCAATTTTGGGCTATGAAAAGAGTTGTTATGGATATTTTTGTACATTTAGATCCTTTTCTTCCTTCTTTGCCTTCTTTGGAGCATAGGCCTAGTAGTGGTGTTGCTGGGTCAAAGGATAAGTACAGTTTAGTCACTTTCTGGACCCTTATTTCTAAATTGCTTTCCAGAACTGGTGTACCAATTCACAGCGCTATCGACAGTGGACCTGTTTTCCCATAGCCCCTCCAATATTTCTCATTTTCCTTTTTTTTTTTCATCTTTGGCAGTCTGATAGACATGAGGAAGTACCTCAAAGTTGCTTTAATTTGCATTTCTTTTATTGCTAGTGATTGAGAACATTTCTTCATATGATCCTTCTTTCCTTTTAAAAAAGATTATTTGTTTTAATCGGTCAAGATCTATCTTCTCACCCTTCCACTTCAATCCTCCCATCCCCACTCCTGATTAAGAATACAAGAAAACCAAACCCATTACAGGCATGTAGAGTCAATCAAAACAAATTTCTACATTGGCCAGATCTAAAAAATATTTGTCTCATTCTGCATTCTGAGTCCTTCACTTCTCTATCAGGAGGCAGGTAGCATATTTCCATATTAGTCTTCTGAATCCTAATTGGTCATTATGCTTATGATATTAGTACAACAGTATTTTATTATATTTATATACCATGATTTGTTTGTCCATTCCCCATTTCTTATTTTATGGGCTCCTAGCTCTGATTCCCATCCTTTGACACCTCAAAAAGAGCTATAAATTTCTTTTCGTGCATTCTTAGAGGTTGTTTTGCTTAGGACTAATCCCTCCCTTAATATGTTCTCCCTCTAATTCTTCCTTGCCCCTTATCCCCTTTCCTTCCTACTTCCCTATTGAATGAAATGAATTTCTGTACCCAACTTAGTGTGTGTGTGTGTGTGTGTGTGTGTGTATGTATATATATATATATATATATATATATATATATATATATATATATATATATATTTTCCTTCTTCTGACTGGTTTAGATGAGAGTGAAGTTCAAATGTCAGCCATAACTCTCCCTCTGCTTTAGTCTTTGTTTTTATCAATATCAACTTGTGTACTCTGATTATGTGACATAATTTCTCCTAACCTTCCTTTCCCTTCTCCTGCAGTATATTCCTCTTCTACTCTTTCCACTCTTTTCTTAAGATCATCAAGCTACAACAAAACAATTCCCAGGCCTTGTCTAATTGGATTCTTTCTATGCACCCTCATGATAAAAGGGTTCAAATGGGACATGTATCAGCTCCCCCTATTTAAATGTAAACAGTTTATTCTTATATAGTCCTTTAACATTGTTCATTTGTGTTTTTATCTTTTTATGTTTCTCTTCACTTCTGCATTTGAAAATCAAAGTCTCTATAGATCTGGTCTTTTCATAATGTTTAGAAGCCCTCTATTTCATTAGTGATCCATTTTTGCTCTAAAGCATTATATTCAGTTTTGCTGGGTAAGTTATTCTTGGATGTAAGCCCATATTCTTTGCCTTCTGGAATAACATATTATAAGTTTTCTGCTTCTTTATAGTGGCGGCTGCTAAATCTTGTGTGACTGACTGTGGCTCCTCAGTATTTGAATTCTTTCTGGCTATGTACAATATTTTTTTCTTTGATCTGGAAGCCCAGATTTTGGCTATGACTTTTCTGGGAGTTTTAATTTTAGGGTTTCTTTCAGGAAGTAATTGGTGGATTCTTTCTATTTCCACTTTGCTCTCTGGTTCTAAGAGATATGGGGAGTTTTAACATTTCTTGAAATATGACATCTAGGCTCTTATTTTTGTCATGGTATTCAGATAGTACAGTGATTCTTAAATTTTTTCTTCTCAATATTTTTTCCAGGTTAGCTGTTCTTGCTATAAGATATCTTACATTTTCTTCTATTTATTTAGCCTTTGATTTTGTTTTAGTATTTCTTGCTGCCTTACAAAGTTATTAGCTTCTATTTGGTTCATTCTAATTTTCAAGAGTGTTTGTTACTTGGGCAAGATTTTGTACCTCTTATGCCAAGCTATTAATTCCCTTTCCAATTCTTTCTTCCATAGTTTTAATTTCTTTTAAATTTTTTTTCCTCAGGTGTTCTCATTACATTTATAAACACATTTTTTAACTTTAAAAAATTCTTGCTCCATTTCTTCTGGGGATTCTAGTTGAATTTGTGCCTAAGCTATGTTTTCCTCTTAGGTCTTGCTTGTAGATGTTTTGGAGTCATTCTTTTCTTCTGGGTTTGTGTCCTGAGCTTCCCTGCCATCATAATAGTTCTTTATAGTAAGGTTCTTTTTTTGTTTGCCTATTCTTCCAGTCTACTTCCTGACTTGGGACATGATGTTAGAACAAGGATCTATAGCACCTCTGGAGACAAGGTCTGGTTGGTCCTGTTGCTGTCTTCTTGGGTATTGAATATTGTGTTATTTCAGGATTTCGAGGACAGGCTGAGGACCTGCAAGCTTTCAATTCTCCCCAAGTGGTCTGATCCAGGTAAAAGTCTGCTTTACGACCCCCTGGTCTGCGCTCTACAAGTTCCAGGCCTGTACAAGAGTGAACTGCTACCGGATTCCTCCCATGTCAGCCAGCTGGGAAGCTCTCTTGGCTTAGAGAGGTAGAAGTGTAGGATCCCTTTGGTCTAGGACTCCTGCCTTGGCTGCACTTCCCTCCTCTGCAGGCTGGGCTAAATGCTAGAACGGAGATAGATTTCTGTTCTTGGGGCTGAAACAAACTCCTGTTGCTGGCTTCTGAGGTTCCTTCTTTCTCCATACACTACCCATGCCATCCCTACCAGGAAATACCACTCCTCTATAGGTTTCTTTCTCACTCTGCCCTGGATCTGTGACCTAGAGCTAGGTAGTGGTCAACATTGCTGCTAGATGGCAACTGTACCTTCTCTTGTCCTGGTATACGGCCTGTTTCTATATGCTGGAGTGAGCCTGACTTGACCCCATCTCCGACGTCCACAGACCTCCCCATCTGTCTCCCTGTGTTAAGCCGAGCTGGACAAAGGATTCACTGTGACTTTTCCTGGATTTTTCTATTAGGATTTGGGTTGATGCATTTTCTAGATCTGTTTGGAGGATTTTATGGGGGGAAGCACCCTGCACTACTCCAGTCACTCTGCTCTCTTGGCTCTGCCCCTTTTACGGGATTGTTGATAACTTGGATTTCTTCCTTTGAAAGGTGCCTATGCTAACTATTTTTCTTTTCATCCTTTCCTTCTTTCTCCTCCCACTATCTCATTTAGCATACTGACCTGGCCCAGTATATGTCTGAACATCCAGGAGGTCTTCATCCTCACAATGTCAGGGTGAGTACAGGGGACACATTTCTCTAAAATAGAAGAATTTTGAAATTAATTTTCATTCTCAAAACAGGTCAATTCTCATGAAACCAAATAAGTGAACAGAAGGCACTGTTACCCCTTCCCTAGTTTCAACAGAAAAAGGACAGATATAAGATAATAAAACTGGACAGTTAGGCTGGCATCGGATTGGGGAGGGACTTGACTGCCAAATTAAAGAGGTTTTACTTTGTGCTATAGAAAACGGGGAGTCGCGAAGGTGTTTAGTCTGGTTCGTTTTTTGAGTGGCACGATCATAGCCCTGCTTTTGAAAGATTGACCTGGCACCAGCACATAAAATGGACTCGAGGAGAGAGGGACCAGTGGCCAACAAATGCTGTCAAAAGGTCAAGAAAGGCCTTTGGATTTGGTGATTGAGGTTTCTGTTAAGAGCTGAAGGAGCAATTTCAGTAGAAAGGCCTTTGGATTTGGTGAGTAAAGTTATTGGTGCTGAGAAAGCAGTTTCAGTAGATTGGTGGGAACAGAAGCTAAATCGCAGAGGATTAAGGCATGAATAAGGATCTGATGGCAGCTAGCACAGGGCATTTTGTCTACACTAGCAAGAAAAGATAATGTTTGAGGTAAGGGTTTCTTTTTCCTTTCTTTTTATCAACTAGGAGAAAACTGAATATATTGTAGGCAGAAGCAAAAGGAACAAAAGGAGAGGAAGAGGTTGAAAATGGAATGAGAGAGGATAATTGCTAGCCTTCATAGTCTATGCCTCAAACAGAAACTGAAGAAGGGCTGAGCCAGTAACAACACCCTATGAGTCCATTCTATGATCTCTTTCCCTTCCGTTTTATTCCTTCTCCTTCTCTGCTATGTCCTTCTTTTCTTGGCCTCATACTGCTCTGTTTCTGGATTCATTGGTTTCTGTCATGTCTCACCTTGGCTCCCACTTTCTGCGATGGGCATCTCCTGGCCTGGCTCCCTGCTCCCCCACTTTGATTTGAGAGTACCTCTCATTTACACCATCTATGTCTTGTATGTACATAGTTGTTTGCAGGTTGTTTCTCCCATTAGAACAGGAGTTTTTTGAGACTAGGCCATGAATTTCCCTTTTTTTTGTGTGTCCTCAATGCCAAGCATTATTCTTGGCTTGTATGTAGTAAGTGCTTAATAAATGCTTGCCGATTATTTCTTTTCTTCTTTCTTACTTTGACCTCTTCCTTATCTTGTCCTTTCTCCTTTTTTTCTTTCTTCCCTTCACATTGAAGTGTTTCCCATTGAAGCCTATTTTTCTGCTATCCTTCCTTTTACCTCTTCTCCTACTAATTCTTTTCTTTACCTTTTTCATAGTCGTTTCCATTTGTCACACCTGCAGTTAAACTTTCAACTCACCTCCAGTCTGGTCCAGCTTTACCCATCCTAGTATTCTCTATATTGCATAACTAGGCAGGCCTTCTCACCATAAGGGAAAGCATTGGCAAGTGTCATGGAAATTGTGGGAAATCTGGCGTGGGTAGAGAGGGAACAAGTAAATTTTCACAGGATTGAATATGGTGTGAATGTGAAAAATCAGCAAAGCTGCTATAGGATAACTATTTCTCTGACAGGTAAACTATAGCAGGTAAGTTAAATGATTTGCCCAAAGCAAATAGGGTATCTAATGGCTCACACATTTCTGGCTCTTGCTTCTGGGTCAGGCCATACCACTTGTTAACTTTGGTTTCAAAGTCTTACATGCCACTGACAGCTGAGTGCTGAACTTGGCATGTCTCTGAGATGCCCAGGTTCCCTGATGGGTGGAAAAATTGATTCATCTATTCAGTTCTGCCACTGTCTCCATGTCACCAGGAATGTGAGTGCTGGCACTTTCTTTTCTGAACTGTAGGAACAAGTTCTGGCCTGGCATAATCTCCTTAAATACCAGTGTAAGCTTTTGAATTCTCCATTGCCAGTGGCATTGGAAGAAATTGCAAAAGACACTTGAGAAATTATATGGTTTTTTTTTCCCCAGTTGGTTTCTGTAATTGTGGAAAACTGATTGGAAGCTGATAACTTTTCTAATTCCCTGACTTTATAACTGCATGAAACACTCTTCCCTTTTCCCCATTCATTCCTTTTCTTTCTATGTCTGATTTTATTTTTCCCCCGGTGTCTCATCTTTTTTTTAAGTTTCTTTTCCTTTTTAATCTACCATCTGTAGTCTTTTCCTTGTATTTTCAAATATGAACCTAGGATTGTTAAAATAGACGAAAAGACAACTGTGACTCCAGTTCCCAGAGTCAACTGCCTTTCCCAGTCCACAGTCTTTTGTTTTAAGGATATCTGAGATACAATAAAATTTAAACCCTAGAGAACCATTTCCAGGTTAACACTTGTCTCGGGCTAAGTCCAATGATGGGAAGGTCCTGCTTCTCTTTGGATTTTTTTAGGTGATGCTTTTCTCTGGAAGACTGTTGACTAATGCAAAAGTTAAACTGAAATTTTTAAGATAAAGGCTCCTTCTGTATCAAGGAGCTATCCTTGATAATCCTGCCCCTTTCCTAACTTCTCTATTTCTGGTAATGTCAGTACCATCTTCCTAGCCTCTTAGCCTTATTAACTAGGAGTTCTTCTTGTTAGCTTTCTCTCCTTTGCACTACACAACCAATCCACTGTCAAATCCTGTTGTTTCTATTTTTACAATATTTCATATCTAGCCTCACTTCTTTCAATTCCTGCAACCACTGGTTCGGGCACTTGTCTCTTCTCACCTGGACTATACTAAGACCCTTTTTATCTAGTCCTCTTTCCTCTAGTCCTTTCCTTTCCAACCCACCCTTCCTGCTATTGTCTAAGTAATATTCCTAATGCACAGTTATGATCTTATGTACTCTTCTACTCAAAAACTTTTAGTGACTTTGAATTGCCTGCTGAGCAAAGTATAGACTACTTGTAAATTGTTCTGAAACCCAGGCCTTCTACAATCTGCCTCCATTTTCTCTTTCCAGACTTATCTCATCCTGTCCACTTTAATCTTCTACCTTTGATTACTCTGTCCCCAAGCCTGGAATGGAGTCTTCCCTTTTTTGCCACCCCATTCCCAAACAACTCACAGAATTGCAAAATCTCTGAGTTGGGAGGAACTTCACAAACCATTGGTCTGACCAAAAATTATATTTATGAATGATTTCCCAACAAAGATGCTCCCTCTTCCAAGAATCCTTCCATAACTACCCTTTTACCCCATCACATAAAAGTGATGGGTCTCACCCTCCTCAAATGAGAAAATAAGACTTTGCCCAAATCTCTCCTTTTCACAGATTACATTTTTCCATGTAACATAGTTATTTGCACACTCATCCTTTGATCCCTCCTCTCATTAAAAATTTAAGCTTCTTGAGAGCAATGCCTATATCGTACCTACCTTTGTATCCCTGACATGTAGTGCAGAGCCTTGAACATAGTCAAGCATAATAAATGCTAACAATTGAATAGAAATTAATAAGGAGAAGCCAGAAAACTAGATACTTTTTTTATTTTGGATTATGGTCCAGTGACCTTACTTTTGCTATTAAAAAAAAGTATTTTAGTTTTTGTTTCTCTCAAAGCATAATTTTACCATCTTCTCTTAGAAAATCATTTTTGATTTAGAGTGGATATTAACACATGATCACACAAAACTGCTTAGGTATGACGCTTACTCTTTCCAGCTCTTCATGTTTCAACTTTTGCGGGGCCTGGCTTATATCCACCATCAACACATTCTTCACCGGGATCTGAAACCTCAGAACTTACTCATCAGTTATCTTGGAGAACTCAAATTAGCTGATTTTGGTGAGTCAATCCCTTCTTCCCTGGGTCTCGTTCTCATTTATTAACAATGATGCTTTTGTGTGCACGTGTTTATTTATCCAATGCATTGACTAAATCTGACCTTTGGAAATAGGAGACATATTACTCAGTGAGCATCTCAAACTTTTGTGAGGCATGAAAGAGGTAGAGATGCTAGCTCCTTTAGTATCATCTCTTTAGTTAGAGGCTAAAAGTTGGGATCAAGTCTATAAGACAATACTCTTTATTTCAATAGTGGCAGCAAACCAAATTATAGGAAGGCATACAGAATGGAGGAAGGATTTCCAAACTACAGGGTTGCTCAGGGACCCTCTCCCAGTGGAAATCCTGAATCTGAGCTAAAATACTAACTTCCAGGATAATTAGGGCTTCTTCTACAAAGGGAAGATGAAGAGGGCAACTTCAGACTCTAGTTTTCTAGAGTTATATTGTGGTATACTCGCCCAAAGTCTCAAGTTCTAGGTGCTTGCCTTGTAGCAGAACTAGCTCTAGCGTAGGCTATCAGGGGAAAAAAAAATACTGAGCTCCGTATTTTTGGCATGTCTGCCAATTTTTAATTAAACTTTTAATTAAAATTTTAAATTAAATTTTTAATTAAATTTAGTAATTTAGTTAAAATTTTAATTTAACATTACAGAGCATTTCTTTTTTGGAAAGAGGTATCAAAGTGGCAGAACCCTCTCTTGCCCTCATATCTTTATGTCTCATGTCTCAGACACCTCTAACTGCCCTTTCTTTGTCCATTACAACCTGATTGAAAAAAAAACAAAATAGAAGACCACCAGAATGATATATTGTGATAAGAGAAATTTTGATGAAATAAGGCAAATTGGTATCTACAAATATTAGAACTATCGATCTATTTTTTGAGTGTTTGCTCTTTCATCTGTCCTTTACCATGACTTGTTTGCTTCCAGGGAAAAATCAACTGCCATGTTTCTATGGGATATGAAGATATAATTGCTTGCATGTGTGTGCAATGCAATATGATTTTTTTTTACATAATCTGGCAGGTCTTGCTCGGGCTAAGTCCATCCCCAGTCAGACATACTCTTCGGAAGTAGTGACACTCTGGTATCGTCCTCCAGATGCGTTGCTAGGAGCCACAGAATATTCCTCTGATTTGGATATCTGGTAAGATTGATATTAAGGCATTTAATGTCAACAAAATACGCAAATGTGGTCTTACGCTTACCTGTAAAGGCTGATTCTATCATGTGTGTTATATTTTTTACTCCTTACGGGCAAGAACCATATGGTCTTCTATAATCATTTCTCCTCTAAAAAAATAAAAACTACACAGAAGAATTAATCCATCAGAGGCTAGCGGGTGGGGGGAGAAATACAACAAAGATAGCAAATTAGGAAATCTGAAATATTGAATCAATCAATAAACATTTATTACATACTATTTTGTATGTTACCTCTGTTTTCTGACCCTTGGTTTCTTGATTTGTAAAAATGGGATAATAATGCCTGCCTTCTTCTTAATTCAGAAAATGCAGGGATCAATTTTCCCCATGCAATGGTGGGAGCCACTTTGGGGCTCTATTGTAGAATTGGGGGATTGCGAAGCCTCATAAGATGGAGTGTTGAATCTAGGACATTAAAGAATGTCTCTGTAAATTAAGATTTTGAGGTCATCTGTATTGTACACCCCAGAACCAGCCTAAACATTTAGAGTTCTTCCTTTTAGAAATGGCATGATTTGGAGTTATAACCAGCTTCTCATAAGAGAAGAGAAAAACAATTACAATATTCATGTATTCATGGGCTTTTCTGACTGCCTTGGGAGAACAATATTAGAGAAACCCAAGGCATTATTGATAGTGTTCATAGATATACATGTTACATACCAGAGACCTGGGAATCTTTTTGTTGTTGTTCAGTCACGTTTGACTCTTTGTGACCCCATTTTTTTGAGGTTTTTGTTTTTTGGCAAAGATACTGGAGTGGCTTGCCATTTCCTACTCTAGCTCGTTTTACAGATGAGGAAACTGAAGCAAACAGGCTTAAGTGACTTGCCCAGGGTCACAAAGCTAGGAAGTGTCTGAGGCCAAATTTGAATTAGGAAGATGAGTCTTCCTGACTCCAGGCTCAGCATTCTACCCTCTGCACCACTAGGTCTCCCAAAGACTTGAAAAGGGCAGTAGAAGTGCTATACCAATACTTTGGAAAATACTGATTAACTAACATCCCAGCATAATTTCAGGAAAAATAACTTGATAGTCAAATCTCAGATGCATCCATCAATTGGTACTGTTCTCCAATGACATTTCCAAGTCTTCTCTAGAACTTGGGAATTTTGAAAAGTACAACTTAAAGTCATTATTGCTTATTACTTTTCTCTTCCTCCGATAAACTCCTATCTCAATGCCTCTGTGGCTCATGGTTGACGGGTCTCAAAAGTTATCACAGGGGAACTTCAGCTCTGGCAGGTCCCAACCAGCTGGAAAGGCTTAAAGTTTGGATCCAACCAGTGGTAGTATATGCTTACCCTCTGAATGTTAGGCTCACTATTTTCAGAGAGACTCATGTATTGGCTGTTTGGGACCATAGCCACTCATGAAGGCCAAAAACCATTTACTAGAGTATGGAAGGACTATAATTTGTATCCATGGATGATGAAATCATAGATTCTTGAAATGTTGAAATTTTGTTATCGTCTAGCCATTATTATTATTCTGCTCCTATAATGTGGTACATGGGATAGAGGAATGGGCCTGGACTCAGGTAGACTCATTTTCCTGAGTTCAAATCTGGCTTCAGACACTTACTAGCTGTGTAACCCTGAGCAAATCTCTTAACCCTGTTTGCCTCAGATTCTTCACCTGTAAATGAGGTGGAGAAGGAAATGGCAAACCACTCCAGTATCTCTGCCAAGAAAACCCTAAATGGCACCGTGAAGAGTTGGACATGACTGAAAACAACATAATGTGCCAGGTATAATGTCAGACTAGAACAATCAACATTTTTCCAGTGAGTTAAGACTCTCTTAAGAGGATAATCATAGGACAATAGGATTTAAGTTAGGACTTTTTTTTCTTTTATTATGGGGAGGGGAATAGGGAGAGGAAAGGAAAAGAGGATTGCTAATTGAAGGAAAGAAAAAAAACTAATCCTATTCTACTGGACCATGGAATCCCCATGGAATCCAAACAGAATTCCATTTGCAAAGGCATTTGACAGTGAGCACTAGCTCTTTTGTCTTAAATAAGCTAATTTAAATAAGTAGTGCCTTATAAAAGTTCCTTCATAGGAGCAGTGTCAGTGGTGGGGTATACATAAATTTAAAAGGTTAATAGCACCTCGGTTAGATTGTAGAAAATATATAAGTAGGTTTTACCAACACTCCCAGCATTCTTTAATCCTCTTGCATCTTTCTCTCTTTTTTGATATCCTTTTCAGGTCCTAAAAGATCCAATTAGGGAGCTTTAGCAAGAATAACAGTATTTTAGGAAGATTACACTGGGTTTTAGGGAAGGTTTTGCTTTGGAATACAAAAAGTCCTCTACACCAAGTTGATTTTAGGCAGCTAAATCTTTTTGAAAAATCTTGAAAAATCTCAGATTGTCTTTGATGGATATGCTATGTATAATTAAGCCGCTTACAGTTATGCAAACTTTTAGAAGAAAAGGGAAAATAAGAAAAAAAACAAAGAGGAAAAGCAGTACCATTTATTATTTGAAATACCTTGCCACCTCCATATATTGTGCTATTTTAAATTCATTTCAACACCAAAAAACAAAATATTGATTTCTCTCTTCCCCAGAAACAACTCAACATATGCTCCATGTACTTTGGGAGGATGGGAGGCGGGGATGGGAGGGAGGCAGGGACTTAAAACTCCTAAAATACTTCCTTCCTTTAGAATTTGACTTAGGAATTTAAGGAGTATTGCTCTCTCTTAAAGGAAGATTTATTCAGTGAGACTAGAGAGAAATTTAAGGAGATGGCAAAGAGTTCCTGAGTTATTATCTTTTGCCGAAGGTAAAGGTACAAATGAATCAGTAAAAGAATCCATTGCATTTCTCCCTTCTGGAAGGATTTACTGTGGGATGCCAACTAATATCTTATCTGTAACTTACCTTAGAGGTTGCTCCATAGAACAGAAAGTCTCTGAGAAGTCTTGAAGATATGAAGAGCCAGGAAAGCCACAGAGATAAATTTCAGGAAGAGGAAGGTGGAGAAGATAAAAAGAAAGAAGGGGGAAGATTTAAAAAAGAAGAGAGAAGAAAAAGAAGGAAAGGGGAGAGAAAAGGAAGAAAAAGAAAAAGAAAGGAGAAGAAAAAGGAAGATGAATGGGGAAAAACAGGGAGGGGAAAAAGAAGAAGAAGGAAGAAGGAGGAGAGAAAGAAAAGAGGAAGATAATGAAGATGATGAAGAAATGCCTCTTTGTTACTATATTTTCAGGCCTAAATGTTAGGAACATTTAATAGGGAACTATTGAGAAAATGAATAATAGATATATTCTTAAGACTGGGAAGTTTAACAGAAATTTGTTAAAAACTAAAATAGTTGTGAACAAGTAAAAAATAATAAAAGTAAAGTATCTAGTGATCTTTGTGGAGAAAATAAATCTGAAAAACAGCAAATCTGAAAAGTGAAGGCAAATTTACGTTTCTCTTATCAATGTACTGAGGAACTCCCTTCCACAATTCCCTTTCGAACTTTTCCAGTGCTAAAATATAATTGTTAGATATAGTTTGGATTTTAATGTAATTATCTGCCCTTCACATCAACTCTGGAACTGTACATAACATAGAGTGTCCCAAAAGTCTTGGTGCAGTTTAAAACTGCTTCTAAAACTTAAAATGGCACTAAAACTTTGGGGATATTCTATATGTAATGATAGACTGAATCAGTGACACCTTGAGACTACAGGGCAGTGCTTCTTGAGGTGTCAGATCTCTTGACTGAGGTAAAGCATTATCCTCAATATGACTCTCCCCACCAAGAACCAAGAGATTGTGACCATCTAGTTGATGAAAATGGAAAAATTCAATGAAATATTAATACCTTATCTTGCCAATACAAAGAGCTCCATGGTTTGGGTAGTACCTGGATAACTGACTTCATGCTATCAAACATCTGGATAAAAAGTGAAAAATCAAACAGAAACAGGAATAGGACACCAGACCTAGTGAGTTTAAAACTTTAATGGGAACATTGTGGAGCCAAGATGGTGGTTGGAAAGCAGGGACTTGCTTAAGCTCTCCCCCAGGTCCCTCCACACACCTATAAAAATGTCTCTGAACAAATTCTAGAGCTGCAGACCCATGAAATAACAGAGGGAAGCAGGGCTCCAGCCCAGGAAAGCCTGGATGGTTGCTGGGAATGGTCTATCGCATGGAGCTGGGAGCGAAGCAGTGCACAGCCCAGCGTGGGCCTCACCAGGACCAACCAGACGGGGAGCAGGGGTGGAACAGGCGGTAGGGCCCTGAATCATTGAGCTGTGGCAGTTACCAGACTTCTCAACCCACAAATGCCAAAGACAACAGAGAAGGTTAGTGGAAAAACTGCTAAATCACAGTGAAAGGAATGCACGGTCAGCCCTAACCATGGGGGTGTGGAAGCAGTGCAGCTCTGGCGCTGCTTCCAGAGCTCCAGCTGTGGTTGCTTTGAGCCCCAGGCCCACCCACTGGGAGGAATTAAGTGGTGGATCAGAGCAGGAGTGCAGAGCCTGCTCGGATCTGGGTTGCAGTCTGTGTTGGTGTTTCTTGGGGGAGGAGGAACACTGCTGTGGCAGAGCTTGCTGTGTAGAAGTAGCTCTGAAAACAACAGCGCAGCCCCTCAAGCTTGGGACAAAATACTCTATAGGCAGTCATACCCCAATGAAAAACTCAAGGGAACATGAACAGGCAGCGAAAATGGACTCAGATTCAGACTCAGACTTTGGAATCTTTTTTTTTTGGTGACAAAGTAGAGCAAAACGTACAGCCAGAAGAAATCAACAAAGTCAAACAGCCTACATCAAAAGCCTCCAAGAAAAACATGAACTGGTCTCAGGCCATGGAAGAGCTCAAAAAGGATTTGGAAAAGCAAGTAAGAGAAGTAGAGGAAAAATTGGGAAGAGAAATGAGAGTGATGCAAGAAAGCCATGAAAAACAAGTCAATAACTTGCTAAAGGAGACCCAAAAAAATACTGAAGAAAACAACACCTTAAAAAATAGACCAAGTCAAATGGCAAAGGAGCTGCAAAAAGCCAGTGGGGAGAAGAATGCCTTGAAAGGCAGAATTAACCAAATGGAAAAGGACCACTGAAGAAACTCCTACCTTAAAATTAGATTGGAGCAAGTGGAAGCTAGTGACTTTATGAGAAATCCAGATATTATAAAATAGAACCAAAAGAATGAAAAGTGGAAGACAATGTGAAATATTTCATTGCAAAAACCCCTGACCTGGAAAATAGATCCAGGAGAGAGAATTTAAAAATTATTGGACTACCTGAAAGCCATCATCAAAAAAAAGAGCCTAGATATCATCTTTCAAGAAATTATCAAAGAAAATTGTCCTGATATTCTAGAGCCAGAGGGTAAAATAGAAATTGAAAAAAAATCCACCAATCACCTCTTGAAGAAGATCCCCAAAAGAAAACTCCTAGGAATATTGTTGCCAAATTCCAGA
>CM053626.1:66488594-66501673 GCA_028646595.1 Phalanger gymnotis | reverse complement strand
CCTCATTTTCATCATCTGTAAAATGAAGGGATTGGACCAGATGCACTGTAAGATCCTTCCCAGCTTGTGATCCTACCTGTTTAAGGGATGGAGAGATGAGGAGGAATCCTAGGTAGAGTACCCAGGCATCCCTGTTGCCTTCCAAAGGGAAGCCTGCCTTTTAATATGGGGACGCTCTCAGGAGACAAACTAACTCTTAGACACATCACAAAAGCTAACAGTCTATTTACTCCACATTTTTTAAATCAAAAGTTGGAAAATTGCTATTATAGATGGTCAAATGCAAACTCCTTGAGGACAGGGGTTATTCTTTTTTCTCTGTAGCCCCAGGACCTAGAACAGCAGTTTATGGATGATAGGATCATAAATTTAGAAACGAAAGGGACATCAGAAATCATCAAGTCCAGCATCTCCATTTTACAGATGAGGAAATAAGACCTTCCTCAATATGACCTGAGAATATTTTGGCATCCCAACCATACAAGAAGAGATTATAAGCCTTGGTAATGCTAAACAATCCCAGTGCATAATCAAATAGTCACTTTTATCCAAAGTGCAAGGAAAGTCATCTTCTCAAGAAAGATAGCCACTGCTATGGTAGACACAAACAGGCCACATATTTTCATAGTGCTATCCCAGCTTTAGGAAAACATTCTGACTTGCCCACAGTCACATATGCAGTAAGCACTTAAAAATATTGGTTAAGTCGAATTTATTTGTTGGGAGTAACAAAGAGATATTAATCAAAACACCATTAAAATGCCTTTACTGTAACACTGAAGGGTCTATTTGAAAATATTTCTTGATTTTAGAGTTTAATCGAGCATGGAAACTATCTTGGAAATTGAACCACCACCATGGTTTAGGCCCAAAGCACCTCCCTGGGCAAGGAAAGAACTTGACTGTTTTCCCTATATAATCATTTTACCTGCTTTTGATTTGCTACTCTTTTTTCCCTATCTAAGATCATGCATTTCTACTCAATATAAACTAATAATTGCCACCAGATAAATTAAAGATGAGAAAACTAAAAATAAATGTAGGGACTAGGAGAAACTATTAATGAAGATCAAAGTGGAATGTGTATCTAAATTAATTTCATTGACTGATTTGGGGAATGGGTTAATAAAGATGTTAATAGTAACTCCCCAGGAGCTTTTTTGCTAAGCTCTAGGACTGAAATAGTAATGAGCCCAATCATGGTTCATAGCATCTCAAATGCTGGGACCTTCATTAGCATCTGGGAGGGAAGACTGCTGGAATTCTAAGTACGGAAAACCATGATTCTACTGATAGGGCATTTTAGAAACCTGTTACCAAAATGTCTTAATCACTTTAGGACAGAGATTCCAAAAGCAAGTATGGACTGAAGGGAACAAGCCACAGAGTGGCTTGATTTAGGCCTATCTTGCCTTTTTTTATAGATGCCCTTTTTCAGAGCACTTAGTATAGCGAGGACTCAACAAACATTTTAGATGATGATAGTAATAGCTGTGATTTTAGAATATTCACCAGTTACCTCCCTAATGCTTAGCAAAATGTAGAAAAAAAAAGATAACAAACAGCTCTCCAGATAGAGAGAGAGAAGAGTGGGCAGATGGCATTTACTTATAGTGAGCAGACTAGGGAATTCTGAACGTCTAGCAAGATTAGAGCTCCTTACAAAGGAATCCAAGCTAGGACAAAGTCTTCCTTCACCATGATCTTCACAAAACTTGGATCAGGGTGACAGGAGGGAGATCAATTAATTAACTGCATGGCATCATTAAAAAAGGGTAGAGGTAAAATTACCAGCTACTTAAACTGGCTTGGTGTTGAGATTTGAAGCCAATGTAAGTCTGGGATATCAGATCGGCTTCAAAAATTTAGTCAAGGTTTCCTAGGGGTTGTTAACCTGAGGGCCATGAATTTTTTTAAAGCTATATTGACAATTATATTTAAATATAATTGTTTTCCTTTGTCTTTCTATGTATTTTATTTTATGCATTTAAAATATTATTCTCAGAAGGGGTTCCTAGGTTTCACTAGGCTCACAAAGGGGTCCAGGGCACAAAAAAGGTTAAGAACTCCTATTTTGGAACAAGGCAAGGACTGACAAGAATAATGTCAGTAGTTGACATCCAGTGAATGGCAAGGCACTAACTTGGAAGGTAGGAACTGAAGGGAGTGAAATAAGAGATAGAAGTATTTGGAGGCATCAGAATCTCAAGCAAGCCACTCAAAATATCGAATTTTCCCACCAGGCTAGAAGACTTGGATTTCCCAATAGCATTATATGACTTAAGAATCACAGAATTTAAGAATTGGAAGGGTTCTTAGTGGCCATCTAGTCCAACTCACAAAGAATCTCCTCTGTAACATATCTTACAAATGGTCATCCAGACTATGCTTAAGGACCTCTAAGGAGGAGGAACCATCTCTCCAGGAAGACTATTCCACTGTTGGACAACTCTAATTATTAGGAATTTAATTTTTCTGACATCAAGCTTAAGTTTGCTTCTGTAACTCCTCATAGTTCTACCCTCTGGGGATAAACAGAAACTAGTCTAAACCTTCTTCTGCAAAGCAGCCTTTCAAATACTTCTCCCACCACCACCACCACCACCACCACCACCACCACCACCACTATGACCCCAGGCTTCTCTTCTTCAAGCTAAACATCCCCATTTCCTTCAACTGATCCTTATATGTCACGCACTCAAGGCTCTTAATCATCCTAGTTGCCTTCTTCTGGACAACCTTTGGCTTATCAATGGCCTTCTTGAGCCATGATGCTTAGTAGAAGTAGAGGGTAGATGTAGTAGTAGTAGTAGATGTAGTAGAAGAAGTAGATGCTTAGAACACGGTACTCCAAATGAGCTCAGACTCCCTATGTAGCCACAAATTACATTAAATTTTTTTGGCCACCACATCACATTGTGGTCTCATAATGAGCTTGAGCTTGTAGTCCACTAAGACCCCACTAAAATACTAAAATAAAAAGACCTCTAGATCTTTTTCAGAACAATTTTACTGTCCCTGCTTCCCTCCCCATCTTTTACTTGTGAAATTGATTTTTTTAACCCAAGTACAAGGCTTTAAATTTATCCCTACTGAATTTCACCTTATTATGGAATATTATATTATAATGCTCTAGCTTGTTAAGATCCTTTTGTTCATCAATAAACACTTATTAAGAGTCTGCTATGTCAATCTAGGAACTGTGTTAGGGCTGAGGATACACGGAAAGGTAAAAGAGAGTCTCTGTTCTCAAAAGGCTCACAGACTAATGATGGAAACAATATGTAAACAATTACACAAACAAATGATAAATCTGAAATAATCAACAGAGGGAAGGCACTAGAATTAAGGGGGATTAGGAAGGCGTCCTGGAGGAAATGGGATTCCAGGTATGGAGGCAACCAGTGAAAATACCCAGATTCAGGAGATGGAGTCTCTTTTTTAAGAAATGGCAAGAAGGCGGGTATCCCTGGATTGCAGAATACGCCCAAGAGTGGGGGGGGGCAGGGCAGTAAGATGTAAGAAGACTGGAGAGGTGAGGGTACCTAGATCACAAAGGGCTTTGAGTGCCAAGGAGTATTTTATATTTGATCCTGGAGTCATTGTGGTTTATTCACAGGGGCGGTGTTTGTGACATGGTTAGAGCTTCGATTTACGAAGATCATTTTGAAAGCTGAGTGGAGGATGGACTGGAGAGGAGAGACAGTCATGGCATAAATCAACCAACAAACAGACTATTGCTATAGTTCAGGTGTGAGAAGATGAGAACCAACACCATGGTGGTGGCAGTGCCTGAGGAGAGACGGGGATATGTGTGAGCGATGTTACAAAGGTAAAATCAAAAGGTCTTGGTAACTGATTGGATATGAGGGGATGAGAGAGAATGAGGAATGGAGGATGACACTCAGGTTTTGAGCCTTGGTGACTGGGAAAAGGGTTGCACGCTCAGCAGTAACAGGGAAGCATGGAAGAGGAGAGGGTTTGGGAGTTTTAGACACATTGAGTGTAAGATGTCTACTGGATATCCAGTTCCAGATGTCTAATTGGCATTCACTAATGCAAGTCCGGAGTCACCAGAGGTTGGAGAAGGATGAGTAGATTGGAGAGTCTTTTTGATCCTGAACTGTCATTCACTGTGATAACTGCCTGTTATTAATTAGTGCCCATAGTTAAAGCAGCACAGCTCTGGTGTCCATGAATACCACTGTACTAATAGACCATTCCAGACAGCTATTAGGCAGCTTGGGAGCCACAAGTCTGATTGCATTCACATGTACAACCCCACACAGAGATGGTCCAAAGCCTTTGGGCTCAGAACATTGTAGCTATTTATCATCACAATAGGGACTTTCATCATTTTTAAATTTAATCTTTATCTGTCCTATGGAGAGTGAAGCATCCATACTGGAATTCAGATCAAAACTGAACCTTCTGAGAGTAGAGACTATGTCACTTTGACAAGCTGCCATCTGATACCAGTTGGAAGTGGCTGGCTACTTCTTGCTTCCATCTTGTGGTGGAAAGCTGAAAACACAAGAAAAGAATCTGGGAGCCTGCTGTAGGTAGGATTCCCTTTGCCTCCCTCTAATACATTTGATTCTCAGTCCTTGCGGAGCCTTTTGTAAAAACTGTTTCCAGGCCTTCAGATTTCCACCAAATTCTTCCCATTTGAAAATTTCCAGGGTGAAGGTTTCCTTCCTCTAACAAGTGAAAGAGCACCAACCAGGATAATCCCGGATGCTCCCCTGTTGCTGAACTCATGCCTCCAATCAGTCATGACATCAGCAGCAGATACCCCTTTAAAAGTTCCAAGGACTCTCTGGACTACACTCCCTTCCCTATGGGAACAAGCATCAAAGAGACAGGAATAAAATGCTTTGCACACATCAGGAACTAATTGCCAATTTGGCAAATGCATTGACTAATGTCATTCACTGTTATTTCTAAATCCTCTCCTGTCCTTGACCCCCACTATCTAGATGTAAACTTGGAACCATTAGTGGAGAAGGATAAAGTCTTCTGGTACCACGAATGGAATTGAGAGGGATTTAAATTCAGTGCTTTTGAGTATGGTGAAATGAACACAGCAGTATATTAATGCTAGGATTTGAGCTCACACAGCACGAGAGCTTTCACAAACCATGTTTAAGGAAGCAAAGAGAGCCACTACCAACCCTTTCAGAGAAAGCAAAAGAAGTTGGACAAAACAAGTGAGTACAAATAAAAACTGTAACTGTGCTGGAATTAGGTAGGAAGGAAAAAGGACTTTCTTTGCCAAAGAAGATTCACATACGGGATAGTGACAGTACACCCTGCAAAAGGCTGGTAAGCTTTGGTTGGTTAGATGCTGCTAAACACTTGGAAGCATCTTCAAACTGCCCCCACATTTGGCTGGCAAAACTGGGTCAATTGTCAGGGCGGAATCTGGATTTAAATGCCATAGGAAAGGAAATCTGGAAAATGAGAGCTGGACACCATCACCACTGAAGTGTAAATAATAATAATTTTGAAAACCCCATACATCCTAATTTTCTTTCAAAGTTGACTGTTTTTCATGTTACCAAGAAAGGCAAGTTGCTTAGTTTGGGATCAGTTCCCATTTACTTTAGACTTTCTCTTTGTTAGTTTTAACTGATTCTTCCAGTCCCTGTCTAAGCCATGATCAGATCAATAATATTCTTCAAATGTATAATGTAACGAGAGCCATATTTCCTATTGGAATGAACCATCTTGATCCCCAAAGGAGAGGTGATCCCAAAGTACAAATATTCCTTTGGGAAAAGGGTAGGGGGAGGTACTTTGTAAAAAAAGGAGGGGGAGGGGGAAAGGGATTAGAAATCCCAAAGTTAAATTAATACTGCACCAAGATTATGTATTAGCAAATTTTAATGAGGAAAAAGTTTCAGCTTGCTCTGAACACCTAGATTTCTTTCTCTGTGCCATGAGCAGCCAGCCTCCCAACACCCACCTGTTCCCCCTGTTCCTCCTGGAATTATTTAGATTTTTAACATCTTCAAATTTTAAGATGATTGACTCTCATTCCTACTCCATGCCATCCTTGTTTATTTCCTGCCAGCTCCTAATATTCTTAATTAAAGAAAACCTTCTCTAGTCCTGTTCCCCTCCCCCCACCACAGACTGGTTAGTTCTGGAGACGACACATTCCCAGTTCTCCCCGCCAGTTTGATTAATGTGTCTTGGCTAATTGTGTGAAAGATGGCAGTCCTTTAGCAAGTGTGACCAGCTTATTGTTCAGCCAATCACGGGAGCCTCAGTTAGCATGTGAAAGGGGTGGGGGGAGGGGGGAAGGGTGAGTGTTCTATCGGCTGAGTCAAAGGAGGAGCATTTTGGGGGGTCACAGGGCAACACCCACTTCTTTGAGGGGATGTTACTATGCTCTGCTAAACCTGTAAACCTCTTACTCAAAGCACTTTTTTCTCCTCCCTCCTTTTTCAAGTAGATCTTTTTTTCCCATGGTGCAAGCAAGCAAGACACTGGCTAGTCTGCAGACGGATTTCACGTTCCAGGGTTTTTAATATTTCACTTTTATATTTCGGTTAGAGAATGATCCTGCTGAGAGGCTGGGAATCCATGCTCATCAGATCCCCTGGCTGACACTTGGATATATTGCTCTGAAAGCTATCCCAGGAGAAAACATTAAACAAAAAAAAAAAAGCCTACTTTTCAAAGCCTACTTCTCAATCTGCCCACATCAAAATAAGACAACTGGCCCTTTGAAGTTGAGGACACAGACTTCTCAGCCGGCTTCCAAAAAAAAAAAAAGAAAGAAAAGAAAGAAAGAAAAAGGGAAGGAAAAAGAAAAGGAAGAGGAAAAAGAGAAAGAAAAAAGAAAATGAGAAAGAAATGTCTTTTAAATTGTATACCCTTCTCACCTTGCCCCCATCAAAATCAGGGACAAGTAGCCCTTTAAATCATGGCCAGAAAACCTTGCGACTTAATTCTATTAATAAAGGTCATCAAGAGAGCAGGGAAAAGGTGATTGACCACCCTGTGCTGCCCTACTAGCCAGTACAAAATGTCCATTCCTAAGGCATGTCAGCCTGTACTATCAGTACTGAAAATTGGTTTTCTGGTTACAAATCAATATCGAAATGGAAGGAGCTGAGTTCCTAGCAGAAGAGAAGGCACATTGGTGACAAGGCACGGGTTCTTGTAGCTTTCAGTGATTGCTTCAGGCTTTCACCCAACTCCCTTCTCCTTTTCAATGGAGAGGAAAAAGTAGAGGGTGAGGAAGTGGAGTCAAAAGTACAAGACTAGGGACCATGGTTCCTGAGGATACTTCTAGGCTGACACAAGAAATTAGTCCTGGATTAAGTGTTGTTGCTCCTTTACAAATTACTACCTGTTGTGAATATGGTTTGCATTATTGATGTCATTGGTCCTGTGTCCAAGACATGACAGATTCTTCAGTTGTCAATATACAGGGTATCTTAAAAGTCCTAGTGCTGTTTTAAGTTTAAAAAGCTTTAAAAGCTTAAAATAGCACGAAGACCTTTGAGACACCCCAAATATATCCAGAACAGTTTACTAGTAACTTGAGAGAGGGGAAAAGACAGAGGGGTTAAAAAGGCTTCATCTTCTGAACGAGTCAGTTTGAATAATTGTTTTTAGTTTGTCACCACAGTCCTAAACTGAATAAGAATTCTTACCAATACGCACCTTGGCCAAAAGAGAGATTTGCTAAGAGATTTGATGAGTTACCGAAAATCTACCAACAAAATGCCTAAGAGATTCAGAGCCCTTTGTAAAACTGAAATCATGACATAAATATTAACTATTATAATAATTATTACTGTTAATTACATTAAAGGGAATCTAGATGTTTATGTCTTCCATAAGATAGCCATGCCCCCAAACTTCTTTAGTAAAAAACAGTGGAATGTTAAATGGCTGATTTTTTTGACCCTCCCACTGCAAGATAGGAAGCATGAAAGGAAGAGGAAAATGAGGAGCCAATTTCCCTCATTCTGACAGTTGGAGAAGGGCACTGTTGTCATCAGGGTCTTGGTTTCTGTGAGGATCCTGTCAGCTGCCTTTCTTCACCAAGCCCTAGAGGCCGGGAGTGGGATTGGGGAAATGGCCCTATTCCAAACCCACTTACTTGCTGGGTGAAGATTGACTTTTGTTACAATTTCCAAACTATAGTTCAATTGTTGAAGTTGTAAGTTAACATATTATCATTTAGTTTAGACATCATAATTAACATATTACAACTATAAGCAGTTGTATGTTAACATATTATTATTTAGCTTGGACATCATAATTCTCAAAGCAACCATATATATTTTACAGTTATTCCCTGTCCTTCAAGGCCAAGGAAACTCTGTATGAGACTATAAAATATCTGTGTAAACCTTGTTGATTAAACCAAGATGTCTGCTGGTTGATGTGCAGCTGGTTGATCTAGGACAGTAGAAAGGCAAAATACTCAGCCTTGTATCTGTCCCATTCTTCTCCTCACTTCCAATTTGTCTACCCTTCTCCTCCCCCACCCCCACTCATGCACTATTTCCTCCTCTCTAAGGGCCTCTTTCTAGGATAAGCATAGACCAAAGGTGGCAAAAACAACATTACTCAAATGTCAGATGGAAAGAAAATGAAAGAAATTCAAGTGATCTGTTGGTCTAAGTAGACCTGCTCTGCTTCTCTTCTCCAAGAAATCACAGATCCTTGAAGTATTAGGATGAAGTAACTGGTGAATGTGCTCCATCCACCAACAATGATCACAACCCTTCTGCAACTAGGTGATAAGCCCCTCCAAGCTTAGGCTGATTCCCCGATGACAGACATACATTCCGTGACCAGTTCCACAATGGAAGTCTACCTAACTTATTGCTACCTACAAGAACTTACATTTCCACTGGCAGAGCTTTTGAGAACCCAGACTCCCCCTCCACAGCATGATAAGGAAGAGGCCTGTAGTCCATTTCAGGACATTTGTGGAAGTCTTTTCCTTTAGTATTCTTCCTATACATTATATAAGGCAACTCTCCTAGGATTTAGCCAAAGGAAAATTTGGTGACTTGAATGGGTTTCCCTTAGCTAGATACCTTTGGTGACCCTTATTAATAGAATTAAGTTGTAAGGTTTCTGAGTCATGATTTAAGGGGCTGCTGTCACTGATTTTGATGTGGGCAAGGTAAAGAGTATACAAATAAAAGGGCTGATTCCCTTCTTTCTTTCTGAGGGAGATGCCATATCCTGCCCTCTTCAATAAAGCTGAATGGATTAGGAAACAGAGATGGAATTAACCCACATGTTAGTTTCAAATTTTGATCAGCTCTTGTTTTTACTTCCTAGAGTTAAATGAAGTCAGTCAACTTCCCCTCTTGCTGGAGAGCTCTCTCTTAGAAAAGAAATAATCAAGGCAGTTCAGTTAAATATCCGGGGAATAAAAGATCTTGGCTAGCCCAAACTTTATTGGACAACTGACAGGAGAAGACTCACCTTTGGTTCTTAATGGTCAATATTGTACTTATATGGCTCCTCCTAAGAGCATTCTGAAGCTCTATCAGTATTACCTGGATTATAGTTAGGCAGCTTGGAAACTCCCGGCCAAGTATCTTCAGTAGGGACCCCCAATACCTATGAAGCCAAAGGAAGAGAAATAAAGGCAGAGAAGTGGGATGAGTAGGGCAAATCAGAAGGGAAATGGTCCAGAAGTGGTAGAATGAGGGAGGAAATAGCTATGAGTTATGTGCTCACAAAAAAGCTTTGTATTTGACATGATATAGAAAATAGTTTCTTGGGAAATACTTATGGTTTAAGTCTACAGGCCAATTACAGGATGTAAGCATAAATTACATACATTACCACTAATTTGTTGGTTAATCTTGATTGGTTAAGATCATAGATCCTGTAAGGCTTTATCTCTCTTTATTCTTCTTCATGCATTCTATTACTCCAGATAAAATGACCTGTTAGATGTTTGCCAAATTCAACATCCCATCTTCTACCTCAGTCTATTTGCAGAGGCTGTCCTCCATGCCTGAAATGCACTTACTCCTCACCTCCCTGTTTCTCTGTCTGTCTGTCTGTCTCTGTCTGTCTGTCTCTCTCTCTCTCTCTCAATGCGTATGTGTGTGTGTCTGTCTCTCTTAAAATACCTGGCTTCTTTCAAGGCTCAGCTCAGGTGCTACCATCAATGGAAGCCTTTCCTAACCCCCAACTGTTAGCCCTTCGCCACTCAAATTATCTATTTTTCTATGTATGTGTTTTATCTTCACAGTAATAGTAATAATCACTAGTACATATGTATATACATATATATAGAGGGAGAGTTTTAGATTTGTAAAGTACTTTACATATGTTAGCTCATTTGATCTTTTCAACAGGTATTACTATCCCCATTTTACAGATGAGGACGTTGAGGCTGATGTTAAGAGACTCACCAAGAATCACATAGCTAGTAAATATCTGAGGAAGGATTCAAACTCAGATCTCACTGATTCCAAGTCCAATAACAGTCCATCTACTATACCACATAGCAGTCTCATTTCAAGAATGAAAGCTTCTTGAAAGCAGAAGCTGTTTCATCTTTGTCTCTATATCCTGCAAACCTAGTCTAGTAGGTGCTTAACATATGTTTGTTGAACTGAATTGAATCCACAATATCATACTCAAATTTAACACCTGCTCATTAATATATAAATTACTTTAATTTTCCAATCTGGTCATTACCACCCAAAATGAGCCATATCCAACTCCCAATACCATACCCATTCCCAGGAACCACAGGAGCATTACAAAAATAGTTCATTGATAATAGTTTACATCTATATTATTGACATGTAGAGATCTCTCAGAAGCATTGAATATAAGTAGGAGGTATTTAAGTAGCTTTGGCCTATTTAAACATGAATGCGGTCTGAACTTCTGTAGTGGAATGTAAATTGCCTAGCTATAGAAGGATATAATAAATAAGTTCAGATCTTAATGTTTTTTTGGCTTGGGAGTCCAAGACTCTAGCTGAAAAACATGTTTCAGGCCTCACAACAAGGTGCTGAAGTGCTATTTTTTCCTCATTAAAATCAAATGCGCAGAAAATAGCGTGGGGTAGGAGAAGGAGCACTTGGTCTAGGAGGAAGAATATGGACTCGAGTCCCATTTCCACTATTTATTAGCTGTGTGACTCTGGGCATATGACTTTTCCTCTTGGAATTCTAGTTTCCTCCCCTTTAAAAAAAAGGTGAGGGTGAAAATAGATGATCTTTAAGGTGTTGTCCAATTCTTACATTCTTAGCCCTCTAAGGTATCCTTCTTCTACTCCCTTCTCTAAGTGTATGAAAAAACACCTGGAGTGCCTATAGATTTTTCCAAACACTCTCCTCTAGGCTAAGGGTAGTACAGAGAATCTTGGAATCCATTCTGAAAGAAAAAAAAAGAATGGGGCCAATTAAAAATGAAAAACACAAAAACAACTACCAGGCACTGATTAATCTCTCCACTCCCTTCCAGCTCTAAAGTTCTAAACTGTGTGTGTGTAAACAAGTGGGTGTGGCTCACTTGTGCCCACAAGTTTCCACTTGGCTCAGATTTTGGGATGTGCCTACCAGCTGGTTGATCAGAATGAAAAGAAAACAAGAAAGTCAACTGCTTGACAATGACTCAATAACACCAATGGTGAATTCAAATTCCTAATGACAAAAACAAACAAATAAACCTCATTTCCATATTTGTTGTATCTTTCAGAATTATTAGAGTTGTTATGACTTATTCTTCGGTTTAAAGTGGGAGTTACATATTTATTTCTAACTATTGAGTTATGGTTCAGTAGTTCCAACCTTTTTAAGTATGAAGGCCTCGTAACATCAAAAATTTTATTGGACCTTTATGTGATAGTTAGAATTTGCACTATTTGTATCCACTGCTTGAGAAAATAACACAATGCCAAAGATATAATAAATTCAGTAACACTTTAAGGTGAATTTCTATTTTATTAATCATAAGAGCATCTACCTATATTTGAAAAACAGTCATGTATATCTATCTATATATATATGCAAGGTACATCATTTATTCAGTCTATGGAAGGTATGTTTGTTTATTTATGGATTTGAATAACTTCTTAGCTCCCACCCCAACCCTCAGGGGTCTATACCTTGTAGGTTGAAAAATATGCTTTCGTTTTTTTAACATGACATTTTAAAATTCCAATAAGATTTCAGCAAATTTTAAATCTCTGCTAAATTCTTGCCTCTTAGCTTTTTCTAAGGGTGATGTGGAGAACTTTCCTAAAGTAAGTTCACAGGAGAAAATCTTCAGTATATTTTACAGGTAAAGTTAAAGATACTGATTAAAACTTTAAGAGTCAAGGAGTAGGGTTTTTTTGTTTGTTTGTTTGGTTTGGTTTGAATCCTTTATGGCCTGGTGTAACTAACAATTTTATTTACCTTTTTAAAAATGGAAATTAGGATTAAATGGGACTTTCTATTGATACGTGGGAAGACAGTATAGTTCATCTTACTTACTTCTTTTGCTGCAATGTTTATGGCTAGTGAAATAAATAAATGTTTCATCTGAAAGACAGTGATGGGAATTATGGAACAAAAGAAAATTCCTAAGAATGGCATTTTATGAAATTGGGTGACTAGACTGTGTTGTTAAGCAAAATTGTCTCCTTAGCATGGCTTTTGTTTCTTTTGAGTGGAAGTACTTTCAGCTGTTAAGTGCTAAGCCCCAGGCCCAAAGCCCTATCAGGTGTGAAACCAGTGTGGGTGTAGATTAATGACTTAAGAGGGGCCAACTCGGGAATCAATGGTCTCTGGTCGTTGAGGCGGGGCTTGAGAACACCAGAAGCTCAGCTGCAAGGAAAGGTGAGCCAAGAGACAACTACGGCGGAAGCAGGAAGCTGTGGAAGCAGGAAGCTGCGGAAGCAAGGCTGACCGTGTGTAGACCCAGGAGTGCGAGCAGGAACTTGAGGCCAGTAAAAGTGATTTGGCTAAATACTATCTTGTTTTTCTGTGGCCTCCTGGTTACTCTTGTGAGGCAGGCTTTCTGGGCCTGGAGTCTTTTTGTCAAGATGTCGGAATGGGGAGGCTGGTTCACGGATCAGCTGC
>CM053626.1:66433335-66480294 GCA_028646595.1 Phalanger gymnotis | reverse complement strand
CTCATTGGCTTTTTGGAGCTCTTTTGCCATTTGACTTAGTCCATTTTTAAGATGTTGTTTTCTTCAGTATATTTTTCAGTATTTTTGGGGGGTCTCTTTTAGCAAGTCATTGACTTGTTTTTCATGGTTTTCTTGCATCCTTCTCATTTCTCTTCCCAATTTTTCCTCTACTTCTCTTACTTGCTTTTCCAAATCCTTTTTGAGCTCTTCCATGGCCTGAGACCAGTTCATGATTTTCTTGGAGGCTTTTGTTGTAGGCTCTTTGACTTTGTTGACTTTTTCTGGCTGTATGTTTTGGTGTTCTTTGTCACCAAAGAAAGCTTCCAAAGTCTGAGACTGAATGTGAGTCTGTTTTTGCTGCCTGGCCATGTTCCCAGCCAACTTATTTGACCCTCAAGTTTTTTGTCAGTGTATGACTGCTTGTAGAGTGAATATTACTATGTTCCAAGCTTGGGGGGATGTGCTGTTGATTTTAGAGCTGTTACAGCCAGCTTTGCCACACCAGCACTCCTCCTTCCCCAAGAACCCCCAACCAGGACTGGACTTAGATCTTCAGCAGGCTCTGCACTCCTGCTCTCATCTGCCACTCAATTCCTCCCACCATGTGGGCCTGGGGCCAGAAGCAACTGCAGCTGTGGTTCTGTCGCTGCCCCCGGGGTGGTGGTTGAACCGCAAACTCCCTGTCCCCAGCAGCTTTTCCCACTAACATTCTCTGTTTTCTTTGTTTGCGGGTTGAGAAGTCTGGTAACTGCTACAGCTCACTGATTCATGGCTCTAGGGCCTGTTCCACCTGGCTCCTGGTCTGGTTGGTCCGCGCTGCCCATGCTGGGCTCTGCTCCGCTCCCAGCTCTGTGCACGAAAGACCTCACCCAGCAACCATCCAGGCTGTCCTGGGATGGAGCCCTGCTTCCCTCTGCTATTTTGTGGGTTCTGCAGTTCTAGAATTGGTTCAGAGCCATTTTTTATAGGTTTTTGGAGGGACTTGTTGGGGAGCTCACGCTAGTCCCTGCTTCCCAGCTGCCATCTTGGCTCTGCCCCCTCTATTTTCTCTTTAATGTTTACCTTTTTATGCTTCTCTTGAGTCTTGTTACTTGAAAGTCAAATTTTCCATTCATCTTTAGTTTTTTTTTTTAGTCAAGAATGCTTGTAAGTCTTCTATTTCATTAAATATCCATTTTTCCCCCTAAAGGTTATACTCAGTTTTACTGGTTAGGTTTTTCTTGGTGTTAATCCTAGCTTCTTTACCATCTGAAGTATCATATACCAAGCCCTCTGTCCCTTTAATATGGTTGCTGCTAAATTTCGTGTGATCCTGATCTTCCATGGCATTTGAATGGTTTCTTTCTAGCTGCTTAAAGTATTTTCTCTTTGACCTGGAACCTCTGGAATTTGAGTATAACATTCCTGGGAGTTTTCATTTGGGGAGCTCTTTCAGGAGGTGGTCAAAGAATTCTTTCAGTTTCTCTTTTACCCTCTGGCTCTAGGATATTGGGGTAGTTTTCCTTAATAATTTCTTGAAATATGATGGCTTTTTCTTTGATCATGGCTTTCAGGTAGTCCAGTAATTCTTAAATGATCTCTCCTCAATCTATTTTCCAGGTCAGTTGTCTTTCCAATGAGATATTTCACCCTCACTTCTACTTTTTAAAAAATTCTTTTGACTTTGTTTTATTGTTTCTTGATCTCTCATGGAGTCATTAGCTTCCACTTGCTCAATTTTAATTTTTAAGGAACGATGTTTTTCATTGAGCTTTCATGCCTCTTTTTCCATTTGACCAATTCTGCTCTTTAAGAAGTTATTTTCTTTGTTATTTTTTGTGCTTCTTTTACCAAATTGTTAATTGTCTTTTCATAATTTCCTTGCATCATTCTCATTTATTTTCCCAATTTTTCCTCTACCACTCTTATTTGATTTTCAAATAATTTTAGCTCTTCCAGGAATTCTTATTGGGTTTGTGTCCAATGCACTTTTTTTCTTTGAGGCTTTGCTTGTAGCTTTTGACATCATCTTCTTTTGAGTTTGTTTTGATCTTCCCTGTCACCATAGTAGCTTTTTTATGATCAGATTCTTTTTTTTATTTTGTTCACTTTTCCAGCCTATTTCTTGACTTTGAACTTTATGTTAAAGTTGGACTATGTTCCCAGGGTGGTGGGAGAGGGGGAGAAAGGAGCATTGTCCCAAGCTTCAGAGCTAGTTATGGGAATTTGGAAGTTTTAAGTGCTTCCAAGGCAGTATCATTCAGGGAGATGTGTAATCACTACTGTGGTTATCTGTGCTCCAGTCCTTACCCATGAAGGGTCCCTTCTATCTTTCAACAGCAAGAGTTACTGCTCCTCAGGGCCCCTGATCTCTTGGGACCAACAGCAATTCTGCTACTCAGGGACCTGCTCCCTTGCAACAACAAGAACTACTGCTCCTCAGGGCCCTGGTCTTTTGGGTCCAAAAGCAATACTGTTTCTCAGGACCCCTGATCCCTTGCAGCCAAAAGCACTCCTCTCTGACCTAGAACTGTGACTAGTAAGTGGGTATGGACAATGGAATTGCCAAATAGCACCTGGTTCTGTACCCAGTGTTAGCCCAGGGATAACCTCTTTCTGACAAGTTACCCCATCCCCATGGCCTGAGAGCTCCCAAAGATGCTGTTGCTGCCACCACCACCACCAGGTCCTATAATTGGTATTGCCACCATATGGCTTTATGCCAGCCATGCTCCCCACCCCCCAGCCCAGTGTCACAGACTTCTTCTTGGTCTGGGAAAAAGTCTCACCCCTACCTTTTATTGTCTCTGCCACTCCAGATTTTGATTTGATTTGAGAGATTATTTTAAAGTTGTTCGGAGGGGGATTTTGTGAGAACTTGACTATAGTGCTTCTCTACTCTGCCTCCTTGGCTTTCATAAATACTTCTTGATTACTTGAATCAGAAGTTTTATAATCATTGGATGCTAGTTGTTACTTCTGAAATTTTGGCCAGCTAGAATATATCTGAAGTAGCCTGCATTCCTTGAAATGATACTGGAAAGAAAAGTACATGATAGGATTTCCCCTTTATTAACAAACCCTGAATAATTGTGTAAATCTTCAAGGGCCTTTACAAGTCATCTAGTCCTGTCTCCTAATTTTAGGTGTTATGGGAGACTAGCCAGTCAGTGTAGTCTTTATGAGCTTGTGCTCTGCTGACACAATCACCATATAGCATTCAGAGCACACTCAGGTATTGTTTCTGGTCTGCCTATTACCTGAAGAAGACCCTTGGATGTTTAGCCAGAACTGAGAATATTTACAAAAGGAACTAAGGACCAGACATTTTCTTTCCCCTGGGTAGTTGCATCCAAGAGAAGAAGTAAGAACTGCTACTGAGCCCCTGCTAGGGACAGATGCCTTGGGTTTTTTATTTCCCACATGAACCTCCTCCATGTGGCCCACAAGCACATGGCTCTGTGGTTCCTTTTCTTTCTCTTGTATCTATTCTTTCTCACTTTGGGTTTAAGACAGAATGTACCAGGTTGCAATCTAGCTTCAAAAAGACAGGAAAGTGAGCTTCCAAAGGTTGAAACACTAGAATCCAGCCAGAGTTTGTGATCCACCAGTACAGCCAATTTTAGCTCTACTCTCTTAGCTTTACTCTCTACTCTCTAACCCCTTAGGTTAGGAGGTGTTTTCTCTAATGCTTTTGGCTTGACCCTCATTCTAGTATGTTCTCTAATATTAATCTCCAGTGATTAGCACCCTAGGATCATTACAAACAATTAGCTTTTGCATAAGGATGACAATCTTTCTTATACCTCTTTGGTCCTTGAGGTAAGTGGATACATGCATAAAATAGTTTCTACAAAATATTTTCCCCACCAAGTTAACTTCTGAATGTGACACAGCCAATGGACTAGACCATCTCTGTTGTAAGATCCAGCATCTTGGCTATGGGGTCAATACTGCTGCTCTGGGGATAATTGGAGACTGTAAGTTCTGATTCCTGGGACTCTGGAATCTAAAGCTGACATTTTGAAGTTCCTGAGGTCATAGCTGAGTATAGTCCATTTCCAATACTTCTTCATCTAAAGCAAGAGAGAATAAACTGTCTTTAAAGTGACTTTTCCAAGGCCAGACAAGTTAAGAGAATGGTAGGGCTGGGTTTGGAACCAGGACCCTCTGACTCTGAATCCGTTATTTTCACTATACTACGTTGCCTCCCATTTCTTCACTTGTCTAATAAAGGAATGAATGGGTGAACTCCAAGAGGGTTTTGATTTAATGAAGTACTTGTGAGTAGTAACTGTACCAGGGCTTCAGAACTTTTTCCTAAAATACAGAACTTTTTCCTAAATACAGAATTACTTTTTAATTTGAGCTCTTTCGATCAGTGGCAGGGGGTGAATGGAATCTATGAGTGCTAATGGCTAGCAGAAAAGGGACTGAGAGTTGCTCCCCTCTCCCCACAGAGAATTCTTGAGAGAGACAATAGTTGTAAAGAGGAGGGTTGTAGAGATAATAGTCTGGAAATTGACTTAGTAAGGTTTTAGGATCATAACCTATCTACCAGAAATCAAGATTTAAGAAAAGTTTATAGGACTAGGAAATAGGAGTAAGAGAATCTGATCGAAACAAATGAAAGATACAAAGGCTGGGGTGATCTATCACCTAAGAATGGTCTGAAATCCAAGGAAGGCCCTCTAGACTTTAGGGCTGCCTTTCAGGGAGTTTTAATCAAATTATGAAATAATCTCTATAAGAAAGTGGCATAGGGGGCAGCTAGGTGGCACAGTGACACATAGGGTACTGGCACAGTGGCACATAGGGTACCGGCCCTGGAGTCAGGAGGACCTGAGTTTAAATCCGGCCTCAGACACTTGACACATGTACTAGCTGTGTGACCTTGGGCAAGTCACTTAACCCCAATTGCCCTGCCAAAAAAACAAACAAAAAACAAACAAGAAAGTGGCAGACATCTTTCCTTTAGATCAGATTGAACAAAACTGTGTATTGACAAAACCTAGAATAGTATGGACCCCCTTGGGGGTGAATCGATAACCTACTCTGAGGGAACTTTGCTTCTTTAAAAGGCAAAGAATCCAGTGGGTTACCTTGAATGGTATAGTCAAAGGAGAGGTTGAGCAAGGGGAAATTGAGTTGGAACACTAGTTGTACAGAGAACATTCTTATTTGTGTTCTAAAAAAGCCAGAGACATGAAGATCCACGAAGTAAACCTTTTCAATCCAATTAATGTTCAACGGAATGGCTGTGGTCATTGTAGTTCTAGATGGGGAATGAACCTGGCAACCAATCTCCACGCGTGTGCTTCACTGAAGACTAGATCCACGGAGCTCTGTGATCACTTCCATCATCTTAAAATGTCCTGCAGAAGTCCTCCAAACACTGAACCCGGTGTGGGGGAAATGTAAGCAACTGAGTCTGAACAGGTCACTTAAATAGAAACAGCCAGAGACTTCAGTGATGGGGACTCAACATAATTGGCTAGACTGCATTACTTTTTTTTTCACCTGCCCAGAGAAAACATAAAGAAACCAGAAAACTGAACCCAATTTCAGAAATTCAATTCAGCAAATGTTCATTAAGCCTTTGCTAATATGCAGAGAAGTATTATGGCCTAGTAGATGAAGTACCAACCTCAAAGTCACAAAGACCTGGGTTCAAGTTCTAAATCTCATATACGCTGGCTGCGTGACCCTGGTGAAGTTACTTAACCTCTCAGTGCTCTAAGAATGTAAGATACCACTATGTCAGTAAAGGGAATTTTCTCATCCAGAGGTTACAGAAAAGGTGAGTTCCATATGGGGAACTCCCTCACCTATAAAATCACAGTTCTAGTGCTATCATGTTGCTTATACAGATCACTGTGGTTAGTGATGGGGAAGATAAGAGGATTAAGTAAATCAATTACAAAATGGCCAATTGTTCTGTGAGATCTCCATCTGCTTCTATGGTGATAGTAGCAGATGGTGACAGAAAGGTGGGGCTGAGACTCTCACACAATTTTTAGAACATCTGTAGACAATAACTTACCTTTTGGAAATCTAAGTGGCTCCAAGAAGACATTTAGTGGCCCTCCAGCATCTAAAGCACGGTTGTCTCTCACATACGGGATCCCATATGTGCCCTTTGTGTTTGCCCCTCCATGCATGTCTGCAAGGTATGTCCACAGTTCACTTCTATGGATGGAATACGTATTTGTGTGCACATGTGCCCCCAGCTTATGGGGGCAACATCCCAATAATATATATATATTTTTTTTACTGTGTGTGTGTTTTTAGTGACCTTGCTTTGGCTTTGAAGTAATTGTGCCCTCTGGCTAAGAAGTAAAAATAAATACTTCTTTAGGTAGGAGAATCTTGAGTGGATGGGGACCCACAAAGGACTTTGAACTTTTTTACTATAGCCTCTCTGAGGGCCAAGGTTGCAGCCTAGTATATGCCATCTCCAGTGCTCCTTTACCTAGTGTGGTAATAAATATAATACCAAAAAGTGCCAAATAAGTACATAAGATGGGTCTATGTCTAAACTCTCAGCTGCAACTTCCCTAAGCTACCTATTTTCTATTAAACTGAACCTTGCATGTAACACATCCACAGACAGGGAGAGTGAGAGTAGCCCCTAGGGCAGTGTGCTGGTAATCATTCTTCAGGCCAGCATTCTTCCTATCAGATTATAGCAAGAGCTAATGAGTTAACATTTGTAAATTGGGATCCTTTCTCTATGGACTCAGCCTATGATGAAAGAGGATTTGTCAATTTTTAAGTCGTTCCATACTTATGGAAGGGTCACTTTTAATGTGGCTTTGGAACATAGCTTTTATAGTGTTCAATAATTTTTTAAGTGGTAGATATTAAGAGTTTAAGACTCTCTAGCTTCATGGATAATTTTATATGAAATGACATAATTTGCGTTCTTTGAGCTGAGGCTTCTGATATGACTGCAACAGGGATCCCAGGAAAGGGAAAAAAAAATTATTTAGTTTATCAAAATAAAATAGAAATTTAGATCCTAGGATAAAAAAAGCTCCTCTACCTTTGTTCAATGTGGATTTGCTAGTGAAAATTAGTTCTAGGTAGTCCTTGGCTGAGACTCAGAGGTCAATGAATGCTTGATGATTTTGACCATAAGAGGCTGCAGAATTTTCCTCACCAAGCTTTCAGTGACTAAATTTGCTTGCAGACTATAGTGTTAAGCATACAAAAATAATTATAATCCATGAATCAGTGCATGCTTCCAAAAATTGTAACTAAGTATGAATACCTAACTCCATACAAGGCTGAGTTATAGTGGATGTGGACCATCAAGGCATTACCATGATTAGAGTTCTAATTACTTTCGTGATTCCTCCTGTAAGGAATGTGTTTTGTAAACAAACCTTCATGTACTGTAGAAATATGTACTATTATTATGTTTTCATTACTATTCCTCGAATTCATCACTGGAGAAATCAAGATGGTTTCATTGCTGATCTTTCTTGGGATTTGAATTTTGGAGGCACCGTAGATTTTACCTGGGATTTGATATCTGGGAACTTCCCCCCTCTTCCCGAGCTGGACAGACATGGAATCTGCTGACTCTTAGAGCCTGTGCCAGGCCCATATACTTAATCAGGTTTCTGACCTGGTACATGTTCCTGTGTACATCACATTGCAATCGTTAATTATAGATTTCTGTTTTTATAACTATAATCTTGTGTGTAATTCAGTGCCCAGAGACATGGGGAAAAAATGAAATAAAAGAATAAAGCTTCTGAACTTCTTGCTTCATCTCATTAACAGGGTAGGTAAAGATTTGGTTGGGGATTGAAGAGGAGAAAGGGATGAGAGATTATTTTCTCACTTGCATATTAACTAATCCCAGGAAAGTTCAACTTGAAACACACACACTTCTAAATCTTGCCTCCTCTAGCCTTTTAGGTTTATTTTTTTTCCTCCTTTGCTAAGGGATGCTTCTTTTGTAAGGGAGGGCTCTAGAGAATTTTCATTTTTCTCTGCTACTTTTCCAGGTTAGGCAGGATTCCAGGAGCTGAAGACTTGGCCTCTCAAATGCTCAGAGGCTTCCCACGAGATCGGGTCTCTGCCCAAGAAGCTCTTGCCCATGATTATTTCAGTACCCTACCAGCTGAGCTACACCAGCTTCCAGATGGTATGTGAGTGTCTGTGTGTGTATGTGTGTACACCAACACACCAGCTATTTTTGGATGTTAAAGAATCATAGAATTTGCAGGAAAGGAGACTTTCGAGATTAGCCGTCTTGGGAGAGCCAAGATAGGGTCCACAGCTTGTTGGATTTCCTTATGAGATTCTATCAAATTTGAAAGTAGTGATGGATTGGGGCTAACAAGACCCTCCTGAGCCATAATATTCAACATGCTTTCAATTACAGTCTGAACATTTCATACATACATTTATATACAAGAGATGGAAGCTGCCTGAAAGTTGCTTTGCTGAGGATATCGGTAAAACCAAAACCAAATTTTCAAACCCTGACCCCCCTGTTTGTGTGTTTGCATATATACAAATGTAAGTATATATTATACATTGTATGTTATATATGTATTATATGTAAACACTATACATACAACATTCTACATATCTATATATTAATCATATTAGGAATAACAGTAGCACATGCTTTTGTAGTCCTTCAAAACTGACAAAGTGTTTTGTGTATATTGTCTCATCTGATCCCTCATAACAACCCATGTGGCAGTACAGGTGCCATTATCACCTCCATTTTAAAGATGAAAAAATAGAGTCCAACAGAACTTAAATGACTTGCCCAAAGTCACATAGCTAATAGGTGTTTGAAGAGGGTTTTGAACCTAGATCTTTCATCTCCAAGTCCAGTACATTATCCACTGTACCACACTGCCTCGTTGATAAAGGATCCATGATTTCTTCAGTGCAAGTACCTTCTTCATTGACGGCATCTTGACCTCTCTCTGTGCCTTACAAGACAACCTTCATTAGCTTCTGTAGTGAAAAGAATTTGTCACCCAGGGGCCAAACTTTGGATGATGAATTTTTCTGTGGCAGACAGAAAAGACCATCACTCAGCCCTTACTAAAAATCCATGTTAGTGGGTATATGGTAAAATCAATATAATAAAGACTAGATCTGTGATTTTACTGGCATAGGTAATTCGCTCCAGCAAAGCAGATCAGCACCTTCTCCACAACTTAGCTTCTTGGAAAACTGCCTTGGATGCCAAGAGATTAAACATTTTGCCCAGGGTCCAACAGCCAGCATGTATCAAAGGCTGGACTTGAGTTAATTCAGGTCTTCCTGGCTCCAAGGCTTGCTCTCTAGCCACCGTGACATAATTGCCCCATTTGTTCTTGTTGTAAAGCCATTTCAGGTGTGTTTGATTCTTTATGACCCCATTAGGGGATTTTCTTGGCAAAGATACAGGAGTATTTTGTCATTTCCTCCTCCAGCTCATTTTACAGATGAAGAAACTGAGGCAATCAGGGTTAAGTGACTTATCCAAGGTCACGCTGCTAGTGAGTGTCTGAGGCTGGACTTGAACTCAGATCTTCTTGACTCCAGGCCCAGCCTTTTATCCACTGAGCCTAGCTGTATCTACCTAGCTACCCTAGTTACCTCTATATTGTATTATAAAATATTGATAGGCATAATATTACTTCTCCTAATGCTGCATATATTATAATGCTATTATATGTCTATGTACATATTTATTACATCTATAAGAAAGAGATAAGATGAACAAATAAATGCAAGCTATTTATATGGTAATATGATGCTACTAAATTTCTACAGCCAAGATATTGGTGGGGCAAAAGAAGAAGAATCCTGATTAGAAGGTGAACCTGAAGTACTTTGAAAGAATTTTGTTCTCTTCTCTGTTGGAGTCACCCTCTGTGGCTCAAAGTCACAATCTCACTCTTGTATACACATTGAATCTCGTGGTTTAAATTCTTGTCATTTACTCTGAATGACTTTCTGTTTCTCATAATTTTATCCTTCATTTTTATCACCCTGCTCCAGGGCCTAGAAATATCTTAAACTAGCACTGAGAATGAGGGTCTAGATCAGAGGTGAGGAACTTGAGGCCTCGAGGCCACATGTGGCCTTTTGACTGAATCTTGATTTCACAGAACATTCAGTCCAAAGACTGCATTTAGGGACCTAGAAGGCCACATTTGTTCTATAAAATTTGGATTCAGTCAAAAAGTCCCACTTAAGGATCTAGAAGGGCCTCGAGGTTGCAGGTTCCTCACTCCTGTTCTAGATCCTGGGGGCGGGGAGGAGAGGGATAATGGCCCTCAGGAATAAAGTTTCACAAGAAGCTTACACATGGTAACATGTGATTTTGGACACTGGCTTGCAATTCTTGAGAGTCCTGGATTTTGAATGGACTTGGTGTTCGAAGACTCAGGTAGGAATCTTGGCTCTTCCAACTTAACTAATTATGTTACCTTAGGTAAATCCCTTTGATTGTCTGAACTTCCATTTAAGTTTAAACCTCTATGTTAAAAAGGGATATTACTTTTGTTATCTCCTTCATAAAGTGAGAAAATAAATTTGCAAATTGTAAATTGTAAATATAAATATGAAATATCCTTATCAAGGGGCAGCTAGGTGGTATGTAGTAAAGAGAGTGCTGGGTGTAGAGTCAGGAAGACTCTTCCTGAGTTCAAATCTAGCCTCAGACACTTACTATGTGACCCTGGACGAGTCACTTAACCCTGTTTGCCTTAGTTTCCTCATCTGTAAAATGAGCTGGAGAAAGAAATGGCAAGCCACTCTGGTATCTTTGCCAAAGGGAGTCACAAAGAGTTGGACAGGACTGAACAACAACATTGTTATCGAATATAAAGACAGAAATAATAGAAACATTTAAAAATGTTTATATGAACAACCACAAAAGACCAGGAGATAAACACTGAACTTTTCAGAGCCTTGGGTTCCTTACCTGTAAAATGGGAATAATTATTCTTGTAATTCCTACCTCAGAGAGCTGTTGTGAGGAAGGTGTCTTGCCAGTCTGAAGGTGTAATATTAAGTTGAGTTGTCACAATTATCACACAAGTCCTCAGAGAAATTAGTAGTAGGATTGGAGGGAGCGTTGATGGAGGGGGTTGTCTGTGTGGAGGGGGTGAGGCTGAGCAGTTTGGAAGAGCCGAAGGTCATGGTTTGGTAGGAGCTTTTAAAGTTTTCCCCTTTGTTCTTGTTCTTACACACAAATGGTGTGCTCTTTCCTGTGTGTGCATCCTTACATGCCAGTGTACCCTTTTCACTGTTTAGAGAAACAAAGTCCACTGCCCATATTGGCCCCACCTCCGGTACCCATTAGTCTAATATGCTGAGCCCTTCCAGGGCTCTTCAAAGAGGGCTTTCTGGCCTTTTGCCTAGAGCACGGTAGTTAAGAGGAAACTGTCACTGTCCAAACTGACATGTTGCTTGAAACTTTGGGTTTTTTTTTTATTTTTCTGACAGATCCCAAGTGGAGAAACTGCCATGCAGTTTCCATGTCTTGCAAATTGCTATCCTCACAGAGGGGCTATGTGCATGTGTGCCTGTGCCCACCTGTGTGCAAGTGTGTGTGTGTGTGTGTGTGTGTGTGTGTGTGTGTGTGTGTGTGTGTGTGTGTGCGTGCCCTGTATGGGCACACGTTCATTCTCCAAAGAGAGACAGAGCTACAGAAAAGAAAAAGAAAAAATAGACAGGCAAAGAAACAGGCAAACGAAGAGAAAGACAGAGGTAGAGGGAAAGGGGGAGATACAGACACACACACAGAGAAAGAGACAGAGGGAAAGAAAAACAGAGACAGAAACAGACAGAAATAGACTAAAGAAAGGAGGGAGACAGACAGAGATAGAGAGAGAGACAGAAACAGAGAAAGACAGACAGAAATTATGAATAGAGGGGGAGAGAGAAAGACAGAGACAGAGAGAAAAATGGAGTAACAGATAGATGGAGAGACAGACAGACAGATGGAAAGGAGGAGAGATAGACATACAGACAGAGAGACAGAGAGAGAGAGAGAGACAGAGACAGAAACAGACTGAACAGAGAGAAAGGGAGACAGAAACAGAAACACAGAGAAAGATAGGCAGAGAGAGATGAAAGGAAGATAGGAGGGAGAGACAAATAGAGGGGGAGAGAGAGAAGACCCAGAGAAACAAAGATGAGAGACAGACAGACACACACAGACAGAGGGAACAAGGGAGAGACAGACATATGCACAGAGACAGAGAAAGACAGAGAGAGATGAAAGAAAGAGAGACAGAGTGGGGAGAGAGAGAGGGGAGAGAGAGAGAGAGAGAGAGAGAGAGAGAGAGAGAGAGAGAGAGAGAGAGAGAGAGAGAGAGAGAGAGAGAGAGATCTGCATTTCCCTTTCTGTTCACCCAGCCACAGAGCACAAATCTACTTTGACACTTTTAGAAAAATGAAAAGATGGAATCTCGAAGGAGCCTGCCTGTGCTGGGGGGGAGGAGAGGAGCACTCACAGCGGGAGGGAAGTTGACTTTTCTTTATACATATAGGGGTTTTTCCATGCAGAGTTTAAATTATGCCTGATAAAAGGAGTTTCGTGGATGTTTCAGTTCTTTCAAACCCTCCTGGCTTCCTCCCAATTAAATGAGGTTTGTCAAAGCCACAGGGCTCTGCTGCTGCCTGAGAGGCCGACAAGCACTTCCTGCAGTGACATCTCAAATCCCCAAGGGAGGAGATGAAAGGGCTAGTGCCGAGAGAGAGAGAGAGAGAGAGAGAGAGAGAGAGAGAGAGAGAGAGAGAGAGAGAGAATGAGAGATGGAGAGATGGAGAGAAGGAAATAGAGAGACACACAGAAAGAGAAGAGAGACAGGCAGGCTGGCAGATAGACAGATAGAAAGAGACAGACAGTTGGAAAAAACCAGCACTGAGTCTGTGACAGCTAAGATGGTTAAAAAGGAAAAGCAAGTCCAGAAGAATTGAGACTGAAAAGATAAGACCTAGGACAACACCTTGGCCCAGCATGCCTGTCTCTGGGACAGAATTTCCAACCAAGGACACATTTCCTGCCAAGGGACAAATTCCTTTTGCCTGGCACCATGATCCTATTTTTTTTTAAATACTCATGATGTTTCACCTATATTAAGAGGCTTTTCTGTGGTCAGTGAACTCTAACATGTTCCATAGAAATGGACACACAGGAGAACAAAATCAAAACATTTCTTGGTTTGATGCTCAAGAGGCAAGTATAGGATGTCATAAGAATGGACACTCACATGCATGTACTAAATGAGTGAACTGTCAGGAAAGTCCAAAGACCGCAGAAGTATTGGTGAGTAATTCTGAACTCTCTCCCCAGCCATAACTGTGCAAGGTAGTTGTCCTTTACTGCCACTTTGGACTTACATCATTGAGGGGCTTAATTGTATCATTTTATTATTCTGGTTGCTACAATGATAAAGTTGTCACTTTTAGATATATTCTGTCCCCACTTTGCTCTGGAGAATGCTGGCTATTAGTTTCTGTCCTCTGAAGGAGAAAGTTAAAACATGAAGGCTGTGAATGGGAATGTATGAAAAGAAAAAAAAAACTGTCTAAATCCCAGTGAAAAGGGTGGGGGGGTTGAAACTCACCAAATTAAAGAATCCCTCTATTTTTCTATTTTCATTAAGCAGCCATGTTCTGAACTTCTCTCTTTTTGAAACTTGCTGCAGAAAGTTTATATAGCCAGAGGACATTTTTTAGAGGTCACTTTCCATGGGAAAAAAAAAAGAATCAGAGGAGCCAAGAATTCCAGGATCAGTTCCTTTATCAAGAACGCATTTAAGAAGGTAAACATAAGCATGAGAATGGGCAAGAGGGTTGTAACTTTTGGTTTGCTCTGACGTTTTCCTCTCCTGAACCTAGAACACCTGGAGAAACATTTGCTGAAGGAGAAATTATCTGTAGTCTCTCCAAAAAAGCATACGAGTTAAGGCTCTCTAATTACTTTTCCAGATGGCCTGGGTGGACTTCTCTTCCTACACAGACACCAGCTTATGGCCACACTCATAGTCTTCCAGGCTGGGGCAGCAGCTCAGGATGGCAGCTGTTGTAGCAACGACCTAAAATTAGGCTCCCCACAACTCTCTAATCTTAGCTTCAGGTTCAGGCTCTTCATTTAATTCCCTTTGCCCTCAGCATGAACTTGTGCTTTGGGATGGAGACATTCTTTAACGATTTGGGGGAAAGGGAGTTTTGGGGGGCTAGGGGGAGGGAAAAAAAAGGAGAGAAATCCTTAAAGAAAGAGAATCTGCCCATTCTTGCAGGGAATAGTTCAAATGTTACTCTTGGATCACTAAGACCAATTTTGAAACATAGCCACTTTGGACCACAGACCCTGGTCTAGAGGAGCATTTGGAAAAAAAAATTGTACAGCAAATACTATTTGGTTTCTAGATCGGATTCTGAAACAGTGCGCCTTGGTCTTCAGAACAGACATCAAAGGCCTTTTTTTCATTTGTGTGGTCCTGCTTTTCTAATCCTAGGCATGATTTTCACACCCTTCTCTCTAGAACCCTTTCCTCTCTGAACAAATCTACAGATCTTTCCAAGTGTCTTAGGAGAAAAATGATCAAGAGTTTAGAATTGTTTGATGGGATCTGGTGAAGATAGACATTCCTGAGTAAGAGTGATGTTGTTGCCAAAGAGCTGGACAGTTGGGTCCTCCAGATGCCATGTAGTCCACTTACTATCAGGAGTATAAAGTTTTTCATTGTGCCAAACCTGGACTTCCCATTGTGGGAAATTACACCCTGTATAATTCAGAGTGTCCCAAAAGTCTGAGTGCAGTTTAAAGCTTTTAGTGACTTAAAACTACAGCAAGACTTTTGGAATATTTTGTATTTCTTCTTACTCCATCCTCAGGGAAGAAAAAAAAATCTAGGCCTTCTTTTAATAGCTCTTTTAACCTGTGCCTGAAAGAATGACTTCCCAGCTCTTGAATGTCATACTTCTTTTAATATATTCTAACATCATTTTCCATTTTTTTGATAGCAGCAGTACATTGCCAATTCACGTGCCACCGTAACCCTTCATATCCTCTCTGAGCCATACTTAAAGTATTTATTAAGCTATTGTTACATGCGAGGCACTTGTGTTTAACGTTATTCATCTCATGCTTAAAAACTTGCTTTATTTTTCCTTCTATGTATTTTTGAACATATGTGTCTCTTCAAGTTTATTTCTACCCATTCCTCCATAGGCGCATTTTACATTCTAATTCTCATTCTACACTCTGCTGACATGGTATCACTCATGGTCAGGAGTCCCAGGGAGATTGAGAACTCAACACCAGAGACAGGGGAAGGAAGAAAACTCACTAGGGGATACTGAGGCAATATCCCTGAATCCAGCAATGGTTTCAAGGCATGGTATGTCTCAGTGAACCCAGCACTGAACTTGGAGTCAAATACTTGTTCCAATAATCCCTGGGCTACCTACTGTCTGTATGACCTTAGACAAGTCTCCTACTGCCCTCATCTGCAATGGGGATAATAGTAGTATCTTACAGAGTTATCGGGAGGATCAGATAAAACTGTATGTAAAATGCTTTGCAAATCTTGAAATGCTGTATGAGCTATATTATTTCAGCATAAAGATATGTTACCACCTTCTTCAGTGTCCCCATACCAAAGTCACTGAAAGGAACTCTTTATCCTACTTTCCTCCTCCCAGAGAAGTGACCTTCCATTTAGAATGTTGGGGCAAAGAATAAGGAGAGGGAAGATTTGGTATTATATATCTGCATCCCCCCCCCAACACAATATGTGTGTTCTATATTCCAACAAAGTCACTAATAAAAAATATTAACTAATACTAAATCCAAAACTGGGCCCTGTGAGACACCACCCTGTACTTGGATGTATCAAAACAAATTTCAAAAGTGAAATCTTAAGTCAAGCAACTATTTCTGACACAACTAAGATGTTTCTATGCTAGAATGCCATGCAAACTTTTAAGGGGAAAGAGACGCCCATTATAAACTCCTTGGGAAAAGCATTTTCTAACTTCCTACTTTAGAATCCTGCACAAGCCAGTCCTTATTTGTGTGGCTACTCTTCTGTACTGGACTGACAGGAGGCTGTTAATAAACTACACAGAAATGAGTAGGAACTATGCTCAGCCTTTGTTGAGGTGAGCAGGGATAAGAAATCCCTTCCTGCCTCCAATTTCTGTACCTCAGTGGGAAAAAAAAAAAGTGCCTCTTTTCCGCATAGAAATTAAAATAATGCATGCGCTTATTCGTTCTTGATTTATCTTAAGTAAGCAGCTCACTGAGTTCACGTGCTCAGTTCTGAAACATGGCTGCCCTCCCCCCTTCCAGATCCCCCACTTTTTTCTCAATTTCCAGGGCTCATTTTGTCTTCTAAAGGCATGTTTCTTAGTCCTATGTGATCCACATTACAAAACATGAAGCATCCGTAAACAAAGCAGAGCATGGCCCCATCTTTACGCTTTTATACATTAGCGTGCCTGCTTTTTAGGGATCTTTTATTATTTGCTTGGAGAACTGTACTTCACTGTTGTTGGGTTGAGGGAGGCCCTCTCGGGAGGTATTATTTTCATCCCCTTGCTTTTAACATCTGACACAATAAAAAAAGAACACTGCCCCTGCAAAATCGGAGGAACTGTGTTCAGATAATACTTTCTGCCTATGTGACCTTGGGGAGGTCACTTAACTTCCCTGGGTCTCAGTTTCTTCATTTGTAAAATGAGGGGAGTTGGACTAATGGCCAAGATGGCTTCCAGCTCTAGAGATGAACTCTCAAGATTTGTGTCTTAAAAACTTTTAGCTTTGTAGTTGGTTTCAGGGAAAGAACATCAGCCTGGTTCAGTCAGTAGCTAGCGCATTGTATTCATAAACACATGTGCATCTCTAATATATACCGTATTACATAATAGACGATATATTATTTCACTGCAGATACAGCTCACAAGTATCATATATGTGAACATATATATGTGTGTGTATGTATTCACACACATTGAAACATACTTGGAGGCAATGTGATACAGTAAAGAGAATATGTGTGTGTGTGTGTGTATACTCACATTTTAAGTCATTTAAGTTGTATCTTACTCTGTGACTCCATTTGGGGTTTTCTTGGCAGAGATAATGGAGTAGTTTGCCATTTCCTTTTCTAATTCGTTGAACAGATGAGGGAACTGAGACAAACAGGGTTAAGTGACTTGCCCAGGGTCACACAGCTTAGTAAGTATCTAAGGCCAGATTTGAACTCAGGGAGGTGAGTCTTCTTGACTCCAGGCCTGGTACTGTATACACTGTGCTGCCACCTAGCTGCCCTATATGCACATCTGCGTAATCTGTTTGTATGTATGTATATATTATATACACATATATGAACATATATACACACAGAAACATACTTAGGGGCTATGTAGACTAATGAAAAGAACACTGGCTCTGGATATGAGTTTAAATCCCATCTTTGACACAGGCTACTTTGGGCAAATCACTTAATTTCCCTAGATGGCTTCTTCTAGGTGTAAATCTATGACCCTGTGATATATGTGTGTATGTGTGTGTGTGTTTGTGTGTGTGTGTGTGTGTGTGAGAGAGAGAGAGAGAGACAGAGAGAGAGAGAGAGAGAGAGAGAGAGAGAGAAAGAGAGAGAATCAGAACTCATACATACCTTAAACACCTTCTTAACTTAATTTTCACTATCATATTCCTTCCCTGCTACATGACAAATGAACACAACCAAGAATCTTGGGTTGCTTGGAATGAGGTAGGGACATGTTACTGTGCATTACGTTGCCAGGAAATGCCCGGGTAGGTCATATCCCTCGAGCACTATCGGGTCTGTGCATTGGGCAGGTTTGGAGAAATTACAGGGCTGAAAGGAAGCCCCAGAGGTCCTAGAGTCCATCTTTGGGCTCCTAGGCAGAACTGGCTCTAAACTACCTAGAAAAGAGAATCATCGAGCCCTGTTCCTCTTGGTAACCTGATTCTGTATTAACAGAGACAACCAGAGCCCTTGAAGCTGTGAGAAAAAGAGCCTTAGGGTATAGATACCACAGCCCACCTTCCCACTGCCTCCTCTTAGGTCTCATTCATTCCCTTTCCACAAAGTCCAGAATCCTCTTTGTGTTTTCTTAATGCCTAGGCAGTCATGGTTTTTTATTGACCACAAATTCCTCTAATTGAGTACTGCTTCCTGTCTTCCCTCATCCTTCTCGTGCATCTGGGAGGAATTGTATGTACACACTTAATATGCACCAGGGGAATGTGAAAGAGGAAACAGGCCACTAGGGGGGTGCAGTAGATAAGAGTGCAGGACCTGGATTCAGGAAGACTTGAGTTCAAATCCAGCCTTAGACACTTCCTAGTTCTGTGATGCCAGATAACTCATTTAACCTTTGTTTGCTTCAGTTTCCTCCTTTGGAAAATGGGAATCATAACAGCACCTCCCTCCCAAGGTTGCTGTGAGGTTAAATTGAAGCAACATGTAAAGTGTGACCAGTGCATCCCCAAATACATCCAAGTGTAACATCGCCCACAGCGTGAGAAAATTCCACTGTGGTTCTGAGCACATTGGCATGGATGAAGCAGATACCAGAGTAGGCATGTACTGCTGGGTTCATTACATAACAACATAAGATTTCCTAGTACAGATATAAAAGTATTCCAAGCACACGCTTCTTTGAAACTTAAATTCTTATCTTTTGTATAAGAAACACTTTGGTTTCTTAACCTTTCTGTCCAGTTAGGACTGTGATGCCTCTATTTTTTTTAAAGAAGTAACAGAATTCTTTACTTCCTCTTAATGTGCAACTTTGAGCTCATTGGGCCTCAGTTTCCACATCTGTACAATGACATTGTTTAAAATTTTCCTTTCTTCCCTAGAAGGTGGATGGGAGGGTATTTATTTTTAAAACCTTTGAGCTCGTTGAAAGAAAGTTCCTATATAAATTTGATCCTCTGAGGGAGGGGGGAGAGGGAATGAGAGGGGAAGGTAAATAGTCACTAATTAATTAAAAGAGGAAAGATCATCTGCTTTAATCGGGAGGGTGGGCGATGTGCCCCCAGTCAGAGTTGTAAGTGCATTCCATGTTAGATAGCAGCTCCAATTTAAAACACTGTGTGATCCTCTGGGCTTTGAAGATGCAAACTCCATATACATACACATGAGCTAAAATTACAGAATAATCATCGGGCTGTGTGCATTCTGGAAAATTAAATGGGTTAAGCAACTCTGGCTGATGTTTGTTGATGCCTGTGAGCGATACAGGCACTACATGACAAGGGAAATTACAAGATTTTTTTTGAATACTGTTTAATTTCCCATTTGCTTCTGAGTTTTTGCTAACCTGTGCTCACTCCTCAAGGCTGTTCAAGGCAAGTGAGAGATTTGATTATCTTGTTTCCTGTGAAAGGTTATTTAGATCCTCAATCCCATTAAGTCACTTTCTGCACTCCAGTCCAATGAGCCTTCACCTGGTTATCAGCAGGGAGGAGGAGTAAATGGAGACACAGAGATCTCAGATTTCTAAGGAACAAAAGTTAAAGTGAAGTTTGAAAGGGGGTGACAGCAAGCAGCCACGGGCTTAGGAACTCAATTAGGCTGAAAGACAACTATCTCATTATCTCTCCCCAAAATGATCCAAATACATAAGAATATAAAAATTTAAAATAAACTCTTTCTATTGACTGTCTAGATGACTGAATTTCCCCTCTCGATTTTTTTTAAACACCCACTTTCGTATTTATTTATTCTAAGCGCGAAGCAGCTGCGATAATTATACTGTCAGATTCAGTAAGTTAATGAGGAGTCACTGGAGTGGAAGGTTTTGCATTTGTGAGATTGCTGAAGGAGAGCAGGTTTGTGCCTCGGCTCCAAAGGGTTTTTTTTTTCTTTCTCTACCGGGTGGGAAGGAGAGTGCAGCAGCCCACAGACGGATTGGAATCCTTTTGATTAACTAGCTGTTTTCCCACTGCTGTTCTGCCAGATAATGGTTTGCTGTCTCTCTCACTCTCCCTTTTTTTCTTTGCAACCGTAAGTGAGCTTTTTAGGGGCAAGGAAGCCTAGAAGGGGAGAAAAATGCCCCTCCCACTAGCCCAAAAGGCAAAAGAGAACCTTTCTTCCAGGAAGAAGTTTGTAAGGGAATTTGGACTCAAGTTGATTAGAGAAAGAGTTATCTGTGAAGTTGACATACTGTTTATTTTAGCTAGGCAACTCTATGTCTCCCTTCTCCAGCTTTGCAGAGATGAAATTCCATACCAGAGGGGAGGGGGCACCAGCTACCCAACTCAGGATTCTAGGTAGAGTGGAAGCTAATTTGGTGCTTGAATTTCCCTCTCTCTTTCTTTTTTAAAAATTGACTTAGAGTAAGTTTCAGTAAGCAATGTTATTAAAGTATTTCTCGTTTCTCCTCCTTCTGAAATGTTGTCCCAGATTTGTGGGAGTTCTAACCCTGCAAAAATACGTACTGGTGGAGAAATTCTCCATGCAAGGTTTTAGGTTGTTCCCGACCTTTGTTAAGTAAGTAGCAATAACCCATATGGGATGCTTTTTGTTGATACACGGCCTCCTGCCTCCTGCTTATCTCAGCCTAAGATGTCAAGATATGAGCTCTTTAAAATGTAAACTCTTGGAAGCTAGGATTCTTGCATAGGGTCTGGCACACACTATACCTAGTTTTAGAAAAATCCAACATAGGGGGCAGCTAGGTGGCAGTAGTAAGTAGAGTACCTGCCTTGGAGTCAGGAGGACCTGAGTTCAAATCCGGCCTCAGACACTTGACACATTTACTAGCTGTGTGACCTTGGGCAAATCACTTAACCCTAATTGCCCTGCCTTCCCTGTGGGGAAACAAAAATGTAAAAAAAGAAAAATCCAACATGAAAAATCTGAACTCACTAAATAGATACTGGAGAAGGAAAGACAGGGTTTACATTACAAGAGAACACTTTGCTTTACTAAAGGAGGTACCTCAGGAGATTCCTTTAATTAGTGGAATCCTGTAGCACATCCAACATATAATTTGATAAACATTATAATAAACTCAACTTTTATTATATTATGTTATATTTCTACTATGTTATAATAAATACGATCAATTTTTTGAGAACACATGTAATAAGGACCATCTGGCATATACTATGAGTATAATCCTGAGTCCATAGGAGGCCATACATCTTCACTGATTGGAAACAAGACAGATATTCCAATATTGGTATAATTTATTGATAAATTCAGCTTGTCTCTTGACATATCTTTAGGTGACACAATATTGTAACATATAAAAAACACACTGTGCAAACTTTCAAGAATTCATCCTTTTGTACTTTTTTCTCTTTCCTCCTCTTGCCCCCTCACACCTCTTCCATAGTGGAGTCTTTGTTTACGGTTCCAGGAGTGAGACTAAAACCAGAAATCTGCAACCTCCTGGCATCCTACCAGGGAAGTCATCACACAGCTCGATTTAGCAAGTGTTGGTGAAAAGAGAATAAGGAAGAATCACTAATCTTCCCAGGTAATAGACCTCTGAATGACACTGCTTATTATAAACAAAACTGGAATGCGAATATCTGTGCATTATTTTGCTCCCAAAGCTTCCCTGTTCCTTTTCTAGCTTTTCACCACTGATGATTTATTTGATGGTTAAGGAAACAGAGGTTCGGAAAAGATTAAATCATCTTAGGAACTATAGGATTTGAGAGCTGGACCTCAGTTTCCCCATCTGTAAAATAAAAAGGTTTGATCAACATCTCTAAGTGACTTCCTTACTATCACATGGGAAGTGGCATGACTCGTATTTGAACCCAGGTCTTATGACTTCTAGTCCCATTTCTTTTACTTTACTCGGAGATATGGGCAACCTGTCTGCTCCATTCACAACGAAGATGACAGAAGGCTCAAGAAGCAACGTTTACCTGGTACTTTGAGATTGTTCGTCATGTGTTTCAACCAAAGTAATAGAATTGACTTTCCTTTATTCCTAGATTGGGATGGTCTGTCTCTTTGACAAGCGATACTTCAGCACCCTAAGGGAAAGGAGGTACTTATCCGCCTCTCCTGCTCTTTCCCTTTCCTTCTTTTCCCTGGGTGCCTTAGATGAGCTGTCTCAGGGCACCAGTTGACATCTTTCCCTGAAGGTTTGTACAGCTGAAGTAACCCTTTCAATGACTCTTTCTGGCACAGGTCCTTCCAGCAAAGAGGAGGGGGATGCATCTTACTGAGGTTACAGTTGTTCCAGAGACATCCCTAGTGGCAACAAGGCTATTTGGAGGAAGCAAAGTTATCTGAAGATACTGAGGGTCTCTATAGGAACTTGAGTACTTAAAGAAATTCCCCCATGCTACCCCCAGAACCACCTAGTCCTTCAGAAGTGATGATGATGGCAAAAAGTGCTGGGGTTGGGAGGCTTACCCTCAAGTGCTCATTGCCCTTTGGGGGTGGGGTACATTTCTTGAAGGCTTGGGATTCCTAGTGGAAGGGATATCTTAATGGGGCCTACTGGATTATTCTACATCCCCAAAAGTCATCATAGGTTGAGATCTTCCTTGAAAATGTACAAATCCTAGCTTTCTTGAAGGCACAGTTCAGGTATCCCCTCCTACATGAGGCCCATGACTTGAGACCCCTAACACTAAATCTCTTCCCTACCAAGTTGCTTTGTATCGACTTTGTGTATTTTTTGTGCTTAGTAATCTGCATACATGTTGTTCTTGTTGGCAGACTGTAAGCCCCATGAGGGCAGGGACTGTTTTCAGTTTTGTATTTCTGTCTGAAGCACCTAGCACAGTACCTGGTACACAGTGAGCTCTTAATAAAAATGCTTGTTGAATTGGATCTAATTGAATTGTCTATCTTCCACCAAAGGAATGTAACACTCAGGATAAATAATGAATGAACAAACACAAAGTGATCATCTGGTATAGAGATAGTAACAAAAGCAGCCAGACTAAGGATATATTCAGCAGAGCCGGGAAGGGAGATAATGAGTTATCCTGGAGACGCCACCTTTTCCAAGGCCTTGAGATTGTCATCATGTATTTGGGCTGTAGGTGGACTATAAGAGCAAAGGAGCATGGCAAGGGGGGGAGACCACTAAGGAAACAGACTATCCCCTTGAGCTTATAGCAATTCTGACTAGTAGACAACTACAAAGACAGGGCTGGAAAAAAAGACTTTTTAAAATTACCCAAGCTAAATCCTAGGTTTGAGGATAGCAATAGGAGATAACTTTGCCCTGACTTTCATCCATGCCTAGAGTACATTCCCCCTTTACCTCTGCTTATAAAATTCCTAGTCTCCCTTTGTGTGTGGTTTGTCCTTCCTTCTGGAAGGACCATGACATCGGGAAGATGATGCCATGACTTGCAAGTGAATTGGATTTAAGTGAGGCAGGGCTGTGCAAAGTCACCAGCCTCACTTTCTCCTCCAGAGCCATCTGGGTCTAGTGACTGGATATAGATCAGGACAACTGGAGATGGCCCAGCAACCTCCCTTCAGAACTAGGCTCAACTGCCACCCTGGATGAGAGGCCTTTCCTGTCCCTCCCAGCTGTTGCTGCTGTCCCTCCAAACCACCTCACTGCTATTTGGTATGTATCTACATGTGTATGTGTTAGTTAGAATGTCTCCCCTGTTAGAATATAAGCTTTCTGAGGACAGGGATGCTTCACTTCTGCCATGGGGTCCCCATGCTACCGTAGTGCTTGGTTTATAGTAATCAAGAACTTAATAAATCATTGACTAATTGCTTGAACACGGCAGATTGCAACTCACAAAATGGATTAAAACTGGCTCTTCTAGACTCATCCAATTTCAGCATACATTTGGCCTCTTTTTTTTAAGTGACATTTCAAGAGCCTTTCCTCTCAGGACAGCCATCTTTGGCAGTTAACAAGCTAATCAAACATGACTTCTGAGACCTTGCAACCAATGCTAATTCTTGAGTGTCCTGAATAAAGAATTATTTCCCATAAAAAGAATGCTGTGGGAAAGATGCTCCATTCCTAAATGGCCCCATGAGTTTACCTCCCTTTATCTCTGTAGCTCCAATTTTCCCAGGTTTTGCTGCGCCCCTGTCCCTTATTAAATATTTCTAATGCTGGGGCTTTCCTCTGCCATGCTCTATAATTTGTTTCCTAGGCTGATGTTGGAAGTCTTAGGGGGAACATGAGATTATTGAACTGTTTGGGTTGTAGGAGAGGTTCATTGTTGCTTCAATAGCTGCCATGACTGCCTTTCATCGACATACCAAACAAAAGATCATTTTATCCATAGGCTGGGATCTCTCCTGTTAAAGCCACAGAGGACCACAGAGAGACAGGATAAATGGCTAGGCTAGATCCATGTTATTACTGCATATTAATATTCAGCCAGAATGGAAATAACATTTTTATTGTTATGGCCATTGTCATGGCCAGTCCAAGCCCATCTTGAGATGCCACCTTCCCAGAATGGTGCCATTTCCTACTGCCTGTAGCTGAGATGGTCTTTTGTTTTCAAACAGCAGATTCAACTGTATCCTAGTAACCTTGTAAAAACTATCCTTCAGAAATTACTTAAGAGGAAAATTGTATACCATGAGTACTTGTCAATACCCAGATATGAGACTTCTAGCTGTAAAATACCTTGGAGATGGACCATTGTCATGAATAATAAAGACCTTTGTATAGGCTTAAAGTGTTGTTTCACCTGATTATTACAACAATTCTAGGGAATAGTGAGGAGGAACTATTAGCCTTAATTTACAGATGTGGAAACTGAGGCCCAGAGAGATGTATCTTGCCCAAAGCTACAACTTGTTAGCAGCTGCCTGGAACTAGCACCCAAGCGAAATATGGTGTTCTTTCCACTTCCCTGCAAATGATCTTTTTTAAATACTCAAGTATTATGAACTTAGAGAAGGGACAATAAGTATGTGTAATCTATATGTCCAGGTCTTTAAGTAATAATGCTTAAAAATAGAGGTAGGAAAGAAAGTGGTAAAAGGCAGTTGAACCCTGTAAGCTGAATGAAACTCCCAGTATTCTCATTGGCACCTGGAAAACAGCTTGGTCATTGGATAATAGAATTAGCCCCTCAGAGACCATCTAATCCATCTCCATTTTCCAGAGATGAACAGGGACGCCCAGGGAAGTTAAATAACTTTTCTAAGGTTGAACACGAGGCATAATTTGAACTCCAGTTCTCTAAGTCTACCAAAGACAGTTATTCTAAGAGAAAGGGTTTTTAAAATGTCAATTTTTTAAAAAATAAAAGTGAAATGTGTGCTAAAATCTTGTTGTGTATAGTATCTGAGAACAAGTTTTAACCTCTTTTGAGAATCTCAGTCTGTTGCGTCCAATCGACAGGGATTTATTAAGTGCCTGTTACATATGGGTAGCTAGGTGGCACAGTGGATAAAGCACTGGGCCTGTGGTCAGGAAGACCTGAGTTTAAATCCAGCCTCAGACATTTGCTAGCTGTGTGACCCTGGATAAGTCATTTAACCCTGTTTGCCTCAGTTTCCTCATCTGCAAAATGAACTGGAGAAGGAAATGGGAAACTGCTCCAGTATCTTTACCAAGAAAACCCCCAAATGGGGTCATGAAGAGTCAAACATGCCTGAACAACAACATACACCAAGCACTGTAGCACAAAAACAGAAAACAAACCCTGTTCTCAGTGGGCTTACATTCTAACTTTTAACAAGGGAGGCAACACCCATATACATGTAGGTTTGTACAAAATAGCAACGAGGTGATTTGGAGGGAGGGCAGCAGAAGCTGGGAGGGACAGGAAAGCCCTCTTTTACGAGGTGGCACCTGAGCTGAGTTCTGAAGGAAGCCTAGGGATTGTATAAGCAGAGGTGAAGAGCAGGTTCCATCCAGGCCTTCTTATTCCTATTCTCATACCTGGAAGTGGGTTTGGGGTAACCAAATGAGCTTTTTCAGCCTACTAACCAAAAATGCTGTAAACTCATGGGAATAGTCTATGTCTCCAGTGCTTCCCTCTCCCTTGCTCTTACGGTCTACCTGTAGCCCAGTTTATAATGACAGTCTGAACACCATGAAAAAGGTGGTGTCTCCATGATGACTCTCTCTTCTTAGCTCTGCTGAATGTATCATTACCCCTGCTGCTTTTTTTCACTTCCTCCATTCTAAATGATCACTTTCCATTTATCATTCGTTCATTATTTAGCCTGAGCTTAACATTCTTCCCATTCTCATTTTCACATGCCTCCAATTTTAGCCTTGTTCAGTGGTTGCCTCTACCCTTGTCCCTAGATTTTAGATACGGCACATTTTAAATACCCCTCTCCTTGAGCAAACCCAATAGTGCAGAGAGTGCTCAGATTTTGAGGTGTAAATACATTGAGAAATCAAGGGGATTATTGCTGCTGGCTGTTTGCTTACCACTTAATAATTCCAAGGGATTTTTCAGTTTCTGATTGGTTCAGTGATCAACACAGATTAGGATAGTCTGGGAACTGGGCCTTCTGAATAATCCCCTCCATTTTATCATTTAATAGAGAGATCCCTGGACCAGAAGATCGATTTCCCAACAGGACAGATGGGAGACTGACAATTGAAAGAATGTAGAGTCTGAGCTGGTCCTGTCACTCCTGGAGCCTGCCTACAATCTCCCTTGACAAAAGCTCCTGTGGCAAGGAGAGGATTAATCTAAAGTTTAGTGAAGTCTCCAGGGAAGATGATTTCTTGGATAAAGTTGTCAACAAAAGGAATTGCTTAAGACTATTTGTTATAAGTTCCTAGAGGGTGCTTCTACCATCACTAACAGGATTATTGGAATACTGGTTACATCTCTCCGCCCTCCCTCGTCTGCCGCCTTCCCACCCCCTCCCCCACCCCAATTTCATTTGGGACTTGCATTGTGGACCTTCTGGTTTGAATTGAATTTCAAACCACCTTCTTGTTCTGAATCCTAAATGACTGATTATAGCAAAAGTATGGAGAACTCAAGCTCTAATTTTGATGGTAAAAACACCACATAAATCAGGAGAAATACATTTCTTTTAAATAAAATACTGTTTATTTATTTTTAACATTCTTTTCTTTATAAATTTTGAATTCCAAATTCTCTAACTCCCTCCTACCCCCTCCCCTACCCACCGAGAAGGCAAAAAATATGATATCAATTATATACGTGAAATCATGCACAACATATTTCCGTATTAGCCATATTTCCCCCCCGAAAAGCAAGAAAAATAAAATGAGAAAACTATGCTTCAGTTTGCACTCAGACTTCATCAGTTCTCTCTGTGGAGGTGGATAGCATTTTTCATCACATGTCCTTTGGAATTGTCTTAGATCACTGTATTGATCAGAGTAACCAAGTCTTTCACAGTTGATTATCATTACAACATTGCTGTTACTGTGCACAATGATCTCCCAGTTCTTCTCACTTCACTTTGCATCAGTTCATGCCATTTTGAACATTGTCTTTTTGGAAGAACTTAGGGAAACTCAAATTCAGTTGCTGCTAGTATTCTTATACATTTGCCCCAATCAAGAGTGCCTTTTAGTCCAATCCATTTCAATTGAGGCTCAGGGAAGTTACATGATTTGCCCAAGGTCACAGAGATAAAAAGCATTCCAGCTACGATTTGAACCCAGATTCTTTGACTTCAGAGACAGTGCTCTTTACTCACAGGAAAGTAATAGCCAGTAAGCCAGAGAATTCAACATGCCCTTAGAAAAACAAAGTAAAACTAGTTTAAAAAGGATAGAAACTTAAGCAATTGTCTATAGGAAGTAGGTGAGAGGGAAAGAATGTATACATACTTTGAACATGAGTTCAATCTTTCAATAAAAGAGAGGGGCCGGACTAGACAGAATATCAAAAGTAAGGGGGACATCCTAAATATATGGCAGATCTAGATTTTAGGAAGCCATTTGACAAAGCCTTGCATGGTATTCAGTCTATCTTGTTCACAAGAAGGAATGATTAAATCTTGGCACAGAGTAGGTGCTTAATAATTGTTTCCTGACTAGACTTGTTAAATGGTAAGTGCATAGTTAAATAGATCAGTTAAATGATTGTACATGGATTGTTAATAGGTTGATACCATCTTGGAAAGAAGTATCTAGTGGCATACTGAAGACTCTGTCCTTGGCCCTGACATATCCAACGTTTTTATCAACATATTAGAAAAACACATGTAAAGCATGCTTATTAAATTTTTAGTAACACAAAATTAGGAAAGATTGCTAATATGCAAATGATGGAATTGAAATTCACTAAGATCCCAGTAGTCTGAAACAATGGGCAAGATCTGGCAGGATTAAATTTAATAGACTAAATGTAAATTCATAACAACAATAACAACATCTAAACAAGTACAAAATGGAGGAAATTTGGATTAACAGTAATTCATCTAAAATAGATAGATCTAGAGTTTTTGTTGGCTACAAGCCCAACATGAGTCAACACCATAATGTGACCACTCAAAACGCTAATTAGTGCACTCTGAGACTGCATGAATAGAAGTATATATTGTTCAGACTGAGGAAGTAATGGTTCCACTTTACTGTAATGATTGGACCGCATGTGATGTATCATGTTCATTGTGGGGCGGGGCTGGGGGGAGTGGGGTGACATTTTTAAAAGGACATTGACAATCCAGAGAGCAAACAGAATGTTCAAAAGTTGAGAAACCATGTCATATGAAAACTTTTTGAAGGAACTGGGAACGTTTAGCCTGAATAAAGGAAGACTTAGAGGAATGTGATAGCTGTATTCAAATCTTTGAAAGTCATATGGAAAAGCATTAGGTTTATTCTATGTAGCTCCAGGAGGAGAAGAGCTAAAACTAAATGGTAAATAAGTCAAGAAGGAAGATTTTAGCTCAATTTAAAGAAGAAAGAATGTTTTATGGGGAGAGAAGGGGAAGAACAGATTAGCAATTCCCAGTCAGGAAACTCCCTCTACTGATTCAGGTTAGCAACTCATATGTAACTAGAAGAGTTTCCTGGAGCACTGACAAATTGAGTGACTCTTCTACACTCACATAGCTAATGTATGTATCACGGGCAGGACTTAAGCCTATCTTCCCAGTTATACCATGTTTCCTCTCATACTGCTTCTAAAAAAGACTTGTCTAAAAATGGAATGGGATGCTTTGTGAGCTCCTCATTCAAGCATAGTCTAGAGGACCACCTGTCAGGGATGGCATAGAGGCAATCCCTGCCCTGATTGGGAGGTTGGGCTAGGAGCTTAACATTCTAGGATTCAGTGGAAAGTTTGACATTTTCCAGAATGTTGTTACCAAGATTCCCAGAGAAAAGACTAGAACTTTGAATTATGGTGAAATCTCATTCTAAAATGAGTTGGGATAAACTTCATTCCATTAAAATGAATTTTTAAAAAAAATGAGAGCTGATAATTTAACTAGTTCATTGAAAAAAATATATTCTATCTGAATTTTGATGAGAGACAAAATGTGATTATGCTCCTCTATTTCCCCTCTGTTAATTACTTAGGTTTTGCAAAAAAAAAAAAAATCAATAAAAGTACATAAGAGATTCATAAAACTCATTCAGATCTTTATTCCTAGCCATTCCCTTTCATTTTGAAAAAGTGGCATCAAGATTAAAACAGTGGTATGTGGGGGGAAAAACCACCTTTAGATTTTCTGGCACTTTAAGTTGGGGACCTAACAACTGTTAAGGCTAAATATGTGTCTTTGGGTTGTTTGATGTGTTAGGTCCCTTTGGGGAACCTCAGAAAATGAATCGTCTGGCTCTGTAAGAGCTTGCAACCCTGTTTTGTAACATCTGCCAATTTTGTTTAATATATTAATCTAGTGACTCCTTTCAAGTCATAAAAGGGCCCTCTTCCTAATAACAACTATTCCTATGAATTTCACCATAAGCCGCCATGTAGCCCATTCCTGGGTAATATTTGTTCCGTAAGTAATTCTCTTGGTTAGGAATAAATGGTTCCAAAGAATTCAGGATCACATCAGAGCCATTTTCAAAGGGTACATAAATGCAGCATATTAATTCTTTTTACTGCTCTTCTCAACTTCGATAATTAACTGCCTCAGAGAGTTTTACTTTTTCCATCTTCATCTCTATCCTCATTCATATTTCCTACATATATCCCTGTTCCTTGTCCCCAAGTCATCAGGTTGCAAGTTAACTTGAGATCCCCAGTGATGTGCATCCTGATGTGTTCTGCTGATGGATTCAGTTGTTGCAACAGAGACGCCTGCTAATTGGAGTGATAAGAGACTACCATTGTCTCTCTTGAGAAAATCGAGGCCATAGATCAACACTGTATAAAGAGACTGAATGATCCTCAGATCCCAAGAGGAAGCAAAAGTCAACAGGTTTTCGTGAATGATTCAATGCCAGAGTGAGAAAGAAGACAGCAAAGAGGTAGGTTAGAGAAACAGACTTAGGAGTCATTCCAACAGAGGTGATAGTTGAAACCACAGGAGCAGATGAGATCACTGAAGAAGAATGCAAAAATGAAAGAGAAATGGTCTAAGGATAGAACTTGAACACCCATGTTTAGGTAGTAGGAAGAAGAAGAATAGAGGAAGGGAGGGGTTAGAGAGTCAGAATATCCCAGCTAGAGAGGTTTCCAGGTGGAAGGGATGGTTAGTCACATCAATTGCTGCCTAGAATTTGAGGAAAAGTCACCCTAGGAAAAAACCACTGGCTTTGGAAGTCCCTGGTGACTTTTGAAAGAGCATCAGAATGGTAGAAACAGAAGCCAGATTGAGAGGATGAAGTAAAGGTGTAGAAAATCCTTGAGAATTTTGTCAGAAAAAAGAGAAAATGGAAAAGGACAAGAGAAAGTTCAAGAGAAGCATTTTTTAGGAAAGGAGAGATTTGTACATGCTTGTAATCACAAGGGAAGGAACTAGCAGATAGAAAGACATTGAAGGAACAAGATGGGGCAGGGGGATGATAATTAATGAAGCAGGTTCCTAGAAGGGAAGGAAGAGGAGGGGAAGGGATAAAGAGTATACAGCTGGTTGGGTTAGGGAATGCTTCTATTCAATTGTGTATAACCCAGGGCTCAAACCTAGATATTTGCATGAAATTCTCCTCATTGGTGGAGAGAATCAATCAATCATTAAACATTTATTAAGCACCTACCATGTGCCGAGCATTGTACTAAGCTCTGGGAATGATGTTCCATTGGCCGGCCTAACAGGCAGAGTTGTAGGGACTTAGGAGAGGAGAGTATTTTCTTCTGGCTTCTGGCTTCAAGAGAGTAAACACTTGGGTTACATAAACATTTATAAAGTGCCTACTATATTCAAAGCACTGTCATGGGGATTGGGGAATTCAAGGACAAAAAAAATAATCCTTGCCCTTCAGGAAATTTTATTCTTCTTTTCAAGGTTGAGACAGAAGGGAAGAGAGATGAAGAGTGCTGCCATTAAGGAACAATCCTCTCTGGTCTCACTCATTTTCCCTTGTGACTATAGCAAGCACCAAATGTTGGTTTGGTGAAAAGCACAGCTAGGAGTGCAGATTCTATACCCAGAATTAGAGCAAAGCCCCTTGACTCTCACTTCCTAAGCCGCACACTTTAACAAACAGAACTAGAGACAATAGATATAAATGATCAATAAAAATCAAATGCCATTCTTTCCCTAGCCAATTCCATTTTTATATACTCATATGAGATGTAACAATTGCATGTCCTTTTTGATCTTTAAACAAACAAACAAACGAACAAACCTAGGTTTGGGGTTTCTTAATTTTAAGTAAGAAGCCATGCATCTGTCCACTTGCTAGATTCCAGGAAAATCAGAATGCTCGAATAAAAACCAGATACAACACCCGCAATAGCAGTACTGGGCAGCACACCTTTGTAAAATTTACAACCAAAAAAGGTAGCTGGAGAAAGTAGATGAAAGGCCTGACTTGGGTCATGTGACAGGTGTCACTTGAGTGATGATATTGGGGCCAGAGATAAAAGCGCTTTCTTTCTGGTCATGTGACACAGCTTCATTACTCTCCCAGCAGGGGGTGAGAAAGTCGGAATGCCATTTTTACTTATTTTATTTTATTTATTTATTTGTGGGTTTTTTTTCCCCTCTTATTCTGTGATAATGAGAAAATGTTTAAACTCCCATCTCTGTGTTTAAACACTTCTTCCTGATGACAGCAGCGGGATACCCCTTGATCAAATGTCAGATTGGAAAGTGCAATTTTTCTGGAAAGTAAAAAGCATGTTAGCCCGTTGGAAGTAATTTTCTGTTTATTGGGAACTGTGAGCTCAGGAGTGATGGAGTCTTGTGACAGCATCTGACAAGCAAAGAATAGGAAACAAGTTTAGAAAATACCTTTTATGATATACCTCTGACAAGGTCTTAACCATTCTTTATAGTATTGCACTTTTTAAAAGTTGGGTAGAAATAAGCAAGAAACTTTTACAGTAGTTTCATACCAGGACCAATTCACAAAGGTCCTCCTGCCTGAGCCAACCAATATAGGACAGGCTTTGTATCTCTTAGAAATATCTGCTAAAACTTTGCACAAACAAGATTATCATGATAATTTTATAAACCCTCCAATAATAAGTATATGGTTTTCTTTTAATCCTGTGGAAAAAAAATTTGAAGACCCTAGTGGATCAGGCTAATGGATAGAAATGTAGCTGACAGCCATGTTTAACATTTTGAAGAAGCTAAATATTTACTTTAAGCTCTGATCTTTCTGTTCCTGACCCCCTTGCATAGTTACAGAGCCTGGCAAATGGTCAGATAGAGACCATCGTCATTTTAACGAGGCTAATAATAAAACTTTATCTTTCATCGAGCTTTCTCTGCAAATCAGAAAAAGTCATTTTTTGAAATCCTCTCTTGTCAATCATCCACTGGTTAACTCTCCAACTTTCTTGAAATGTCTCAAATAAAAGCTTGTTGAGTAGAATTGAAATTAGACTAAATCTTGCTAAAAATTCTGGGTTATGCAAGAGCTTTACAGAGTCCTGGGAATTCTTGGGGAAACTATGGTCAATGACCCATGAAGTTTAAATATATAATAATCGAATATTACTTCCTGACTTTTGTTTAAAGGGAAGGTTGAATGGCATGCCAGCAAAACCAGTTAAGGGGAGGATTTGGCTTGTCTGGCTTTTCTTTCTAAAAAGTCTCTCTCCAAATAAAATTGTAAATGAAAATAGTTACATTCTGTGTGTGTGTGTGTGTGTGTGTGTCCCTTATATTTGAATACTCCCAAGGATCTATAATCTCATTAATTTGGATAGCCTTTGCTTAAAGACCTCCAGTTAAGCAGACTTGTGTTTGAACCCAACGGAGATATATGCTTGCCAGAGAAGAGCCCAAATAGAAGAGGGAATTATAGATGGTGAGTTCCTTTGAATGGTCCTATTTGTAGATAACATGGTGGTGATGGCTACAAGCCTTGGTATATTATAGAGCCTTTTCAATGAAATCTAGTCACTCAAGAGGAACTTGGTGGGTATGTGGTAATGAAGATTCTTGTTTAACTAGATAACCCCTGAAGTCCAAATCTTAGATTCTGCAATCTTGGGAGTCAAGTGTTCACTACTGTCATGGAGAATGCCCTGCACAAAGAGATCTGTGTTATTTATCAGTGAATCTTAACATATGCATACAGAGCTCTTTGTTGGAAGAGAGACTTTAAGGCTACATTTTGCTCTACACAATCAAAATTTTTTATTTTAATGTAGTGCATGCTTTAGAGGTAATTATCCTAACTCTCACTCTCACTGACAATTTGGGTCCCAGAATATAACTACTGTATTCCCTCATGGCTCTAAAATTAACCCTGAAAGGTCTGGGCAGTGGGGAGTGTCTTTTTAATAGTATGGCTAATAAGCCCCCACCAATGTGCTTCCTACTATGATTATCAGTTGATTACCAGTTAATCAGCCATATTTAATTAGCTTTTAAAATGGGTTATTTTTTATAATAGTATAGTTTGGTACAAAACATCCCCTGCAAAGTCTGTAACACATTTTCCCATAAATACACTTATAGCCCGGGAGAGAAGTAGCCCAAAGCTTGGAGAATACATGTAGAAAAAAGAATTAAAAAAAAACTCACAACTCACAGCACTACTCCAGGAAGTCCTTTTGCTGGAGTCCTCAAGATGCTTCCCTTAGGTATGGTGTAGCTTTTTTGCTGGGTTCTTGACTTCAAACCTATGTCAAGTTTGCCCTTGGCTCCCATTGTAGACATTGCTGTAAATTGTTCTGAGGATGATGCTAGGACACTGAGAGGGTATCGGCAGGCTTATCCTTCTCTGGACAAAGGGGATGAGAAAGATCGTGGGGAGACCTAGGTTGAAGCCTAAACATTTTCTTTCCCTCCAAGTGATTCCTCCTCAGGAGCAGCTCATTTCTCTCTCTATCATCAGACATTCAAATCTCTCAGGTTCTGAATTAGCTTCCTGGTTTTAAAAAAGCTCTGTGAGGCATTGTCAAGTTCCTCATCCCATCAGGCCAGACTTCCTGTACAGTGTTGCTGCTGTTCATCCATTGGTTTTCAAGGACTTTCTAAAGTCTAAACTCTTTGATTATTTGAGATGTAGTCTCATCTGATGAATGCATTAAGGCTAAATCGGGGGGGAGGGGGCGGATTTTTTGATCCCACCCTTATACATAATCAATAAATGTTAAATAGCAGGTTCTGGTACTTTCCATACTTTTCAATCAGTTGTATGATCATGAAGATATGATGTACTGTAGAAAATTGTATGCAAAAGTTTGCCCCTCTGATTGTGTGGTTGGTCCTTCTTCCTCAGCATACACAGCTATTGAAGACCTGGGGGAAAAAGTTCTCCCCACCAAAGTCCTTGCCACTGTCAAATGGTTCAACATCTAAAATACATACAATTTTATCATTAAATCTGCTTTGCTGTTGGGTCCTAAGATTAATGGGACTTTTCCCATCCAACTTTCAACTGAAATCATCTATATGTGCTGTCTCCCCCTATTAGAATATCATCTCCTTGAGTACAGGCATTGCTTTGCTTTTCTATTTGTATTCCCAGCACTTAAAACAGTACACAATTAGTAAATACTTTTTCATTCATTCATTCTCATATTTTACAGAAGCTTAGACTTGGCAGATAACATCTGATATAACCAATACCTGTTTAGGAATTATTTCTATAATATCCCCCATAAATGATCATTCAACTTTTACTTTGAGACCACCAGTGATGGAGATACAATCACGTCTTGAAGTAGCCATTCTACTCTAGAAGTCTAGATAGTTTAGTGGATTGTAGGCTCAGTATGAGTCAATGTGAATATGGCAGTCAAAGAAGTTAATGTGATCTTACGGTTCACTGAAAGAGGCATGTCCAAGAATAAGGCGATGCTAATCCCACTATACTCTACCCTGCATATTGTGGTCAGTTCTGAGCATCAGATTTTAGGAAGGACATTTATGAGCTGGAGAGTATCTAGAGGAAGGCAATCAAGATGGTGGAGGGCCTCAAGGTCATGGCATTTGAGGATCAGGTGAAAGAACTGTGGCAGTTTAGCCTAGAGAAGAATTAGGGGAGATATGATAGTTATCTTCAAGTATTTGAAGGCTGATCCTGTGGAAGATTAAACTTGCTCTACTCAGGCTGAAAGGCCTGATCTCGAAGCAATGAATGTAAGTTGCAAAGAGAAAATTTTACTATCGGTATCAGGTAAAGCCTCCTAACCTCACCCAAAAGAGAAAGGGGCTGTCTTGAGAGGCGACCAGTTCCTTTTTTTTTTTTTTAAAGGTTTGAGTTGGCCTAGATAGCCATTGAGGTACTGCCCCCACTCTGAGGTTCTGTGTGATACTGACACAATGCTCCTACCAATCCTTTCTTTGGCTGCCATGTCATATTCTCAGCTCATATTGAACTGAAAGTCTTTTAAAACCCCCAGATTTCTCTCACAGGAGTTGTTATCTCTCTATGCCCATTACATCCTCCATTTGTGAAGTTGTCTTTTTCCGACTTAAGTAGAGAACTTGATCCTTATGAGATTTCATTTATTAATGAATGTTCAATGTTCTACACCAGTGATGTCAAACTCAAATAGAAATGGGGCCACTGAACCATACATAAGGATCCCTGCAGGCTACATGTAGATTTAGAAAACCACATAGTGATATATCTATATTTTATTCATTTTTTATTTATTTTGTTATGTATTTTTCAATTTATATTTTAATCTTGTTTGTCCATATTCAGGAGTGTTGCAGACCCCATATTACCTGTGAGCTGCATATCTGACATTTCCATTCTAGACTTCTGAAATCTTTTTGGATCCTGACTATCATCTAGTATATTAGTTATTTTGCCCTTGCTTTGTGTTGTCTGTAAATTGGACAAACATGCTTTCTATTCCTTCATCCAAACCATTCATAAAAATGTTGACTAGCACAGGGCTAAGGACAGATTATTCTAATATAGACTTCCTTCCAGGTTGACATCTTCTCATTAATGGCTGCTCTTTGGGTCCAGTCCAGCCTGAAATTCACTATCATCTAGCTCACACATTTCTTTCATATCTGCAAAAGTACCCTTAAAGACTTTATTAAATAATGCTTTCCTGAAATCTAAGTATATTATATCTATAGAAGTCCCTCATCTATCGGTCTACTTATGCTGTTGCAAAAGGAAATGAGGTTAGCACCTGGTATGACTTGGTAATTTTTTTTAAAATAAAGATATGCTAGCCTTTAGTGATCACTGCTTCCCTTTCAAAGCATTCACAAACCATCCTTTTAATAACTATTTCAGAACTTTGCCAGGAATCAAAGTCAAGCTCTTTTGTCTATCATTTAAAGATTCTACCTTCTTCCTATTTGAAAAAATTGAGACATATGACTCTTCTCCAGTGCTATGGTACCTCTCCTGACCTTCAAATTATAAAAAAAAAATCACTCATTATGGCTTAGCAATCATTTAATTTAATACCCTAGATATAGGCTTGCATAAGCTCTATGCACACCAGTGACTCTAGTGTGGCACTCATAAGATTTAATTGACTTGATCTCATTGACAACAACTAAATGCTGTCTTTTTACTCATCATGGATTTACATTTCCTGCTAATGATTTTCTATCCTTCCAAGTCCAAAGATCATTCCTTTAGAAAACAGATGTATGAGAATTCAGAGGAATGAGAAGTTTTCAAAAATGAAATTCTGAAGACTGGCAAAAATTATTCTCATAAGAAAGAAAAGGGGAAGTTATCTACAGAGTCCAATATGACTACATAAGGATCACGATTATCAACTCAGATTTTTTAAAAGACATATGTAAACTGTGGAAACAAGGACAAGTCCATGAGGAGGAAGAAAATAATACTAATAATGCCTGATAAATATATACCTCAAAGTTTACAAAATAAGAGATGAGCAGGCCAACTTCCTTATTGTTGTCCATTATTATCATCCCTTCCACCTCAGAACCTCTTCCTACCCACAAAAAAGCTTTAAAAAAATTTTGTATTGTCCTTGGCACTTATCACCTCTCATTCTTGGCTTTGGTGCTTCAAACTTTTTTCTTATAAGACTGCTATTCATTGGTAGGCCAGCTCTGTTTAGTGGCTAGAGTGTTGGACATAAAGTTAAGGAGATATGGATTCACATCCTACCTATGAAACCTATTAGCTGTGTGATATTGGCCAGGTCACTTAATCCATTTGATCTTTGCTTTCCTCATCAACAAAATGGGCATAATTCTAATAGTCTCATAGAGCTGTTGTCAAACTCAAACGAGAAAATGTAAATTTTGTCCTTATTTACATTGTTGTAGTTATTATGTATTTCGTTCTATTGCTTCTGGTTTCTTTAATTTTCACGAATTCATGTAAGTCCTTCCATGTTCCTCTGAATTGTCCATTTTGATGTCATTTATTGGTGTAATAACATTCAATAGCAATTATATGCCACAATCTGTCTCACCATTCTCCAATCATTGAACTCATTATGGTTTTTCCCCCCAAGCTTTTTGCCATTACAAATTATTTCTATAAATACTTTGGGGACATAAGGGATCTTTCTGTCATTGGCCTTCTTGGGGTACAAACCTTTTAGTGGGATCATTGGGTCAAAAAGTATGAAAAATTTAGTAACTTTTCTCCCATAAAATTGTTTTAATCTCATTTCATCCAAGGAATATAGCACTCTCTCACCCCCTAGACATATGTAAGTACACACTTAAAGACTTTTGTTTGTTATTTATCAAGACACAAATATAAAAACTCTCTTCAGGTGGATGAAAAAAAAATCTCCCTTGCATGATGCATGGTCTTTTATCTTCTCAGTAGCTGTCTTGGCTAAATGTTGGGATAAACTACCTATTTGCCACACCTGCTCACTACTTTGATGGCTCAGTAGTTGGCAACTCCTGAGCAAGGCTTAACTTGTTTAGAGCAGGCTTCCTACCATTTTGGTGATAGGGTGATGCAATCTGCTTTTGATTGGCAGCACAGTCTTACTACTTTCTGATAGAGACAGAAACCAATTCACACTAAAAACCCAATCATCTAATTAGATCCATCCAACTTATTCTTCTTTGCCATGTATTTCCCACTACTTTCCTGGCTATTAAGCATTCTGTCCCAACTGGTGTGCTGAGGCTAAGTTTATTTAGCTGACAGCAAACCTCAAATACATTCACATAACACACAAGATACATCACTTAACCATATAGAAGCAAATAGAATCCAGCCAAACCTTCAGTAGAAATCTGATTTTTCTATCAGAGCTACCAATCTTGTTTCATGGTACTACCAATGCCCAGATATTTCCCTGTACTTCTTTGGATGTTTGCTTGTCTGCCCTTTTTCAACAAGGACCTTAACCTCAGTGTGTTTGCAGACCATTCTCAACAAAGACTTTATAGAGATGAAAAAAATAAGTATTTGCTGATGACTTCTCTTTTACTTTTTGTGGTAAGAACAACAAACAATAGTAATGATAACAGTAATAACAATGATAAAAGGTAACATAGGATCGTAGGAAAATCCCTGGTCTTGACATCAAGAACCCTGGGGTTAAATATCACTTCTGCCACTTATGATGTGAACCTGAGAAAGTCGTTTCATATTCATGAGCCTCAGTTTTCTCATCTATAAAATGGGAATAATGATACTTTCATTACCTATCCCACAATGTTGTTGTGGGGAAACTATTTTAATAAACCTCAAAGTGCTAAAGAAATGTGAGTTATTAGTAGTAGTACTGCCTATGGTACTTTTTATCCTTTTGGTATTTTTTCTTTCTTTGAGAAATCTCAAAAATTGATACCTCAGTGCCTTTAAACATTGATTTCTTCCGTGTGCTTGGTCAGGTACAGTTATTCTTCGAAACTGATCTCCTTAAGTGCCATTTTCACTTCCTCATATAGTACTGGAGGGAAGAGAGAGAAGGACAGGCGAAGAAGGAGAATTTATTGGACACATTTATATGCCAGGTACAATGCAAGGCACTGGGGATGTAAATGAAAGCAGGTGAGATAGTTCCTGACTTCAAAGAGCTAACATTCTATTAGGGGAAGATAAAGGGGGTGTGGATGGAGGTGTGGATGGAGGAAGTGGAGGTATGTGTATACAGACATATGTATACACATATATACACACACACACATATATACATACACATACACATATGTTACCACAGAAAGTAAATGAGAACTCATCAGCAAATACTTGTTTTTTTCCTCTCTATAAAGTCTTTGTTGAGAATGGTCTGCAAACATATTGAGTTTAAGGTCCTTGTTGAAAAAGGACAGACAGGCAATATATACATATATATGTATATGTTTATGTATATGTATGTGTATGTATGTATATATTTATACATATATCCATATGTGTGTGTCCATGTCTGCATGTATATTTGAAGGGTCATGATTAGAGATATCCTGGGAGTACTGTGGAAGCCTAGAACCAAGCAAGATAAAGCCAAACCTGGCCTATCAAAGCTTGGATAGATTCTAGGGTCCAGTTTTCCAGAAGGGGTTGGAGGTGATGGTCTTTGTGAGATGGCATGGCTAGAAACGTCTTTGGAGGATCCAAGTGTAATGGTTCATCACCGATGATGAGAAATAGATCATTATACAAATGTTAAAATAAACATCTATATGTAAATATCATCTTTCAGAGATTGGGTTACAATTATGGTTTGATATTTTCTCTGTAGATTATGTGTATTCATCTGCATTTATGGATATAAATTCCTAAATCTCCTAGTGGAATGTGCCTCAGATACTACAGAATCTCAGTTGAAAGGAACCTTAGATGGCAGCTACTCCACCTCAGGCCTGATTAGGAACCTCTGCTACAGTTCCCTTTTTGGAAACCTCAATTTCCTCAAGTCTTGAATGAAGGGATCAGAAGATAAAGGGGACAATTTAGTTTTGATATACCATCAGGCTGTTTCTAACTACCTTCAGTTGTTGGTGGTTAGTTATTTTCAGTCATGTCTGACTCTTGGTGACCCCATTTAGGATTTTCTTGGCAAAGATATTGGAGCTGTTTGTCATTTCCTTTTCCAGCTCATTTTACAGATGAGGAAACTGAGGCAAACAGGTTACATGACTTGCCCAGGGTCACATAACTAATCTGAGGCCATATTTGAACGTTGGTCCTCCTGACTTCAGGCCCAGGGCTCTACGTATCTACCTAGCTGCCCCAGTGCCCCTAACTACCAGCTATCACTAAAAACAAAACAAAACAAAAATAACTTTTATGTACATGCTAAAAATAAAGTTGACTCTAAGGTGTTAACTTACTGAATGAGCACAGCTTAATATCAAGTAAGGATCCTGTGGCTCTCATGGAATAAGGAATTGAGGAAGCTATGAAACCTTGTGTCCTCAGATCATCAGGGACAAATCTGGGCATTGGTTAATCCCAAACTGATAAGCAAAGCACAAAAATCCTCTCTTTTCTGCCCAGTCTGAATTTAGACTTGCTTTAGTCTGACTATTAAGGCAGATAAAACACATAAGTTGGGTCCCATGACAGGTGTTAACTTACTTCCAGCAATGATAGTAGGATCTGGAAAGAAATGCCCTTTTCTTTTGATCATATGAGCAGGGAGAAGCCTCTAAATAAACATTTACCACTAAGTTACCACCTCTGTTACACTGCGAGCTATGACATCACCAAAAACAAGAGATTTCCCCACTTATCTGAGTCATTGCAAAGCCTGTCCCTGAAGCTTCCGTTGCAGAGCTTGAGGGACGCCTCCTTCTCCGAGCATAAGGCAAGACTGGACCAGCCCAAGAGTCGGTGAAGCAAGGAGGTTTGACTTGCCAATCTGGAATCATAGCTAACACTTATATAATGCTTGAAGGTTTGCAAAGCATCTTGTGTGTGTGTGTGTGTGTGTATGTTATTTTATCCAATTCTCACAACAATTCTGTGAGGTAGGTGCTATTATCATCCCTGTTTTACAGTTGAGGAAACGGATTGAGAGCAATTGACAGACCCAGGGTCACACAGCTTTAAGCAGGATTTGAACTCAGTTCTCTATCCACTGTACCACCCAGCTGCCTAGCTGTTATCTGGAAGGAAGCTTTCTAAAGGAGATAATAGAGAGTGTTATGCACAGATGTGCAGGAGACCCAAGAGACTCTCCCTAAGGAGCCTCCCCTATCTTGGATAAACAATCTGACATACTGCAGCCTGACAGTTACCCAGAGCCGGCAGAGGCTGCCTAATTATAGCCAGTGAGAAAATCAGCCCCCAAACTGGAAGTTTGGTTCTCCCTTCCTCTCTGGACACTTTCTCATTTTCCTCCTTTTTTTCACTGCTGTTTTCTTTCTACTTCTGCATACCTTCCTTCCTCCCTACCAGCTGTGCGTCATGAGAGGGAAGAACGAGGAGCAAGTGTGTGGGCTGGGAGAGATGATTTAAACCTGGGAACTCCCAGGATGTTGATTTCTCTATCTCTCACTCAGGAGGGAAGAAAGAGAAAGGGGTCCAGAAATCTCCCTTTGTACACTGCTCTTCCATTCAGAGAGAAAGAGCAGCAGAGGCTAAGAAAAAGGAAAAGAAAAAAAAATTAATTCTCTGACCATCCAGAATCCTTTCCTAATTTTTATATGGGGAAAACCTGTTGTTAGCTATTTTCTCCATTCAATGTGGAAGTCTCAGCACTAACCCCCAGGGCCTCCAGATAAGAAGCTTCTCTTAAGTGTACACGTGTTATTAGAAGTGTTTGATCAGAGCGTCAACTCGTGAGGAGCTAAGAGCATTAAGTGTCTCTGTCTGTCATATCACCTCCCCTGGAATCTGACCATAATCTGGTGAAAATGGTTGCCCACTTTAAGAGGGAATTTCCTATTAGTAGAATTGTTTTTCCTACTTAGGATATCTCCACAAAGACTTTACTGATTGGTGGTACAATCATTTGTTATTAACCAGAGTTGTGTGTGTGTATATGCATGTATATACATATGTGTATATATATACCACACATTTTATGTGTGTATGTATATGTATACATACATGTATGTGCACATGTGGTGCATTCTACATTACATATTATATATATAATATATATATTATAAATATGTGTGTGCATACCACAATCTTCCCTGAGTACTCACCCCATAACCTACATGCTTAAGTAAGCTAGTATGTACATTTATTCCTCATTGTTATATTTCATCATGGTAACTCCTAAGAGAGAGAGGCCAGGACCCTATGACTCAATCACAAACAGAGCTCTTTATTATTCCTCCATCTCTACTCCCACCAAAAAAGTATCTGTAAATAAGGGAGGGGTAGGGAACTGGTGAATAAGCTCAATCTTTATGAGCGTTTGCAGCATGCTATGTTGATACAATTGTCCTCCGTGGAATCAGAACATGGAATTGTGTCCATTCAGTTTACCACATGAAGAAGAGAAGCCTTTCAATTGGCTGGTTGGCCAGAATTGAGAATGCTTAAAAAGGTACTCACTTGATGATTTAGGCCATTTTCTGGCTGTATTAATGTTGCTTCTGTCCCTTTGTGTTTGCCCTTTCCTGATCTTCCATGAAAGCATATTGAACTAGGCTTAGATCCTGTGAGTGGTGAAAGGTCAGGAGTATGAGCCACTACAGATCCAGGAGCTGGAATCCATGCCACATTGTTCAGAAAGCTAAACCTAGTCAGGAGTGAGGTCCCAAGGGACCTGCTGGACCCTGTATAGCAGGGATTGAAGGCAGCCAAGAGGGAGGATCTATGACTCATCTATTGTCCAATGGTGAACTGATGGGGCAAATTTAGAAACTGCTTTAAGTCTGAGTCTACCTTCCCCAGGGCAAAATGGTATAGAGGAGAGTGTACCCCCAGATGTTGGGGGGAAATGTTTGTACTTCTGTTTTTGCTTTACCTTCTTAGCGAGTATCCCTTTTTAAAAGCTAATTGATGAGAATTAGCTACAAGAACCTAGGGCATCCATAATACTAAGTGTACTAAGATATCCAAGATACTAAGTGTAACTGGCAATTTATATTAGGGAAAACACTCTAGAATGGGGGCTGGAGCTGGTAACTAGAGAAAATGGAGGGGAGGGGATGCAGGGAGGGAGACAGGGAGACAGAGAGACAGACGTGAAGAGAGACAGAGCCAGCACCTTGCTCTGAGGACCCAACTCATCAAAGGAGAGTTGAGATAAGGACATTCAGTTTATGAAATCTTACATATTCCCATTTCCAAACCTCACCTAAGGCTGAACTGGTCGAAATTATCGACATAGCTCCTTCAATGGGAGAATTGATTGGAAGCCAGTAGCTCCACTTCTCCCCTACTTTTTTTCAGAGATCTTAAAAAAAAAAAAGCAAAAGCAGCGGCCAGAGTTAATTGACATAACTCAGCACAGGTGCCCCAGAAGAAGAATGCATAGGGAACTGAAAGATGACGTGAGTGCCTTTTTGGAACACACACTGAATGGAGAGGGCTGATATCAGTGGGATGATGCACTAGGGGAGGGAGAGAGGAGATAAATTTCTATGACCTCTCCATGAGCAAACCCAGAGTAAAAAAACAGACATCTATCAGAAAAGGCCAAGAATGGGATGTTCACAAGGCCACCTGGAAAGAACGTTTGTGTGTGTGAAGGGTGGAGTTGCAGGACCCATGTGGAAAGCATTGGGAAGTTTCAATAGGTTGAATAGAAGTTTTGTACTCTCTCTCTGTCACACACACACACACACAAGCACACACAGATGGACAGACACATGTGTGCACATACACACACACACACACACCCCTCCACCAGAAACCTAAAATACTGAGCCCACTTGAGACAGGGGATGTTGATCAAATTACCAGGTTATCTCCTATTAATTTTGATTGTTTTATTCTACTTTAGTTTGGTACATAGCAAGTCTAGGCAAAATGTTTCATTGGTGTATGAGAATTCTCTGATTGCATCATCTCCCACCCTTTGCTTTCCACCCTACTGGGTAATGCTGAATTCTAATCTCCATAGGGCACTGAAAACTGCAATTATTACCTATCATACAAAGAGTTGTGGATTATGAAAAGAAAAGTAAGGGTATATCTCTTTTTTGGTAGGAAGAAAAGTCATTGCATTATGCAATGGTTCTTCAGGAGTTCACTCAAGCATACTTCCCAATATTGGAAGTATGGAACCCAATATTGTATCAGGACAAAAAACAAATGCTGAGCTGATTCAGTCTTGGAAAAAACATAAATTCTAAGTTGAATATGGTTTTGTGGAGGCCAAGGATTCTTAACCTTTTTAATATATCATGAACCTCTCTAGTACAAAGGCAGAACCCTTTTCAGAATATCATTTTTAAATGCATAAGATAAAATGAGATTACAAAAGAAACCAATTATATTGAAATACAGTTATCAAGGTATTTAAAAGAAAAAGTCAATGGACCTCATGTTAAGAAACTTTGGCCTACCAGGGGTGGGGAACCTGCAGCCTCAAGGACACAGTGGCCTTCTAGGACCTTGGGTGTGGTCTTTTGACTGAGTCCAAGTTTTACAGAACAAATCCTTTTATTAAAGGGATTTATTCTGTGAAGTTTAGATTTGGTCAAAAGGCTGTACTTAAGGACCTAGAGGGCCACCTGTGGCCTTGAGACCACAGGTTCCCCACCCCTGGATAGTATAAGGTTCCTATGCAAGAGACTGAGGTCCTGAGAGGAAATCAAAACAGACTATGAAAATTTCTTTGAATTGTGTAATATTAAATTGATATCAATCTTTGATGTGCCAGGAAGAGCTAGATCCAATTAAACCCAACCCTTGAAGCCAGAATTCTTTTTGGCCATGTAAAAGAGGTTTTGCTGAAATCCCCTCTTCCTCCTTGCTTCTTACCCATCTTCTCTACTGACCGTCTGACATGTTGTTGCTCCAGTCTCTATGACTCCATCTTGGACTGTAGAACTCTCCCCAAGATATTCATCATCCTGAAATGTCCCATATTATTACAGAGCAACAGGTGAAGGAGTGGAGGAATGAATGAGAGAGGAGCTCCAGTGGTTTGTCCTCACACGTGGGCTATCAATCTGGGAGTGTGTATTTAGACACAGATAACCCTGAGTTATCTTTTTTTTTAATTTAAAAAATTTTTTTTATTTAATTTTTTTAAATATATTTAGTTTTCAGCATTGATTTTCACAAGAGTTTGAATTATGGATTTTCTCCCCATTTCTACCCTCCCCCCACTTCAAGATGGCATATATTCTAGTTGCCCTGTTCCCCAGTCAGCCCTCCCTTCTGTCACCCCACTCCCCTCCCATCCCCTTTTCACTTCTCTTGTAGGGCAAGATAAATTTCTACGCCCCATTACATGTGTATCTTATTTCCTAGTTGTGTGCAAAAACTTTTTTTTGTTGTTTTTGAACATCTGTTTTTAAAACTTTGAGTTCCAAATCTCTCCCCTCTTCCCTCCCAACCCATCCTCCCTAAGAAGGCAAGCGATTCAACATATGCCACATGTGTATCATTATGTAAAACCCTTCCACAATACTCATGTTGTGAAAGACTATGTTTTGCTCCTTCCCAACCTATCCCCCTTTATTGAATTTTCTCCCTTGACCCTGTCCTTTTTGAAACTGTTTGTTTTTGATTACCTCCTCCCCCTCTCTGCCCTCCCTTCTACTGTCCCCCCTTTTTTTATCTTCTTCCTCCTCCTTTCCTGTGGAGTAAGATACCCAAATGAGTGTGTATGGTATTCCCTCCTCAGGTCAAATCCAATGACAGCAAGATTTACTCATTCCCCCTCACCTGCCCCCTCTTCCCTTCCTGCAGAACCGCTTTTTCTTGCCACTTTTACGCAAGATAATTTACCCCATTCTATCTCTCTCTCCCTCTCTCAATATATTCCTCTCTTATCCCTTAATTTGATTTTTTTTAGATATCATCCCTTCATATTCACCCTGTGCCCTCTGTCTATATATATATATATATATATATACACATATATATGGATATATACATACATATGTATACACATACATATACATGTACATATATACATACACACCCATATATATACATATACATATATACATATGCATATTCCTTTCAGCTACTCTAATACTGAGGTCTCGTAAATCATACACATCATCTTTCCATGTAGAAAATGTAAACAAAGCAGTTCAACTTTAGTAAGTCCCTTGTGATTTCTCTTTCTTGTTTACCTTCTCATGCTTCTCTTGATTCTTGTGTTTGAAAGTCAAATTTTCTCTTCAGCTCTGGTCTTTTCACTGAGAAAGCTTGAAAGTCCTCTATTTTATTGAAAATCCATATTTTGCCTTGGAGCATGATACTCAGTTTTGCTGGGTAGATGATTCTTGGTTTTAATCCTAGCTCCATTGACCTCTGGAATATTGTATTCCAAGCCCTTTGATCCCTTAATGTAGAAGCTGCTAGACCTTGTGTTATCCTGATTGTTTTCCACAATACTCAAATTGTTCCTTTCTAGCTGCTTGCAATATTTTCTCCTTGACCTGGGAGCTCTGGTATTTGGCAACAATATTCCTAGTAGTTTTCTTTTTG
>CM053626.1:66395279-66432835 GCA_028646595.1 Phalanger gymnotis | reverse complement strand
TCACTATGTGTCAGGTGCTGTGCTAAGCTTTACTTTTTTACTTTACTATTTACTATTTTTAAATATTTATTTACATTATATATGTTTATATATTATATCATTATATATAAATATATATTTATATTATTTACCATTTGCTTTACTATTTTTATCTCATTTGATCCTCACAACTCTGAAAGGTAGGTGCTATTATTACCCCCATTTTACAGATGAGGAAACTGAGGCAGAGTGAAGTGACTTGCCCAAGGTCACATAGCTAATAAGTTTCTGAAGCTAGATTTGAGTTCAGGCCTTCCTGAATCTAGGCTGGAACTCTACCCACTGTGCCACCTAGCCACCTGACTCTACACAAATGATCTAGAAATGACTCCTACTTTAGTATCTAGTCATTAACTAGTTATTAAAGTATATTCAATTTCATTTTTTTTTTTGGTGAAGTGACTGGGTGCCAGACATGCTTAGCATCACCTCATTCTATTCTCCAAGAAATTACTTATGATCTATAGGTATGAGGTTTCTGTGTAATCTACAAACTTTGGGCCTATTCTCATTTCTTATTTCGAAGTGATATTTCCCAATATATTTTTTGCTCTCCTCCCCTGAGCCCACCCGTAGGCCTTCTTCTTTTCCCTCTCTCTATATCCTCTCTCTCAGTGATGTTATCAGTTCTCATGGGTTCAATTATCTCTATGCAGATGGCTTCTAAACTTATATATCCCTATATATTTCTCCCCAGTCTCTCCCCTGAGTTCTAGTGCCGTATCACAACTGCCTATTAGACATTTCCAACTGGATGTCCTAAAGGCATTTGAAACTCATCATATCCGAAACAGAATTCGTTATCTCTTCCCCAAAAACCACCCCTCTTCCCAACTTCCTTATTTCTGTCAAAGGTACTACTATACTTCTAGTCACCTATATTCACAATCTCAGAGTTACCCTCAACTCTTAATTTTCCCTAAACCCCCGTATATACAATAGGTTGTCAAGTCTTACCAAATCAACCTCCACACCATCTCATGTCCATTCCCTGAACCACTCTAGTTCAAGCCCTTAGCACTTCTTGTATGTGGTAAGGCAATAGCTTCCTAACTGATGTCTCTGCCTCTCCAATCCCCCCTCCCCAATCCATCCCTACTCCCAACCCCATGCCAAACCGACATTCCAAAATCACAAGTCTAACCAAATCACCCTTCTGCCAAAGAAGCTTCAATGGGTCCCTGTTACCCAAAGGGTAAAATACACATTCAACTGTTTAGTTTAACCACAAGGTCAAAAGGTGTTAACGTCTACTTACATAACATAGGTTAGCTCTGATGATCTGTATACCAGAGAATCCCACACATTCATCTGGTGGTCTCCATAGGCCACGTGGTGGTAGAAGTGCTGAGTATTATTCTGTCTGGTTTTCAAAGAGTCAGCAACCTTCTGCTCCTCAGCCCTGCCTTCATTTATGGTACAGAGCTCACTGGTTGTCACAGGATGGTGATGATGATGAAGATGGAGATCATGATGATTGTGATAATGATGGAGAAGGAAGAAGAGGAGGAGGAAGAGGGAGAGGGGAACTAACATTTATATTACTTAATATATGCCAGACACTGTGCTAAGCACTTTACAAATATCCCACTTGATCTTTACAACAACCCTGAGAAGTAAGTGTTATGATTATCCTCATTCTGCAGATGAAGAAACTGAGACAAACAGAGGTCAAGTGACTTGCCCAGGGTCACCCAGCTAGTTAGTGTCTGGGGCTGGATTTGAAATCGGGTCTTCCTGTCTCCAGGCCCAGGGCTCTGTCCACCGTACCACCTATCTGTCCCATGTAAAGATTTATCCAATCAGGAATTGGCTATTAATTCTAAGCCACTATCTCCTGGTCAAATTCCACCTTCTTTGACCTCACCGTACCTCAGGAAGCCCCAGTCCTGTTGTCCAAGCACAATGGATTTGGCTATCCACAGAAGACAGCAAGAGTGCTTAGATACTAAATGCAGCCTTTACTCAGGGTAGACTTGATAAGCAAATGGACAGTACATAATAAAAGGGAAACAATGTACAATAATTAAACATCTCCCCAGAGACTGTGAGCTCGTTACTTCACTATACCCCCAAAACGTACTGGGTCACAGAGGCACTGCCTTGAACTCAGAAAGTCCAGGAAAGAAAGAATTTGAAATTGTTTAGTTCTCACAGCTGTACTATCTGAAAAAAAAAAAAGAAAAAACAAGAAGAATGAAAAGGTGGCGGAGGAGGGAGAGAAAAAAAAAGGGGTCACTTCCAGATGGATAGGTCTTTGGAATAAAGAGGTAAGAACTCCAGGCCTGGGATTCATGGCCCAGGGATGGAAGGACATGGGAGAAAGAAAAACCAAAGCTCCCCGACAGGTAAGGAAGGAGCATTCTTGGTTTTGTGTGTCTTGTCCCAGCTGTTACTTCTTATCTCATCTTGAACCAGCTTTAGTGGGGGAGGATGAGTGGCCCTGATAAAGGAAAGTGTGCCAACCGGACTATCACCTCTGCCAGCTGTGACATCCTGTCCAGTCTTTCTTGAGTAGGAGACTTTTCTGCTGTATGTTATCGTCTCCTGTGACCACTGCCTAGAGGCAGCTAGGTGGCTCTTTAGATAAAGCCCTGGGCCTGGAGTCAGGAAGACCAGAGTTCAAATGTGACCTCAGACACTCACTAGCTGTTGGACCATGGGCAAATCCCTTAACCTCTGTTTAAATGCGCATTGCCTCAATCAAAATGAGAATTCAGAAAGACTTTAGCTTAAAAAGACCAACATCTCCTCCTGCATCCTGGGAAATCTCCAGTTGTCATGATGTGTACCTGGCCGCTGGACCCAGATGGCTCTGGAGGAAAAAGTGAGGCCGGTGACTTTGCACAGCCCTCCCTCACTGTAATCCAATTCATTTGCATGTCATGGCATCACCTTCCTGATATTATGGTTCTCTCCGAGAATAAAGAACAAACCACACAACCACAATTCACTTTAATTCACTGGAGAAGTAAATGGCAAACCACTCCAGTTTCTTTGCCAAGAAAACCCCATACGGGCTCAGAAAGAGTCAGACAAGACTAAGGACTAAACAGCAGCATCATCGAGTGGTCACTCCCTCTCTACAGCAAGGGGGGAGGAACAGCCCGAGGTCTAGGGCTATTCCAACAATATTTGAAGCTTTTAACAATCTGTCTCCAGCTCACTTTTCCAGGTTCACTGCATATTTTCATCCTTCATGAATTTTTAAAGGTTAGGCAGGCTGGCCTATTTCCCATTCCCTGCACGTTACCTTCCATTTCCAAACTGTACAGATTGTCCCTGCTATGCCTGGAATGTGTTCCCTCCTCTCCTCCACCACCGCTGATAATTCCTAACATCCTTCAAGGCTCATCTCAAGCACCGCCTCATACAAAAGATTCTCTGATCCCCCACAGTGGTTAGGGCTCTCCCATCCTCCATGTTACTAAATAAGCACAAAGTATATGGGAAGGGGCCTTTTTTTGTTTTGATCTTTGTAAGCCCAGTATCCAGCTCATAATAGAGGTTTAATAAATATTTCACAAATAAATGAAATCAGTAAGTAGAGTAAAGCATATGTTTATAAATCATAGGTTCTTAGTGAGTTCGTGGATCTTCTCTTGCTTAGGCCTTCTCAAGGGGTCTGTGAACCTGGATGAGGCAATAAATATATTTTTTATTTCAATATAATTGATTTCCTTTGTAATTCTATGTATCTTATTTTAAGCATTTAAAAACATTATTCTGTGAAGGGGTCTATAGGCTTTACTAGACTGCCATCCTTGACACAGTAAAAGTCAATATTCTCAAGCCTAGCACTTCCTCTTCTCTGACAGGTATTGGATTTGATCTTTACAATAACTCTGGGAGATAGGTTCTATTATTATTCCCACTTTACAAATGGGGAAACTGAGGCAAACAAAGGTTAAGTGACTTGCCCAAGGTCACCCAGTGTCTGAAGCTGCAATTACTTTCATGGTGGCCACTACAAATGAGATGACCTAATGTCCCAAGAAATGACATTTCTTATTGCCTTTGGATTTACCTTGAAACAAAGTCTTTTATTTGCCTATTCAAGGAGAGCTCACTGAGTCCTTTTCAGGGCCGCTCATCCATGTTTGGTGTTCACCTTTACCCAACTCTCACCTGTGGCTCCAAGAAGCTGTAGCATGTCTAGTGACCACGCCCCACACCCCAATAAAAACTGTCTCAGCAGACAGGCTATACCAGCTTGAGGGTAAGTGAGAGGCCTCAAACCCCAGTGAGTTAGGGGGATGTCTACCCTAGTTATGTGCAGACTTCCCTGGTTGAACGGGTGGATGAGAACAATTTCTTCCAACGGCCATGAAGGCAGCTGAAGCAGGCACTGTGGGGTACTTAGAGCTTTGCCAGACATCGAAGATGCCAATGTCATCCACTGCATCCCAAGTATCACCAGTCTTCTTGACTTTTGCCATGTCACTGTACTTCAATCACTCTAAAGGAAAGAGTGAGGCCGCTGACTTTGAGCAACTGCCTCACTTAAAGCCAATTCATGTGCAAATCAAGACATCACCCCATGATATCATTAGAAAACCACATATTAAAATTTCCTATATATTCTAGTATATTTTTATTTATTTTGTGAAATATTTCCCAGTTAGAATTTTAATCTGGTTCCTCAGGCTCTGGGAAGGAGAGAGAATGAAGGATGAAGAACAACAAGGAAAACCTATGAGCCACTCTTCCCTTGGGTTGCAATTTCCTTTTGTCTTCAGGATACATCCTCAGTCAGAACTTCAGAATTGTTTGGACTGGGTTCATCCTGTAGCACGTCCACTCATTGATCACTGGACAAAGATGTCACGTTCGGAGCAAAAACAAGTTAACGTTTACAGATGGTCTAAAAAGCAGGCTCTTCTCGATATCCTCTGTTTCCCCTTTCCATGACCCTATCATTGTCAGCGAGGAAGTGAAAGGTGGTGCTAAGGACAGAGGCTCATTTCTTGTGTATTTTGTGTGCTTTCATGCAATTCCATCATTAAATAACGCATTGCCAAATAGCTAAGCCCAGAATTGATGGGCTTCTCTCTACTTTGGTATGCTGTGTCTTCAGAAAGCACCTGTAATCTGTTTCCATGACTGAACCTGAGGTTTTTTGTGGTTTTTTTTTAAACATAGTAGAACCTTCCAAAGTAGGGTTCTCAGCCTTTTTGTGTGTGTCATGGACTTCTTTAGCAATCTAGTGAAACCTATGGGCCCTTCAGAATAATATTCTTAGGTGCAGAAAACAAAATACATACAATTACAAAGGAAAGCCACTGTACTGAAATACACTTAGAAAAATCTTAAGAAAAAAAAGTTTATAGATGGCAAATTCAGAAGGCATTAGAGCTTGCATTCTGATGGAATCAACCCAGGGTCACATACTTCTTCCCACAATATGAGGACAATCTTATGTCATCAAATAAGATTAAATTATATTCACTATACCATAGTTCAGAGAGACATTGTGACATGGGCATTTGAGAGCTGATCTCAGAATTGGGAAAAGCTAACTCCTACATCCTCACTGACTGGCTGTGTCTCTGGACAAGTTGCTTAACATTCCTTTGCCCTAGGCAACTCTCTAAGACTCTGGTTGTTGTCCTTCATTCTTGAAAAGGACCAAAATGACATCATTATGTTAAGTCAAGTTACAGCATGTCCCACTGTGGCTTATCAGACCAATATGAGCTCAGAATGCTCTACCACAAATCAGGCACAAATAGTTGGTGTGAACATTTGGGGTTTATTCTCTAAATCTGCACATCTTTGCATTGCTTTTGAGCTACTTCAATTCTGCTTTGCTCATAGAGCGCAGCACCTTCTCTGATGAGGGTACACCATGCTGGGTGGTCCTGTGTCGGTTGTCTCCCATGTCACACATTCTATTCCAAAGTTCTTAAAAGAGACCTTGAGAGTGTATTGCTTTTTCTGATCACCATGTGAGCACTTGCCCTGTGGGAGTTCTTTTTGGCAAGCATATGTTTGGCATTTGAGCAATGTGGCCAGCCCATCAGAGTTGCACTCTCTGCAGTAAAGATTAAAGCAGGTGTAGGAGGTGGAGGGAGTTTCCTATACAAGTGGTATCAAACACAGGCAGGCCAGCCAGACTGTGGCCTACAACACTCCCCAGAGCCTGAGGAACCAGATTAAAATTCTAACTGGGAAATATTTCACAAAATAAATAAAAATACACTAGAACATAGATAATGTTAATACGTGGTTTTCTAAGTCAATAGGTTGCCTCCAGGGATCCTTATGTATGGCCCCCATTTCTTTTTGAGTTTGATACCACTGACCTTCACCAACAAAATCAAGACTAGTTTCTACTACAAAACATTATTTATTTACATATATACATATATAATATATGCATACATGTATATATGTATACACGTATATATGCACATACACATATGTAGAATACATGTAATATATAACTATAAAGTATATTAGTAGTGTGCATATAATATGTATTAGTAGTATAAAGTAAGTAGGGACTAGACAATTACTTATATTATATATAGGCACATACTATATATTATATATACTATATGGGCATATATCATATTATATGTTATATGTACATATATTACATGTAATATATGTATTATATGTACACATACATCATATACGTGCATAAACATATATTAGTATATGGGGAGTGTATTAAGTAGTAGTATACACTACTTATACATATATTAGCATATATATGTATATTTTATATAAACTACCTATAGACTACTAAACAAAATTCAAGTAGTGTATACATACATATAATATATATTAATAGTATATAGGGACAATAATTTTTATATATGTATATTAGTAATATATAAATAGTATGGAATAATTATATATGTCTAGTTATTAATCCCACTAAGTTAAATAACAACAACCTTGATGATAGCTAGCATTTCTATAGTGCTTTAAGGCTTGCAAAGCACTTTACAAATATGATCTCATTTGATTCTCACAACAGCCGTGGGAAGAGGTAGGTACTGTTACTATTCCCATATTACAGATGAAGAAACTGAGGCAGGCAATGGTTTACACGACTTGCCCAAGGTCATACAGCTAGTACGTTCTAAGGTGGGATTTAAACTCAAATCTTCCCAACTCCAAGTCCAGTGCTCTACCCACTGTGCAACCTGGTTGCCAACTACTAAGGCAGGGAAGTGAAATAGCATATATGAGTAGCATATGAGTAAGACATTTAATCAAGGCTGAAAAACAAAACCAGCTAGCTAAAAAAATTAATAAGTAATAATATTAAATAATGGTAACAAACAATAAGAAATTAACCAAACGGTATAAAGAAAGGGGATTTCTGATAAATAGAGGCCATCATCCATGCTTGATGGTGCCATTATTTGTACATATACATTCATATATCCTTTTAGAATAGAATCTCCTAGGGGAAAGAGACTAAAGACCAGGACCCAGAAACTGGGCTACACTAGGGACTATATTCGGTCCTACCCTCCTCTCTCCTCAAGCACTTAATAAATACTGTCTGATGATTTTTGTTCGCTAGTATGTGCTCCCAAACTCCACCTGATGGCTCATGAATCAATATTAGCCACTGCAGTATTCTCCAAAGGTCTATTTGGGAAACTGTCACAGGGTCCTCTGAATAAGCAGGGATGTGTGCCGTGAGGGATGTGAGAAAACGGTTGGCTGACTGGTAGGCACAGAAGTACCGCAGGCCACCCCACTAAGTGGGCCTGATCCTATGCTCACATACTTCATATCTTGGGAGGGAGAAGTTGGTCACCAAAGTGCAAAAGCAAAAGCATTTATTATAAATAACACTCAGTGACCCCGGAGTAAACACAGCTGTGCCCTGGTGGTAAAATGTCAGCCATGCTCCCTCAGTAGATTAAAGAAATCACTGCTTTATGGGGCCATCAGTTATTTTGTATATACACAGAAGGCTGGTTTTCTATCAAATTCTAGCACTCGGTGTATAAGGTTTCAGCCGCAGGAATTGTGTTAAGCAGACATGATTTACTAAAACACTTATTCTCAGTATGTTATAATATTTTTAAAATAAGGACGAGGACGGGTTCTCCATTTGATCCTAAGTGATTTAAACCTCTCAGGGATTCAAAATTTTTTTTGCTGACATAGAAATGTTCAGCAGCCCCTCCTACACATCCCCTGACACCCTGGTCTGTTATATTTCTTAGTACACTGGCCTATCAAGAGATTAAGAACTCACAGCATACATCTGTAGTTGGAGATATCTGTGGAGTGATGTGAGGAAAACCACACACACACACACACACACACACACACACACACACACACTCACACCTCATTAGAGTTGTTTTTTTAAGTCTGTTGCCTAAGCTAGCCTCCTGCCTTTTCTTTTCCTTGAGGAAAAATGATATAGGGGAAGAACACTGGGCTTGGAGTCAGGAAGACCTGAGTTCAAATTCAGCACCTCTGATACTTACTAGCTATGTGACTGTGGGCAAGCTAAATTTCTTTGAGCCTCAGTTTCTCCATCTGGAAAATGGCCCTAATAACTATAGAACCTATGTGATGAGGAAGTTGATTCAGTGAAGACCCCTACTCTATTCCAATCAGTATCAATCAATTTGATATGATTATAAGTTCTACATATTTGCCCCCAGAGCTGTGAGCTGCAGATGGTAGGATCAGTTGTGTAATCATAGGAAGCTAGCTAGAGGCCCTCCACCCTTATTTTTCCTTGTCATGGTGACCAAGGTGACTCAACTACATGGAAAATTCCCCAAAACTATTTTTGCACCTCTGGGCCATTCTCTCTGTTCCAACACGAGCAGGTTTCCATCTTATGACCATCTAGTCAGTAGAGAGGCCCTACGCTTCACTCATCTCATGACCACCTAGTCAGTGGAGATATTCCTTGCTTCACCCAACCCGTCACCCTGTTGACAGACTATTTTTGTTTATTTTTCCTTATGCATCATATGTCAACCAACAGAATTATTCTGTATCTGGTATAGCTGTTCTTGAATGTTAGATATCTAACCCTACAAATAAAAAAATCCCTGGGGGCATCTCAGGATCACGAAGAAGATCTGAGGTCCACTTCCTTAAGGGAGGGCATGGACTGTTTGGCTTGGAGCTCTGCCTCAGTCTCTCTTATTGCAGGTTGGATAGTTTTTATACTCACAGTGATGAGATTGTCGTGAGGGTTGAGTGAGATAACGTATGGGTTGGGCTTTGCCACCTTTAAAAGTACTGTACATACCAGTTACTATTTAAGGCTCAGATCATATGCTGTAGTACATCCATTCAACAAATGTTTCAGGAACCTACTATGCACCTAGGATGTGCTAGGTACAGATGGTCTAAAACATGGTCCCTGTTATTGATGCTAGCATAGGAAACCGGTGCTAAGGAGAAAGTATTCTCTGCCCCTGGAATCTCTCTGATTGGAGGGCAGAGCCCAGGCCAGCCATTTCTTCATTTCCCTCCCACCCAGGACCTATAAGTCCTCCATGCCAGGTACCTTTTCCTCCATCCCCCACACCAGCTTCTTTTGTGTACATATGTTGTCTTCTTCCATAAGACTATAGGCTCCTCTAGGGAAGGAGGAAGAAACGGGCATTTATTAAGCAGTTATTATGTCCCAGGCACTGTGCTAAGCACTTTACAAATATTATCTCACTGATAATGAGATAGGTGTTGCTATTGATTCTTCCCATTATACAGATGAGGAAACAGTGGTACTAAACTTATGCAGGGTCACATGGCTAGCGAAGTGTTTGAGGCTGGAATGAATGAACTCAGGGCTTCTTGATTCTGAGCTCAGCGCTCTATCCATCCCATCCACTTAGAACTAAAACTCACAAAGCCTGAGCTCTAGTCTCTGATTAGTCAACCTTGGGCTAAATACTTTTAGGAGCAGCATTGCCTCAGCCTCCTCTTACCTTTTCCCACAAATGAAGCGAGTTCATCTAGCAGTCACTCCAACTGACTTCTGGATAGAAATTGGACAGAGAATCATTCCAGGAGAAAGCTATTCTGGTAGAGGCCTAGAGCTGGCTGCAAGAGCCAGGGTTTGCCGGTGACTTTGGGCAGGGAAGTCCATCTTAATTTCTTCATCTCTAAGGACAAGAGGGTAGGATTACCTGCTATTTAAAGCACTTGGAAAAAATATCAGTGGAGAGATGTAGCATGTGGTATAAGGGAAAGGGGTATTTTAAGCACAGATGAGTCTTCAATCAGTCAGATGGATTTCGGCTGTTTCTAGGAAAAGTAATTTGTGCGGTTATTTGAAGGGAGTTAAGTGGTTCAGGTAGTTTGACAACCCAGGTGTCAGAATCACAATCACACGTGGTCCTGGCCAAAGAAAAGTGGGGACGCCCAAGGGAGAGCAGCAATGACCAGGGCAGGGTGACTGGGGCTTTCTCCCAAGGTAGCCACATTTAGAGAGTACTAACAGTGCTCCTTCAGCAGGTAGAAACAAATGAGCTAAGCACCTAGGTAGCAAGAATTTAAGTTAATGTAAGGAACCACCACACTGTGGTTTCCTTTTGAGCCCCTCCCCACTCCAGCAGCATGGTAGCCTAGAGGGCTAGGGTCCAAGGTCTCTCCTCCCCACCCAGGTCCAAGGTCCCCACTCTAGCTAGGGTTCTGCTAGATAGTGAGTCCACATTCCAAATAACTGTTTGCTTTAAAAAGACTTTGAAGTTTTTCCAAGTTTCCACCTTACTCGCCAATTGACTTACTGTTTCCCTGCAAAGAATTAAAAACAGGACCTAGTTCCCTCAAATAATCCTATTTCACTATGGCGTTTTCACTGGCTGTCCCTACGCCTGGAATTTTCTTCCTCCTTGTCTCTGCCTCCTGACTTCCTTCAGGTCGCACTGGCTGCAAAAAAGCCTTTTCTCAATCCCCCTTAATTCTAGCTTCTTCCCCTAATCCTTTCCTGTATGTCCATCGTATCCTGTATATATCTTGTTTATACAGAGTTGTTTGTGTGTTATCTTCCTCATTAGACTATAAGCTCCTAGACAGTTATATTTGCCTTTCTTTGTTCCCACAGGACTTCGCACAGCACCTAGGGCATAGTAGGTGGTTCATAAAAGCTTGTTGACTTAACTTACTGACTTCATCAAATATTAAGTCCAATGACCAAATGGGTAGAGGGCGCTTTCAAGAAATTTTTATTGCTGCCACTGGTGACCCCCAAATTCTCTTCATCTTAGAACAAACATTTTCGCAGTTCTGGGGCCCATTCATTTTTATCCCAGAATCTCACTAGCATCCGTGGGGATTTTCCTATTGAAAGACAGACTGATTCTTGGCCATAAACTTTCAAGTGAGGGACTGTGAATTGGTTGCAGTGGCAGGCTGTTGCCTTTAGCATTGCATAGGCAACCTTTATCTCAGAAATCTCCCATCCTGGAGGGATCTGAGGAATGCTGGAATACTTACTTCCCTTGTCCCTGTTTCAAAGGGAGATTTTTCACCTGAAAACTGTTTTGAGATCATTTGGTGGAGAGGCAATATTAGATTGAATGCTATTATTTGGAAAGTTTTATTACTACCTGTTCCAGCAGGGCAGCTTCCAGTTGGCCTCTCACTGTTTGAAGAAGCATCTCTGTAGTAGAGGCAGCTTGTCATAGTGGATGAAGTGCTGAATGGAAGTCAGAAAGATCTGAGTTCAAATCATGCCTCTGATACTTATGCTGAAACTGTGTGACATCGAGCAAATCATTTAACTCTTCCAAGTCTCATCTGCGAAATGAAAACCCTAATAACTGTGTGCCCAATTAGAAGTGTGCAAAGTGCTTGGCAGTCTTTAAAGTGTTATATTAATGCCAGTTATTACTATCGCTCTTGTTTTTACTCTAATAGGTAGTTAAAAGGAAAGTTTGGAGGTTACGGTCATTTCTGTTGTGTTCTCATCAAAGCCAATGGGAGTTGGTCCTTAAGGATAACTAGTTAATGATTATAAGGGCTTTGTAAATCCTAATAAAGAGGGGCCCCTTCCCACCCATCTGTACCCCCATATCTCTGCTGCTCAAGCAGAACTTCCTTTGAAGTCAACAAGCCCAAATGCATTTGTACACAAGGATGATGTAGGGGGAAGGGATTGAGGCCAAAGAGGGGCTGAAGTTAAGCTCTTTCTAAATGTAGAGGGGAAAAGGTTTTGGAACAATGAGGGAGGTAGGCCTAGACCCAATCCTCAATACTATCAAATCCTATTTTCCCAGAACCAAAATCATTTTGTTAAAAACAAATTTTCTTTTGGGGAGGGAGAAGAAGAGAGGCCCACGGGTATTAGCAACTCCCCCAAAGATTCTTGAGAAAAAAATACTCTCCTGAACTTACATAACAATGGGTAAGAAAACTCCCTTTTTCTTCTTAATGTATTAGGCTATACAATGGCATTATAAATGACATTAAAAGCTCACATATAAGCACCATTTAAATCACTTCTTGTTGGGGAGGTGGTAAAAGAATTGAGGAAGATGTCATGAAGTAGATGGTTTCTTGAGCTCTTTAAGGAAGATAAAATGTCAAATTTTTCAACCACTGCCTTTTACTTCAATTAAAGTGGATTATGTAAAACAGAGGGGCAGCTAGGTGGCTCAGTGAATAGAGTGTCAGGCCTAGAATCAGGAAGACCTGGATTCAAATTTGGACTCAGACACTTACTAGCTGTGTGACCCTATGCAAGTCACTTAGCCCTCTTTGCCTGTGTTTCCTCATCTGGAAAATGAGCTGAAGAAAGAAATGGCAAACCACTCCAGTATCTCTGCCAAGAAAACCCCAAATGGGGTCACAAAGAGTTGGAAATGCCTGAACAACAAATATAAAATGGAATTTCACTAGAATGAGACAAGACAAAAAAGTAGATTCCTCTTCTTTTATTATTCCTTCCCTTCTCTTCCTTTTTTCCTCCTCTGGCTCTTCCTTTTTCTTTCCTTCCCATGTTTACCTGGACAGGTTGAATAACCAACCCAAGTCTCTATGGTTAGTTAATGACAGAGCTATTGATAGAACCTGGGACTTCTTGGTTCCAGGGTTGTTGTGTAAAGATCACATCAGACGATATTGTAAAGCTCTTAGCACAGTAGCAGCCTATTACATGGTAAATACTATCTAAATGCTTATTCCCGTATTCCTTGTTCTATTTCATACCCAAATGAATAGGATCTCATCAATTCCAAAGTTCCCTCCAAAGATATAGATCATTACCCATCCTATGTGACTCTTCTTATCTGGCCCATAAATTTGCTACAGGAAGATCCGCCCAATATGTCTGTGGCCTTCTTCACTTTCTACTGATATTCCCAGAGGCTGTGCCCCCATCATTCCTTCCCCTCACCATGTGACCAGCCCATCTTATTTCATCATACAATTACTTGATGACATTTTTATGCCCATCCTCCTTCAAGTGTCCTCATTACTTATTTGTTGTTACTGACTCAACCAATCAACAAGCATTTATTAAGCATTTACTATGTGCCAGGCACTGTATTAAGTACTGGTGATACAAAGAAAAAAAAAATAAAAACAGATGCTCACAACCCACCTTGTACCTCTCCATTGCCCCCTGGTATAGTATTGATTCTTTTAATTCTTCAGAGATTCTTGCATTTCCATATCTTGTTGCCCAGTTAACAAGCAGGGAGGAAGTGGAGGGGTGTTAGGAATGGGGCTCATCTCTAGTAGTCCTGATCTGTGTCTTGCCACTGGACCCAGATGGCTCTGGAGGAAAGAGTGAGGCTGGTGACTTTACACAGCCCTCCGTCACTTAAATCCGATTCACTTGTAAGTCATGTCATCACCTTCCCCATGTCATTGGTCCTCTTCCTGAACAAAGGACAAACAACAGTTAACAAGCATTTATGAAGTGCTTCCTATGTACCAAGCACTGTGCTCAGCCCTGGGGACACAAAGAAAGGCAAAAACATTGTCCCCGCTCTCAAGGAATTGGTATTCTAATGAGGGAAGTAACATGCAAATAAATATGTACATATAAGAGATATATAGTGTAATGGGAAGGTAATTGCAGAGAAAAGATAAGGGAGGGAGGGCAGGGCAAGAATGGACTGAGAAAATGCCTCCTACAGAAGAAGGAATTTGAGCTCTGTCCTGAAGGAAGCCAGGGCAGCTGAGAGGTAGAGGTGAGGAGATGAGAGACAGCTTGAGAGACAGACAAGAGATGCAATGTTGTTAGTAAGGAACAAGCAAGCCAGCAGAGCTGGATCATAGAATTCATAGAAAGGATTAAAATATACACGTACAATGAAAAAGATGGGCCCTTCACTTTCAGGCGAAGCTTGGGGTCAGTAAAGGAACTCTGTAATTTCATAGAACCGTGGATTATTAGACCAACAAGGAACATGAAAGATTAGCTGTCTAACCCTTAATGTGTAAAAAGAACATGTTACTGTGAATTAGGAAGCCTATATTTGAATTCCAATTCTGCCACTTGTTTGCTATGACTGTGAGCAAACCACTTAATCTCCATAAATGTCACTCCCTTCATCTATAAAATGGGAATAAAGCTTGACTGTCCTCACAGAAGATGCTTTGTAAACAGCAAGATCTTATAGAAATGTGATCTATTATTAATGTATAGGTGAGGAAACCGAGGTCACCTCTTCTTCACTAACTCCAAATGTACACCTCTTGCCCCTCTGTCTCTGAGTCATATATAACAGCCAATATATTGGCTTGAACTCACAGTCTATCCTGAGGACTATTCCGTCTCTGCCACTAGAACAAAGCCATAGGGCTGTATTAATAAACTACCCCACAATCTCCAGCTGTTAATGATATGTCCCTGATCACTAACTCCTCATGATAGAACTTCAAGATTCAAGAAGGGCTAAAAAAAAAAAAAGTCCATTAGAATATAAGCTTTTTTTTGACAGAGACTTGTGTTTTTGCATCTTCAGTGCCTAAAGGCATCTTGGTATAATGGACAGTGATGGATCAAGACCCAAGTTCAAATGCGACATTTGATATATACTGGCTGGATGACTACAGGAAAGTCATTTGGCCCCTCAGCGCCCTGTGACAACACAGGGGTGGGGAACCTGCAGCATTGAGGCCACATGTGACCTTCTAGGTCTTCAAGTGTAGCCTTTTGACTGAGTCCAGGGTTTACAGAACAAATCCTTTTATGAAGGGGATTTGTTCTGTGAAGTTTAGATTCAGTTAAAGGGCTGCACTTGAGAATCTAGAGGGCCACATATGGCCTCGAGGCTGCAGGTTCCCCACCCTGATCTAAGATCACAAGTTATAGACAAGTTGCTCATCTGCATTGGTAGGAAGAGTTTACACACCTAGAGTTCCTTATAGCAATAAAGTGACAGATCTGGACCCAACACTCTACATCCATACACACACACACACACACACACACAAGCTTAGATTCAGGAAAATCTGGGTTTAAGTCAACATCTGACACTGTATAGCCCTGGGCATGTCACTTAATCTCTATGTTAGGTAACTCTCTAGAACTTTTCCATAGGATTCATCTAGCACTCAGTTGGCAATTAATGTTCATGGAGTTTCACATTTCTAGCCTATACCACCTTTTTTTTTTTTTAAAGCCTGTAAGAACTCTTTAAGTCGACTCCATGTTTTTCAAAAGTGGTCAGTCTTGTATTTGGCCTGTGACTCCTTCATTCAAGCTTCAGGAGATACTCTCCATCTGATACATTAGGAGTCAAGGATGGATGAGAACAGAAAGCATAAAATGCCCCTCAGAATAGCCAGATAAGTATTCACAATGTAGAAATTTGTGGTGGTCTTTTTAAAAAAAATACCCTTTTCATTAGCATTAAAAGACAACCTTTCATTTGAGAATGGTGTGATTTCCCTCTAAGCTTTCTAAGATGATACTTACTCTTTCAGATATGAATATTTTTATACCAACAGGCAGTCTTTCATCCCTGTGGCTCAGGGCTGGGCTTTACTTGACTAATAGTGGTTTCCCCTGGACTGAGGGGAGCAGAAGGCTGGGCTTTGGTGAGCTTCAAAAGTCTCCATTTCTGTTGGAAATCCCAGGATGGTGTTTCAGAATCAGGAGGAGATCCATTTCTTTACTCTTTTGTTTTGGCCTGAAATCTGGCTATGGTTTCACAAAGCTCATGGCTTTAATTACTATCTATTTCTCCCTACTCCTCCACCCACCAACCCTTGCTCTTGACCAGTGAGTCAATGACGCTGATTTTAACTTGATTACCCAGAAAATCTGAATCGTTTTGGGGGTCAATAATTCCCCAATCTTTTGTATTAGCCATCTTTGGCCACCTCCCAGGACAGGAACAGTAGTATGGAGAAGTCTTCCTTCCCTGAGACTCTTCAAATCCTTAACATCCTTCTATCTAGCCTCAGCTCACTGACAATAATATTTTGGTATTAACTAAATTTAGCAGAACTCAGTAAGATGGGTGACGAATAATGTCTCTCCCCCCAGCCTTTTCACCCTAAAAGGTCATTCAGCTCCTTTGCCTGGTTGGTTTCTCCCAGAACCTCCAGTTTAAGGAAAGTGCAGAGACCAGCCCTGTCTTCCTCTCCAGGTTCTCTGGATTTTCTCTGCCATGTTACATGTTTCTATCCCAGAAATTCACCTTACTTAACACCTTTTCATCCTAGAAATTCATTCTACTCCTACAGCCCCTTCTACTCATTGGTTTGTTCCCCTTGTTAAAGGAAAATCCTTAACTTTCAATACTCTCATAATGTTACTTTAAAGAAAGTGCCCAGACTAGCTAGATCTTCATTCCTATCCAGACTTTTCTCTTGACTCGCCAGACTTTGTCCACCATTTCCCTAAATGGGTACCTTCTCCTTCTTGTATTCCCAGAGCTCAGCACAGTGCTTACACATAGCAAGCTCCTAATTAATGCTCATTGTTTTTCTTGAAGCTCCTCCTGATCCCCTTAATTGAGAGCTCTCTCCCTCCTTGATGTTCCATTTTTACTTATCTACTCTTCTGTATGATATAAACTCTTTGATGACAGGGATTTCATTTTTTTTTTTGTTTGGTTGGTTTTGGTCTTTGCATCCCCAGAAATCATAGTGGTTTCACATTTGTTCATTGTTCAGTTTGACTCTTTGTGACCCCATTTGGGGTTTTCTTGGCAAAGATACTGGAGCGGTTTGCCATTTCCTTCTCCAGGCCATTTTACAGATGGGAAAATGGCAGTAAAGAGAGTTAAATGACTTGCCCAAGATCACACAGCTAGTAATTGTCTGAGGCCAGATCTGAACTCAGGAAGATGAGTCTTCCTGACTCCAGGCCCAGCACTGTATCCACTGTGCCACCCAGCTGCTCCAGTTTACATGTGGTATCCATCAATCACCAAGTTTTTAGTGTCTATTATGTTCCAGCAGGGACTATGCTGGGTATTAGAACTACAAAGGTAAACACAAGGTCTCTGCCTTGAGGAGCTCACATTCTCTTGGGTGAAACATATATACAGATAAAGATATAAAATATATACAAAGTAAGTACGGGTGATTTCAGGAGGGAGGCGGTACCAGTAGCAGTAACAATAATAATAATATCTAACATTTATATAGTGCCTGAAGATTTGCAATATGTCAATTCATTTGAGCCTCACAACAATCCTGTGAGTTAGATGCCATTATTATCCCCATCTTACAGATGAGGAAACTGAGGCACAGAGGCTAGGTGATTTTACCCAGGGTCACAGAGCCAGTAAGTGGCTGAAGCAGGGCTAGCAGCTGTGGTGGCAAGGAGATCAGGAAAAGACTTATACAGGAAGTAGCATTTGAGCTGAACCTTGAAGGAAGTTAGGGATTCAAAAAAGTGAAAAGAAGGAGAAATACATTTTAAGCATGAGCAACAGCTTGGGCAAAGGCAAAGAGTTGGGAAATGGAACGTCACGTAAGAAATAACAAAAAGAAAAAAGTCAGTTTGGCTAGAATGTAGAGTATGTAAAAGGATACAATGTGTTATAAAGTTTCACAGGTAGGCTAGAGCTAGGTTGTGAATTGATTTAAATGACAGATGTAGGTATTTAATCCTGTAGCCAGTAGGGAGCCATTGGAGCTTCACAAACAGGGGAGTAACATAGTCTTCAAGGACGACATAGTTGTGTTTTAGGATTGGCAGCTATGTGGAAGATGGGTTGGATCAGGCAGAGGCTTAAGGCAGGGAAACCAATTAGGAGACGATTGAAATAGTCCAGGTGAGAATTGATGGCTCTGTAAGCAGCTAGAAGGGGATGATGCTCACATGTCATGAGAAAGGCTTGGCAACTCCTTGGATAACAGCATGAGAAATAGCACAACATGAAGGATGATGCAAAGCTTGCAAATATGGGAAATAGTGCCCTTGGAAGAAACGGGATAGTTAGGAAGAGTGATAGACCTGGGTGAGGGGAGATGATGAGTCTTTCTTTGGGTATATTGAGCTCGAGATGCCTATAGGACATCCACTCAAAATGCCCAATAGGTCATTGATGATGCAAGTCTGGAGCTCAGGAAAGAGACCAAGGATGGATATGCAGGTCTTTAATTCATGCAACTAGGTGGCACAGTGGATAGAGGGCTGGGCCTGGAGACAGGGAAGATGCGTCTTCCTGAGTCTAAATCTAGCCTCAGATACTTACTAGCTTTGTGACCCTGAACAAGACGCTTAACTTCTCTTTGCCTCTGTTTTCTCAACTGTAAAATGAAGATAATAATAGCACATACCTTGAAGTGTTATTGTAAGGATTAAATGATAGAATACTTATAAAGTGTTTAGGACAGTGCCTAGCATAGAGTAGGAGCCATATAAATGCTCTCTGTCTCTCCCTTCCATGTCTTGCTTTAAAATCTCAGCTCAGTGGCTTTAAGTGGAGCTTGGAAGACCAATGGGAAAAGGGGAGGGCTATAAAATACAGGTTACTGGACACATCCCTTGTTGGAAAATCTAGATCAAAACTAGAGAGTCTTCATCAACTCAGAGTCTATCTTTGGGCTTCCAGATTGGCTTCGAAACCTCCCATGAATAAACCTACCGCGAATCCTCTAGACCAGGGATGATGTTGTACTTAAAGCAACAAACTGAGGCAGAGAGCCTGGTATAGATAGACCTGCATCTTTAAGGGCTAGGTCAGCCCTATTTCCAGGGTATTTATTCATTCCTTGGCAATCGGCCCAGTCAGACACCTTCTGGAGTATTCGGGCTATCAGTGCCCAAGAGCTGTGACTTTGGAGGATGACTTAAAAAAAAATAAATTCAAAAAGTTGGAGGGTGGGTAGGAGGGAGGAGAGCAGAAAAAGGGGGAAGAGTTGAAATTATGGTCAACTAATTTACATTGCAATCACGTTATCCTCTGGGCCTCCCAGAATATGCAGAAATAAATGCCTTGTAATGAACCCTAGGGGGTGGAGCCTTTGATATGAATTCTGCTGGAGGGGTAAGAAGTTCTAGCCTGACTGAGACCCAGCATGAAGCTGGGGCAGGAGCGCCAGAGTAGATCTCTTCAGAGCAAGAGAGAGAAAGGAAATTGGATTATCTTGCTAGCAGTTGGTGTTTTTCTATCTCATAGAACCCACAGATGAGAGGCCCCAGCAGGGAAAATAAGGCTCAACCCTATTTAAACAGTGGTGTCTCCACCCCATCCCAGCTTCCCCCCCAACCCCCAGTCTCCCACCCTGGCTTCACACACAAACAGATCATCCCATCCATATTCCCTGGGCTGGAGAAGAATGAAACAGTCAGAGCCTTTTACCTTTTCCAGGACTTGGGAAGACAAAAAAACTTTTTAAAAAATGGAATGAAGCTTCCATCTGAAGTCAAGCTGCTTTTTTGTTCTTGTGGCCATCAGGAAAACAAAACCCAAAAAAGGTGTCTATGTTTATCTAGGACAGGAGTGGGTATGGGCGTGGGTGTATGTTGGCATGCATACTCACTTGTAGGACTAAGAATTGTGTCTGGGCATGGTGTGTTTATATAGGTCTGAGAGCCTACAAGGATGAGCTGTTTGTGTGGGCTGATAGTGGTTTGGGATGGACCAAAGAAGGTAATGAACTGCCAACCTTGGATTTTATACTTCGGCCTCTTTTTTTTCATGGTATAATGGACTTCTAGTCAGGAAAATCTTAGTTGATATCCTGCCCCAGGCATTTACTAGATGTGGAACTCTGGGCAAATTATTTTATTTCTCTCTGCCTTAGTTTTCTTATTTATAAAAAGAAGATAGTAAAATCTGTAGCACTTACCTCATGAGGTTAAGATTAAATTGTGTTTGCTGACTGCTTTATATAACTTAAAGCCCTAGATGAAGATGAGGAAGAGGAGGATGGAAGAGGAGGAAAAAGAAAAGAGGATAAAGGGGAGAAGGAGGAAAAGGGGGAGGAAAAAGAGGAAGTCCCATGTATAAACACCCTTCATGCTTTCAGGTTGTTGACTTATCTGTAATTTATCATAGTTGCCTGGGACATTGAGAGCTTCAGTGTCTTTCCCAGGGTCACATAGTCCATGTGCACCAGAAGTTGACCTTGAATCCAAGTTTTCCTGCCTCCAAGACTGGCCTTCTATCCTCAATACCTCTCACTATCCTCCAACTGCCTCTCAGACTTAGATTATCCATCATTGTATTAGAGTCCAAACATACAGAGGTCAACCCAAATTATAGATAATCCAAAATTCTCTTTTAGCCATTAGTTCACCATCCTTCAAGGATGGCCAACTTGGGGTCACAGAAAGATTTAGAGTTAGAAGCCACCTTAGGTCACACAGATAACACATGAATGTGTGTATGTATACATGTGTGCCCACATCTATATGCATGGGTGCCTGAATACAACATCCATATGTGCACCCACATACACATGTGTGCCCACATCTATACCTATGGGTGCCTGAATACAATATCCATATGTGTACCCACATATACACATACATATGTGTGCCCACATCTATACCCATGGTGCCTCAATACGATACCTATGTGTGTACCTATATACACACATACATACATGTGCCCACATGTATACCCACGGGAGCCAGAATATATTACCCATATGTGTGGCCATATACACATACCCCCATATACATGGATACATATATGCACACACATGTGTGCACAATGCATCATCTACACATGTATATTGCTTTGTCACATGCCTTACAGCACCAATGCCTTCAAACATATGTATATGCACATGCATATATATTTGTATGCATGCATAGGTATATAGTAATCTCAGAACCAGGATTCAAACACTCAAATGTAGCTCTTCTTCCTCTATAGCCATCCCTCTCAATATTACACCAAGCCTAACCCTTCTCACAACACAAGATTCTCCATTACTCCCATCCAGTCCCAAGTCCCAATAAACGAGTAAATACTGTAATGAAAAAAACTAGGCAGCAAGGAGTGAGAGAAATAAAAACTAGGATAAACTGCTAATTAGGTCAGGAATCTTTGAAAAGTTGAAATGATCTAGTTCAGGGTGAAAGAGCAGAAGACTGAACAGTTCATGCAAATTTGTGTAAAGATTTTGTTTTTCTTTCTTTTTTTTAAAAGGGGGTTAGAGGGGAGATAAGAAAAGTACTTGTTAATTGAAAAGTTGAATTAAGTTTACAAAACAAACTGTGGTCTATAATCAAGGCTGGACTTGGAAAAATGACCATATGCTTAATATTCAATAAAAGTGTTGGTTTATGGTGAATTAAAGCATGTGTCAAATTCTATGAACTGGTTGCCAAAGCATTCAAAACAAGTGATTGCAACAAAAGGAAGACATTTTGCACATTCAGTTTTTTAAAGATGTAGGGTTGTAAGGTTTGTCGTACAAGTCAATAAATTTATTTTTCTTTGTTTCAGTGTAGACCCCGCCAAAAAAAAAAAAAGATTGCATAATCTATTAGACCCCTGGTTTATTAGCATCAGGAGCTACCACCTACCCACCTGATAGGATTTACCAGACGCCCCACAAGTCAAATCTACCTCCCATAAGGTATCTCTTTCAATGTTTTTTGTATTGTTCTGGCTGGGTGGTTCATGTGGTCAGTCCTCATTGCTAAAATGCCTAGGAAGAGTCACTGGGGTAGTAGTGAGTCCTACCTTAGCAGCCTAAGGACCTTTGTGATTCACCCAGCCCCATCAAGAGAGTTGTCCAAAGCAAAGCCTCACACTCAACACACACAGCTGAAGCTATTTAGTATGAAACTTGTTAATAAGAAAATTCTGGTTTAAATGGGTCATTTTTCTGTGGGTCGAGGAAGGAGGAAGGGAATACTGGACACCTTGATAATAAGATTTGCTTTTCTTTTGTTTGTTTTGCTTTGGCCATGATCTTCCTATTTGCAAGTTTTCTGGTGTTAACCCTTTCAGAACAAAAGGTGAGACAAGAAGGATAAGGGATAGATTTGATCATGGGTATTGGAAAACCAATGGGTTTCACCAAGGTTATCCCTGAGGTTACATAATTGCCCAGGTAATCACGATAATGGGGATTGGGATAAGGATAGGGAACAGACAGGGGATTTCTTGCGTATGCAAGTGTGTGTGAGTCCCTTCAATCATGTCCAACTCATTTAACCCCATTCGGGGTTAAATCTTGGTGAAGATATTGGGGTGGTTTGGATTTACTTCTCCAGCTCATTTTACAGACGAAGAAACTGGGCTAAGTGACTTGTCCAGAGTCACACAGCTAGGTAGGTATCCGAGGTGGGATTTGAACTCCGGTCTTTGTAGGTGGCAGGGGCAGCTAGATGGTCCAGTGGATAGAGTGTCAGGCCTGGTCTTCTTAAGTTCAAATCCAGCCTCAAATACTTACTAGCTGTATGACCCTGGACAAGTCGTTTAACTCTGTTTGCCTCAGTTTCCTCATCTGTAAAATGAACTAGAGAAGGAGATGGCAAACCATTCTGTTATCTTTGCCAAGAAAACTGCAAATGGGGTCGCAAAGAGTCAGACATGATTGAAATGACAACAGCTTCTTGACTCCAGGCCTGGCACTCTATCCACTGCGCTGCCTGGATGCCCTGACTGACTTTTATCTGGAGCTCTGTGGCTTCCAGAGCACTCTATAAATATTTTCTCACTTGAGCTTCACCACAAACCATGAGATAGGGATTGTAAATATTATTATCATTCTCCATTTTATAGGGAATAAGAACTATGAGAAAACAGATTTAAGTGACTTCCCCAAGGTCACACAACTTCTGGTAGTTAGAGACAGCTGGTAGTGCAGTAGTTAGAGCCCTGGGCCTAGAGTCAGGGAGATCTGAATTAAATCTGGCCTCAGACACTTAGGAGCAATGTGTCCCTGGATAAATTGCTTAGCCTCTGTTTCCTCATCTGTAAAATGGGGGTAATCATAGCGCCTACCTCGAAGGGTTGGTATGAAGATCGAATGAGACAACATTTGTAAAAAGTGCTTAGCATAGTACCTGGCACATAGGAGATGGTATACACATGCTCCCAAAGAGTGTGAGACAGAATTCAGATTCTGTCCCGTTTCCAAATCCTACCTTTTTTCTACTATACCATGTCTTTCTACTATAATATGTCTCTTGGAGGCAGAGAAAGTCAAGCCCAAGCAATAGAATGGGGAGAGCACATCTGGACTACAGAGTAATCTTTCACACAGGACACACATAAATTCTGGGAAATGGAGAGAACGGTAATGGAATGAGATGATTAGAAGGAAATGATCCCTCAAAAGAAGTCAAAGTTGGGCTACCAGGAAAGGAAAGGAGTACAACCTCGGAAGATCAGGCTTTCATCAGGGTAAATCTGTTGGGAAAAGATCATAGAATCAGAGCTTTCCAGCCCTGTGGACTTTAGAGGCTCTCTAATCTAAAAGGGAGAAGTAACTTCCTTTAAGTCACCCAGGTAGTAAGTGACTGGGTCCCCAACCCAGGACTTCTGATACCAGAACCAGCTCTCTTCCTGCAAGATATGCCACCTCTACAGTGATGATGGAAAAGGGAATGAAAAACAACCTGGCTAAACCCACAGGAGCTGAAAATGCAAGAGACTGTTGCTTTCTACAGCAAGGTGCCTTTGTAAAGCCATTTGGACATAATGGCCCCACACCAAAGCCTGAGAGGGACTTCTAAAGTAGACTCCATATTAACAAGCCCTTGTAGAATCTTGGGCTGAGGCATTATTGTGACAGTAGCTATTGGGGCAAAGTAAACACCTGCCAGTCAGTTTACAGGAGGGACAGACCAGGTTTGAGCAGATCTAAGAATGATATGTTTGCTCTTTTTGTGGAGGCAAAGAATTGGAAGTTGAGGAGATGCCCATCTACTGGGGAATGGCTGAACAAGTTGTGGTATATGAATGTAATGGAATACTATGGTGCTATAAGAAATGATGAGCAGGCAAACTTCAGAAAAACCTGTAAAGACTTACATCAACTGATGCTGAGTGAAATGAGCAGAACCAGGAGAACATTGTACATAGTAACAGTAACATTGTGTGATGATCAGCTATGATTGACTTAGCTCTCCTCAGCAATATAGTGAGCCAAGACAATTTCGAAAGACTCATCATGGAAAATGCTATCCAGAGTAAGAACTGATAGAGTCTGAATTTAGATTGAAGTATAGTATTTTCACTTCCTTTTTTGTAGTTTTTTCCTTTTGTTCTGTTTCTTCCTTCACAACATGACTAATATGGAAATATGTTTTACATGATTGCACATAGGTAACCCATATCAAATTGCTTACTGTCTTGGGGAGGAGGAGAGGAGGGAGAAAAATTTGTAGCTCGAAATCTTATTAAAAATGAATATTAAAAATTGTCTTTACATGTAATTGGAAAAAATAAAATACCATTAAAAAAAAGAATGATATGTTCAGGTTTTGCCTTCTTCTAAGAAAGTTTAAATTCTACCTATAAGTTCTAGAAGCCTCTGTTCAAGACAGTGTGACCTCCTTGGATAGTTCTCAAAGTCATCTTTATCACAGATTGAGGCATGGTGCAAGAAGGTGTGGACTTCACCACATGCCAGGTCTTCTGGGCATGAATATAATAATAATAAAGCACTTTGTACATGTTATCTCATTTGGTCCTCACAACAATATTAGAGGACAGATGCTGTTATTATCCACATTTTAATGTTCGATGTTGTTAAGTCATTTGCCCAGGATATAAGGCAGTCAGTCAGTCAGTCAATAAAAATGTATTAAGCTGCCTACTATGTGCCAGGCACTATGATAGCCCTAGGGATACAAAAAGACACAAAAGGAAGTCCCTGCCCTCAAGGCGTTCATAATGTTGTAGAGGAGATAAGCAAACAAATATGTTCAAACTACCTATATGCAGGATAGATCAGAAATAACTCAGAAAGAGAAGGTGTTAAAATTAAGAGAAGTTGAGAAAGGCTTCCTGCAGAAGATGAGACATCAGTTGAGACTCAAAGGGAAAAAAACAGGCAGAGATGAGGAGGGAATGCATTCCAGGCATGGGGGACAGTCCCGCAAAATGCCCAAAGCTAAGATGGAGTGTCTTGGTTGTGGATCAAGGAGGCCAGTGTTGAAGAGTATGTAGGGTATAAGAAGACTGGAGAGATAGGAGGGGGCTAAGGTTATGAAGGACTTTGAATGCCAAACAGAGGATTTTATATTTGACCCTGGAAGTGATAGGGAACCACTGGCATTTATTGAGTAGAAGAGGTAACATGCCTAGACCTACATTTAGAAAAAACGTGCTAGTGGCTAAATGGAGGATGTATTGGAGTGCAGAGAGATTTGAGACAAGCAGAGCAACCAGCACACTGTTTCAATAGTCCAAGCATGAGGTGATGAGGGCCTCCACTAGAGTGATGGAATTGTCAAAGAGAGAAGGGGACACATTCCAGAGATGTTGCAAAGGTGAAGTCAACAAGCCTTAGTAATAATTTTGGATATTGGGGATGGGGGTGATAGATACTAAAGAATCCAGGATAACATCTAGATTGCCAGCCCGAGGGACTGGGAGGATGGTATTGCCCTTTACAATAATAAGAAAGGTAGGGATAAGTGAGAAGTGGTTTGGGGGGAAAGGTAATGAGTTCTGTTTTGGACATGAGTTTAAGATGTCTGCTGGACATCTACTTTGAGATGTCTGAAAGGCAGTTGGAGATGCAAGACTAGAGGTCAGTAAAGAGGTTGGGACAGAATAGGTAGATTTGAGAATTGTCAGCATAGAAATAGTAATTAAATCCATGGGAGCTGAAGAGATCACCAAGTGAAGTTGTATAAAGGGAGAAGAGAAGAGGGCCCAGGAGAGAACACCTGTGGTTAGAAGATGTGATCTGGATAACAATCCATCAAAGGAGAAAGACAAGAAGTGGTCAGGTAAGTAGGAGAAGAACCAGAAGAGAGTGGTGTCCCAAAAGTGTCAAAGGCTGCAGAGAGATCCAAGACAAGGTTTGAGAAAAGGCCATTAGATTTGGCAACTAAGAGAACATTGGAAACTTTGGAGAGAGTGGTTTGGGTGGAATGATAGGTAGGAAGTTGGATTATAAGGAATTGAGAAGAGAGTGAGAGGAGAGAAAATGGAAACAGCTATTGTAGACTGCCATTTCAAGGAGCTTCGCTACAAAAGGCAGAAGAGATGTGAGACAATAGCAGAGATAGAAGCATCAAGTGAGAGTTTTTACAAGGTAGGAGAGACATGGATGTTTTTGTAAACAGTAGAGAATGAGCCAGTAGATAGGAAGATATTGAAAATAAGTGATAGGAAATCACACTTCACAATACATTCTAAATGGACACATGATCTTTAAAATAAAGATCAGTTGTTTAGTCATTTCAGTGGTGACCTTCTCTTCATGATCCCATTTTGGAGCTTCCTTGGCAAAGATACTGGAGTAGTTTGCCACTTCCTTCTCTAGCTCATTTTATAGATGAGGAACTGAGACAAATAGGGTTAAGTGACTTGCCCAGGGTCACACAGCTAGTAAGTATCTGAGGCTGGATTTGAACTCAGGAAGATGAGTCCTCCTGATTCCAAGCCCAGTGTTCTATCCACTGCACTACCTATCTGCCCTAGTAAAGGTCATACTATTAAAAAATTAGAAGAGAAACAGATCATATACCCCTCACAGCTATGGATAAGAGATGTATTCTTTTTTTATTCTCTTCAAAATATGTCTTTATTTGAGATTCTTGGGATGAAAAATGTAGAAATACTCTTTTGCGTGAAAGTATGACTTCTTTGTCAACAATCAGGCCAGATACTGAAGAGGACATCATTCCATATATTATAGCTCCTTTGTTATAGACCTCAGTAAAGTATTACTTATTTAAAAGTATTAAATGCCAAAGCGGCAATGTTTAAAACACCAGGAAATGTCTATAAAGGGCTTTCTTTGTTTTGTTTTTTTATTATGAAATCAGATTCCTTATACTTAGTCTAATTGAATCCAACAAATATTTGTTTAGTACCTACTATGTGTAAGAGATGTATTCTTAATTAAACAAGATATAGAGGCAATTACAGAAGATAAAAGATGACTTTGATTATTTGAAACTGAAAAGCTTCTGCACAGACAACATTAATGCATCCCAGATAAGAAAGGAACTGATCAAATGGGGGAAAAAATCTTTGTTTCAAATTTCTCTGACAAGCGTTTGGTATCCAACATATGTATATATGCATGTATATATGCATATATATTGATATATACACACTGCATTTATACACATACACACATTTATATATATACACTTACATATATTATATATACATATATGTATATATACACATACGCATATGTGTATATATAGGACCAATAGCAATTCCCCAATAGATAATAATCAAAGGATATGAACAAATAGTTTTCAAAATAAGAACTTCAAAGTATTCACAACCACAGGAATAAATGCTCCAAATCATTGCAAATAAGAGAAATGAAAATTAAAACAACCCTGAGGTTTTACTCTATACCCTGCAAATTGGCAAAAATGACAAAAAAGTGTCAACAGTCAACATTGGAAAGTTTGTGGAAAGGTAGGCACACTAATACAAGGTTGGTTGAGCCAGAAAAGATATAACCATTTTGGAAAGCAATTGGAAATTATACTGGCTTATACCCCAAGGAAGCCATAAATAAAAAGAAAAACTTCTCATATATTCTAAAATATTTATAGAAGCACTTTTTGTGATAGCTAAGAAGTGGAAACAAAGGAGATGTCCATCAAAAAGGAAATGGCTAAACAGATTGTGGTACATGAATGTAATATTACTGTGCTATAAGAATAAGCACAAAATAAGAATATGTGTGAAGGGAAGTGTGCAAAGATCTATATGAACTGATGCAGAGCGCAGTAAATAGAACCAAAAAAAATATACATAGTAACTACAACAATTTAAATGGCAAGAACAATGACACATCAAAAAATTAAAAGCAAATGTAGCAAAATTATATACATCAAATGGGATTTGAATGAATATATAAAAGAAAACACCAAATCTAGTGGGAGGTCCACAAACATTGTACTTGTTTTTGGATTTTTTTCACCATATTGATCAATTGTGCTGACTTATTTCTTCCTCTCTTAAAAATATCATTTGTCTTATGGGATGACTCTCTGAGAGGGGTATCAGAATGGGATACTATGGTATTGTAAAAAACAAAAAATACCAATAAAATTTATTTAAAAAAAAAGAAAATAAGTGATGGAAGGGGCTGAAAAAGGGAGCAATCTGTTGAAAGAGATGGGATGGAATGGGATCACTTGAACAAGTGGAGGGGTTAGCTTTGGTGAGGAGTAATGCTACCTCGTCATGAGAGACAAGGGTGAAGTAGGACATAGTGGCAGAAGGTATGAGTGATATGAGACGAGGAAGAGGGGGAAAGAGGGAGCTCATATAAAATATTGTCAGTTCTTTTCATAAAATAAGAATCAAGTTTCTCATCTGAGGAGGTAGGAGAGGGGGAGCCATGGGAGATTTAAGGAGGGATGCAAAGTTTGGAAGAGCCACTGGAGAGAGTAGAATAGTGAGTTGATAAGGAAATATAGTATGATTGCCTAGCAACAATGAGTGTCCAGTAAAGGTTTTGTAACAGAAATTTGTAGTGAACCCAATTAGAATGGTTGAGTGATTTTCTCCACCTTTTCTCAGTAGCATGTATGTGGGATCAAAGGTTCAAGAGATCCAAGATTGAGACTTAGCAGGACACAATTGGCAAAATGGTAATGGGACTAGAGGTTCAAGAGAGGGGGACAGTGTAGAGTTGAACTTATTCATCAAGGGGTCAAAAGGGAGAGAAAAGGACTGCCTAGTACAGGGGAGATAGCCTGAGAGAGAATTGAGGGGTCAAGGGATTAGAGGTCACAATGTGGATGGAAAAGTAGGGTTTGATAAGGGAAGACTGAGGGAGAATCAGATAAGGAGATTTCAGAATTCTTGAATGTGGATGGGTGATGCCAAGATCAAGGGTGTGACCATTTGTGCCTGTGGCTCAGGTGGGATGGAGAAGTAGCTCATGGGAGAGAGGAAAAGATTTAGGATGAAGGGAAATTTTTTACCTATAGAACAGGCATTCCAAAGGGCACAGTGAAAGGGGTAGGTTGTGTTTGGTTGGAAACTTTGGAATGGGAGGGTTGAGGAGAATGGGAATAAGGAATCTCTTGGTGGGGAGGTTGGGAATGGGGTTTGGAGGATAACCTCCAGAGCTTCACAATCCCTGTAATTTGTAGGGTATGACCAGGTGTGCAAATGTACATCATTGAGGAGAAGGTGTCATTCCCCTACCCAAAGAAGGCTAGAAATCAGGTTGGAGACAAATGTGGTACAAGGTCAGATGGGATGCCCCACATCCGACCTCCAAAGATTGGGTATTAGGCAGGAAAGGGCACAGCAAGAAATGGAAGGCCTATACAGCAGGAGAAGGGAGTCCCGTTACCCATGGACTTTCCTCTTTCTCTTTTCTCAAGGGACAAGCACAGCAGGAAAGAAAAAGCCTACAGTCAAAGGGAAGATTGTTCCTTTTTGGACCAGAAGTTCTCTACATCTTATTTGGGATATTGGGCTGGAAGCTGGAGGAAGAAGTGGTCTTGGACTGGCACAGGTAGAAGTCATTGCTTTGGGGCAGAGGGAACATGCCTCACCCAGCTGCTGTCACCTTCCCTCAATGCACATGCTCTCCAAGCATGAAATGGAAGGCATGAGGCTCATGGCTAGAGGAACATCTTCTTGACTTCGAATCCAGCATTCCATCCACCGCAGCATCTAGCTGCCCCTATGTGATACCAGAAAGAATTGCTTTAGGCTGAGGAAAAACTGAGTCAATTACTATTTGTATGGGTCACCTTCTCACTATTTCCTGCTTTTAGAAGCAACACATTAGCTCATCCAATTCTAAGAACGTGGCAGCTCAAGCAGTGAGACTTAAAAAAGAGGACACTTAGCTCTGGGATTGATAGCAGCAAGGTGCCTTTTAGCTCTACAAAAGTAACTTATGCAGTAAGTGCTGACTTCGGTATCCTAAGGCAGCAAAACATACTGCCTTCAAGTACTGTATGACTTCTAGGGAAGATGTACTGTAGGTCAAAGGAATATTATAACTTAAAAATGGGGAAGTTAATTTTCTCTCTTTGTATAATTTCAGATGATTCTGGATCGCCTTCCTCTCTTCCCTCCTTACCAATACACACACACACACACACACACACACACACACTCACATGCATGCATGCATGCATGCACACGCTCTGAGAGTAAGCCCTGGGTCCAAGATTCTGCCTTCTTTCCCTCTGCACTCCAGTGAATACTTGGGCTGGGTCTACACAACGCCCAAAATACATGGCTGATACTTAGTCACCTTGGTGAAAAAAATCCATCGAGGAAGTGTTTGACAGAACTCAGTCAATAGAGTAGCTCTGTACAGAAATAGTCTTAACCCACAGAAGCCACTGGCATTTAAAGCCCAGCCTGCTTTTCTGGGCTTACTGCATATTCTTCACACACTCTGTGTTTCAGTCAAACTGGATTACTTGCTGTTCCTAGAACACAACATTTCATCGCCTGTCCCCATGCCGTTATACAAACTGTTTCCTGTGTCTAGAATGCACCCACCTCTGCCTCGAAGAATTCCTAGTTTCCCTCAAGTACCAGCACGTATGCATTCGCCTGTGGGGGGCTATTTCTGCTTACATAATACCTTTTCTCATCCCTCAAGGTGCTAGAGACACTCTTTTCCCAACTCTACAACAAACCTTCTATCTGTTTTATATGTGATTTTAAAGTAATTTTCATTAAACTTAGATTGAACCATTTGACTCCCCTACTCAACTCTGATAGCTTCCTATTGCCTATTGGACAAAATGAAAACTGCTTTATTTAGCCCTGACCTATTTTTCATTAGCCATTACTCTCCATACTCTATAATCCAACCAAATGGGCCTTTTTGGTTCATGGCATATGATACTCTATCTTCTACCTTTATGCTTTTGCATTGGCTCTCCCACATGCCTCAAATGTACTTCCTCCTTACCTCTATCTCCCTTAAAGTGCAGCTGGGAGTGGGGGTGGGGGTAGAAATGGAAATAATCTATTAGAAAATCATCTATTCCTATTCCTTTTGTTTTAAAGATGAAGAAACCAAAGTTCCCTTGAGATCACCTCCTCCTCCCCTCCAACTTACTGATTTTAGGAGTAATATTTTTTGAAAAGAAAAATGGTCTTAGGTTGGGGTAGTGGAGCAATAAATTATCTGTCTTTCAAGGTCTAGCTCGAATAAGAATAGCTCACCTTCATCTATTAACAATTCACGACATGCTTTACTCACAACAATCCTGTAAAGTTGGAAACGTAAAGTGCTTTCACTCCCTTTTTATAGATGAGAAAGAAAAGCAGCATGGAGGACAAGCCTTGAAGTTAAGGAGACCTAGGTCCAAAACACACACCAGCTGGTATGACCATGCACAAGACGTTAACTTCTCAGTGCCCGCATTCAGCTCTCTGAGACTAGAAACTGCAGAATTGCTGAGCTCCATCAAAGGAGGAATTTTCCACACTGGGGATTTCCCCACAGTGAAAAAGTCAAATGTCCAACCCCTCTCATCATTCACACACACACACACACACACACACACCCCAAGAATAAAATAAGATAAAATAAAATCTGTGGGAAGGCTAAGGTTCAGAGAACATGCTTTAAGGTCACATAGCTAATGAGTGACAGTATGAGACAGTCCCAATCCATTAAGAAGTGATCGCTCTCTCCTCTGAATTGCTATGGGACTTACTGGCATAGGTTACCTTGTGTAAGGGGTGTTTGGGGTGTTCAAGAAGGATTAGCACCTCACACATGAGGGCTGCTCATCTACCTTGGGTGTCTGCTTGTCACCCAAATCTCACCTGTGGCTCCCAGAAGCTGTAGCATGTACCAGTAAGATCATCTCAGCAGACATGCTAAACCAGGTTGAAGGTAACCAATAGGCCTGAAAGCTAGCCTTAAGTTTCAGGGGGATGTGTGCTCCCTCATACATACCTAGTTCTTTCTTCAACTATGTAAGAACATGCAATCTGCCTCCTTTTTATAGAGGATGAAATTATATCCTTGGGACATTACTTGTTGACTTGTCCAAGTCACATACGTTGTAATGGAGCTGGGATGTGAAGGCCAGACCTCATACTCCAGAGCCTGGTTTCTTTCCATGACACCATGTGGTCTCTCATGTAAGGGAGATGTTGCTCCCGCCCCCACCCCCAGAGTTTGTACTTTGTGGTTGCCAAATAGCCAGTTATGACACTTCCTTTGCTAAATAAAACCAAACTAACTTCACCCACATTTGTTCTTGGCTCCTACTATACAATAACATTCCTCTTCTCTCCTCAGATCAAGGCCTCTGCTGTAAGACTCAGCCCCCTCAAACTCTCCCACAGAGTAGACAGAGACTCCAGAGGAAAGGAGGTAACTCCAGTCCCAGCAAAAAAGCTTTGTGATGTTTTCCTCTGGTCTCCACTTGGATGGTCCCCTTATGGTAGATGCCCAGAGTGTGAAACTGAACACCTACCAAGTTTTCTTTCTGGTTAGGAAGGTGATGAATGGAAGTCAACAGTCTTGCCGCTTCCTCTTGGATGAAGGAGAATGTGATGGTAACAAATCACTCCTTCATTTTTCCTCCTCTATTTACCCTTGTACAGCAGAAGGGTGAAGCTACAAAAATCAAGATTGGGGATGGGGATAAAAGAAATCTTTAAAAATAATAATAATTTAAAAGTCAGCACTTTTTTTGTTGTCTCCTCCTCCCCTCCTCCCCCTGCAATCTCTCCCTACTCATGTTTTCTAGCTCTGAAAGGAGCTGGCCAAGACCATGTCCCATGCTCAGAGAAAGGGTTAATTCCATCCTGGCCCTCCTCTGATTGAGACCCTGGATTCATTCTCTGCTCTGTGCCTAGTCCACTTTCTTCTCTCTTGCAGGCAGATTACAAACTCTTTGAGTTTGAAGGTTTTGTTCGTGTGTGTGTGTGTGTGTGTGTGTGTGTGTGTGTGCATGTGTGAAAACAGCTCAGCTGCCAGCTGAGTGCCAAGCAGTGAATATTCATGGTATTTAAATGTGACAGTGCAGTGGGGGTACTGGGAAGGACCAGAGAACTCTTTTTAGATGGAGATTAGCTGCTGCTTTGCCCCCTTATGTTCTTAATCACCACTGTTGTTGAACTATTACCGGCTTCTGTTACAACCCTTAATGCCCTAAATGAGGACCAGGCCCTTGGGGTAACATCAAACATGGTATGGCCATTTCTCATTTCAGAGCTCTTTGCTGTCTTGGGGGTAGCATGGGGGCTCTGATTGGAGCTAAGGGAGCAATCTGCTGCCTCCCCCCATCTCCCAACCTCCTTTTAAGAATCTAGTTTGACAAAATAGTTGTGTGAAGAGCATATGTGAATCATACCATATGAATAGTGCTTTAAGGTTGGCAGATGAACCAGAGGATTTGGGTTTGAGGCAGGCTGTAAGGGCACAGTATTTTCATTGGTTTGAGGCCAATGGGTTATTTCTTCAATAGATTTGTAGAAAGAACTCCGGATTTGGAGTCAAAGGATATGGGTTCTTATCCTAGCACTGAATTTTAGGCAAATCACTTAACCTCAATGGGGCTCATTTTCCTCCATCTTAAAATGAAGGGGTTGGATGAGATGGTCTCTGAGGTTGTTTCCAACTATACAATTCTATGAAATTAAGCAGGATCCGCTGTCATGAGTTCTCATGTTCTTGGAAATGACCCAGAATAGAGCCTTGAGAAGGAAGTTTCTTCTTTGAAAGGCCCCCACATGCTACAGGGAAGGTGGTACCCCACCCCACCCCACCCCCGCCTTAGGAAGCCAATGAAAATGGGAATTTTCTTAATGTTATTCATACTTAAACCAAAGCCAAGTCTTTACAAAGAGAAGAGATGCAGAGAGGAGAACAGTGAGCATCATCTTGTCATTATCTTCCCCAAATGTTTGCTGATAACTAATTGCACAAAGGTATTGAACTAGATGACCTCCTGCATAGACATCCACTAGGTAAAGTGCTAGACATATCATCTAGCCTCTGGGAGCCTGTGGTTGTCAGACACCCTGATGCAAACACACATAAATAGGACACGCAAACAACTAAACATAAAACAAAATCAAGCCATTAATGGAAGAAAATAGTGAGGTCTTGACTTGTACCCACGATGATTACTAAAGAGTATTCCAGCTCTAAATTCTGGGACCCTATCCAGGGTCAAAATCATGGGCAACTGAGGACAGTGGGTCCTGACTGATTTCATAGGATCCTACAGTTAGTACGGACCCCAGAGTTCATCTCATACATTTTGAAATTGAGGGAAATAAGATTTAAGTGGTTCAGGGCTAGGATAAGAACTCACATCCGCTGACTCCAAATCCAGAGCTCTTTCCACAAATTTACGTTCGAGGTGGGTGAGAGAGGTCAGTACTCAACTGTGTAGAAATTTAAAGTAAGGACTGGGGGGAAACAGGTTTTAGCATCAGAGTATCATAGATTTAGAACTGGGAGAGACCAGGTCGGGGGTTGTTTTGTCCAATATTTTCATTTTGAAGCTGAAGAAATATGTTGCAGAGATATTAAGTGAAGTGGGGGAAGTTTGTTTTCAGTGATCATCATCTTTTAGCTCAGCAGGCAGTGGGGAATGGCCAATTCCAGCATCTCAAAGTTGGAAGGACTCTTAGAAACTGTTTCATCCAAACAGTACCTGAACAAGAATCCCTGTATCCTGCCTACCACCTCCCAAGGCAGCTCATTCCAATTTGGGATGGTTATTAACAAGATTTTCCTTCTGCCAAGGCTGAATTTTCTCCTTTACAGCTTCCATACTTATTGCTCCTAATTCTGTATTCTGGAGCCAAGAAAACTAAATCTAACCTCTCTTTGAGAGGACAAACCACCTTTAAAATGAAGCACACAGCTTGTGCTTCAGGAGTCTATGCTGGAGGAATGCAGAAAAGGGAGACATTATCATGGGTGTACATAGAGCCAGCACACTCATGCCTATGAAATCATTTCAGGCTGAGAGGGATCTGAGATGGCTTCAAAGAAGAGGTGGCATTGGAGCTGGGCTTCAAAAGGGAGGGAGTAGGGTTTTAAAAATACATGTGCTTCCATGATAGAGGAAACTGTGAGGACTCTGCTGGTCCTAGGACAATGAGATGATGCTGGCTCTGAATTCCTTAAACTGGAAATTAGACTTATTAAACTGGTAATGGCCCTAGTGTAGATTATACCAACTGAGCTTTCTGATTCCTTCCAAAATTTTTAAATCAAATTTTATATTTTTAGTTAACAGAAATCTACTTTGTCTCCCTCCTACCTGCCTGCTCCCTAACTGGGGAGAAAAGGAAAACAGAATCCTTGTAACAAATATGCATAGTCAAACAAAATAAATTCCTTTACTGGCCATGTCCAAAAAATATATACCATTCTGCGCCCTGAATCCATCACTTCTCTGCCAGTGGTTGGATAAGATGCTTTCTTCATTGGTCCTCTGGAATCATGGCTGGTCCTGTTGTTGATCAGAGTTCTTACAGCTTTCAAAGTTGGTTTTGTTTTTAACAGTGGTGTTGTGATTCCATTTTTTCCCTCTTGATTCTGCTCATTTCATTCTTCATTGGTTTACAAAAGTCCTCAAAATAGTTTATTTTATAACATTGATAGGGTATAAGTTGTCCCCCTGGTTCTGTTCATTTTACTTTGCATCAAATTCACTTGGTTTCCTGGCCAAGGGTGCAAGTTTCTACCAGCCACATACCTAGTTCATAGTTCTCAGCCTAACGACCTGACCATCTCTGAGTTCTAGACTCTTAAAGGATAGAAGCCTAGTGTTAATTGATGTTTCTAGAGTCACCATGGATTAGCTAGTAGGGATGTGGGCAGGTCAGTGCTACTGTGCCAGCAAGACAGCAAGGTATAGTCTATAGGACCCTGGAATTAGAGTGAAGAAAACCAGAGTTTAGATCCTGCCTCGGAAGCTGATGGCTGGAAAGCAGGGACTTGCATGAGCTCCCCACCAGGGTCCCTCCAAAAACCTATAAAAATGGCTCTGAACAAATTCTAGAACCGCAGAACCCACGAAATAGCAGAGGGAAGCAGGGATCCAGCCCAGGACAGCCTGGATGGTCGCTGGGTAAGGTCTATCACATGGAACTGGGAGCAGAGCTGAGCAGAGCCCAGAATGGGCGGCGGCAGGACCAACCAGACCAGGAGCCAGGCAGAACAGACCCTAGGGCCCTGAATCAGTGTGCTGTAGCAGTTACCAGACTTCTCAACCCAAAAACACCAAAGGCAACAAAAGCTGTGGGGGACAGAGTGAAAGGAGTTGGCGGTTCGGCCACTGCCCTGGAGGCAGTGGAGGTAGTGCAGCTACAGAACTACAGTTGCAGTTGCTTCCGGTCCCAGGACTACCTGATGGGAGGAATTAGTGGTGGATCAGAGCAGGAGTGCAGAGCCTCCTTAAGATCTGAGTCAGGTCCAGGTTGGTGGTTCTTGGGGAAGGAGGAGTGCTGGTGTGGCAGAGCTGGCTGTATAGAAATAGCTCTGAAAACAACAGCACACCTCAAGCCTGGAACAAAGTACTCTATACTCTACAAGCCGTCATACCCCAATGAAAAACTCAAAAGTCAAGTAGTTGGCTGGGAACATGGCCAGGCAGTGAAAATAGACTCAGATTCAGACTCAGACTTTGGAATCTTTCTTTGGTGACAAAGAAGACCAAAACATACAGCCAGATGAAGTCATCAAAGTCAAAAAGCCTACATCAAAAGCCTCCAAGAAAAACATGAACTGGTCTCAGGTCATGGAAGAGCTCAAAAAGGATTTGGAAAAGCAAGTAAAAGAAGTAGAGGGGAAACTGGGAAGAGAAATGAGAGTGATGCCAGAAAACCATGAAAACAAGTCAATGACTTGCTAAAGGAGACCCCAAAAAATACTGAAGAAAACAACACCTTAAAAAATACCCTAACTCAAATGGCAAAAGAGCTCCAAAAAGCCAATGAGGGAAAGAATTCCTTGAAAGGTAGAATTAGCCAAATGGAAAAGGAGGTCCAAAAGACCACTGA
>CM053626.1:66354629-66394779 GCA_028646595.1 Phalanger gymnotis | reverse complement strand
CCAAAATTTTTCACTCTAAGAGGCGACTTTTCAAAGACCTGTCCACAGTATACAATTTCTCCAGAAGACTTCATCTTTTTCAGCTGAGAAACAAAGTACCAGAATCGGGACTTTGCTACAACATGGTTAGGAGCAAAGATCCGCATCCGATAAAGAGGCGGCACTGGACTCTTGGGAGTAGGCAGGCAGCGTCCAACTACCTTATACTCTCTCAGCGGATGCCCCACGGGGAAGGTGACGAAGGACAGCAAGGCTAGGACTCGAACTCAGGACTCTAAGCCCAGATCTGTCTGAGACATAGGCACAGGGACAGGGTGGAGATCATGGGCTAAGGTAGGGCCTCGGACCCAAAGGCCGCAGCAGCCCGCGGCCCTCCGCGGGGCTGCCCAGCGTGGCAAGGGGAAGGAGATCTCCAAGAGCCGCCTCTTCCTTCTCTGGCTCTCCCGGCTCCACCTGACTCAGCTCTTCTTAACAACACAGTGATCCAAAATAAGTACAAAGGACTCACAAAGGAAAATGCTTTCCACATTCAGATAGAGAACTGATGGACTCTGAATGCAGATCCAAGTAGACTTTTTTTCACTTACTTTATTCTTTTTCATGGTTTTTTTTTCCTTCTGATCTGTTTCTTCTTTCACAACTGTGACTAATATGGAAATGTGTTTTACATGATAGCACATGTATAACCTACATCAAATTGCCTGCCATTTTAAGAAGAGGGGAGAGGAGAGAGGGAAAGAGAAAAATTTGAAACTCAAAATCTTGTAAAAACGAATGCTAAAAATTGTCTTGACGTAATTGGGGAAAAAAATAAATACTATTTAAAAAAGAAAGAAAGAAACAATCAACAAGTGCAATGGGAGTTTATATCATCCGTAGCTTTCAGTCAACATGTAACTGTAAAGATGTTGTCTGTTATGGGATATCATTTGCAAAAACCTGCCCACTTCCTTCTCACAGCTTCAGCAAGGATGCCCGCAAAATGTGAATAGATTATTCTTACAAAAATTTTGTAGAGATAGGAAAGTAGACGTATGAGTTTGAACTTATTGGTGTTTTCTCAATTACATTTTTCAGACAAAATGTTTGTTTGTTTTTTCCCCAACTGCTTGGTATTCATTCCTCTATCAGATATTTTGACAATTGATTCCTCGGTGTCCTCAAAATTACGTCATCTCTAGCCTGGATTTTCTCTGAGAATGCTTTGTCTAGTTGAGCTACTCTTCGCACCTCCCCTTCCCCTCATTTTCTACTTCCACACCAGGAAATATAATATAAGAATTCAAAAGCAGTGGCTCTACTCTTATCGATATAGAAAAGAGTTACTTATAGAAACTTTCACAGGTCTTTTCCATTTTCATCTGTCTTCCATTTTTTTATCCTAAAATGGCTTAGGAGAGTCTGGCTTAATTGGATCTTTCAAAAAGCTTTTTATAGGTTTTTTTTCCCTCTACCACTTCTCATTGTTTTAGGGGACAACACTGTTCATAATCTTTCACTGTCTTACACCAATGTATTTTACAAGCAAGTTTATTCTCTAAACCATTATTTCACTTGGCCTCCATATTTCTCTACTTAGTGAAGTGATCAGTTAAGTAATTGTTTGTTAAGGTGGTTTCTAGGATCTGAACCCTCTTGGGACCTGGTTGCTTTTGGTTTTCCTCATCTAATCAGTCAATCAACAAACACTGATTAAGACCCTACTATGTGCCAGGATCTAGGGATAATGATGAAGCTCTTCAAGGAGTTTACATTCTATCAGGAGAAACATCATTTATGCACACCGGTAAAAATATATACAGAGTAATTTGTACTTTGTAATATCACAAAGTAACACACACACACACACATGTATATACATACATATATATGTATGTATGTATGTACATGTAATAAAAACTCCCACAAAGAGTGGGAGTTGGGAAAGGTAGAAGGGGATTAGTAAAAGCCTTATCCAGGAAGCAGCTTTGGGGTTGAACACTAAAGAAAGATTCTTAAGAGGAGAAAGTGAAGAGAGAGTGCATTCTAGGTGTGGGAAGACACCTTAAGCAAAGGAGCTGAGGGGTGGAATATTGTGTGCCACAAAAGCAAGTACTGGCTAGAGTGTAGACTGCGTTAATGGTAATGGTAAGTGTGTAAAAGGATATTGTTAATGGTCTTAGAAGTCAGACAGAGGATTTTGTATTTAAACCTAGAGGTAGTAGGAAGCTCTGGAGCTTACTGAGGAGGAAAGTAACATGGTCAGACCATTGGTTTTTGGAATCTTACTTTGGTAACTGTGCATTAGATGGATTGGAGAGGGGAGATGAGAGAGACTGGATTCAGGAAGACCAATTAGAAGGCTGTTTATTAGGGGGCTAATTAGGAGGGTGATAGTTCAGGCAAATGGCAATGAGGGCCTGTGTTAAGGTGGAGCTATGTGAGTCAACCAGCAAAGGGGGTGGATATGAGCTGTAGCTGTAGAATCAAAAAGATTCTTTGGAGGAGCATGGAGAGCTGAGGATGACTTGGAATATGCAAATTTGGGCCAACTGGAAGGATCGTAATGCTGCTGCAACTGATTGACATTGTTTAAACTTCCCCAGGAAATGGTGGCAGTCTGAGCTGTTGCCTACCCTCTTGTCCATTCCCATTTTTCCATGTCAGTAGCAGGTTTAAATAGGTCAGGATGGAGTTGTTTCAAATTGCATTCAATCTTTCCACCTTTATCCTTTTTTCTGTTATCTTACTGATTCTGATCTTTGCTTGAACAAGTCGATGGTTTGACTGTACACAGATGACTGATTAGAAAAAATAAAAAACCCTATCAGTATAATTCCCAATCTTTTCCTTTCTATTAAAAGGCCCTTTTTGGTGTGTGTGTTGGGGGTCAATATTGCCTCAGAAGGGAAGCAGGTCCTGAGACTTTCCTCTTACTGCATAGTCTATCATTTGTGATTGTCATTGAAGAAGTCACCTCACTTCTTCTTATACATAAATGCTGTAAAAAGAGCAAAGGAGATACAGCTGATCCAGACCTTTCTGAAAAATCTGTCAGATCTAGCTACACAACCAAGGCTCCATCCTACTATATGGCTTAGCAAACCAGGTCCAGTTACAGAATGTTCATGCATACTCACAGTCTCTGCAAAGTACTTCCCTTATATGTTATCATGATTCTCCTGGAAGTCATGTTCCCAGAGTCTCCCCATGAAGCAAGACACCATCCCAGGCATCTTACATGTTTGCCCGATCCCCGTTACATTTCATTGGAACTTCCGCAACAACCTTATGAGTAGGTATTATCGCTATTAGCCAAATTTTAAAAGAAGAAAATGAGACTCAGGAAAGTAAAATGATTAGCCCATGGCCACCTAGTTCATAAGAGTCAGGGGCAAGATTTGAACCTAGACCTTCCTGTTTCCTAGCAGATCTTTGGTCTAGGGATCTGAATGAATGAAATGGCCCAGATATCACAGGGGCAACCGCAGATGGTTGGTCCCTCCTAAGGCAAAAAGACATTTAGAGTCAATCTCTTAGGAGCCAAATTTCACTGCTACCAGAACACCATTAGAATTCAGCCAGCTTTCTGCAGATGTCTACCCCATAGACCATATTCTAAAGCCAGCCCTCCCTTTTCTAGATTTGAATGGAAACATCTTCCTAAGATCACAGACCTAGAGCTGAAAGGGACTCATCTAGTTCAACCCTCTAATTTTACAGGTGAGGAAGGTGGGGCATAGAAAGGTTAAGTGATTTGGCCATGGAGGTCCTACAGGTAGTAAATAATAGAGACCGGTCCTCTGACTCCTTTTCACTAAATTAAACCACCTCTATTCATTTATTTTTTAACAGTATAATTTCATTTCCCCTCTCCTTCCAAGTAGATGGTGTTTGTCCTACTTAATTTCTACTTTGAATGGGGTCGGGGTGAGGGGCTGTCACAGAATTGTGTACAAGTGGCTATCTGACCTCTGGATTATAATGGAAAGAATTTTGGCTCTGGATAATCCAGGTTCAAATCTCAGTTCCTGCTAATTACTACCTGTGTAGTATTGGGAAAGTCATTTAACTTCCCTCAGTTTCCTCATCTGTAAAATAAGGAAATTGGACTAGACCCCTGAGGGACCTTTTGGCTTGAAGTCTATGGTGTCACAAGCCTATGATTAACTTGGCAGGTTGTGGACAGGATGTTTTTGTTTGTTGGGGTTTTCTTTGTGAGTGGAAGAGGTAAGATGTTAATGAAAGTCAGGCCTGCATTTTCCTGACCAAATTTTTTAAAAATCCATCTTCCTTCCAGAGATCCCAGAGGCTCAGCTTCAAGTCTTTTGGCCCTGACCATGAGTATCTTCCAGAATCTCTGGATGAGTAACTTCCAAGTGCCCAGAGGAACAAGCTCCTGGATTAGGGAGTCGGTCTTTAAATCAGTCCTAGTTTCCAGGAACCTGAGTCCCAGGCAGGATTAATTGCCCGGCGAGCGGCTTGTTAGAAGCTGTGTTGGCAGATGAGGGGAACAGTAATAGAATCAGCCAATTAAGCACCCAATGGCGCTGAACTAAACATGACTTCGGACTTAATTGTCTAAGTTGTTTCTCAGTAGTTTCTCACCAGTCTGGGTATTGGGAAAGAATAGGAAAGGGTGAGGAGGTGGGAGCAGGGCTGGCAGGGAAGGACTCATTTGTGGGGGAAGTGCCAACCCAGGCCCCTAATTTATTTGGGCTCACAAACAGGAATCACAGCACAGTGGCTTCTCTGGTCGTTAGCACAGAGAGGTTTGGGAATAATCAAGGGACGTAAAAGCTGTTGAGAGCCAATGGAATAGGGGGCCACCCCGTGGCTCTCAAAGACAATGAAGGCTCCCCAGAATGGACCAGAGATGGCAGGGCCAAGCTTTGCCTTGCTAGCATGTGCTGTACAAAACAACTTATGGGATCGAAAGAGGGAAGGAAATATTCAAGATGGCAGCGCATGCCTTCATTTCATAGATGAGGAAACTGAGGGTCAAGAGGAGTACGTATCTTGCCTAAGGTCACTTAGGAAGTAAGTAGAAGGAATTCTTGCTTACTAGATAGATAGAAAGATAGAGTATTTATTAAGTATTTACTATATGCAGAAACATCAGCATGGGAGAGCCTTCTTTACACCATACTGAACATTTAAAGCATGGCACAGTAGAAGGAGTCAAAGGGTTTAAATCTTGACTCTTCTGCTTTTATGACCTTGGACAAGTCACTCCCCTAATCTAGGCTTCCACATTCTTCTGTATAAAAAGGGAAGATTGGACTAGAGCCGGGGTGAGGACACACGCGGCCTTGAGGCTGAAGGCTCCCCACCCCTGGACTAGATAGTCTCCCAGCTCCCTTTAGGTCCTAAATGGATCAACTTACTGTCCTAAGAGCTCTTGCTTTTGAGGTCTTTGTATAAATTTAGATTGTAAATTCCTTGAAGGCAGAGACTGTCTTTTGCTTCTTTTTGTATCTCAGGCACTTAGTACCTGGCTCATGGTAGGCACTTAATAAAGGTTTATTGAATGAGTGAATGAAAGTTTGGCTCCTGAAATTGTTCTATGGCACACACACACATACACACAGACACATATACATACGTACTTATACACACACACACAAACATACGCCACGTGCATGCACACACAGCAATAATTAGCCATCCCCTCTTTTCCAACATATTTTCTTTGTGGGATAATGGAGCATCAACCACAGGGAACTTAGAATTTTGGCCCTTGGAGAGCATTGGCTTTTGTGAGGATAAGAGGGTGGGATGTCATAGGCAAGAAGTCAACGTGTGCTAAGTTGCATTCCTCAGGTCCATCTGCTTTCTATTAGAAAGGGCTTCCCTCTATCCTTATCCCATCCAAAAGCTTTCTTCCAAATAACAAGTGTGATTCCTTATACCCATTTTTCTTAAAAACTTCTTTTGTATCTCTTTTTCTACATCTGGCTTGAGACAGTAGCAATAGGCAAGATACTCTGAAAATTCATCTTTGGTGGACCCCTGCAATTCTACTAAGGACAATGACATTCCCCCCTCCCCTCTCTAAGATCTCTCACCAGATCTCTAGCTTCTTGGAGGACAGATCAGATCCCAACCTGTCCAATAGTAGATAACTAGTGTTTTGAGGATTTCTAGCTAGAAAGAGAAAAGATGTTGATGGAATGTGCTTGGGGAGACTCAGACCCCGGAAGCTGACTACTTCTTGGTGTGCCAAATTACCCACCATCTTGGGATGAGGGTACTGAGCTGGCACTATCAACTCAGTCTAGCCCCAGGAACCCAAATAATGTCACTGCCTTCTGTGCTCTCAGAATCATAAATAGACCCCAAACCAAAGAGCCAGAGGTTATGGAGGGTCTGCACTGAAGAAGACTCCTATTCATTATATCTCCCTAGTCTTGGGGCACCAGAAATACAAGAAGTTCTGTTTCCAGCCACTCCCTCTGGAGGTTGAGAAGGCCTCTCTGCTGGGTGTGCCATATCTCCCACAATCATGAGATGAAGCTTCAGGGGCAAACTGGGGGATTCCATCTCTTTGGGCTTCAGTTTCCTCATCTATAAAAATGAGTGGGCAGAACAAGATGGCCTCTCAGGTCCTTTCCAGTTCTAAGTCTGTGATTTTATGAATCCCAGTCCTGAGTCCTGTCCCTAGTGTTCTTAATTAATCCCCCTGAAGCTGGAGTGATCTGTTGAGAGCCTCAAGAGAATAGCCCCACTCCTTTTAGTTTTCTAGTGGATTCCCAGAAGATGTGACAATGTTTTAAAAATCCTGAGGGGACTTGTAGACTCATAAAATGTTAAAACTGGAGATTTTAGAGATATAAGCACTTCATTTTACAGATAAGGAAACTGAGGCATAGAGGCATACCTTAGGTGGCAAAACTAATTAATAGAAGACTCATGAGTAGAATCCAAGACTCTTGATTAAGTAACTTGCCAAAATCACAAAGGTAATAGATGATAGAAGTAAGATTTGAAGCCAGGTCTTCTGATAGAAAATCTAGGGCTCTTTCCATTATACCACATGGAGCTCTGTGGGGAAATTGGGATTTTGAAGCCACCCATTTTCCTGATTTCAATGACCACCTCTACAAAGATGAGCTTTTTGTGGGAGAGTGGGTAGAGACAGAAGAGAACTGGACCAAATACACAACCTTGGGGGACATCCCCACTTTGTGATGAGAAAGAAAAGTAGGACCTAATAGGTCCTCTCTACCACTGCCACTCCTCCTTCCTCCCTCTCCATCCCTCCCTTCTCTCCTCACCCCCAGACACTATTTAGATGTTTCATTGCCAACTGACTATAGCTACATTGGGGTGTCTGACCATGTACATATATGGTGACTTTACTCCAAAACCTGAATTTTTATATGGACAAGTGTAGGTTGATCAAATACCAGCTCAGTTTATATCCTTTATTATCTGGTATGGAAGTATCCATGTATTCCCCTTCTCGGTTTTTACATGAGCAGAAAATGTTCTCTCTAATACAATAACAAGTGAATAAATTGTATTTATGGACATTCATGAGGAATTTTAGAGCTGGAAGGAATCTTAGAGATCGTTTGGTCAAATCCTTTTATTTTATAGATAAAGAAACTGAGACCTGGTAAGATCAAGTAATTTGTGCAAAATCACATGGGTGAATCAATGGCAGAGACATCATTTGAACTCAGGTCTTCCGACTTTAAGCCTAGGACCCTTTCCACTATATTAGACTCAATTCAATTTGTTTCAATGCCCCCCCCATGCCCCCTATTTATTACAAAGCACCTATGGAAGGGAGCTGAGAGAGAGAAGGAGAAGAAGAAGGAGGAGGAGGAGGAGGAAGACGAGGAGGAGGATAAGGAGGAGGAGAAGGAGAAGGAGGAGGAGGAGAAAGAGAAGGAGAAGGAGAAAAAGAAGAAGAGGAAGAAGAAGAAGAAGAGGAGGAGGAAGAGGAGGAGGAGGAGGAAGAGGAGAAGAAAGGAAGGAAGGAAGGAAGGAAGGAAGGAAGGAAGGAAGGAAGGAAGGAAGGAAGGAAGGAAGGAAGGAAGGAAGACATGGTTCTTTCCTTTAAGGAGCTTAGCTTCAAGTAAGAGAATAAGACATGTACAGAATTAACTATAATACAAAGTATATTGTAGAAGGGCATAAGGGAGGCATAAACATCAAAGTAGGGAGGTCTCTGGGACCTTTCTTTAATACAATGTGCCAAGAAGATAGATTCATAGAATGTTAGAGTCAAAAGGGATGGTGGTCCCTTTTGTGAGATGATCTCATTTTGTAAATGAGGAAACAGGTCTAAGTTCACATAACTGAACTAGAACTAAGTTAGAACCCAGGTTTCCAGGTTCTAGGCCAATCCTCATTTTACTAAATCAATCTAATAGTCTGGGCCTCTAAGTAGTTAGGTTTAATAAACCCCAAATCCAAACAAACAAAAATGCTTGTCAAGACTCACACCATGCTGGTTCTGTATTTTTTCTAAAGGAAACTGACACTTTCCAAATAAACATTGATATGAGGTTGAATGGATGGTCTTAAGGGAGTTGAACAAATCATCACCAAAGTTCCTTCCAGCTGTTGATCTGATACATTCTCTGATATCTGTGCCAATCAAAATGTGCCTTCAATTAAAATCAAAGTTATTTCAAGCGCCATAAAATTTTCTATCTGCACTTTGCCTAACCTAACCGGCCTATTAATCAAGCCAGCAGCACATCTGGGGTAGGGGTCATTTCTCCACTCCCCTCTCCCTTCTTTCTTCCCTCTTTCTTATAGTCCCAACTCAATTCTTAGTTCAAATGTTTCCCCACCACATTCTCTTTCCCCCAAAAGGAGTACAAAGGAAAACTGAATGAGGTCTCCAAAGGGCCTTAAAATTTGTTTATCTTCTAGCCCATTGGCTGACTCTGGCTCTCTGTAAGGCTTAAACTAGAACTGTATGTCAGAAAAACTCAGAAAGAAATAGGAGAGAAGAAAGAATCACCCACCCAGTAGGTGCTAACCTTATTTTAGACCAGGTGTTCTTAATTAGAGGTTTGTGAGCTTGTTAATATTTTGATAACTGTTTCAATATAATTGGTTTCCTTTCTTTTCCTTCATATTTTCTTTGCTGCCTTTAAATACATTATTCTGAGAAGGGGTCCACAATACAAAATATGGCAAAGAACCCCTGTTTTATTTTTATTTGGGGGCAACTGGGGTTAAGTGACTTGTCCACACAGCTAGTAAGTGTCTAAGTCCTCATTTGAACTCAGGTCCTCCTGACTCCAGTGCTAGTGCTCCTGCCCCAAGAACCCTGTTTTAGAGAAACTTCCCTTCTTCACTGAACAACTCTACCTAAAATCTTGTTCCAATATTCTATAGTCTCACCCCACCAAGACAAACAAACACATAAAACTATTCCTTTGCTTCCTTCCTCTCTCTTCCCCTTCAGGGCCAGACTTCTAGAAAGGGTACTCTATACTTGATGCACCTAGGCCTTTTCTCCATGTGCTCCTCATCCCCTGGCAACCTTATTTCCCTCCAACCATTCTGCTGGAATTCCTCTCTTCTAGGTCACTGCTGACCTCCTTTTTGTCAAATTCATGTTCTTCTTTGGTCTTCATTCTCTAACCTGTCTATAGTATCTGGCCCTGTTGACCACCTCTTCCTTTCAGCTACTCTCTCCTTCCTTGACATTTGTATCATTACATAATGCTGGTTCTCCTCTTACTTTCCCATTTCTACCTAATCTTCTTCACTGGCTACTCTTCTTTCCCACCACAAAGTGGGGATGTCCCCCAAGGTTGTATCTTTGGCCCACTCTCCCACAGAAAGCTCATCTTTGTAGAGGTGATCATTGAAATCAGGAAAATGGGTGGCTTCAAAATCCCAATTTCCCCTCAGACCTCCAGTCTTGTGTTTCTATTAGCCTGGTAAAATATCTCCTTCTGAGTTGGATATTTCCTTTCAAACTCAGTATATCCAAAGCAGAATTCATCATCTTTTCTCCAAAACTAGGTCTTCCATCTAGTTTCCCTATTTCCATTGGTTATTCAAACATCTTCCCAATCACTCGGGCTCAAAATCTTGGAGTCATTTTTGGATGTAAGAGCTGAGGGAGCTTGAAGAATTAATTAGTTACCAAGTACTACCAACTTCACCTCCACAGTATCCCTTCTTCCCTTCTCCCTCCCCACTCCTCATCATTCAGTGTTAGTTCAACCTTTTTATCATTAGCCTGGGCTATTGTAAAGGCTCCTTACGGCTCAAAATGAGATAATATGATAAAGCAGTTTGCCAAACTTAAAGAACTATATAAATGTTAGTCATTATTATGCAATTCCCTCTAGTCTCTTTCTGTTTCAGTCTATTGCTTCATAATCATCCAAAGAAACCCTGTAAATGCATCTATTTAAAATTCTGCAATGGCTCTCTCATACCTACCTAATAAAGTACAAGCTCCTTAGCCTGACATTCAAGGCCCTCCACAATTTGGTTCACCTAGAATATATCAGAGTTCTTATTTACCCACAGATGTTTTTTGGAGCCCTGTAGAGATGGGAGCTATTGCATAAGGTAACTGCTTAATAAATGTTTTATTGAGCTGGATTGAACATAGGAAGTCAATTCTCTTTTCCTTCTTTTCTGATCATCTTCTATTTGTTTTCCTCATTCTTTGCAAATCCTTGTCTATGTCTCATTCTGATCACTGTTGACATTACTAATTGGCATTTATATGGAAATCCTTGAAATTCATACAGTGTTTTTACATGGGTCCTCTCATTTGAGCCTCACAACAACCATGTGAAATGCTCCAGGCATAATTTTCCTCATCATACAGGTGAAATTGGAGCTCAATATGACTTGTTCACATTGTTTCCTAGATAATACGCATAAAATGTTAGATTTGAACCTAAGTTTTCTCGACTCTGTCTAGCATTCTAATGACCCTTCATGCTATATATTTCAGAGGGGAAGAGATATTATTTGTCCTTTCCCCTGTCTCTTCTTTCTCCCCAACAGGTAGCAGCAAACTCAAGAATTCTCATCCCCCTCCTCCACTCTGTGTCCTATATATCCCCATCCCCCACACACATATCCAATCCCCTCTGAGGAACTCGTTTGCCACAGATGGAGATTGGGTGCAGTCAGTTAAACTATAACCTTCTATCTTTGGCTTACATCCTGCCCAGGCACTGAGGTCTTATGTTTATTTTAACTCTTCTAGGAAGGTGAATGTGATGTTGACAAAGGATATGATCAACCATCAGGGTGAATTCTTCCCACATGCACTTGAGAGAGGAAGAGGGAAAGAAAAGGCTGCCTTTTGATTAGGTAGGTGGTCTCCGTATGAGAAAAGTAAAAATACAGGAAAGAAAGGGGGAAAGCTAGAATTATCTTTTTCTTTCTAAAGGCCCAAACTTGGAATTGGCTGTTGGCTCAGGTCATTTGTATGTAGGAGTAAGCACAAAGGGATTAGTCGATGTAGAATATAAGTGCATGATTCTCCCCCTGGGGGTCAGACAAGTAACCCCAAATATGTGGTTTTTCTCTATTTGATTCAAGAGCCACATCTACACTTTATTCTATGACAAAGGAAGACTGCCCACACCAACATTTTCCTGTGTGCTCTTAAAAGCTTTCCCAAAAACATCTCTGGGTAAACAGGAACTCTAATCAACTGTTGGTGGAGTTGTGGATTGATTCAACTATGCATTCTGGAAATCCAAGTAGAATTACAAAAGAAAAATCATTAAGCTTTTTTGGACTCTTTGAACTAACAATCCTCCTATTGGACCCCTAGGAATCAGTCAGACAGAGTCATTAAGCATTAACTAAGTGCCAACTATCAGAAAGGAAGGGTCTATCGAGTTGGCTAACTATAACAACACTCTTCAAAGTAGCAAAAAATAAAATAAAATAAAACCTAGAAAGAAAAATTTTTCCCCATTCATTGGAGAATAGGTGAATGAATTATGAATATAATGGAACTGGATGATACCATAAAGAGGACTTCAGAGAAATAGGGTAAGATTTGTGTGAAGTGATACAGAAATGAAGAAGTCAGAACCCAGAGAATAGTACATACAACTGCAATAATGGAAACAAGAACCCTACAAAGCAATCGAGCTCTGATTGATTGTAATGAATAATTTGGATTCTGGAAAACTCAGGAGGAAAACTACAAAGGCTTTGAAATGTGATACATACTGTTGTTGTATCAGTTGACTTTCCTTAATAGCTATCGGAATTTTGTTGTGGATTTGTTATAAGGAAAGTTTCAATGGACCGGGTTAAAGAGGAAAGACTATAGTGTAAAAATAGAAGACTAATAAAAATGATTGAGTTTTTAAAAATAAAAAATAAAAGCTGTGCAGAAACTTCACAGCCCATCACCTTGCCATCTCATCTCCCCCAAAGGCTGCCCAGGCTGCCTATAAGGCATAGTAGAAACAGAGCCATAATACTTTCATGCTGGAGAGAACAGTATGTTTTTCCTCCAGCGTGAACTCAGAGAGTTTTCCCCTAGAGCGGTGGATAAGAGAATGGGCTATCTCAAACTTGGCAAAATGATACTTTTCATTTATAATTTCATTTATAATCTACTTGTAGGACACTTTAGACCACTCAGATCAGTTTTTCTTTCCTACTCCAGGTTGGCTCAAGGTGAATACTTTAGCTTTTTATCTCTAAGGAAGGGGCAGAACCCCAGAGTAAGAGCTGAGCACCTCCCAACTGATTCTTGGAGTTGAGAAGGGTACTCCTACTCTCTGCAAATAATTCTACCACCTGTATTTCTCTGAGGCAGTGAGATTGGGCTGTATTATTTATCCCAGGCTACTTGCTGAAAATCTCAGAAAGTATTTCACCCCTTCCTTCATAAAAGTGGAGAGTACAGATATGAAACACTGCATGTGATGACAAATTTTTTATTTGTTTATTTTCCTTAACTTTTTTCCTTCCCCTTTTTATTCTTTAGTACAAAGGATGGCTCTCTGGAAGGGGTCAGGGAGGAATTCAGGAAAAATCTAAGTGATTACCCAAAAAAGATATTAATAAAATTATTTTTAATTTTTATTTAGATTTTAATTTTATTTAGTTCAATTTATTGAAATTTTTAAAAATTAAAAAAACATTTTCAGAAAAGAAGGCTCTCTGAAAAGAGATAGGAAGAAGAGAATCTTTAGTGCTTTCATTATTCTGGCTGCCCAGTTTTCATTGTGTTTACTCCAGCTTGTCTACATTCTTCATAAAATGAAGACCTCTAGATGATAAGACATCATAGCACAATAGAAAGAATCTAGGCTCTGGAATGAGAGGATCAAGTCCCATCTTGGATATTTACTGCCTTTGTGACCTTGGACAAGTCATTTAACATCCATGGGTCTCAGTTTCCTCATCTGTAAGGAGAGGGTACTGCACTCAGTGGCTTCTGGTGTTCCTTTCTGCTCTAAATCTCTAACACTATATTGTCTGACAAGGGTGAATTATAGCATGACTAGCACATTGCCTCTTTCAAATCAGTTAAATTCAACAAATAGTTAAGTGTTTTCTACGTATAAGGTACTCTGCTAGGGAATCGGTGTACAAAGACAAAAATGAGAAACAAAACCCAAAAAACCTGGCTTCAGCCTAACTTTCCAGACTTTGTGCATTACCTTCCTTCACAAATGTTCTGTTTTAGCCAAACTGGTCTTCTTGTTTTTTCTCAACTACAACATTTTACCTCCCGGAGGTAAACTCTATAACTTTGCAGAAGCTGAGCCCTATGTCTGATAGTACTTTCTCTTCTTAGAAATTCCCAATATTTTTCAAAGCTTAACTCAAAAGCTACTTCCTCAGAGGACTGATCCCTTTAGAGCTACTCCTATCCTTTTCCCCCACCAGCTAAAGACCTCGTATTTATTTTGTATAGATCTATAAGTGACCAAGTTATCTCCCCCCCTACAGAACTTAAGCTCCTTGAGGGCAGAGGCTTTCATTTTTGTTGTTTATACCTCCAGGGCCTAGCACTTACTAAATCCTCGGGGGGGGGGGGGGGGGCCGGGTCCAGCCACTCATTTTCTAAATCTACCTAGTCCACACGTCTTCCTCCAATCCACATGGATAGCCTGGGAGACTATAAAGTCTGGCTTTCACAAAGCATTTGACAGTATCCAGAGCTTAGCACAGGGCCTGGCACACAGTAGGCACTTAATAAATGCAAGTTGACTGACTGCCTGACAATATCTAACACATTTTCTGATCTATCTACCAAGTTCTCTCTATCAGTTCTCTCTAAAATTTCCAAGGTTAACATTTGGTTAATCAGATTAACTAATTTGTGTTAATGCGTTAATGAGAAGTTAGGGGATCTCCCCTTTCATTCGCAAATGTGCATATTAATAGAGGCCTTCCAAGACAAAGCTGGTTTGTGCCCCATCTTTACAAACTCTTTGGGAAGTGACTGGGTATTTATAACATTTTCCCCCACCCCCACCCCCACCCCCACACTGGAAGGCATAAACTTACAAATACCTAACAATGGTGCCCTGCCAATAGTAAGACTTCAATCTGTAGACTGATTGACAATCAACACTTTTCTCCACTCTGCTGTTAACTCTAAAGTCAGGGTGTCAATGATGACGATTTCAGACCAGATATTTCAGGCCAGGGCAGGACGGTGATCAGGGAGTTAGCTCTCTGGGAGTCCCTTAAAGACTGCCTAAGTATGGGATGTTTTCATTGAAACATACCATCCGCAAGAAGCATTCTCTGCCAAACCAACCTGTCTGGCTCAAAGCATGGTTTCTGAGTTCTCTGATTCTCTCTGCAAACCATGTAAGAGTGTAGTAAAGAATTTTCAAATAGAAACACAAATCATAGAAGGACCTGTGAGTCACTAACAATGAAACTGACCATTTCCAGAGCCAGTTAGGTTCCCCCTATAATTCAGTTCAAGATTTCTGGCCAGAAGAGATAGGAACTCAGTGGGCCTCAGACTCTCCTTCTTGGGGCATTGTCCTAGGAGGCTAACACCTTTGTAATCAATGACTCAGGCTCAAACAACAGCTGTGTTTGTCCTATAAATTAAAGGCAGAATCATTAAAATGATTGTTTTCCTGAAAATAAAAGGATTAAGCATTTTCTCCTCCCCTGCTGCTTTTCCTTCCCCCCCCCCCACCTTTCCCAATTTGTTGGTGAATAAATTCAACCCCACAGTAACTGCCCAGAATTATCTCTGTTTCCATCACCCCAAGCCTGCCGACTCCATAACAATTATCATCTCTTATCTGAAAATGACTGGAGGGAAGGGGGCCATTTGAAACCAAATTCTTTCCAGTATTAGCCACCATTCAAATGGATACAGGGAGAATAATTGGGCCCAATTCATTAAAGGCTACAGGGCAAAGCAAGGTGAACCTAATTGCAAGTTTCAGCTGAGGCTTTTTCTTTAGCTTCTCTTGAATACTTTGAACCCCAGTTTGTACCCCCAGCTCCTAACAGGTGTTTTACACCTAGTAGGTGCTTAATAAATGTTCAGTGAATTGGATTGAACAGAACAGAATAGAATGAACTTATACAAGGGGGTTGAGCTAAAGAGTAAAGTATTAGAGGGTAAAATGATTTTGGAGTAAGAGCAAGTGGTGCCTGGGAGAAGTCCTGAGACCATTCACTAATTTAGCTCTGATCTGGGGCAAGACGCTTTATCTCTCCTGGTTTTTTCACGTGAAAATATAGTGGATTAAACTATAAGGATTTCTAAGGTTCCTTTGGGGGCTCTAATCTGGGGGTGGGGAACCTGTGGTCTCCAGGCCACATGTGGCCTTCTAGGTCCTTGGGTACGGCCATTAGACTGAGCCCAAGTTTTACAGAACAAATCCTTTTATTAAGGGGATTTGTTCTGTGACATTTTAATTCAGTCAAAGGGCCACACTTGAGGACCTAGAGGGCCATATGTGGCCTGGAGGCCCCAGTTTCCCCACCCCCCACCCCCAGTCTATTCTGTCCCTATGATTTAGTTGTTAGCTAAAGTAGAAGCTTCTATTCTGTTGTTAGGTGGGCACAGGCAAGGGATTCCTGAAGGCTGGCAAACCAAAACGGGCAATTTGCCTGAATGAACTCGAGAGAATTTGTGAACTGAAACTCCCCACCTCCCATATCAAGAACCCGGTGTGAGAATAGATTAATGATTAAATATTCACAATCCATTGAAAGATGAAATGTAAACAACTGCAGAGCAACTGAGAGTGAACCAGTACTTATTAAGCACCCAATGGGTACCTATTACTGCCCTAGGCACTGTAGAATACACTAACACTGCCTTCTAGGAGTTTAAAACCTCATCATCCAGGCCAGATAATGTATGCAGACGAATTGAGAACAAATCTAAACCGATTCCAGCCAAAAGACTAGATTCTTTGATTATAATAGTTTATATCTCTTTTATATGTGCGTATATATATATATACTGTATATGTATGTGTGTATATGTATATATACATATATGTGTGTATATGTAACCTGTGTGTGTATATACATATACACATGCATATATACACATACACATATTTTTTTGACTAGGTAAAAGAGGCCATCCTTTGCCTTATTTCTTACCTTACCTTAATCACTGAAACAAGCGTTGCCTCAGACAAACTGAGACCTAGGAAAGACCTTAGCTTAAAAAGACCAAAGTCTCCCACTGCATCCAGAGCCATCTCCAGTCGTCCTAATCTATATCTTGCCACTGGATCCAGATGGCTCTGAAGGAAAGAGTGAGGCTAGTGACTTTGCCCGGCCCTTCCTCACTTAAATCCAATCAACTCAAAAATCATGACATCTCCTCCCTGATGCCACGGTCCTCTTCGAGAAGGAAGGACAAACAACAACCTGTGAGTACTGATAGTAGCTGCCCCTTTGGGGACCCAACTGGCCAGTACCAGTTGGGCAACACAGCTTTTTCCTTCTTTCTTTCCATCCTTCCTTCCTTCCTTCCTTCCTTCCTTCCTTCCTTCCTTCCTTCCTCCCTTCTATCTTTCTTTCCTTCCTTCTTTCTTTCCTTCCTTTCTTCCATCTTTCCTTCCTTCCATCTTTCTTTTCTTTCTTCCTTTTTTCTTTCCTTCCTTCCTTCCTTCTTTCCATCCATCCTTCCTTCCATCTTTCCTTCTATCTTGCCTTCCTTCTTTCTTTCCTTCCTTACTTCCCTTCCTCCTCTCCCTCTTCTTCCTCTGTCCACATAGGGAATCATACCCTTACCTGCAGGTGCTCTGCCTAAAGGAATATAAGTTTTGATCACTGAAACCTAGCAAGGTATCTTGGGGTTTACTGGCTCTGATTTCTTTTTTATGGCCTATGCTTTAAACTGAAATCCTCTGGCTCTCATTGATTAGGTAACAATGGATCCCCATTGTTTGGATTCTGATGGCTCAGAGTGAGTGTAAATAGCAATTGTTTATGTTTTGGCCAGAAAGTCTTCTCCTCTCAGATTGATTTTATTTTATTTTTTACTAGGTAAAAGAGATCATTCTTTGCCTCATTTTTATCTAGCCTTAATCACTGAATGGGCCTTGCTTCACACATACTGAGACCCTGGAAAGACCTTAGTTGAAAAAATACCAAGGCCTCCCACTGCATCTGGAGCCATCTCCAGTTGTCCTGATCTATATCTTGCCACTGAGCTCAGATGGCTCCCGGGGAGAGACTGAGGCTGGTGACTTTGCACATCCCTCTCTCACTTAAATCCAAATTCACTTGCAAGTCACAATATCTCCTTCTTGATGGCTTTGGTCCTCTTTGAGAATGAAGGACAAACAACAACTTGATTCCTCAACAGATAATGAATCCCCCCTCCTCCCAATCTGGACCTCATATAACACTTGATCTGCACCTCTCTAACATGTGTATGTAAGATTTTGTATCCTAGTAATTTGCTTCTTTGTCTTCTCTTCCTACTAGACTATAAAATCCTTGAAGTTAAGAACTCTCTTTGTCTATCTGTCTCTCTCTCTGTGTCTCTCCCACTCTTTCCATTTTTATATATTTCTACATTTCTATTTGTGTATCTCTCTATAATGCTTTCCATGTACTAGGTGCTGAATTGAACACTAGGTCAGAGAAGCATCAGTGGCTGCTAAGTGGTTGTTGCCTTACCTTTTAAGATTTTACTAAACCTAAAAGAAAGGAATCCAATGATAAGTCTTCTGGTGTGTGTGTGTGTGTGTGTGTGTGTGTGTGTGTGTGTGTGTTTTGTTTGGGGGAAGGGCAGAAGCATGCTGGGTACTGGGAAGCCAGGAGAGTAAGAGCTATATCCACAACAGGTTTTTCAGCAGGGAATTCCAGTAGATCCCTTGCTGGTGGGAATTCCCTAAGGAGTCTGCAGAGCTTAGATCTGGAAGCTGCTGGTGGGAAGTCAGCCTTCCCTCCCTTGACTCCCTCCTGCTCTCCATTTCATTTGAAATTCTATAGCTGAGTAACCCCCTCCCCCAATGGCAGAACTGCTCTATTTTTTTTTTCTTTGACAGCATCTGTAGGTAGCATCCACAGGGGCCTTTAGAGGTTTTTTTTTTCCATCTTGAGGCCACAGCACTGCCCACCAAAAGGAAACCTAAGGAGTGGATGACTTTTCTTCCATGGCCAGACCAAAGCCATTATGGTATCATCCATACTGCTTTTTAAAACTATCTCTCAGACATAGGAGACAGAGGTGAAGATTAGCAAGTTTCTGGGGCATAAGATCATTGATTTAGAAGTGGAAGGGACATTGGAGGTCACAAGTCTAATTCCTTCATTTTACAGATGAGGAAACTGAGGCCCAGAGAGGTTGAATGATTTGCACAAGGTCACGCAGCTAGTTAAATGGTAGAGTATGATTCAAGTTGAGGTTCTCTTTTATCACTCCATCATATTGAATGGCAACGAATTGAGGTAAAACACAATATGTATAGACCCAAAAAGCAAAACCAAACAACCAATGTTCTTTTTTATTCACCTCTAAAGTTCCTAGAATACCTTTTCCTCATCTCTATCTGCAAAACCCACTCAGGCACCACCTCCTCCATGAAGGAAAACTTGAATGCCATAAGCAGGAAATGATTCTTCCCCAAACTCCACACAATGCCTTGTTCTTATCACATTCCTTTTTTGGTGTTGTAGTTATTTATCCTTGTGTTACATGGCCCTGTTACAATGAGATCAGTGAGGGCAGAGACAACATAAAATGTCCATTATATATCTCCCCCAAGACCTGGCACAGTGTTCTGTGTACCATGATCACTTGTGGAATGACAGTCAATAAACAAACATTTATTAAGCCCTTACTATGTGCCAGGCACTGTGCCAAGCATAGGGTCTACAAAGAAAGGAAAAAGACAGTATCTGCTCTCAAGGACCCCACAGTCTAAGAGGAGGAGATAACATAAAAACCACAGCGTACAAACCAGATACATATGGGATAAATTGAAAATAATGAAAAAGGGGAAGACGCTAAGCTTCTTATAGAAGGTGGGACTTCAGGTAACTCTTGAAGAAAGCCCAGAAGCAGGCTTGGGGACAGCCAGTACATAGAGTTGGGAGATGGAGTGAGAAATAGCAAGGATGCCAATATTGCTGGATCTTAAAGTAAGTAAATGGGAACCAAGTGTAAGAAGAATGGAAAGATAGGAAGGGGCTAGGTTGTGAGTCATTTACTTTTGATCATGGAGGTTAAGGGGAGCCATCAAAGTTTATTGAGAAGAACGGTGACATGGTCAGACATACACTTTATGAAGATCGAGGATGAAGAGGCTGGACTGCAGTGGGGAGAGACTTGAGGCAGGGAGACCAGCCAGTGGGCTATTGTAATAGTCTAGGTGTGAGGTGATGAGATCTTGCACCAAGAGAAGAGGAGGCATATACAAGAGATATTATGAATGGATGGGCTTTGGTGTCTGATTGGATATGGGGTGATGGAGGTGGAGGGTAAGAGAGTAAGAAGTCACAGATGACCCCTAGGTTGTGAGGCTGGGTGACTGGGGCAATGGTAGTATCATCAATAGGAATAGGGAAGTTAGGAATAGGGGAAGGTTTATAGGGGAAAAATAATGAGTTCTGCTTTGGATATGCTGAGTTTAATATGTTTATGGGATATCTAGTCTAAGACTTTGAACCATTAAAATCCAACAAAAGTCCCTTCTGCTATGGGATCAACCAACTGCATTAAGGAACCTAAAACACTCTGAAGGGTCTTATCCCAGAAGGCTACCTACCCCAATCCCACTCAGCCCTGCCATAGTCCTTCTGCATGCTGAGGGTAACAATTTCTCCCTCCAAGTTATTTTAGGGTCAAACCATTTCCACCTTGCTATATGATTTGTGGCTGGGGGTAAAGAGTTTGAAAGGAAAAGCTCTTGGAATGTGGTTTCTGGGTGAGATTTCAGAAAACCTCTGACTGAATTCTCCCTTACATAATTTCCCATCCCTAAGGGTCATTAAAACACCCACAAAACTCTTTTTCTTCTCCACCACCAATCTCTTGAAGTTCTCAGGGGATCAAAATAATAACTCACATTTATGTGGCTTTTACAAAGCTCTTTCCAAACAATGAATCCCATAGAATGTGCAAGCAGTATTCTGCCCATTCTATGGACAAAGTGACTATAGTGTCAGGTCACATAGGGACATATAGAGATCAGGGTTTGAATTCAAACTCAGGTCTCCCGACTTGAGTTCAATTACAAAGATCTCTGGTGTAGAAGTCTAGATCCCTCTCCCGGGGAAAATGTAAGACTGTGTATTGATGATCTCAGGAGAGGATAATAATGTAGGAAGAAGGTGGGGCTGGGAAGGAAAGTGGCTGACCCAGAAGATTTAGCTCTGTGACCCAAAGATTCCAAGTTTATGCCAATTCCGTTCTCATTGTCCCTGTCCTCTACCATCACCATCTGTCCTTCCATTCCTGAAGTCTACCAGATTTTATTCTGAACCCAGATAAACTCAGGGTACCTTTATAATCTCCTAGTCCAACATTTTCCCTTTACAGATGAGGAAACAGGTCTAGAGCTGGCAAATTACTGTCGATCACTTGGGCAACATCACCCAGTTGGATTTGACTCTAGGCTTCAGAAGTCCTCCATGGCATCAGATGGCTTCTTTAAAGCTTGGTGCCAGGCATACCTCCGTTCTGTTCTTTCCACATTCCATGGGGGCTCCTCCGCCTATAAAACATATTGGTACTATTAACCTAATTCACCATATGACTATGAGGGAAATCACCAATGGGGAACTCTAAAACACTAAAAATACAAAAAACTCGTTCTAATTGTACCAGGTCCCTCAGGCTTTGCTAATACAAGATTGCCCAGATGAAATAATTCCACTTTAAAATGGGAAAATGGAGATGATTTCCCCTTCTAATTATAATGAAGACTGTGCCCTCAAAGCCTAGAAGGATGCAGCTAAGCAAAATACCTTCCCTGGCTTTTCAGTCTAGGTATTTTCAGGCCTGAGCTTGGGGAGTTATCTCAGGGGAGTGCTGAGGGCCTGAATGAAAATGGGAAAATGGATCTCCTATTTGCTTTCTCTTAAGAGAACTAGGAACCGGTCAGGGCTAAGGAAAAGAAACTAAAGAAATCAAATTCACATTTCTAAACTCCTTGGGACAGAAGCCGTTAACAAACAAAAATTGATTCTCTCTGTCTGCATTTTGGAAATTGACGTTAGGAAGGACCAGGTCGAGAAAGTAGCCAGTTGCTAAGGATTCATTAGCTTCTCAGAATTCTCCTACAACAGACCCCTAAACTGACATCAGAGAGTTGGCAGGCAATAATGGAGGCCCCTTTCCATGGACAAATAATAAGAAATGCCCCTGTTTGAAAAGCTCCAAAGTTGGTCAAAGTAACAGTCAAACAGTACTTGTAAAAAAAAACAAAAACAAAAGCAAAACCTTGTAAGCACAGAGCTAAGGGCTCCCCGGTGCTCACTAAAGATTGTGTCAGGGAGTAGGGAGACTGTTTGCCTTTCCTGCCCCACCATCCTGGCGCCCCACCCCCCCACTCTGGAATTATTCAAGTCTAGAACACATGAACACATGATCCCCCCTTGGCGCTTTATTATTTAATGATGCAGAACTTCCCTTTCCCCTGAAATTGAGAGCAGGCAGGGACTGTTTCTGGTTCCCACAAGTATGCACTGGTTTCACCCACTCTTGTTTGATGATACAGGGCCATAGGTCAAGGTGCTATGGCAAATACAGGCCCAATCATTCAAATAAACTGCTGCTCCCAGACCCTGTTCCAAGGGGAATTACTGTGTGATGGCCATTCACAGAAATGGTACTGAATTATAATAGTAACAATGGAGATTTATCAAATACTTTAAGATTTACAAAGTCTTCTCATATGTTTTTTTATTTGATTCTTACAATAAACCTGTGAACAGGGTACTAAAGATATATTTGCATTTTACAGAAGAAGAAACTGAAGTTCACAGAGGTCAATTGACTTTCTGGAGCAGGTCAACTTCAAATGACCAAGGCAAAATTCAAATCCTAGTCTTCCTAAATCCAAAGATAGCACTCTATCTACTATACTCAAAGATATATTGATAAATGTTTAACAACCAGCTCTGAGGAAAAAATTGTACACTCTTCTATTTAATCTGCATTATTAATATTTTTCCCACCTCTTTCTTAAGTCTGGACAATCAATAAAACAATAAAGCATGCCCTGATTTGTAGTGTTTGAGTTCCAAGGTATAAATGCTTGCACTGAAAATTTAACAACCGGCTCATTGGAAAAGGTATGAGCTGACTCCAATATGATCCTGACCATGTACCACAATTGTCTGTTCCCTGGCTCGTTTCCATGATTCCAGAACAAGTTGATTATTTTCAACCAAACTTCGAGAGAGAGAAGTTTGAAAAACTAATATAAAGCAAATATGGTACACAGCCTACTCATATTGATATATCTTCAGTTCAGTTTGGGGAAGGGAAGAGAAAGGAAGAAATCCTTCAGTAGTTCACCAGCTCAACACTGGGGCAGCCTTGCTGTCCATCCCTCTCTGGACTTACTCAGTTCACCAGTAGCTGGGTTCTTTCCTTGTTCTTCTGTGACTAAGCTCTTTTCTGGGCCCCCATGGGTTAGTTTTCCTGTCCCTGAATCTCAATTTCATATTTCGTTGATGGAATTAGGATTCAGGGACAGGAAATCCAGAGATCCATCACTGCCACAAGACTTCCCAGATTTTAACCTGAACCTCACCTTGAGTCTGTCTTTGTTTACCATATCACTGTTTAGAAAGACATTTCTCTTATTCCTCAACCTTGGACTCAGTTTGGGCTTTTGGTTAATGGTAGTTGTACCCAACACTTCCTTCTCTCTTGTAGAATGATCTGGGTTTTTGTAATTTCAGTTCAATAATGAACATTTATTGAGCACCTATTCTCTGCAGAGCATGGGGCTAGGTATTTGGAGAAAATACCTATTTAGTACAGTCTCTGACCTCAAGGTCTCTACAATCTCACGGAATTTCATTCACAGTTTATTCCTGCGTTCTGTAAATAACCAAGCCCCTGGCTTTGTTCTCATATTTGGGCACCTGACTTTTGCCTAACATCATTCCCACCCCTAAGTCTGTCTGCCACTCAGGAAACCACTCATGATGTCAGAATGTCCTGGCAATGGTTTAAGCCTTAGCCTAGTCAGGTAAGATTTCTTTAGCTGTTTTCCTTTGTATCACAGCTGACCTTCCCAGAACACATTGTCATTCTGTTAAATACCCGGTGGTATTATGGGCAAAGTTAAGAAGGAACCAAGCTAAGATATATTCCCCATTTTATTTTGACTAAAATAAACATTTAATACATAGACTTGGAGGCAATCAGAATCAAGCTGAGAAGCAAAATGTTATTCTGAGCACTCCATTTTAGAAAGGAAGCCCTCAGAGGAGAACAACCAAAGTCCAGACTGTATTAGAATCTGGAGAGAAGGAACTGGAGCTGTTTAGCCTAGAGAAAACTCAGGAGATACCATATCACACCTATCAGATTGGGTAACATGACAAAACAAGAAAATAATAAATGTTGGAGAAGATGTGGGAAAACTAGAACACTAATGCATTGTTGGTGGTTTTGTGAACTCATTCAACCATTCTGGAAAGCAATTTGAAACTACACCAAAGGGTTATAAAACTGTGCCTACCCTTTGATCCAGCAATACCACTTCTGGGTCTATATCCCAAAGAGATCATAAAAATGGGAAAAGGATACTCATGTACAAGAATATTTATAGCAGCTTTTTTTGTGGTGGCCAAGAATTGGAAATTGAAGGGATACCCATCAGCTGGGGAATAGCTGAACAAGTTGTGGCATATGAATATAATGGAATACTATTGTTCCATAAGAAATGTTGAGCAGGCGGATTTCAGAAAAACCTGGAAAGATTTACATAAACTAATGCAGAGTGAAGTGAGCAGAACCAGGAGAACATTGTACACAGGTACAGCCACACTGTGTGATGACTAACTTTCATAGACTTGGCTCTTTTCAGCAATGCAAGGATTTAAGACAACTCCAGAAGACTCATGATGGAAAATGCTATACACATCCAGAGAAAGAACTACGGAGTCTGAATGCAGATCAAAGTATCCTATTGGCTCTTCTTTTTGTTGTTTTGTTGTTTCTTCTTTCTAGTGGATCCTCCTATTGGTTCTAATTTTTCTTTACAACACGACTAATGTGAAAATAAGTTTAATATGAATGTCCATATAGAGCCTACACCAAATCACATGACATCTTGGGGAGGAGGGAGGTAAAGGGAGGGGGAGAAAATTTAAAACTCAAAATCTTATGGAACTGAATGTTGAAACCTAAAAATAAGTAAATAAACAAACAAATACATAAATAAAGGGGGGAAATTACACCCCAAAAAGAAGAAAACTCAGAGACCATGTGATCCCTTTGTTAAATTGCTTGTGCCATATGGAAGAGGGATTAGGGTCTCTATATCTTCCTTAGTGTCTCATGCCCTGGCCCACTATTTCAAGCAGGCCTAAGTCACACTTCACTTCACCCCCTGCTCCTCTGTGACCTTTATACCAACTATCAGGCCTCTTCCTATAGAAGGAATAGGGAGAGAACTTGCAGTTCTGGAACCATTTTCAAATCAAGTCTGCCATTAGTTTCAGAAGAAATGGGCCAGCTACTCCCCTCTATCCCTACTCATCCCTCCTATAACTTTTTGGACCAAAGTATCCCTTCCTGGATACCACTTTCTTATATATATTGTTGTCCCTTACTAGAAAGTAAACTCTTTGAGAACAGGAACTCTCTTTACTTTTGTATGTATATCCCTAACACTTAGCACAATGTTTGGGCACTTCATAGTAAACACTTACTAGATGATTTTCTGTCAGGGGTAGAACCTTCAGAGAAGAAAATTTATGCTTGATGCAAGAAAACATTTCCTAACAACTATAGATATCCCGAAATAGAATGGTCTGCCCCTGAAGGCAGTGGGTTCATCTCTTCATAGATATCCTCTTTTTAAAAATTTTTATTTAAAGTTTTGAGTTCCAAATTCTATCTCTCCCTGAGACAGTAAGCAATTAGATATGGTTATACATGTGCAATTATGTAAAATGTTTCCATATTAGTCATTTTGTGCAAGACTCAAAGGAAAAAGAATGAAAGAAAGTAAAAAATAGCATGCTTCAGTCTGTTTTCAGACAAAATCAGTTCTTTCTCTGGAGGTGGGTAGTATGCTTCATAATTAGTCTTTTGAGATGTCTTGGATCATTGTATTACTGAGAATAGCTAATTTATTCACAATTCATCATTGAACAATATTGCTATTACTGTGGATAATGTTCTCTTGCTTCTGTTCACTTCATTATGCATCAGTTCATATAAGTCTTTCCAGGTTTTTCTGAAATCATCCTGCTTGTCATTTCTTATAGCACAATAATATTCCATTACAATCATATACCATTCCATCACAATCCCATACCACAGCTTGTTCAGCTATTCCGTAATTGATGGACATCACTTCAATTACATAAATATCTTCTAGAACAAAGGCTGTATGACTATTTTTGAAGTCTGATATCATGGGAATTTGGGGGGGGGTACGGGGGGGGGTTGAGTTGAACTAGATGATTACTGATTGCACCCAACTCTGAAATTCTGTGAAAGAGTGATCAGCCTACTATCTTTCTAGTAGCTCCCACAAGGTTAGACATTTCTGCTCTTAGTAACCCTCTTCAGATCCGCAGCTTTATTTCATCCTGTGTGGCATATGGATTCTTTGGGGGCAGTGATGAATGCCTTTCTGTACAGTATCCTAGTGCCATGAAAACAACTCACAGAGGCCCAGTTTCCTTTTAAAAATGTCAATGGATTCACCAGCTGTAGAGTTTATCATTGTAACAGAGCCATCAATGAAGACACCCTGTCTTTGGACTCAATTGCATGTCAAAGAGTTGATCAATGATTTCCAGGAAGTCAAATCCAAAATAACAACCACAGATCATTGCAGAAATATCTTAAATTTTAATATCAAACATTTTGTAAATAATAAGGCCATCTTGCATCTTTACAATAAAGGAAGAATTGAGCAGATATGCTCCACATCAGATTATGTATTTGCATTTGCATTCAGAGGAGAATGAATTCTGCCAACAGGAGAGTGTTCCTAGGAAGACATATGGAGCTGGATCATGATTTAAAGTGCTCATTGATGAAGGATTTTGGAGTTTCATGTTCAGAAGTACTTGTCAGTCTGAAGGACTCGTCATGTCTTTGTCCCAAAACGGAATATTTCTTCCATCTACCGCCAAGTCCTAATTTTACAGCTAAACAGCCTTAGTGAAATCAGTCAAAACAATAATTATAAGAATGAATATGTTCTCACAAGTAAAACTTGAAGACAATCTTTCTACAAATGCTTAAAAGCAACATGGAGCCTCTTGTAGAAAATGAAATTAAGAGCTAGGTGTGATGGTACATTACTGTAATCTCTGCTACTGGAAGAGACTGAGTCAGGTAGATCACTTGAGTCTGGAGCACTGAACTTCAGTGTGTTCAGCCAGATCAGGTATCCTCATGGAGGCTGATTGATATCAATATAATGAGGTGGGGGAAAGGGACATTGGACTGCTTAAGGAGGGGAAACCAGCCCAGGTCAGAAGCAGAGCAGGTCAAAACTTCCAAGCTGATCAGGGGAAGGGAATAAGCCCTTTTTAAGTGTCTATTATGTAGGCACTGAGCTAAGCACTTTACAAGTATGATCCACACAACAGTCCTGTCAACTAAGTACTATTATCCCCATTTTATAGTTGAGGAAACTGAGGCAGACAGAGAGCAGCAGTGCTGGCCCCCATGAGGGGCTGCTACACTTCCAGCCTGGGCAAGATAAGGAGACCTGGTTTCAACAACTACTAAATGCCCTAAGGAAACATAAAATGAATAAAAGAGTTGGCTGTCTCTTGTCAGGCATCTGAGATTTTAGTTTGATTGCTGCTATCCTATTCAGAGAAGCTCAAATTTAGTATAGATGAGACCTTAGAAGTTATCTCCTCTCTCTCCTGCTAGTTATGAGCAGTTCCCTTTCACTAGACCTCAGATATTTCAAGATTTTACACACACACACACACACACACACACACACACACACAAAAGCCACATCTTTTCTGAGTCTCAACCTTACAATTAAACTAATTTCTCTGATATCCCAAAGAAGTTTTTTTCATTGAAGCTATAACTTCAGTTGATTTTCCATTCAATGCAGCCTCTGAAGTTGAGATGCAACAAAGCATGGATCAATTAATTCTCTGCTACTATGCTAATTTTGGCCTAACAATTAACACCAAGAAAACAGAGGTTCTCCACCAGCCAGCACCACACCATCCATACCATTGACTATGGAGAAATGGAGAAATTTTAAATGCTGTAGATAAGTTTATGTACCTTAGCAGTATGCTTTCCAGGGGTGTACACACAGATGATGAGGTTGACACATGAACTGCCAGAGCTAGCTCAGTGTTTGGGAAGCTCTGAAAGAATGTGTGGGAGAGAAGAGGTATTAGATTGCCTACCAAGCTGAAGGTCTACAGAGCCTTTGTGGTGACCTCATTGTTATATGACTATGAAACTTGCAACATGCCAGGAAACTGAATTGTTTCCATCTGAATTGTCTTAGGAAGATTCTGAAGATCACCTAGCAAGATAAGGCACCAGACATAAGAGCCTTTCTTAAGATGAACTACTAAGCATTCAAACTCTACTGCCGAGAGTGCGACTCCAGTGGGTTGGCCATGTTCTTCAAATGCCAAACGTACATTTGCCTAAAGACTATTTTACAGAAAACTCACACAAGGCAAGAGTTCATTCAGAAGTCAGAAGAAGAAATACAAGAACACTCTCAAAGTCTCTCTAAAGAAATTTGGAATTGATTGCATGACATAAGAGACCTGGCACAGGACTGTTCAGCATGGCATGCCCACATCAAAGAAGGCGCCATGTTCTATTAGTGAAGCTAATAGTAGCTCAAAAGAAACATGAGACATGCAAACTTAGAGACATCTCCACTCCCAAATGTTCACATGGACTATTTGTGCCAAATTTGTAATAGAGCCTTCCAAACTTATATAGATCTGATCAGCCACAATCAGACACACTGTACCTTTATACCAACATAGTGATGTCATTCTGGTCCTTTTTGAGCATGAAGGACAACAACTAACCATAACTTCAACCAAGACATCCTGGTTTGGTATCTCCCAGGAACATTTTAAACAACAGCTTGTCTGTGTTTCATTCAACACTCTTGAAACTAAAAAGGATTATTACTACTGCCAAATTGTTGAGAAGGGCTATCTTGATTGACTTTTTTTTGTTGATTCATTGAGGTTTTCTAAGTAAATCATGCTACAGTCTGCAGGATAAGCTATTTTTACCTCCTTTTTGTCTGTATTTATTACCTCAGTTTCCTTTTCATCTTTTATTTCTCTAGTGAGAGGCAACATGTCAGTAGATAGAGAGTTAACGTAGATAGAGAGTTAACATAGTAGTCAGAAAGACTGTAATTCAAGTATTGCCCCTGAAATATACTGGTTGTATGATCCTAGACAAGCCAATTAACATCTCAATGTTCTAAACAACTTTCTAAAAAAGCAGCTCTCAAATTTTTTGGTCTTAGGACCCCTTTATACTCTTAAAAATATCAGGGACCCCAAAGAACATTGGTTTATGTGAGCTATATCTAGTGCTTTTTACTGTATTCAAAATTAAAATGCTTTAGTATTATGAAGGAAATAAAATTGACCTCTCAGAACCCCCAGAACAGTCTCAGGGACCCCTAAGGATCCCTATACCATCTTGTAAGAATTGGTACTCCAAAACAATAAGTTCCTCACCAGGAGCTCCCTACAAGACCGAAATCACAGGTCTAATCAAAAAAAGAATAGCTATAGAAAGCATTTTTGGCACTATATCCAATAATAATGAATACAATGGATATCCTGCTTTAGTCTATTGGGGGCAAACTTCTGGTGTTTCATTGTTAGAAATAACAATAGCTCTTGATTTTAAATTCTTTTAATCATACAAAAGAAAGGTCTTTTTTCCTCACATGTTTTTTAGTGTTTTTAACTTAAACGAGTGCTTTTTTCCCTCCACAAAATTTTTTTTCATTCATCAATATATTAATATGATGCTTATTATTTTTGGTATTAATATAATCTGTAAATGACCTTTTTTACTCCACAGTATTTACTCATTGTATAAGGAACTTTTCATTTCTTAATCATTTCCTCAGTCTCTCTCCTGGTTCTTTTTTTTTCCTGCGGGATTTTTCTTTCTTTTTCCTTCTTTTAGTTGACTTTCTTTTAGTTTATTTCAAAGACTTATGGCTATTTTTGAAGTCACAGGGAGAGTCATGCTTATATAATGTAGTGACTGGCCAATGCGGACCCAGTCCTGAGATCATGCTCAGATTTGCCTTTCCCGGGTTATACTGAGTATGTATAGATATTGCCTGCCTGCTTCAAATCAACATGTAGAATCTTGGGGAGATTACTTTTGACTCTGAGTGAGGGATAGGGCTGGTATTATGTGCTAAAGAAGAGGATTCTGATTGGTTAGGAAGCTAGACGTTTTTATCCATGGCTCATGGACTGCTAAGCCAGAATTAAGGAGCAATCTGTTCCTCTGCTGGCCCATTTTGCCTCTTTTCCTTCCTGGTGGGGAGTGAGATAAAATTGCTATGAGTTTCTGGGAGGGGGGAAGGGAGGCTGCTCTATTTCCCACCCAGAGACCATATGTCTCTTCTTTGTTTGTCCTTTCCTGAGCTTAGTTAAATGAATATTCTGGAAGGGGAGTGTCTAGGCTCCGTCCCAGGTCCTACCAGCAAACTAAACTGGTAGCAGAGTTCTCAGAACAATAATGTTCAATGACAAGAAGTGTTTGCATGCAGAAGGAGAAAGAGAGGTTCCTTGAAGCATTCAACAGCCTAGGGAGCATGACTCTGTGCAATGGAGAGAAATTCTATCTGTAGATTTAAGAGTCCAGTAGGGAGCTACACACAAGGGCAACTTCCTGAAGACTTCGTTAAGGGAGAAAAGAAATTTGGGTCCAGCAGTTGGAAATTACACAAGTTCTTCTATACATAGGTGTCTCAGTATCATTGCTTTAATAATGATCCCACTTTCCCCAGGGACCTTATATTTTCAAGGATAGAGTGTGTGCCCTTGTGGGGTGACAGAAGAGGGGTGGATCATTTTTGTAACTATTGTTCCTGCTTTCCCTTCTCACGAAACACCTTTTCTTTAGAAGCTAATAGTGATAATAGGGATCAAACCAAATATGTGTTTGTGAGTGATGGTACTGGAAACCCCAGCCCCTTAGGGTTACCCTTAGAATTCTGAGGGGAGCAGTAGCCAATCACACTTTGGTGCCATGCTGGAATTGTATAGCACCAGAGAAGGTGCTATACAAGTTTTCACTGTACCATCCCTGCTCAGGAAGTGCCCAGATGGATTGATATCAGTGACCCTTCTACCTGCATCGTGGGGCAGCTACTAAGAGAAAGCTTTCTTTCTCAACTCTGAATTTTAGACAGTTTGTAGAGTAGAGGTAGCCTGGGGGAAATGTAAAAGGTTGGACACTCTGCATCTCCTAGAACATAAAGCATAAACCAAATAAAGTTTCAAACTAATTTATAAAAAGAACCAATATACAAAAAGCACATAACTGTAATAATGGCCCTGTCAGGTAGAACCAATTGTTCTTTTCGGATCAGTAATCTTGCTCCAGGACACAGAGGCAGGCACAGTAGCATCACACCTGCTTTATTACTCACAGCAACTGCCACACAGTGGTAGAAGCAGATGCCTTATTACCCAGATTCTCCCAGGGAGAGAGGCACTCTCAGGGTTCTGACTCCTCCTTTTTAAATTAGCTCCATAGGCAGCCTGTCAGGTTAGCTGACAAAATGTATTGAGCACCTACTGGGTTCAAGCACAATATTATGCACTGGGGGGAGTGGAAAAGGAAGCACAACATGGAGACCTCACCCCATGGGAGCTCCCAGTTGATTTGAGGCGATGGAGCAGGCACAAATAAATGCATCTACAAAAGCATGGATGTCACTCACTATAGCCCTACAGATAAACACACGTCCATGCTGAGTGTCTGAAAAGGCTGAAGGAAGGGGGTGGGAGGAGCTGGAGTCAGAGGGCTAGTTTGCAAAGGCTTGTGGGAAGATGTGAGAGTCAAGAGTTTAAGAAAAGAAGGCTGTTGTTTGGTCAAGGGGAAAGGACGGCTTTCCAAATAGGTCAAACGGTGGATGGGATGAGTCAGGGGAGGGAGAGGAATGCAGAGAAAAACGGAGGATAAGTAGGTTCGCATGGCTGGGGCAGAAACAAATACCAGACTTAGCAAGACAATGCTGGACAATTGATGTTGGATCTATGAGTTCAAGGTTATAGAATCATAGACTTAGAGCTTGAAAGGACCTTAGCGGTCATTGAGTCTAGCAGATACCTCATCTTACAGATGAGGCCACTGAGACCCAGAATGGTTAAGAGACTTGCCCATGAGGAGTTTAATTTCGTATGAAATGCCATAAAAAGACATTACAGGACTTCAAGAAGGGAAGAGGCATAAAAATTATTCTGAAGAGAGATGTTTTGTGCGAGATAGCTCATGTTGCTATAAGTCTTTTAAATTTACAAAGTGCTCACAGGCACACATTATTTCATTTAATCATCAGAAGAACGCTGGAAGAAAGTACTGTATCATTATACCTATTTTCCAGATGAGGAGACAGAGGCTCAGAGAGTTTTAAGTTACTTAGTCATTCCACTTGTTAGCATCAGAGGCAAGATGTGAACCTACATCTCTTTGGACTCCAAAGACTTTTCACTATGTGCAGGCAAAGGAGAGATAGAGGCAGGGCAAGCAGGCTGGAAGCTATTTCAGTAAGCAAGATGGGATCTGGTTAAGCCCTAGGTTGGTACTGTGGTTGTAGAAATAGAAAAGGAGAGGAAGAGGGAGTCTCCAGGAAGTATTATGTACCATAGATAGAACTTTAGTACCTCCCAGGATGTGAGGGAATGGCAAAGGGTGCCAGGGGCTTGCTCAACCCCTGAGCTCTTCCTGGGTCCTTCCTGGGTATTTATTCATCCTCCCATAGAGATATCATGATCTCATGGTCCTCAGTGGTGCCAAGAGTGAAGTAGTCATTCAGCTCACCTTCAATATTTAAAAAAAAAGTTACATGTTTATTAAGTGCTCAGTTAGTTACAAGCAGCTCCACGTCAGGGGCTGGTAAAAGAAAAAAAAAGAAAATTAAAGGGAAGAAAAAGGAAACTACAGGACCTTGATGTATATTATCTCTAGAGGCGTATAATCTAAACTGAATCCCATTCCAGCACCAATGAAAAACAGTGCTTGAGTTTTGTAGCAAGATAATAATTGTGACTACCATGAGATATGGTGTGGGAGAGTGGATGGAAGGCTGGCCTCCAAGTCAGGAAAATCTGAGTTCAGATCCTTCCTCTGACACGTGCTGGCTTGGTGAGTCAGGACAGTCAACTAGCCTCTGTCTCTGCATCCTAGGCAGCCCTCTAAATCTAAAATTGGAAGGAAGGTCTTGATCTTCCGAGAGAGAGAGAGAGAGAGAGAGAGAGAGAGAGAGAGAGAGAGAGAGGAAGTTCCTCACCAATGAAATCACAGGTGTGGTTAAAAAAAAATTCACCTGCTACTGATTGGCAAAATGGTGGCCACCCCAGTGAGAACTGATACCATGGAAAGAGCTTGGTGGCTCTGGGTTTGAATCCTGGCTCTGCCATTTACTACCTGTCTGACTTTGGGGTGCCCTTTAACTTCTCTTGGCCTCTGTGGCCCAATCTGCTAAATGATCTAGTTGTACCAGATGACCTCAAAGATATCTTTGAGTTCAGCCTATGATCCTCAGATCCTGCTCCTAACTCCATGTTCCTTCAAGAGTGCTGGATTCAAATTCAGGAAGATCCAACTTTGAATCCTGTTTCTGCTGCCTGCTAGCTGGGTGATCCCAAGCCAGTGACAGCCTCTCAGAGCCTCTGTCTCCTTACCTGCGAAATAGTACCTGTAGTACCTACTACACAGGGGTCACTGTGAGACTCCAATGATGGAATGCAATTTGCCAACTATAAAGCCATTTATAAATGTGCTATTGCTATTGTTAGCGGTGTCCTGTTTAATCTCTTAACCTTCATGACTATTTAGCTTTGCCTGACCCTCCCCCTACTTCCCCAGGAGACTCCTCTGCTAGTCCCTTGTTGTTAGTCATTCATTCCTTTATGGATAAACTCCCAGTTAGCCTCAACCTTTTCTATCCTTTTCACCTGAAGCCTACTTCAGAGAGGCAATTTGTCATAGGGTACTGGCCTTGGGATAAGTGGAGAACTTGAGTTCTAATACTGCCTCAGCCACTCACTACCTGTGTAACTTGAACAAGTTACTTAAGCTCCTTAGCCTTCTCATCTGTGAAAATAGAAATAATAGCCCTTTCCTCCTAGGGTTAGTGTAAGGATAAAATAAGATAACCTATATTAAAGTAGGTAGCAGCTAGGTTGATATAGCATATTGGGCCTGACAGTGGGAAGATCTGAATTCAAATCAGGCCTAAGACACGTACTAGCTGTATAACTTGGAGAAAGTCTCAATCTCTATCTCAGTTTCTTCAACTATAAAATGGAAATAATATTAACACCTCCCTCTCAGGATTGTTGTGAGGATCAAATGAGATAATATTTGTAAAGTACTTAGTACTTGGCATGTAGTAGGTGCTTAATAAATTCATGTTTCTTTGTACTTCTGAAAGCATTTTACAAACTTTAAAGCGCTCCAAGTTAGCTATTATGAAGACATTATGCCTCCCACGTCCTCTCCGGTGAAGGCCTCATCTCTTCTACTACTTGGGATTCTGAATATCAATGCCAGAGGAGGGGTCAGCCAGTTCTTCGCTATCTCACACCACCTCTAGCCCACTGATACACCACGATCATGCTCCTCCTCCTCATACGAAGGCCATGGCAGTGAATTGTATCATTTTCTCCAGATCTCTGATGTCATCATCTACCACCATCTAAGACCTTCTTCTCCCTTATCAGATGACTTCATCTCCTACCCGAGCATTTTTCTTTTCAACTCTGCCTTCTACTCTTATATTTGGCAACTTTAGTATCCATTTTGACAGCCCTACCTTGGTCTCTCATTTCCTTGTTCTCTCCAACTCCAGTGACCTTCACTGTTTCTTCAGCCACCCACTGACAAGGTCATACCCTGGCCCTTAACACATAACCCTGCTCCACTTCCAAGATCTCAGTCTTGGTCCTTCCCATAGGCTAAGAATGAGATCTCAGCACTTCTTAGTCTTTAACTGCAGCAGAAAAATGTGAAATTGAAGAAGCTTTCCTGAAGATTATCCTTTACACCTAGTAGAAAGACACACATATAAAGCTTGATGATCTCTTAAGTAAAACCACCCAGCATCCTTATATCACTTTGTACATACTAATGGTTAAATTTTCGATATAAGCATTTGCTCCTCAGAAATCTATACAAATCAGGCTGTGATTTATTATTTTGTTGATTGTCTAGATTTTAAAAAGCGATAGAGAAAATGTTAATAATGCAAATTAAACTTGCATACATCTAATTAAATTAAACTTGTCATGTACACATCCGCTCCTCTCCTCCCCCCAAGTCAGTTGTTAAACATTTACCAGCCCATCCTTGTTTGAATATACCTAAATATCTCTCCTAATAGAATATAAGCTTTTTAAGGATAAAGGTCTTTTTCCTTTGCTTTTTTAAAATTTGTGTCCCTAGAGTTTAGGACAGTGCCTGGTATATAGTAAATACTTAATAAATGTTTTTTTTTGATGGATCAATTTTGATTGACCATCAAGACCATAACTATTAAATATCAGCTTCTCCGCATTAGAAATGTTTTGAAACCCCTGGGATCAGGCTAGTTATAAGGGAGTCAAACAAAGACATCTGAAAGAATGACACACCCCCCCATTAATATTTTTGTTTGTTTGGGGGGGGAAGGCAGGGCAATTGGGGTTCAGCGACTTGCCCAAGGTCACACACTAGTGTGTCAAGTGTCTGAGGCTGCATTTGAACTCAGGTCCTCCCGACTCCAGGGCTGGTGCTCTACTCACTGCACCACCTACTTACCCCGAAATTAATATTGTTTTAAAGGTTAATCCAAAGAAGTGTGAGATCTCTCGAGATCATGGCTTGGGACCAAGGGTATTTCCAGAGGAAAAAAGTAATAGTTGAACTATGGTATTGGCACAATAAATTGAAGAGAGAATGATGAAGAACAGTAAATTGGGAGCAAGCCCTATGTTCCACAGGGGAAACTGCTTTGAAAACATATGAGTCTAAATTCTGGCAAAAGCCACCAGGCCCAGACTAACTTCATTAGTCATTTTAGAGCCATGCACAGATCAAATAAAAGTCATTGTCTGTGATGAACCGCACCCCATCATATATATACACACACACACGCGTGCACATATGCATGTTGTATGTGTGTGCCTATGTGTGTCTATAGATGGATGGATGTATCCACCTGGAAAGCTGCTTGTTCTGTCACAAAGCGCACTGGATTTAGAGATGGCAGACTTAGATTGAATACCCACCTCTGTCACTTTCTAGCTGGGTGATTTGGGACACATCTCCTTGTCTGTAAAATGAGTTGAAGTAACTGATTTAAAAATTCCATGATTGCTCCCTGTGATCACAGCATGGAGCGTATGTACATCGCCAATGCATCTTAGGCCAATACCATACCATGCATATAGAGAGATATGCAGATCTATATCCACATATACATATGTACATATGCATATATATTACATTTCTACACATGGATGGATGCTTAGATAATGTACATAGACACCATACTGCATGTAGAGAGATATGTAGATCTATATCCACATATACATATGTACACATGCATATATATTACATTTCTACACATGATTGGATGCTTAGATAATGTACCTAGATACTATACTGCGATCACAGGGAGTGATAATGTATACTTAGGTTTTGGTGGTTGATTTGTTTTGTTTTGTTTTACCAAACCTGTGATTTCATTGCTTTGATAGATAGAATGCGAGACCTGGAGTCAGGAAGACTCATCTTTCAGAGTTCAAATCTGGCCTCAGACTCTTACTAGCTTGTGACCCTGGGGAAGTCACTTAACTCTGTTGGCTTCATTTTCCTCATCTGTAAAATGAGCTGGAGAAGGAAATGGCAAAACACTCCAGTATCTTTGCCAAGAAAACCCCAAACAGGGTCACAAGGAGTCAGACACTGAAAAAAATGACCAAATCACAAAGGAAATGCCAGTGAGGAAACTCTCCCCTAAAGCCTATCAGCACTTTCTCTGCAACTTAGAAACCTTTTGGAGGCACTAACAGGTTAAGTGACAGCCATAGCCAGTATAGGTCAAAGCAAGACTTGAACCCAAGTATTCCTGACTCCTAAATCAAATGTTGATCCACGTCGGTGGGCCCCTTGCACATGCTCCCAGGACTGGGCTTGCATTAGTCAGTCCCAGTCATGTGTGAGATTTGCAAGCATCACATTGAAATCTCTGCAACTCTTGGCCAAGACACATTGGGCAATTAATTTCAAACAAGAAAATGAGGGAGGGCTCTAGGACCCAGATCCCTATTGCTGGAGAAGGGATTTTGCTCAGGTTTTCTTACTTACAACTCAATTGCAAAGATTTGCCATCCACTTCTATAGTTTTCAGGGAGGAAAACTTAAATTTGCTTTCTAGATGTCAGCCCCCATAGGGGCAGAGCCTTGCACTCACTCCCCGGGTGGGATGGCTTATTTGAAGTTGGGCCACAAGAAATGAAGGCTGAACCTTCTTCTCACTCTCTCATCTCCTCTTTTGTCTGCCCAGCCCGGGCTTGCTTCCTGCCCTGTGCTGTGTTCATGGATCTCAGTGTCTCCTTTTCCTAACAGCCCTGGTGTCCCCTGCTCTTCCTCAGCTCACTCCTTCTCCTGACCTTCTCTCTACCTTTTCCTCTTCACTAGTTTCTCCTTCATCCATAGGTGGGCATCCCCCTCAACCCCGAGGATACAAACTTTTGTGTTTCTTGTTCCCTGAACAGGTAGGAGAAGCAAAGCAGGACAGTGGAAATGAACAATTTGCTCCCAAACCATCTATTTATTCCCTTGTACAGGCTAGGTCAGCCATCCATTCTGTATTTCACAAGCATGAGCGGTGGGGAACTGGGTGAGTCAGGAATTCAAATTCAACAATTTATTAGGAGTTTATCAGACTCCTACTATGCGCAAGGCACAATATTAGTCACTAAGTCTACAAAGAGAAAAATGAAATTATCCTTGCCTTCTAATGGGAGGAAGGAGTGGGGAGAATGCCACACGTACAAAATACATATCCTAGCAGTTTAAATAGGAGATAGTACTAATTGCTGGCTATGGGCTTTTATGACAAGGTTGCTGAACCAAAGCTAACCTGGTTGGTTAGTAACAGAAAGCTGTTAGCTCCTGAGATCAGCTTTGAGACCTAGGCAATGGCATGCCATATGGAGGAACAAGGGAAGGAGGAGGAGGGGTGGGGAATAGGGGCTTGATTCCCAGGGACCTGGGAGAAGTACTCCAGGCGCCTCAGGGTTAAAGGGCAGCCCGGGTCATGTAGCCAGGGAGCTCTGGCTCCGGCATCCCAGACCTCCAGGAATCTTTTCCCAAGGTTCTCTCCTTCTAACCCCCTAGCCCTGGTTTGTACTCTGGTCAGGAAGGGGCAGGACCGGTAGCATAAGAAGTCATGATCAGGGGCCCTTCACCTTCCTTTTAGGACCCACTTTAACAAAAAAGAAAGTATTGTGGGGTTTGGAGGAGGGCAAAGCTTCCTCTTCAATAAGGAAACTACATTCCCCAACACCCCCGCCCCCGTGGATGGGAAGAAATTCTTTCAACACTTAGTGGGAGAACCTTTCTGGGCAGGACAAAGGCTGAATGGGCCACCCTGTCAAATTAACTCCATTCTTGCTGAAATTTAAAACTGATTCTGAGCTTGGGAATCTCTGACTGAGCAAACCTAAAGCTGAGTCTGTGTTTTTCTGTAGGTTACTTAAGAATGAGTCCCTTGGCTTAGTTATGCTTCTCAGCGCAGAGTGCCTCGGAGCTACAAAGACAAACCTGGGTCAGCCCTTCAAAGGGCACATCTCCACCATCATCACACACACACCCCTCCAGATTGCCCTCAGAAGGAGGAATTGAAATTTCCTGGGCTCATAAGACCGAAAAGCTTCAGGAAGAAGCTCTACCAGGAATCACTGACAGAAAGAGTCCCAGATCACAAAAGGAAAGGATTTTGTCTCTCAGATAACCTATCCTGAGCCTTCCTGAGGTAAACTGAATGACTGACATAGGGCTTCTTACCTCAGCCCCTCCTTCCCCATCCAAACACTGCTGCTGGCCTGGGCCCAGGGCTGTCCTCCTTACTCTCAATCAGGAAAGCATCCTCACATGGGAACTGAGAGAGCAAAGTCTGGCACTGCAAAGTAGGGGAAAGGCATGGGCGGGAGGCCTATTGTCAGTACATTGTTTCTCTGCATCCACAGACACAGGTCTCCATATAATAACTTGTGAATATGCCCAGAGGCCAAGGTGATCCGTGCATTCTCGATATAAATAAATAAATTCAGTCTTACTCCCGAGAGAAACAAAAAGGAAAAGCTATTGTTGCCCTTTATGTTTGCCCCATTGTAAGTGGTGTAAGCGAACAATGATGCGAAAATACGTTGGAGTCCATATGTTTCCACTAAATTGGCCACAGGCCTTTGGCTGCTAAGCAAAGGCTATACCAGTCCTATCCAGGAGAGGAAGGACACCTTCTTCCAGATCCATTTCTTGCAAGTGTTTCCGTTTAAGCTGGGCTGAAAGACAGTAAGAGTGGGCAGAATTGGGCCACCCCTAGCTTTCTGAATTAGAATAAACAGTATCATTGATTCAAAGCTTTAAGAGATTTGAAAGGTCATCTAGTCAATCCCCTCAGTTTACTAAGGAGGAAGCTGAGGCCCAGAGAATTGATGTGATTTAACCAAGATTACACAGGTGACAGAATCAAGATCCAAGCCTGGATGCTTGGAAGCCAAATCCAGCAAACTTTCCTTTACCCCACGATGCCTCTGCAATCACCCTGCTTGAAAGAGACGGAATCCAAAGACCATGTGGTGTTAGCCTGGATCACAAGGAGAGAAGGAAGAAACACCTTGACTTTCTGGCGAACAACAATAAATGTTAGCTGACTGATCGGCTGTCATGTGGTACGGGTCTTCAGCTGGTCCCATGCATGACCTAGGTTTCTGAGTTCAGTTCCAGTTCAATAGTCCATATTGTTCAAGGAATTCCTTCTCCTTGTTTTTCCTTCAATTTATGCCTCAACTCATTTGTTTTCAGTTCCAGGGTAGAATTCATCTTCTCTTGTGGCCCAGAATTTCATTTTCTCTCCAGGCCTATTGTTTTTAAAGTGACACGAGACAGAGACAGAGAGAAACAGAGAGAGACTGAAACAAAGAGACACAGAAAGTCAGAGAAAGACATACACAGAGACAGATAGACAGAGACAGAGAGGGAAAGAAGGAAGGAAGGAAGGAAGGAAGGAAGGAAGGAAGGAAGGAAGGAAGGAAG
>CM053626.1:66311762-66354129 GCA_028646595.1 Phalanger gymnotis | reverse complement strand
CGCCAGGGTAACTTTTAGAAAAACTAGGGGAGGTCATATCACATGGAATAGTCATGGGTTTACTCCTCTTTCCCTCATTTTAGCTTCAGTTTCTCTCTACAAAAGTGTCTGAGTTAACCCTCATGGTCTTAAGCCATGAGGCAGTTTCTAGGGCCTCCTCTGTTCCCCTCCCTCCTTAGAATCCTGTGACATCCTCGGGTTAACTCTGACAGTAAGGGGAGTGAAAGAGCATCATGTTGGATGTGGATTCCTGGGTTCAAGTGCTGGTTCTGACACATACTAACATGTAACTCATGTTTATATAGGGCTTTATGAGTTCACAGAGTACTCAGTCCTGTGGGGTAGGTAGTACATGTAATTATCATTCTTGTTTTATAGACGAGGAAACTCAGAAGTTGTTCATGGCATCATTTGTAACAATGATGTATCGAGAGGACTATGGCTTCATTAGACGTGCTTCACTCATACAATTCAGAGAGACAGTAAACATGGGTTCTTAGCAGGACAGATGTACCGTGGCCTTTCCATACTCTAAAGGCTTCAAAGTAGAGCTGGGATGATCTGTTCTGTCTGTTTCTATCTCTGATAAATGTAGGAGGGCTGGCAGGAAGGTGTCAAGACTAGGCTGGGATTATCCCCAAAGAGCTTTAATTGCTTGTCCATTTTGTAAATGTGCTCACAGGCTTTTCCAGTGGGTGTGACAGAAATTACTGTTGCTGTGATCATTATTAGACCAATTATCCTAGCTATTAATAACACTAAAAAGGAGGGGGAGGGGAAGAGAGAGGGTGTGTCTCACACTCTTTCGTTGGAAGATGAGAGCCTGCGGCTGGAGTAACTTCTAAAATAGAACACTTTTTAAGTGATCTGTGTTCCATATATACTTGGTCTTTGCAGAAATGAAGATTTCCAGTTCCAAAGGTAAACACATGTCGATTAAGTCTTTTGGATTTCTTGTCCGAGAGCTCTTATCCCAGAGCAATATGTAGGCAGAGTCAATGCAGCTGAAGATGAATCTTAATGATGGGAGATTAGCAAAGAGTAAAACAGACCCTGGGGAATGTGGCTTATTGAGAAGACCTCAATGTGTAACTTGTCCTAAGCTTCAGGTTCTTACAGGTTTCCTTAGTAAAACAGAGAGGAAGGGAGGGAATGGAAGGATTCAGAGATGGGTTTGAGCTAAAGGAACCATTTCCAAAATGGTCTAGTAGGGGCAGACTTTGATGAATGAATGAATGAAAAGCAAGCACATATACACACACACACACAAGCAGATAGAGAATGCCAAAATGTGTTTAACACCCTGCACACAGTAAGCATTTGAGGGACAAAGATGGAAAATGGCACAGGAAATTTCTAAACTCAAGGAGCTTACAATCTAGCAGGCTGATGAAACATATAAAATAATTGTAATATAATTTAGAATGATATAAGTGCATAGAAAACTTCAACAAATAGGCATGAGGAATGTGAGGAGGAAGGAATCATTTCTATCATCTTTCAGTGTCATTAACACTTATATACATATATACTTCATAGATAGACCTCTTGCCTGGTCTCTTATTTTCTGCTGGAAGAACCAGGTTCATTTTGGGGTTTATCTTATAAATTTCTTTGGTTTGTCCTCCTAAGATGGACCTGGTGGAACTCCTGCACAAACCAGTGACCTAGGTCGAGCTAGGATATATGGTGAGCCGAAATCGGGAATTAATGAGGTGCAGAATTGCAAAGAGAGGAGCAATCATGCTTCTTTCCCTTCATTAGTATTGTGAGTCATGTGGTCAATGCAGGTCAGAAGAGGGACAGGGAGAATTGGGAACCTCAAGTTCTTTTCTCATTTGAGGAACGTACCCAAGGTAATAAGGTCTACAGGGTTCTATAGATCTGTAAGAAAGGCAGGGGCTCATCAGAGAAGTAAGGTGAGTTGTTTTAGCTAATGCTGGACTTTGATATGTCCTTTGTTTTCTTTGGCTATGTGTAATAACCTTGATCTATATTCCACACCTCATTGGTGCTTTCAAGGGAACCCCAATTATCTCTTAGGTAAGAGTGAAAAATTCAGATATTCTCTAAGAAAAGATTCTCCGGCTAGAAGCATGAGCCATGGAGTACTGTTATTGATGTTTGTGTGTCCTCAATCATTATGCAGGTTAAAAACACATCCCCCAAGATTAAAATGTCATCACCAGCTGGAGAACAAGCCATCCCATATGTGCCACAATCTGGATTGGTTCTCACATCGAATGGAAAGGTCAGGAAATACCCCGTGGCCGCTCTGAGCTCCAGGGATCTCATCTCTTCATTGAGCCAAGCTGTGCGAAGGCGCCTCTTCAACATGGTGGTGGCTCAGCTCACTTGGCAGAAACACTTGGCACTGGCAGGGATTCTCAGCAGGGCAGCTTGTTATTGCTCATCAAACACCAGTAGCTTTCACTGAGAGCAGCAGAAAGTGGGAGAAATGTGTCTGATCGCATCCGGGCTGTGTGTGTCAGCATTTTTTGAGGCGTAGTTAGCTCGATCCTAGCAGGAAGCTTTGAACAGAAGGCTGCTCCATTCTCCTCCTGTCCTCGCTGTCGCAGGGTCTTCACCCAAAGTGCATCTGCCCTCTTGCCACTCCTTGGAAAACAAAACCCCTAAAGGTAGCCATCCTAGTATAGGGAACCGTAGGATCATAATAGGACCAACTCTGAATTATTTAGGAACATGACTCTCCAGGTACTGACCATTCAAGCGCCTCATTCTCTTTACTACTAAGAAACTTCTTACTCTTTTAATGGCTTCATTAGAGGCTAGACTGTGACAGGAACATTCTTTTTTTTGCTGCTAACCAATTCTGGCGTAGACTTTGTTTTTTTAAAGGCAGAGATTGAAATTAGTAGCTAAAATGAAATCTGTGTAATATCTATTGATTTCAACTATCTACATCACCGTGATCCACCACGGCAGAAGCAATTGTGTTACCACCACCTAGCAAACAGGTATCACAAAGGATTAATTTTCAAGAACAACAAAGGTGATAATATAAATGCATTCTTTTACCACTTACTCCATATATCTATCCTGAGTATGTTGAGGGAAGGACTATTTCAATGTTAGAGTCAATAAATCGTAAAATAGGAATCACTCAGACACATTCACCTGACTAACTTGGGAAACTTTACACTTTTAAGAAGAATTCCTGTTATTGGCAGGGTCTACATTCCAAAAAAAGAAGCATTTCCAGAAGCAATAAAGTGTTTCTTGTCCCTAAAGACATGAATTTAAAGTGGAATTATCATAGGCATGGGGAAGAGTACTCCCCCTACCAGCAGCAAGGAATTCACACTAGTTGCTAAATTCTTAGACCTGGTTGTCACCATACATCAATTTTTTAGACTTCAAATCTCACTGTAGGGAACTACTCCCTTTATCATATTACTGCCACTAAGGGTGCCTTTAACTCCCAGGATCCCATCTATTTCTCTTGCCATATATGAACCATCTGTTTAAGCAGAGATAATTACTTATGAGGGAAAGTATAAATTCAGAAATAATATAAGAGGCTAAAGGTAATCATGAATGTATATAAAAGAAAATTCCTCAGAATAAATTAGATGGTACTCAAACTTACCAATCTCTCCTGAACTAAGAGGTCTAGGCCACATCCTCAGTTTCCATGGTTTGCTTGGTCCTTAGAACCTTTAACTACCTATCTAGACCCATGCCAATTCAAAGCTGTATTTTTTTAACCTGCCATGCAAGAGAAAGACGAAAGTACTATCACCTTTACCCAAGGTGAAATCAACAAGACTAATAAATGAATCTTGCCTCTTACTGCCATCTTTAATTTACTCTCTTTAAGCACTTCAGCAAACTAGATCTTGCTCCCATTTGCTACTTTCTTGTGTGTGTGTGTGTGTGTGTGTGTGTGTGTGTGTGTGTGTGTGTGTACATAAAAAACTTTGTTGGCAAAGCTAACCTTGGACACCTAAATAATTATTCTTTCTTAGAACTTCTGAACTTTCAGTCCATTGATAGTGGACAGCAGCCGGGTGTTCAGATGGACATAGTGGGTAGACGAAATGAAAGAAATGAAATGGGAAAGACAGAGTCCTCAGGAAGGAAAGGGGGGAAGCCAGGAAAACCCTGGGCTTGCTGCCATGTACTCTCCAGGCTAGGCTAGAGGACAGGGCCAACAGCAACCAACCTCAGAAAAAGATCCCTCTCCTTGGGCTGGGAAAAGGCATTCAACAATCCCTTTCGCCCTTCCATGGCCTGCATCACTAGCCCTTTTCCCAGGTACTAGAGCCTAGGGCTGGAGTCTCATTTTGTCCTCTCCACAAATCAGTGTGTGGAGACGCTCTTTTATTTTCCTGGGGTGAGAGCAAGCCCTCTGGCTGACCAGACAAACCAGTAGAGCATGACAGCAGTTGGCCAATTAAATCTAAGTGCCAGCCCAGAGCATCTGTTTCTGTTTCTCTCATGTTTTCCCGTGGGTGGTGGGTGGGGGTTCAGTTAGGCTCCTTTCCACTTTTTCCCTAATCATGATCATTTGTTTTAATAAGGCTACAAGCGACTGTGGCTTAAAACCCAAGCTCAGCCTGAGCAGAGCCAACAGACCCTGGCGTTTCCCACATCCCATGGTTAGCCCAAAGTGAAATTAAAATATCCCACTCTGCATTTATCCTCTTTCCTGCTTGTTTTCCAGGGCCTCCAGCTACATTTAAAACTACATGGCTGCCTAATGTGGTATCCAAATGTCTGACCACTCCTCGTCCCCAATTCTGAAGAAGACAAATAACAGGACCTGTTTTACATAGATCTTATGTCAGAACAGCCACAAAATGGAGGCATTTCCGAGGAGTCAAGGAGCAGCTGCCTTAAGAAATGAGAGAAATTATTGATGGGTGTGGGCCTTCTTGATCCTAAAACCAATCTTAATAAAAATAGGGGGAAAAAAGCCCTGGAAGACTTGTTTGAAAAGTTAAGGGACCCTATTTCAATGGTATCTTCCTGGCTACTGCTGCCTATAGCTGTTGTCCACCACCAGATGTATCACTGGTCAAGGGTCCACCTGCTTCATTCCCATGCCTGGGGTGCTCTCCTTCCTCACCTTCACCTCATAGAATTGTTACTTTCTTTCAGAGCACAGTTCAGGCATAACTTCCTACCTCAGGCTTTTTCAGATCACTCCAGCTTTTAAGATACTGCTGCAGCCCACTCCAAAAAACAATTGGTGTTTACTCTTTGCATATTTGGTATCTATGAATTTGTGTACAAAAATTTCTTCATGGTTACTCATCCTGTATTGTATCTACTTAGCTGTATACATGTAGTAAGATGTAACCTCCTTAAGAGCAGGGACTCTTTCTTTATGTCTTTTATATCTAGTGCCTAGAATAGTGCCTGGCACCTGGTAGGTGCTCAATAGAAGTTTATTTGATTGAATTTAATTCATCTCTACCACTGATCTCCAGCTCCATGACATGAGCCTTGCCTTGCAAACCTGATTTATACCATGGGGTCAGTCTACTCCACTGCCCTGCTCCTCCTCATCCTCAGTCCTCTTCTCAGCATCTTCTCCTGCACTTAGCCCAGAAGACCAATCTTCATATAAAATCTCAAATCTTTACAAGACAATCAGAATAAAATTTACTTTGGGGGAGCCCCTCATGTTGTGTGTCCTTCATATTTGAAGAGGACCAGTGATATAGGGGATCATCATGGGGTGATGTCTTGGCTTGCATATGAGTTGGATTTAAGTGAAGCAGAGTTGAGCAAAGTCATCAGCTTCACCCATTCTTCCAGAGTCATTGAAGTCCAGTGGTGAGATGAAAGTCAGGACAACTTGCTATGGTCCAGGAAACAGTGGGTGACCTTGGCGTCTTTGATGACTGACCAAGCTCTGAGCTCCATAGCACCTGCTTCAGCCACCTTCGTGGCCATTGTAACAAATCGTTCTCATCTGACCATTCTGTTGGGGGGAAGCTTGGGGTAGAGATGTCTCCCAAAGAGACTTGTACCTGGGCTAGGGGAAATTTCATTATAGTAGGAGACAGGAACAAGGGAATGAGAAGTTCCCTGGGAAGGAACTGTTCACAGAAGCATTGCACATAGGATTGATGTTGGGATCTGTTTGCTAGGAGGAAAAAACAGATTGGAAGGACTGAGTGTCAGCTGTGACACCGAGAGAGAAGACACTAGATGACATAGAGATGTCATATGCTTGAGACAAGTGATTGCTAGGGCATTGGAGAGAGGAGAAGGAAGAGAGCCCACATAATGAGTCTATGATGGCATTCTGAACCTAAGGAGCTCAGAAGAATCCTAATGATTTTGTGTTGTCATTGAATCAAATGACTTTGTCCAAGAAAAGCATCCATAGAGTTCCATGTTGGCTAGTATCATCAAGCTGAAAGCTAAGGAATGATTGCCTCTTTCCACACCCCATCAAGCTCATACAAGAGAGTTAGTTTTCTCATACTCTTGTATGATTCCCTAGCGATTGTTACTTCCCCACCAGCACCTGTAGGAAACTGTGCCCATTTAGCTTATGGGGTGGGGCAAATAAGTGGTGCAGGGGATAGAATGCCAGGTCTGGAGTCAGGAAGATTCATCTTCCTGAGTTCAAATCTGTCCTTAGACTTTTACTATCTGTGTGATCCTGGGCAAGTCACTTAACCCTGCTTGCCTCAGTTTCCTCATCCATAAAATGAACTGGAGAGGGAAATGGCAAACCACCCCAGTACCTTTGCTAAGAAAATACCAAATGGGGTCACAAAAAGTCAGACACAACTGAAAAAGAGTAAACAACAACAAAGCTTATGGAATAGCTTTATCTGTTTATTTCCCTATGTGACTTACTTGTTATTCTGCCTTAACTGAATACTATTTCATTTGCAACTTCTCCATGGTCTGGGAATAGAGAATATACACTGACTGGGTGCTTAAGCTATATTAGCATAATTGAGATGGGACTGGGCCTATGATTTCAGTGGAATAGAGAGCTCCCAATAAGGAAGTATCTTCTACCTTTATTGGATCTTCAGGTCAGGTTTGCCAACAGTGGGTATCCACTGAGACTCTGTCCTGGGCTCTCTTCTCCTCTCCTTCTATTCTGTTTCCCATGGTGATCTCATCAGCTCCCATAAATCCAATTATCATCTCTATGCAGATGATTCTCAGATTCAGTTATCCAGCTCTGACCTCTAGTCTTGAAAATCCAATTACCTATTGGAAATCTCAAACTGGATCTCCCAAAGTCATTTCAAACTCAGTATGTCTGAAACTAAATTCATTATCTTCCCCCCACAAGCCTTCCCTTTGACTAACTTCCTTGTTACTACCAAGGGCAACACCATCCTCCCAAGTCACTGGGGATTTGATACCTTCATGTCATCCTCGACTTTCTCTCTCTCTCTCTCTCTCTCTCTTTCTCTCTCTCTCTCTCACTCACTCTGTCACTCTTTTCCTCTCACTCCCTCCCTCTCTCTTTCTCTCTCTCCCTGCTCTCTCTTCCTCCTTCCTCCTTCTCTCTCTCTCTTTCCCCATATCCAACATCTTCAATATATACCCCCTTATCTCCCTTCACATTGTCACCATCCTGGTGCACACCCTCATCACCTCACACCTAATCTATTACAATAACCTTCTGGTTGGTCTCCTTAACTTAGGAGTCTCCATTCCAGTCCACTCCTCACTCAGAGACCAATAATGCACAATGTCTAATCCACTGTGCCACCTTGTTGCCAAGGAGATCTGTATGAGGGTAGCAATCAGTAGAAATAATGAAGAGAAAACTGATGCAAGAGATGTTATCCTCAGCTCCCTCTTGTTAGAGGATGTGGTAAAGTGAATTGCCACCCCTAAAGACCCTTTGGAATAGAGATCCTTAACCTTTTCTGTCACAGTTCCCTTTGTAAGTCTAGTGAAACCTATGGACACCTCAGAACGATTTTTTTAAGCATAAAATAAAATATAGAAGATTACCAAGGAAACTAATTATATTGAAATAAAATTTTTTTTGCTTTTCGTTTTTACCATTCATGGTCATGGACCCCCTGACATCTCCCCATAGACTCAAATGAAGAATCTTTGCCTTAGAAGACAGTGAGATCAAATTGGAGGAGGGTATCAATTCAGATTTCAGTTCTGCTGTCCCCCTGCCTCATAGCCACACCCCATTCCATCTTCCGTTGCCTTCTCCAACTCTAACCATTAGTAACCAATACATTTGTTTTTATCACTGCCCCAAATTCTTTCCTTCTTCTTTCTCTTCTTGCTCTGCCTGTATTCCCACCCTCTCTCCAATATTTCCTCCTCTCACTTCGTAGATGCATAGAAGGTCATAGTTGGAAGGGACATAAGAGATTTATTCTATTTATTCTATCATTCACATCTTTTAGTAGGGAAAACTAAGACCCAGAGGGACTGTAACTTGCCAGAGTTCATATAGTTAAGTTGTGGGGCAAAGCAAGGACTAGAACCTCAATCTCCTGGATTTTAAGGCACTAACTCATACTAATGAGGGAAACAGAGAAAGGTGATCTCCTTCCATTCTCCACCATTTGGGTACTTTGAGCTCTAGTCCCAGCTCTTTGTAAGCAGGGTCAGCATCTGCAGACCCTGGCCAGGAATTCAGATGAGATAATGCTCCATTCCTAAGAAGAGGCATTAAAATCTGCTTTGTCACTGCGCCCTAAGGACTGTGGGACCTTTTCATCTTACTTGCAGCCAAGACCTTCCATACATTTTGTCCCTCCCAGTAGAATGTGAGCTCCTTGAGAGCAGGGATTGTCTTACTTTTTTATTTATATTCTCGGACACTTAGCACAGTGTCTTGCACTTAATAAATGCCCATTGATCCACTCACTCATTCAAACTCACCAAGAGCTTTCTCCCAGGACACATTTGCTCACATGAGGCAATACCCCAAACCTGAGACTGTGCTAAGGAAATCAAACTGTCTTCAGTAGGATGGATAAAGAGGCAGGTTCCCATCATCTGGACCAGTAATGGGACCATTAAGGTACCTTGCAGGTCTAGGATCTCATTAGTAAACTTAACTGGGGTTGATCAAGCACTGACATACTTGGCTTATGCCAACCAAACTCCCATAGAACTGATTTGCATCAGTCTTAATTTGTTCATCTAGAGTTGGGGACCACATTGGCCAAACCACTTTTCTCTGGACCTCACTTTCCTCATCTAAAAAAGTGAGGGGATTGGACTTTAAAATCTCCTTATAGATTTAAATCTTGTGATCCTTTGATCCCAAACTGGTATGGTATTATTCTGATTTCCTGCTAATGAAGTACCTGGAAACCTAATTAATAATCAGAGGATTATTTGGTCAATATAGAATTATAGAAAAAAGATTAGATGGTCTTTAAAACATTTTATTGAAATTTCTTGCTCTTATATCATATTCATTTTCCATTATGCTCTCCTTCTCTTCTTCCCCCAAAAGCTGCCCCTTATAACAAAGAGTGAAAAAGAAAGAGGGGAGGAAAAAAAGCAATTTACCAAAGATAGCAGTATATGGAGTGTTCCATACCCACAGTTCTCTACTTCTTCAGAGAAGAAATGGAGATGCAGTTTCACTTCCATTCTTCAGGGAAAATCTGTCATTATAATAATACAACATTGGGATTGAGTGTTTGGGTTTTTTTGCTATTCTTTTTACTTACATCATTGCAGTCATTGTATATTTTGTTTTCCTGGCTCTACTTACCTAACTTTTTATAACTGTCTTTTGTCTCTTTTTGTATTTTTAATGCTTAGCTTAATCTTCCCAAGATTCTCTGAATTCTTTATGTTAATTAATTTTTATGACATTTTAATATTCTATGACGTTCATGTACCACGATCTGTTTAGTTGTTGGGCATCTACTTTGTTTCTAGTTCTTTGCTACCACAAAGAGTGTTGTGTAAATGTTTCGTGTATATGTAATAGAGTATTTTGTATATATATATATATAATATAGTATTTTGTGTATATGTAACATAGTAAATATTTTGGTGTATGTGGAATTTTTTTCAGTGTATGACCTCCCTGGGCAGCTAGGTGGCATAGAGAATAGAATCCTGGGCCTAGAGACAGGAAGACCTGAATTCAAATCTACCTTCAGACACTGGGAAAGTGAGATGCTGAGCAAGTCACTTAATCTCTGTTTGCCTCAGTTTCCTTAACATAAAACAGGGATAAGGAAGGGTTGTTGTGAGGATCAATCAAATGAGATAGCACTTAGCATGGCACCTAGCACATAGTAGCCAATATATAATTGTTTATTCCCTTTTTCCTTTAGGTATATATACTACCTAGAAGTAGGATCTCTGAGTCAAAGGGCAAATAAGATGATCTTTAGTTGATATTTCCTTACTATCAAACTATGGTAGACTAAAGGTAGGATTTTCTAGTGCAAAAAATATCCCTATTATGCTTACATTGCAATACTTAGTACTTGATTTGGATTAGAATCCTACTCTGCCTCTTAGTTATTATCTCTGCGACCTTGGGCTAGTTAACTTCTCATCTGCAAAATGGGGAGGGGGTGGACCAGATGTCTGGATCCCCCTTAATCCTACTACTTTACCCCTATTAGTTATTTCCAATGTGTCTTTTTTATAGGTTTTTTTGTACATGGTTGTTTGCATATTGTCTTCCCCATTAGACTGAACCCTTGAGAGCAGGAACTCTCTTTTGCCTTTCTTTGTATCCCTAGCCCTCAGTACAGCACCTGGCACATAGTAGGCACTTAATAAATGTTTATTGTCTGACTGGCTGGCTGATTTCTAGCTCTGTAGTTCTAAGAGTCTAAAAATCAGCAGTATTCAGTGTCATCTGTCTATGTCTTTAGGCCACTAGATTGTGCAGGAATCACAGCTTACCTTGGGGACCCCCTAAGCAGCTGCACATAGTAGGTGTTCAGTCATTACTAGTTGACTTGAATTAGCCCCAGAATAGTCTCACCAGCTGATACCAAGGCCTCCATATCCTTTAGAGACATTGACAAACTCTCACTGTCCAACCCCCTCCTTTTTAAAAATTTATTTTTTATTTTTAGTTTACAGCACTCAGTTCCACAAGTTTTTGAGTTCCAAATTTTCTCCTCTTCCCTCTCCTCCCTCCTCTCCAAGATGGCATGCAATCTGACATAGGTTGTACATATAACTTCACATTAAACTTATTTTCACAACAGTCAAGTTGTAAAGAAGAATTATAACCAATGGAATGAACCCTGAGAAAGAAGAAACAAAACCAAAAAAGAGAAAAAGAAAAGAGAGAGCAAATAGTTTGCCTCCATCTGCATTCAGTCTCCATAGTTCTTTCTCTGGATGTGGACGGCTCTTTCCATCATGAGTCCTTTGGAGTGTCTTAGAACCTTGCATTGCTGAGAGGGGCCAAGTCTATCAAAGTTAGTTATCACAGATACTGTGTGTCTGTAATCGCGTATAGTATTCTCCTGATTCTGCTCCCCACACTCAGCATCTGATCATGTAAGTCTTTCCAGGTTATTATGAAATCTGTCTGCTCATTTTTTATAGCACAATAGTATTCCATTACATTCATATACTACAACTTGTTCAGCCATTCCCCAATTGATGGGCATCCCTTTGATTTCCAATTCTTTGCCATCACAAAAAGAGCTGCTATACGTACTTTTGTACATGTGGGTCCTTTTCTCACTTGTATGATCTCTTTGGGATGCAGCCCTAGAAGTGGTATTGCTGGGTCAAAGGGTAGGCACATTTTTATAGCCCTTTGCTCATAGTTCCAACCTGCTCTCCAGAATGGCTAGATCAGCTCACAACTCCACCAATAATGTAACAATGTCCCTATTTTCCCACATCCTCTCCAGCATTTATCATTTTCCTGTTTTGTCATGTTAGCCAATCTGACAGGAGAGATGTGGTATCTAAGAGATATTTTGATTTGCATTTCTCTAATCAATAGTGATTTAGAGAATTTTTTAATATGACTATAGATATTTTTTTAATTTCTTCCTATGAAAACTGCCTGTTCATATCCTTTGACCATCTCTCACTTGGGGAATGACTTGTATTCTTATAAATTTGACTCAGTTCCCTGCATATTTTAGAGATGAGGCCTTTATCAAAGACAATGGTTGTAAAAATTCTTTCCCAATTTTTTGCTTCTCTCCTAATCTTGGTCGCATTGGCTTTGTTTGTACAAAAACTTTTCAATTTAACATAGTCAAAATTATCCATTTTGCATTTTATAACTCTCTATCTCTTGTTTGGTCATAAATTCATTTCAATCCCCTCTTTCTGGATCTCTATCATGGTGTCACCCTCTGATTTCCTCATTTCTACCTCATTGCCACTGACACCTTTACTCCATCCATACGCTTTCTTCCACCTCCTGTTTTATCCATATCATTTCAGCAGCTTCCTGCTTGTTGGAAGGCTTCCTGGAGCTGAATCTCATTTTAGTGGGTGAATTCCTGCTCGCCTCACGGAGGGTGTCCCCTTTCACATAATTATGAATGTCACTTCTGGAGGATGAGGTCATAGATCATGAGGTCAACCGTTTTAGAGCTGGAAGAGACATTGGAGATCACCTAGTCCAACTCGTTCATTTTGCTGGGGCTCAGAGATCTGCCCAAGGTCATAAAAGTAGCAAGTGATAGAGCTGGAATTTGAACCCCTTTTAATTATAGTGCCTTCCCTCTCACATTTACTCACTATGTATCCTGTATATAACTAGTTTGTAGTTATTTGTTAGCTTGTTGTCTTAGCCCATTAAATTTTAAGTTCCCTGTGGACAGGGACTGTCTTTTGTCTCTTTTTGTATCTTTAATGCTTAGCACAGTGCCTGGCACTGGTGCTTAATAAATGCTAATCTATTGACTGACTGACTGGAGCCAGGTCCCTTGCTTCCAAATCCGTAATCTTTCTACTACATCACCCTGCATTCATGCGTAAGCATTTGGGGAGCAAGGTAAATGCAGTCAGAAGGCAGAGGAATAGAGGCATGATGATAATACCTAAAGCTTTCAACTTTCAAAAGTCAGGAGTCTGGTCAAGGTGTCTGGAACTTCACCCTATGCCAAAAGTTGGTACCAGCAGGTTCTAATTTGTAGCAGGTATAGCATTAGGCCTGTATCTTCCAACTCTGAGATTCTATTAATAAGAATAATAGTTAACATTAATATAGCACACATCACAACATTCTGTGATTATTGTAAGGGAATTTGAAAACCTATGTGTGCTTGAAATGAAAGGGTGGGGGAAAGGAAGGGTTTCTATAGAAACTCCCCTCCTCTATACAGTTACAAGTCTGAAGGATAAGACTGGGAAGATATACCAGGCTCTGAACTTATTGTATATTTTAAAAGAAAACTGTGCATGATGGAGAGCTGCAGTTTCATGTATGGTCCTTTTCTCTGTTCTGCTATGTATATGGAAATTTCCATTTTGATGAGTGTTTGTGAAGTTAAAAAATAATTTTTTTAAAAGACAAGCCAGCCTCTCTAAATAAAGGAAGGTGGTAATAGGGCTGGAAAAATGAAAGCCATGAAACAATATGGATGAATCTGCATCTAGTATTATATTTCTTAGTGCATGTATATTTCACCTTTCCCCATCTCCCTCGCAGAATATAAACTTTCTGAGTATGGTGACCATATAATTTTTTATCTTTGCATATAGTAGGCATTAAACCATCAATTGTTGAATTGAACTCAAAGGGCTAAGCACAAAAGGTCACTTTAAATTGAATTCTGGAATCAATGAGAAATAATGACAGGACTGAAGACTGGCTTAGTTTAGTGCTGTAAGGTTTGGAAAGGTCAGAGGTAGTTGTCTGAGGAAGCTTGGGGGTGCCCCCTCTCTCTGCTCCCCACATTTCTGAATTGGCACAGACCACTCTGGAGCTTCCTTCTCTCCTTCTCGCCTTTGTCTCTATTTCCCAAGATTGCCCAGAGGTGAAGGCACATGTTTCCCTGAAGACAGGAGGGGAAGCAAACAATTCCCAGTCATTTTTTTTTCTCCCTAACTAGTGGCATCAATGGACATAGGCTAGAACAGGGGTGGGGAACCTGGGGCCTCAAGGCCACATGTGGCCCTCTAGGTCCTTGGGTAAGGCCTTTTGACTGAGTCCAAGTTTTACAGTACAAATCCTTTTACTAAGGGGATTTGTTCTGTGAAGTTTGGATTCAGTCAAAGGGACACACTTGAGCACCTAGAGGGCCACATGTGGCCTCAAGGCCGCAGGTTCTCCACCCCTGGGCTAGAACCTATGAGAAGCTTCAGAGCAAGAGATCATAATATCCCAAGTACAAGATTAAAAGAATTTCCCGTACTCCTACCCTGCTCCTCATGTTAGATTTTCAATCTAAATTCCTAGAACACAGACTCCAGGTCCTTTTCCAGTATAGTGAGCTGGATGTGAGGGAATTTAATAAATGGATGACATTGATGTGGATACTTATATATGGACACTGATACTGAATGGAGTGGAACTGGGATGAAGTGTTAAGGAGGCAGCAAGTTGAACCGGTCAAGCCTTGAGTTTCCTGAAAACTCGCCTAACCAGAAGATGGCTATGCTCTTGTGTGTATTTCCATTGAAATTCGAATGTATTTTTAGAGCCCTCAAGAAGTAGTTGCTAAGATAATAATAGCATTATAGAAAGCTACTCTCAATTTCACAAGTCTGCTCCTCTAGGCTTGGTTGGAGAGTTTAAGTTTGCATTTATCTCTAAACTAAAGCACCACATTTGTCAACACCCAGTTGGTTGGTTGGTTGGTTGGTTGGTTGGTAAATGGTTAGGCGCAGCCGTGCTTCAGTGCAAAGGGTAGACCCAATATAAACATTCATGTGCTTACAGGATAATAATTACACTTTGGATTTACATAGCACCTTCCTTACTGGGAGCTCACAGGCTTTCACATTATCTCATTAATTCTGGCATCCCTGAGAGGCAGGGAGGAACAGGTGTTATTATCCCCATTTTACCAGGAGCACTGAAGGACCTACTGGGGAAGTGATTTGCCTGGGGTCACACAGTTAGTCATGAGTTTTAATTTTAGTCAGTGGCAACTGGTGCAAAGAAGTCAGGTCTCTGGGCTCCCAGCCCAGTCATCTTTCTTGCTTGAGCCTCCCCCACCCCAACTCTGGACCTCATGGATATAGCAGTAACCTGAAAGCATCTGTTGAGCAAAACCCGGGCAATTGCCACAACACAGCAGGTCTGCAGGTGCTGGGGGACAGGAGAGTTTAGGTATCTCTGTCTGGCCTTAGGGAGAGAGAAGGAAGGAGAATCCCCTCCGCACAGACATGTGGGGCTATGCTCTGGACGGGGGTGAACACTTCTCATTATGTTGCCTTATGGATTCAATAGAAAAGAGCTAATTCACTGAGGGCTGCGGCCCACCCCCACCCCCTCTTTTAATTCCTGTTCCTGTTTCCTGGCTCATCCCTTTGACATCGGGACAATTACAGCTATTCATATCCAGCCCCGAGGCCACCTGCCAGCCGGCCATTCTCATGCACATGGGGCTAAAGATCAGGCACAATGTAGGCCAATCTGAGGCCTTTTAACAAGACCTCACTGAGAGTGAGACCCCCTCGGCCCCCACCCCATGGAGTGTATTCAGGGGCTGCCTGGGGCCCTCTCCCTGTGAATTCCAGGGATCCCTGGGCCATCCCTTTGGAAAGTTTTGAGCTGTGAGTGAAATCTAGCCCAGGGCCCTATTCCAGCGGCACGGCTGTTTTGTAAGAGAAGGCAGATTTCTTGTTTACCAGGTTTTCTGGTCCCCAAGGCTCCAGGGTGGAGGTAAATGATCTGACGTACTTCGGGCTGCCCAAACTTTCATCTTTTACCAAAAGTGACATATAAGCTGGAAGCAGCAACTAATTTTAGAGAAATGTGGAGGCTTACGAACGAAAGGCAAGATCATTTGGCATCGCCAAGCCTTTGAGCTGGAAGGCATTCGGAAGATCGGCTAATTGTAGAAGTGCTTAGGCAACTCAGTGATTAGAGGGCTGGTTTTGGAGAGAGAAAGAGCTAAATTCAAATCCTGCCTCAGGCACTCACTAGCTGTATGACCTCTTTAAGCAAGTCACTTAACTTTCTCCTGCCTGTTTCCTCAACTGTAAATTGGGGATAATGGGGATACCTCCCTGGGCTGTTGTGAGAATGAAGTAAGTTTCTATTTGTAAAGCCCTTAGTGCGGTGCCAGGCAGTAAAAGGTGCTTGAGAAAGGCTTGTTTCCTTCCTTCCTAGCTGTGTGACCCTGAACAGGCCACTTAACTTCTCTCTTCCTCAGTTTCTCCAACTGTAAAGTGGAGATTTTACATAATGAAATAACTGATGTAAAGGACTTTACAAACCTTAAAGTGTGTGTATGTGTGCTAGCTATTATTATTTCAGAATTAATGAAAGATCACCCTGAGTGAGACTTTTTACCACCTATTGCACCTAATTCAAGTCTCTTCCCTTCCCCCTAAGCCATCCTCCACACAGCTGCCAAAGTGTTATTCCTCAAGCCTGACTCAAACCATCTCTTTTTCCTGCTCAGAAAGCTCCTTGCTTGGCTGTCACCACCAGGATAAAATGCTCAGGGTCCAGCCTGCCTCTCCGGGTTATTATACATTGCCCTGTACTCTTTTCCAGCTAACCTGGTCTGTTTGCTGCTCCCTGGACACAACATTCCATGCCCGGGTCCAGCATCACAGCTATAGGAGAACTTTCTTGATCCCTCCCCACCCTATATAGCATATTTTATATATTATGCATTTTCTTGTTCCCCATCCCACTCCATAGAATGTAATGTAAGTCAAGAACTGCTTGATTTCTGCCTTTTGTATCCCCTGTGCCTAGCAAAGGGCTTGACACATAATAAATACCATGTGAATAAGTCTACCCAAACGCCTTCATTTTACCTCTGAGGACACCGAAGCCGAGTGAGGGCGGCTTGCCCAAAGTCACACTGTTAGTGTCGGAGCTGTAACTGAAACACTAGGTGACAAAGTCCGTAAAACATAAGTATCAAGGAGACTTACAGATCTCCTTATGGGCTATGAGGTCTTACTTCACTTGCTACAACTCTGGACATAACACTTTTCCTCCCTATGTATAAAATAAAAGAGACTTCATCAAGCTGATTGCTTCTGGCTGCTGAAAGGACCAACGTTTCTCCAATTCAGTGAGGTCTAAGATGTCTAAATTGTTAGAAGGAACCAGGAGTTTCTAGGATAGACTAGGATTAATTTTTTGATCGACTGCTCAATTGATGGGCTTCAGTATTGCTCTGGAGTTAACTTGAGCCCCCTAAGAAGCAGACGGCATAAGGCTAATTTCCACTTCTTCCCCCCTCCTCCTTTCCCCTCCTTGTACCAAAGTTTTAGCAAATTTTTCATTACTTCAATATGGATTTCAAGATAGAGCTAGGAACTTCTTTTGAATTTATCTCTGTGTCATCTCCCTTGGTGAAGCATTTAGGTGTTCCGTTGTAACCATGTTGAGAGCGTGGATCCAATGAAGTAGCCATGTTGTTTCATACACATTCCATAGAAGATAATTACCAGGACTTTTTCATCTCTGCTGGGCTGAATCAGCAGCATGGGAGACCTAGTCACAAAATGAATGACCTTACTGTTGAGAAGATACAATTCATTTGAAGTCAATAAATGCTTATTAAACATCTATTTCAAATGAAAGTACTAGGATACAACCTCTGTCTTTAAGTTGCTTACAAGAGAGAGAAAAGGGGTGGGGTGGGGGGGAGACAAGGAATGAGAAAAAGAGAGAAAGAGAAAGATTATAGATGGAGTTAGATTTCCATTCAAATGCCAGTTGTAGTACCTAGTGCCTCTGTGATCTTGGGTAAGTCACACACATACATGCTTTGTGTCTTGTTAAAGCCTATACACTGCAAAATAAATTGGTGTCTGGAGGATAGGATTTGAGCTTCCCTGAAGCCAAGAGCAGTTCCCTCATATAGCCAAGCTACACAGAAGAGTTAGGGGGTCTGACAGAAGGCCTGGTATAACTCATCTTTACTTTGTTTTTGGAATCTAAAGGATTCACTCTGTGAAAGATATGGATTGTGAATATGGCAGGATTCCTTGTTTCCTTCAGCATGGGGGTGGGGAAGAAGGAGATGTAAAAATTTCACAGAGACTCATACTTCCTGGTCTGTACGACATTCAGATCCGATTTGCCAAAGGGCCTGGTGTTATAGAACACCAGCCCTGGTGTCAGGAGGAGAACCTGAGTTCAAATGCAGCCTCAAACACTTGACACTAGCTGTGTGCCCCTGGGCAAGTCGCTTACCCCTGAATGCCTCACCAAAAAAAAAAAAAAAAGTGCCTGGTGTCCATACCACCAGAAGGGGGGAAAACAATGCAGGTGTCAATCATTCAGCCAAGAGAGGGGAGAACTCCAGACCCTGAAACAGCCAAATGGGAAGGCAGCCCACTAAGACCAAGTCATGCAAAGAGGAGACTTAGAGAAGAGCAGGGTGGAAAGTAGACAACCTGGCCATGGTTCCCCTCCATCAGGTACTTGTAGTCAATGGCATGCACATGTGAATGCACACAGACAAGCACATGCAAACACACATAGATACACATGTGCACACATGTACATAAGGCACATACACATAGAGATATGGGCACATACACACAGATACATATATGCACACACAAGCGCACGCTCATGCACACACACACACCTGGTACTCCCTCAGGTGATATCAAGCCTCCCCAAGCAGATTAGAACCTAGATCTGTGAAGCCATGAGCCCCGCTGTCACGTCCGGCTCTGGATTTCAGACAGCAGAGACAAAAGGAGTTAACATATGAGGGCCAGGGTTAGAAGATGCCATTCAAAGGCCAGTTTTGCTTCTTAGTACCTCTGTGACCTTAGGCCAGTCACTGACCTCTGGGGCCTCAATCTGTAAAATGAAGGAGTTAGACTCTAGACAGTGTCTAGGGCCCCTTCCACGTCTAAATCTATGATCCAACTTGAAGCTCGCGTAAAGGATTCTACCTGTGTAAGCTGCTTCCTGGAGTTCCCCTTTTGTACCTTCAGCTAATGAAAAGATCTTGGGGTTTGGGTGCCCTGCAGTCCCAGTGTGAGTCATCAGTATAGGGCAGTCAACCAAAGGATGCCAATCTAGTGTCCAGGAGGAGGGACATGACAGTCCTTCCATAGTCTGCCCTGCTCAGACACCATCTGGAGTTTCGTGCTAGGTCCCAGAATCCTTGTTTAGGAAACACCTCGACTGGCTACAGAACTTCCAGAGGAGGGGTTTGAGATCGTGCTGCATTGGGCTCTACTGAAGGCAGTAGAAAAATTAAGCTTGGAAAAGGGTTGGGGGGGGGGAGGGATGGCTGCCTTCTAGTGTTCGAAGGGGTGTCAGGAGGTAATGAGATTAGGCTTGTCTGGCTTGTCCCCAGAGGGCAAAACTAGGCAAAACCAGAGGAAAGCTGCAAAGAGACCAATTTAAGCTGGATGTAAGGCAAATCTTCTCATCAAACAAAGCTGTCTCAACTTTCCCGCAGCCGCAGGAAGGAGTGGGTTCACAATGCTATCATCAATGACTAGCATTTATCTATACTAGCAAAGGGTTTTACAAATATTAATTAATTTTAAAAAAATCTTTATAATAACTCTGGGGAACAAGTGCTATTATTATCCCCATTTTAAAGAAAAGAAAACTGAGGCAAACACAGGTTAAGTTACTTGCTCAGGGTCACACAACTAGGAAGTCCTTGAGGCCAGATTTGAACTCAGTTCTGCCTGGCTCTAGGCCAGGTGGTTTACCTTTTGTGCCAGCTCATAATGTGCCTCATAATGACAGCTAGCATTTATATGGTACTGTATGTGTGTTATCTCATTTGATCCTCACAACAACCCTGGGAAGTAGGTGCTATTACTTATTATCCCCACTTCACAGATGAGGAAATTGAGGCCAAAAGGGGTTAAGTCATTTTCTCAGGATCACACAGTTAATAAGCATCTGAGGTTAGATTCGAACTCATGTCCATCGCTCTGTCACTGCCACTTAGGGTCAATGGGTTACCCCTCACGGGAGATCTTCGAACAAAAGAAAGCAGACCATTTGTCAGGTATGGTTTTCATGTATAGAATGGATGAGATGACCTCTCAAGGGATATCCCTTATAATTTCGAGACTCCATGATATATACCAAATCAGCCTGCTTTTCCTCTAGCGACATCCAATCCTGGGTCACCATTTTTCTTCCAGTCTTCCATCTGAGCTCCCTACCCTTACCACCTTCTTCAGGGAGTTGGCTAGTTAGCTGCTGGTCAATGCTTAACCCTTCTATTGAGACTAGTCTAAGATTGAAGACTCCTAGAATATTGATACCTTCCCAGAAAGTAACTAAATCAAGATATTCCATTCCTTTTTTGTGGACTAAATCATTGCCCAAGATGCCAACCTGAGACTAAACTTCCAATTCATAACTCAGAAGGGTAAGCTTCAGAATTCTAGGCACTATAATCTCCTAAAACCCCTCACCAAAGGATGTTTCTTTAGGAACATTTCTTTCTTCAAAAATCACTCTCAGAACACCAGTAATATGTTGCTGAAAGAATATATAATATTCATCCATATCATATCATACAATCTCATCAATAACTATATCATATAATAAATGTAGAGCTAGGAGGGATTTTAGTGATCTTGTGGTCTAATCTTATTTAACAGATGAGGAAAGTTGAGGCCCATAGGGTTCAATTGTTTGCCCAGGATCACACTGTTATTAAGCGCCTGAGGCAGGATCAGAACTCAGGTCCTCCTGACTTCAAGTCCAACATTTTATCTCTTATACTATACTTCTCATAGCAAGAACAGAATTTCTTTTGGGGGAAAAAAAAACCAACAAAAAATATCCAATATAATCATATATCCTGAGATCCTTCTCACCGACTCCAGCCCCAGCATGAAATGTCACAGAGCTACTCAGGCTTAACTCTTAGGATAATACTAAGTGGTGTCTGCAAGCAGGGATTTGGGGAAGAGAGCTGTCTTCTTTGTTAGCCAGTTTGGTAGTGACTCCCTATGATAACACCAAGTGATAGTGACATAAACAGCTTGATTCCTGGCCCCAATACTGTGTCCTCCTCCCAAGACCAGATGATCAGCTTTTCTGGGGTAGATAGGAAGTGAGGAATATCTTCTGTTTCTCATTTGAAAAGAGCTGAGAGACTGTGGATGAATGTTGCGAATGTTTATGTTGCCTTAGCGCTCACTGGGCTCTCCTTTAATTAAGATCATATCTTTTCTTCTCCTTGGGATGGGCATTAACAATTTCCAGACTCTGAACAAGGAAGTTCCTGCATGTGTCATCACTGTCGACAAAGGACAAAACCCCAAAGAAGAAAGGGGGGAAAATTAATCTTTTGTTTTTTGAGGCTAAATAGCCCAAAATGCAGCCAGAAAAGTTCCATAAAGGTTTAGCTTTCAATAACACATAGGGGAAACAAAGCTGATTCCTCTTGCAGTCATGCCCTCTGACCCCAGAGTCTCAGATGTCATTGCTCTAGTCACTGAAGACTTCTATAGAGGGTTTACCCAGGGCTTTCAGGGTTTTCCTTAGGGGCTATTTGAGAAAGGGTTAAAAAAAAAAAAAGGAATTTTAGTACTAGCCTCAGATTTAAAATGGCAGGGGGAGTTTACTGATTAATATTCATGAATAGAGGACAGTCTTGAGGGGCTTTTTTGTGACTGGTGTAGTTTCTCATGCAAGGTGGGTTTGGAGGGAGGAATATATTAAGAAAATATGTCCTCCTGTCTCAGCTACCACCACCTTCAGAAAGACAGAGAGATAGGAGCCAGGGCAGGGCTGGAATTGTAAATATTTAACAGGGAGAACTCTCTTTCCTTTCTGTCTGTTCCCCCCCTCCCCTTCTGTATATATTAAACTCATTCTTTCTGTTTAACAAGGGGGACTGTGTTTCCTTCAGGCTCCACTCAATTTGAGCCTCGGACCTGCCTCCATAGAGTCACAGAAATGTCCATAAATCCCTTCAGCCACTAACACGATTGTATTTCTTTGTTTGCTTTTTAAAGTTGCCACTAGCCCCAATCCTGATGCTGGGAAATGTTACTTCCATGTGCAGAGACAACCCTGTCCAACAAACAAGCAAAACAGACTGGAATTGTGAAATGGGAAGAAAGGGATAAGAAAAATAAGTTTAATTGCCACTAATGTGGGAAAGGTATCCCCTTTCTTCTTTCCCACAGTAAACCAATGAAGTTAGGGGCTGTTGAAGTATCGCTGTGAACGCTCCTTTCTCCATATGTATTACAGTTATTTCCCCTTAGTAGATGAGTTTGTGAACAGCTGTGGCCAAAAAAAAGCCCAACCAAACTCATCTGGTGTTCAACTCTCTGACCATGAGTTCATCCAGTCTTAGCTAGGCTCCTCCTTTTAGGATAAGCACAGTCCATTACCAACTCAGATTCAAAATCTTTTTTTACTTGGTTAGTACCCGTAGAAGCTTAGGTACCACCTGAAGAAAAGAGAATCACCTTCAAAAGATGATAAGGGCATTATGCAAAATCTACTTGCCTTAGAACCTGAATTAACTCAGAGTGAGAAAACTCCTTCATTCTGCATCGTGCCTAGTATCTAGTCTCCTTCTCTGATTTCTCTTTTATTATAATTTGGATAAATGAGTTTCTTTGCTTAAAAAAAAAGTAACCTGTGAATTCTGGAAGTTCATTCTGAGAGTGTGCTACATTTTCAAACTTTTCTTCACTGTTCTAAATCTACCTCTTTAGACCATGTGAGCATAGCTGCTGGGGCACCTCTATAGACAGGAACCCAAAAGGAGATGCACATAGCGATCCCTGTACTTCTGAAAACAGCACCTCTTGTCAAGCAGGGCAGAGACCAGATTTAAAGAGAATGATCTCTGGCAGTGGAAAATCTTGTCTAATGCCAGCCAGCTGCTGAGACAGACTAGATTGATGAAGATTTTTCCCAACCAGAAACACTAACCCCTAAAACCAACCTTTTCTCAAGAAGAAAAACTTCCATGCCTGCTAATGTGTGGCCCCATGGCCACAAGCCAATCTTCTTGCCCACGTGCCACTCTCAGCTGATTCTGTTATTGACTACTTTCTATCCTCATGCTCTTTTCCACTCTTCTCATAGGGTCCCACATGGAAAGGCAGATTGAGACAACTCTGATTTCAGTCCAGTCCAGTCTCTTCAAAGGGAAATTTAAATGATTGGGGTCTATGGGAAAGGCTGGGGCCTCTCCAAGTCCTGGAATAGCCTCAGAGCCTTTGAGAAGAAAGTTTTTTTTATATCTCCATCACAAACACTCTTCTTATTCTTGTGGAATATGAGAAGCACATATTCCGGAAAGCTCACACTGATACATGAGATTACCTTCCGTTTTTCATAAACACACTGAAGGGGAAGAATCCTGTGGTTAGAGTGAGGGATCTTGGCCATCCAGTCTTCCGATCTGACCTCAGGCAGATCATTTACCCTCTTCTTGTCTCTGTTTCTCTAAAGTTAAATGAAAATCATCTGATTTGTTAGTAACTTTGCTATGGAAGCAGCTCAGCATGAATGAATGAATTGGATGGATAGATGGATGGATGGATGGATGGATGGATGGATGGATGGATGGATGGATGGATGGGATGGATGAATGAATCATTTAAGCCCTTACTATGTGCAAAGTACTGTGCTAAACACTGAAGATCCAAATTGTAAAACGGACAGTCCCTATGCTCAAAGAGTTCACATTCTAATGAGGGAGGCAATACATATAAAAGGTTTCAGCTGCAAGTCAGATGAAAAAATCCCCTGGTCCTTAGGAGACATTGGCAAAGCAGATAGTAATGCCTCTAAAATGTCATTTCCATCGCTAAAATGATACCTCTGATTTTGAACCATTTGACAATGTCAAGGACTTCAGTGACAAAATCTTTCCTTCTGGGGTCTTTAGTAGCTGTGGGATCCCCAGGATGATACTGAGGATGGCTATTCTCAAGGTTCTTTGGTTCAAGGTCCTAAGCTGTCTCCATCAAGATCTGATGGGATATGATGGTCAAGGTGAGTAGCAGTGGGCTGATTCACCTGGTATGTACTGCCTCCAATCTCCCCCTCAATTTGCCCTGCTGGTTTAGGTTTTCAGCTAGGCTAGCTTGCCAGTCCGGTATGTAGCAGCTGATTGACAGCTGTTCAGAATGGCTAGCAATGAGTTGCTTCCTTGGATGATGGCTTTGAGGGTTAGACTGGAAGCAGAACCCAGAGTCTGGAAGATGCTACCACTTCCAGGGTTCCTGTGTCTATTTGACTATTGGCACTTAATCAGCAGTTATACTGGTAGTGATGAGGAAGGTGAGTTTCCTCTCCACGCTGATTTCTCTCCTCAGTAATGGAGGTCTGTGGTTTGAGATAGGAGTGACTGGTGTTCCCAAGGCTCTTGGGCTTTCTCCATCAGAGTCTGAAGGGAAATGGTGGTCAAGGTGGTGGTGGTGGTTTGACTTGCCTGGTCCATACTGCTTCCTGTTTCTCCTTCAGGGTGTCCTGCTGCTTCAGCTAGGATGACTGGCCTGCCTAACATCTGGAGATGTTAGGAGAATCGCAGAAGTCCAGAGGTGAAAAGGACCACAGAAGCCATCTTCTATAGTCTATACCATATCTGAACAAGAGTCCCCTCTATTACCTAACCAACAAACTTTCATCCAAGTTGTTGTGATTGGTCTTCCTTCATTGTGAAAGAGGACCAATGACATCAGGAGGGTGATGTTTTGACTTGCAAATAAATTGGATTTAAGTGAGGCAGGGCTGTGCAAAGAAAGTCATCAGCCTCACTCCTCCAGAGTCATAGGAGTCCAGTGTCAAGACATAGGTCAGGATGACTGGTGATGGCCCCCTCCAAACTTTGTTAGAAGACTTCTGATGAAGAGGAACAACCACCCCCTCGAGGGGGCCCATTCCACTTTGGCAGCATGGTCCATGGGCCCCTGTGCCTCCCTTTCATAATAATGTTAAGACATTATTTGCCTACTAAAATACTCCCCCTTTTTCCAACTACATGTCTGTATGAGGTCAGATTTTCTTCATATATTTCAACCAAAACAACATATCTACAGATTGAATGCAAAAGCAGATATGAGAATCCAATCAGAACTTAAAGAAATTTGCAAAAATATGTAGAATAATTCCACTCTTCCCACTAAATTTTTGTCTCAGAAAATAGTTATTTTTCACAAAAGATGTTTTTGTGACAACATGTAATAGGTTTATTCTTATTTTTAATGTATTAACAAATACTTTTGAAAAATGTATTTTATTTTTAATTTATGGGATAAAACAAGTATTTCCATAACATAGTACAACAAAAAAGATGATTGCACATGAAACTGCATATCTAGTAGTATGCACAATTTGCTATTCCTTTCAAGTATACAAAATTATGTAAATTTCTTTTTTTCTTTCCTACTTTTGAATTTTTTCAGTTTTAATTTCTAATATAATAACTCTAACCTATAAGCAAAAGCTCTTTGAAGTCTTCAATAATTTTTAAGATTATAATGAGATCCCGAGCCCCAAATTTTGAGAACCTCTGCCCTTTGGTATAGCTCCGAGGAGGAATTTTTTCCTTACATCATGCTTAAATTTGCTTCTTTGTGATTTCTAGCCCTGCCCCCTGGGGCCAAGCAGAACAAGTCTAATTGCTCTTACAAATCGAAAGTTCTTCAATTATGTTCCTCTTCAATCATCTTTTCTCTAAGCTAAATATCTCCATTTCCATCAATCAGTCTTCACATGGCATACTCTTGAGGCGTTTGACTGGCCTGGTGGTCCCTGTCTGGATGTTCTCTAGCCAATTAATGCCCTTCCTAACCTGTGGTTCCTAGAACTGAATAAAATGATCGAATTGTGGTCTGACGAGGGCAGAGTACAATGGGGAATAATCACCATCTTAGCCCTGGACACTTGAGTGTGTCTCAGGATACCATGCCTCTCTTAATTGCATTAGCTTTTTTTTAGTACATCACACTGAGGAGTTATATTGAGTATGAAGATTGTTAAACCACCAGGTCTTTTTCAAACAAACCGAAGCCTAGTTACTGTCCCATCATATGCTTATGAATTTTATTTTTTTAGCCTAATTGGAAAACTTTATATTTTTTTATTAAAATTCATATTATCAGATTTGACCCAATGTTCAAGTCTATCAGGGGTTTTTTCCCCCAGATACTGCCATCCAACATATTAGCTATCTCTTCCAGCTATATCTTATCTGCAAATTTGATAAGCATGCCATTTATATTCTTATCCAAGTCATTAATAAAAAATTATAGACAGCACAAGGCTATGCACAAAGCACACAGCATTTCTCTAGACAGTTCCTTTCCAAGCTGATGAGGCATTAATAACTATTGTATGTATTTTCCCCCAATTCAAATATAAATTCTCTGTATCCCCAGAGCTTAGCACAATGCTTAGCAAATATGGTCATTCATTCATTTGTTCATTCATACTCCCGGATTTGCTCATCCAACCAGTTAAGGAGACAGCTAGATGGCACAATGAATAGAAAATTGGGCCTGGAGTCAGGAAAGACCTGAGTTCAGATTCAGACTAAGACATTTACTAGCTTTGTGACCCTGGGCAAGTCACTTAATCTCTGCTTACTTCGGTTTCCTCAGCTGTAAAAAGGGGATAATAATAACAACACCTCCCTTTCAAGGGTGTTGTGAGAATCAAATGAGGTATTTGTAAGGTGCTTAGCATAATGCCTGACACATAGTAGATGCTATATAAATGCTCATTCCCTTCTCTTATGAACTCATCAAATCATACTGTTGTCTAGCCTACACCTCTCTATAGTTTCTATAAGAATAGTCCAATATAGGGGACAGCTAGGTGGCGAAGTGAATAGAGCACTGGCTCTGGAGTCAGAAGGACCTGAGTTCAAATCTGACCTCACACACTTGATACTTACTAGCTTGTTTGTCCTTGGGCAATTTAATCCCAACTATCTCGCCTTTCCCCTCAAAAAAAAAAAAGAATAGTCCAATGTTTCACTAAAAGTGAGGCAAACTATAGCTACAGCATTCACCTGGTTGACAGTCTAGTAGTCCTGTCAAAATGGAAATGAAGTTACTCAGACTATGATTAATACTCCTTTTTTAGATCTTTACTAATGACCTATGATGATTCTGGAGGACAGTGATGAAGAATACTACTTACCTCCCAACAGGGAAGTGATACACCCAGGTTACAGAATAAGACATACATTTTTGGTTGTAGTAAATAGGGGAATTTGTTTTGCTTAACTATGCTTGTTTATTACAAGGGTTTTGTTTTCCGTTTGGAGGTGGGAGAGGTGAGAGAGATAATTGATAATTGAAAAAATTAAAATTTAATTAAGAATAAAAATAAAAAATCTATAGTAATTTGTAAGTTCTTTGTGAATGCACAATAGGTCTCTTTAGACAAGTCTCCACTTTCCTCCTCATCAGGTTTGTTTCTCTTTGTATCTTTGGAATTTAATTCTTTGTCAGCTTTAGAATTTTATTCCATGGTGTTCTATCCATCCTTTCTCAGGACCCTCAGAACCCTTTCTCAGAACATGTCAGCCCCAACTTTCCACTCTATCACCACAAATTCTAAGCTGGAGAACCAATTTTCCCCAAGGTTCCCATTATTTCTACTTCAGCAACTATTTCCTCCTTGTTGATCAGAATCAAATTCAGAGAAGCAGATCTCAGTATTGATTCTCCTGCTCTCTGAAGGAAAAAAAAATTATCAGGAAGATATGCCAAAAATTTATTCGCTGTGCCACTTTTGACTGAGAAGGAGTGTTCCAGCAGATATCCAGATGATTGAAATCCCCTTCGATGTGCTTTGTACCTCTCTGCTGGAATTGTGACCCATTTCCTCAACACTTTGTTTCCAAATAGTCTCTAACCTACTCTGATGACAATATCATTTCTTTTTCTGCTTCAATTTTCCTTCATCCAAACGCTTTCTACCATGCTTATTCCATCTAGTCTCTGGATTTCCTCACATTCATGAATCTTAAAATATATAAGGAATTTAATTTCCAAAATTTCTTGGGAATTGTGCATGAGATTAAAGTCTAGTCATGTCCCAAGTGACAATTATGGTGATTGCAGTGACAAGGTAAGAGGACTGAGATGGACAAGCAGACTGTGGTTGAGTGGCAGAGAAAGAAAAAACTTTAACATGAACTGGTAGTCATGGTAGCCTGAACCTTGCTGTTTTATCTGGGCCATGATGATAAGGCAAGAACTTCTAGCTTTTTCTAACCTGTCCATGGGACTCCTAGGAAAGATTCCAAGGCACTGACTATACCACATGCTAAATGCACCACTTTTATCATGAGTGCACAGTTGCTTTGTCTTTAGAATTATTGGAATGGGAGGGAAATTGGATTATAACTTACCAGAAAATGTAGGTTTGTTGCCCATTGGGTATGGGCACCAATAATGTTTTACTCTGAGTCTGTTTGGGGGAGGAGGGTTATATTATTTCATGTTCAATAAAATTTCATTGTTTTTAGACATGTTACTTTTATGTCTGGCAATCAAGTAGGAGTTTACTCATAGTTTGAAAAGTTATCACCACTCACCCTTTCTGTCTTCTCTGTCCTGCAAGAAGCTCTTCTGCTTTGCCCCTCACGCCGAGAATGTAAGCCTGCACCACTTTATCTTTACCCCTGCCCTTGTAAGAAGCAGTTCTCAGCTTGTGAGTCTACTGCTATCTACAACGGCGTTAAACATACCAAAGGTTCAAACAGATGAGAACCTCAGTATATTGACAGTATCAGCTCCACTGATCTCACTGATCCCCAGATGAAGCTTCCAAACCAGCACCATCTCAAGAGACATTGACACAGACACCAAGTTCATCAATGCTGAGGATGCCTCTGTGAGAGTGGCTGGCTCTAGGGTTGGGATCAGGACTATATTTCAAAGTCTCATCATTAATTATGCCAGGAACCCCTTCGTGAAGAAGCAGCTCTTCTATACTAACCTGGGTTTTACTCTGCCTGAGGCCATAGGGTTCTTTTGACTGAAGGTAGTCATCTTTATCCTATGTGCCATGTGAAGGAGCCATCTCTACTCCCTATTATTCCTCCTCATTGTCCTTATTCTCATCCTTCTGTATGTACTTCCAACTCCATTTCCCCAGGCAGTTCAAGGGAAAACTGTCAGCTCAGGGTTTGATGGAAGGGAGACAAATAAATACTGTATTAATAAGCTGAAGATAAGAAGTTATCATCACAAAACAGCCACACCAAATCTGGGAGTAGCTAAGAGGGGCTATACACACACACAAACGCACACACAAACACACACACACATATGTGAAGGGGAGGGAGGAGATGGAGAGGGAAAGAGAGAGGGGGAGGGAGAGGGGGAGGGTGAGAGAGAGAGAGAGAGAGAGAGAGTACTCCTTTGCTCCTTTACCTTTTCCTAGCCTGGTTTTTTTTGGGTTTTTTTTTTTACATAAGAAATGCCCTTCTAGACCTAGATTACAATCCTGGGTCCTCTCCTACTAAGTCTCAGTGACATATGAGGTCGACTTTACTGCCTTGTTTTAAATATACTCCACCCTATTTGTTCCCCTTGTTATGGGCATTTGTGAATAGACAGCTAAAGCCATGGATTTTTCCTGCAGGCTCTCTTCTTGAATTTTTATCTCCTATGGTAACTTCTGGGCATCTCTCCAATAGTCTTCTTCCTACCATGTAGCTACTCTCTCTAGTATCTAACTTGGTAGACTTGGTTAATCAGTTTTATCTCTCTCTTTTCTTTTCAATTTAAAAATTTTTTATTAGATCTGCAAGATTCCAGGCAAAAACATTTCCATTCTTTAAAAGTTGCATTGATTGATATTTTTGTTTTTATCACTTTCATTTCCTAATACATCCACTTTCCCTCACTCACTAAGAGAGCCATCCCTTAAAACAAAGAATAAAAAAGAAACAAGAAGGCAGTTCAACAAAACTAACCAGCTCATTAACCAAATCCAAAAATATATACTGCTTTCTACCTTCTTAGTCCCCCATCTCTGCAAAACAGGGAGGAAAGTACATACTCATATTTATTCTTTAGGGTTGAACTTGATCATTATAATTATACAGTATTCGATTTTTTGTTATTGTTGCTGTTCTTCTTATTTAAATTGTTGTATTCATTGTGATTATTGTTGTCCTGGTTTTCATGATTTTACTTTCTATCACTTTATAGTCTTCCCATGCTTCCCTGTTATAGCAGTAAGGCAAGATTCATGACCTCGAGGATAACCATGAACATTCCTGAATGGTTCAGAATCATGAAGTATAAGAAATCCTCTAGGTAGAAGGCAGAGGAAGTATAACATTTATTTAAACATGAGAGAATCCAATCCCAGGACCAGTAATTCCAATTCCATATGGTAGCAACAATATGCCAAAACCAGTAAGCTCACCTCAATGTAGCAACAAGGAAATCATAACGCAATATTACAGCAAGGAGTCAAGTCATCCTGTAACCTTCCTCTCTGCTAGGGCCTTCCTGTAAACAATCACTCATAAATCCTAACTCTCCAATCAGCACTCTCTTCTGCAGCTCTGTAGACTCCTAGTTCCTTCTCCTTCCCCTTGGGCTGAATTCCAATTCCCATAGCTCTCACTGCCTCGATGTCCTCTTGATGTCTGCTTCTGAACCCTGCTGCTCTCAGTTCTGCTGCTCTGCTGCTCTCTTTTTATACAGTCCTAGCCGACATCAGATTGAGTAGAACTCAGTGCGCATACCATTGGCTCTGGTTTAAGCAACTCCCCTTAGGGTCCTGAGGGCTTCACACCCACACAGGCTTAACTAGCAAAAAAAGCATGGGCCTAAGGCCTCACACCTAGTTAGTGAAAGGGTATGGGCCTGCCTCTAATCAGGCCACTGTTTGTTGGCCCCACCGAGGACTACTCAATGGGTAGGAAAGATCTTTCACATACTGATTGGCCTTACACCTGTATCATTCATATCCATCATTTCTTATGGCACAGTAATATCCCGTTGTACCCACATACCAGAATTTGTTAGGCATTCCCTGATAGATAGACATTTACTTTGTTTTCAGTTTTTTGTTACTATGAAAATAACCCAAATAAATATATTTTTACCTTGAACTTGTCAAGTATACTCTATCCCTAGCCATGAGCTTGTCATTTCTACTTTATGTCATGATCCAGAAATCCAGTTCCTGTTCTCAGGAAGTTTAAAACCTAATAGAGAACATACCTATATACAAATATATATGATACAAGGTAGGAAGTGATAAAGTTGAAGAGAGATTCAGAGAAAAGTGATATAAAATAACTTAAAACAGAGGAGATTATTTTTAGCTGAGATAGGTTCTAAGACTTCATGGAGGATATATTGCCTGATTTAAGTATTGAAAAGGAGAAAGATTTCAATAGGTTTGGGAAATGACCTTCAAAAGTAGAAGGTATATCAAAAAAGGGGAAAGGACCTATTTGTACAAAAATATTTATAGCAGCTTTTCTTGTGTTGGCTAAGAATTGGAAATCAAAGGGATACCAATCAATTGGGGAATGGCTAAACAAGCTGTGGTGTATAATTGTAACGGAATATTATTGTGCTATAAGAAATGACATGCAGGATGATTTCAGAAAAACCTGGAAAGATTTATATGAAGTGATGCATAGTGAAGTCAATAAAACCAGGAGAATGTTGTATACAGTAACAGCAATATTGTTCGATGAAGAATTGTGAACATATTAGCTATCTCAGCAATACAATGATCCAAGACAATCCCAAAAGACTAATGATGAGACAGAGTATCCACCTCCAGAGAAAGAATTGACATTGATTGGATATAGACTGAAACATGCTATGTTTCACTTTCTTTCTTTCATTTTTTTCCTTTTATTCGAGTCATCTTATACAAAGTGACTAATATGGAAATGTTTTATATAATTGCACATGTATAACCTGTATCTAGTTGCTTACCATCTCAAGGAGGGGGAAGGGGAGAGAAGATAGAATTTGGAACTCAAAACTTTAAATAAAAATGTTTTTAAAAATTTTAAATGGAAGGTATATCCATTTGGAGACAGGACAATACAGGACAAGATTAAGGAGTATCTCATAGTTCAGTCTGGGCAGAACATGGGCTGATATTTAAGGTCCCTCATATGTTGCCTGAAAGGGAGAAATGTGGCTTGAATCTATCATTCTAGCCCTGTTTTATTCTAAGGAGTTTGCATCTTATAGGCAACTAGAACTGAGCCTTTGTGAATAGAGCACTGGACTTGGAGTCAGGAAGAATAGTGCTCAATGTAGTAGCTATGTCAGCTAGGGGCAAGTCACTCCCTCTGAGATCAGTTTCCTAATCTATAAATTGGAAATAATAGTAGCACCTACCTCATAGGGTTTTTGTAAGGATCAAATGAGATGTGTATACAAGGTGTATTACAAAATAGGATCTACAACCTCGTGATTTGGTAATTAAGGAGCCATATTGATGACCTTGGAGAGAGCAATTTCACAGAATGTCAGAATTAGAAGAGACCCTTTGAGACCATCCAGTCCAACCCATACATAAATAAGAATCTCCTCTATAGCCTACCTAACAAATGGCCATCTAGTCTTTTCTCGAAGACCTCCAGTGAGGGGAAACTCATCACCTTTTGAAGAAGTCCATTCCACATTTAGGTAGCTTTGCTTTCTTGACATTAAGCCTAAATATGTCTTTTTTTCCAGCCTCACCCATAGCGCTCAGTCCTTCCCTTTGGCATCAAACAACATTGCTAATTTCTCTTCCACAAGACACCTTACCTATCAAATCTTCTAAATATTTTCTTCTCCAGGGTAAACCACTCCATCCCTTTATCCTGGTGCTCTCATTGCATGATCTAAAGTCCTCTGAATGGCCTCCAGTAATCAATGTTCTCTCTAAAGTGTATCTCTCAAAATTGAACAAAGTACTTCAGATGGAGTTTGACCAGGACAAAAGATCCAAGGATTATTTCCTACCTAGTCTTGGATACTATACCTCTCTTAACAAAGCTGAGGTTCTCAGTAACTTTCTTGGCTGCCTTACCATACCATTGACTCATATGAAGTTTGCTGCCTACTAAAACCCCCAGATCATATCATTAGTCAAAGGGTTAGAAAGGAATCTCTATGAGGCATTTGGTGCAGGTAGAGTCAAGGAAACTTGGAGAAAACCCATTCCGACCCATTCATTTTATAGATAAAGAACTGGGGCTCTTAGAGGCTAAGGGATTTGGTCAAAATCTGAATCTAGATTGCAGGGGGTCAGTAAATGATTAGGAAGTGGAGACAGCAAGTTTGAATAACTCTTTCTAGAACTTTTACAGTATAGTAAATGGGAAGGAGAGTCATAAAATGATTGTTTGAGTAGGTGGCAGGATTATGGGTAAGATTTTAGCATAGAAGAAAACCCAGTGTGTTTATAAGCAGAGGGGAAGGAGTCAATAAAGAAGTGGTTGAAAATGAGAGAAAAAATTTAGAAGGATTATAGGAGACAGAAACAGAGAGAGAGAGAGAGAGAGAGAGAGAGAGACAGAGAGACAGAGAGAATATAGAGTGGAAATAAGTGATATGCCCTGGTCAGCAGTGACTTAGTCCCTAGTCACTTAGGCTGGGGAACATGACTAAAGGACACACAGCTGAGGAAGTGCAGGGGAGGAAGTTAGTGTTCAATGGAGTATGCCAATGGGAATGGGTGACTGTACTCTGTATGGCTTAGAGTTTTCAGGTAAAGAGAGACAGAAAACAATGGCAACCAAAGCACGGCAGTTACTTTTGACTAGAGCTGGGGGAGACCTGTGTAGCTAGGTGGCACAGTGGATAGAGCACTGGGCTTGGTGTCAGGAAGACTGATCTTCATGAATTCAAATTCAGCCTCAGACACTTACTAGCTGTGTAACCTTGGACAAGTCACTTAACCCTTTTGGCCTCAGTTTCTTCATCAGCAAAATGAGCTGGAGAAGGAAATGACAAACCACTCCAGTATCTTTGCCAAGAAAACCCCAAATGGTGTTCTGAAAGTTGGACATGACTAATACAGCTCAACAACAACAACATCTTTGCCAAGAAAAACTCACAAAGAGTCAGATACAACTGAAACTAGCAACAATAAAAATAGCTGAATGGATACAACCAAAACCTCCGAACTTTCACCTGGGAAGTTTTATGAACATATTGAGTTTGAGTAAAGTTTCAGAACAGGAGTAACAACAACCAAAGTAGAGGTGAGCTCGGTCGGGGATACCACAAATGAACAGGACAGGATCACTAACCAAAAATGGTACAAGTTCCTAGTCAAGGAAAAGTGACTCCCATACCAGGCTAATATGGCAAGCAAGCAAATGACTAGCCCAACTGAAATGTCACTCACTTCACACTTAGGGAGTTGGGGATGGAATGAGGCAGCTAAAAATTGGGAGATAAAAGCTTGTAACTGTGTAAATGGGTAAATTATAGTTAATGTTGATTTTCCTTGATAGTCAGTGTAATAAAGTAAAATTATTAAAAAGCCTAGATTTGGAGTAAGAGGCCCTAGTTTCATAAACTGACTCTGCCACTTACTACTTTTGTGATCTTTTGTACGTCATATAACCTTTTTTTGTTTTTCATTTTTTTCCCTTTTTAAAAAATTTATTTAGCATTTTATTTTCCTCGGTTACATTTTTGATATTCATTTTTAAAACTTTGAGTAACCTTTTTTTAAGTCGATTTCTTATTATATAAAATGAAAGGGGTTGTATTAGATGTCTCTTCTAACTCTAAATTTATTATCTTATTTTACTGTGTTTTATTGCTTCAATTAAATATTTATTCTTACTTGACATGAAGCTTGAGTAATTTATGGAGCACAGTGGAGTAGGAAAATAGGAGGGTTTCCCTAGTAAGATAGATTCTGGACCAGAATTTGATTAGCTAAATCTATACACACAGATCTTTAGACCAACGTAGCACATGTGTGGTATAGAACCCCCTCCTTCCCAACCCCTTCCACTCTCTTGGTTGGCTCACTCATTCAACCTGCATTCACGCTGAAGGATTGTGGGGATGTTCTGGGGGAGTGGGGGTGTCCTCTAGAACTTCCAAGGTTCCTAGGGTAACTGGTCGGGAGGAATATCCTCTACTATTATACACTGTATTTACCATTTAATAATCAAATTTCTGAACTCTTTTAACTCTTAGTTATAAACATTTTGCTAAACAGAAAGCAAAGAAAGAATGATAATAACATAACATTCCACCTTTAAACCCTCAATGCACATAGTTTTTGTGGGGAGAGAATGGGTACAAATATATATAGCAGGGAGGCTGTGGTTTGCCCTTCATTCTTGAAGACATTCATCACATCAGGAAAGTGATTCCATGACTTGCTAGTGGATTGGATTTAAATGAAGGGAATGAAGAGGGGGAAGCTGTATGAAGTCACCAGCCTCACTCTCTCCTCCGGGGTCATCTGGGTCCAGTGCCAAGATACAGATCAGTAGAGCCGAAGATGGCTCTCGATACAGTGGGAGACCTTGGCCTTTTTAAGCTACAGTCTTTAACAGGTCTCAGTTTGTCTGAGATATCCATTCAATGATTAAGGCTAGGTAAGAAATGAAGCAAAGAATGGCCTCTTTTACCTAGTCAAAAGAATAAAAATAAATCAATCTGGAGGGGAAGACCCTCAGGGATTCCGGCCAAAACAGAAACAATTGCTATTTACACTCTCTCTGAGCTGTCAGGGCCCAAACAGTGACCAAGCGAGGCTTGGGCTGGAAGCCAGAGTCTGACTCTAATTCTAAATCCAACTTTGGCTCTAAATGCTTTAAACCCAAATCACTCTGGCTCTCAAAGTGACTCCAGCAGGGAGGTACAATGCGTAGGGAATCCATGTGCTTAGAGGAGCCCAGAACTCTGGACTACGGCCCTTGATGTATTTTTTCTTTATCAGCACTGTATGTTCAAAAATTCAGTGATGGGGATGGATGCTACTCTGCTAACTGCTCCAGTCTTTCCCTTCTTCTAGCCTTTCCACTTTCCTGCTAGGCCTCTGACATATACAAGCTGTGTGACCATGGACAATTCACTTCTAAGTACTCCCAGACAACTTTTTTTTTTTCCAGACAACTCTTCAGGACTATAAACCACAGACCAATGTTCCAGTCTTCATCTCTCCTCTCCCCTGATGAAATCACAGATCCACACCAGAAAAAAAAAATGCCAAGATAACATGAGTCATTCAGCTTCCTGATCGGCACTCAATATAAAAATCTGAAAGGCTTCGGAAGTTTAGGACAATTAAAGTTTAAATGAATTTCAATCCAAGCTAATTCAATGCAGTAAGGACTTATTAAGGACTATATACTAGGTTCTGTGATACATTCTAGAAATAGGTACAAAGACAAAAGAGGAAGAAATTTCTGTTCTTGATGAACTTATATTCTCTTGAAAATAGCTGCCTCAAATAGTAGTTAAAGGTTTGCATAGCACTTTATGTACATTATCTCGTTGGATAATATGGATTGTGCTTGACTTGTGCTTTAGATTTTTACGATTTGGTGTTGTTTTTTAGGTTTTTTCTAACATTGCTATGTTGATTTCTTCAGTTTGGGGGTATTAGGTATAGTATGATAAAAAACTGGGTTTGGTTATTCGTTCAAATTACAGGGCTCCTCATTTTATGTCTTAGATAAGGAGGCAAGGATGAATTAAGCTTATCCATCTGAATATATTATTGAGTTCCCTAGCCATGTAGACAGGTGAGCCTGAAATTTACAGTTATCTAAAAACCCAACAAAAGCAAAAACCCTGCATTGCTGAGTTAGAAGCTAAAAATAGAAATACTAACAGGATCTTAGTTATTTACTTATATAGGAAGAGGCTGTGAAATTTTTTCTAGCAATCAGATTTTTGAAGAAATGTTAGATTTCTTTGTTTAATACATGGAATATTAAGTCTACAAAGTTCAGAAATGAGGTAAAAGAAGTGAACAAATGCAACAAAATGAAACATCCACAACTTTATCATTGATGTCACTAGGTGACTAAAAGTCACTCTAAATAAAAGAACTATCCTTTAAAATCTCTACCCATGAAACATACATTATAGAAGATAACTGGTCTAGATCACTCTTTCCTTCCCCAAATTAGGCACCACCGAAACAAAATGAACTTCAAGGAAACCTGGAAAATATTTTTTTAAATATACGTGCACTTATGTATGTGTATACATATATGCATGTATATGCAGTACAAGTAAATATATGTGTGTATATCTCCAGTACTAAGACAATTGTGCAATAATAATAAAAATAGCTAGCATTTAAAGAGTAGGTCTGCATGCAACACACATTACATACGTTATCTCATTTGATTCCCACCACAACCCTGTAAAATAGGTGCCATTATTACCCCCATTTTACAGAAATGAAAACTGAGAGAGAAGTTAAGTGACTTACCCAGGATCACACAGCTAGTAAGATCAGAGGAAGGATAAATTAAATAAGCCTAAGATACTTTAGAGTTAACACACAAGCAAAACAAACATCTTTCTTCCTCTCGAAGTATTCAGCCTTTCCCAATTTCACCATTCCTGTCAATGGCACCACAATGTTCTCAGCATCAGTACAAATTGGTTTCAGAAGAAAGGTTGTTTTATCAGTTGTAGAGACTATAAGCAAGAACGTTAGCAAGATTATTCATGTAATCAATGAAGAAAGACCTAGACTAGAATTGTGACTGTGGAAATAAGAAAAAAAAGGGTGTGGTAAAGAGATCAGATTCTAAATCTTGAGTTATTTTGGTTTCTCATTCATTTCTACTCCCGTATCCAATTCATCAATGCTTTCATATATCACTTCCTTATCTAAGGACCTATGGTAATTTTCTATTGCCTGTATCATAAAATCTAATGTCTTTTGCCTTAAGATTCAAGGTCAGTATGACCATCTCGTAAACTTCTGATACAAAATAGTCAAGATGCTGTTTACTGTTCCCATACAAGTTACTTGTTCCCACAAGCATGCCTTTTGACCAACTTAAATCGATGGTAAAGGGAAAAGATAATATTCCACACGCTGCTTCTTCTAGCCTCTTCCCGTGAGCTCACTTGGGTTGCTTCTACTTCTCATAAATAAACTTACATCACTCCATACATTGTGTCATTGGAGAGGCAGCTGCTGTTGTCAATAGACCTGACAAAGATAGCAACCTCTCTCCAATTTGAAGACTCCCTGTTTCCCGAATTCCCATAGAATGTATACTCTGTACCACATTGTAGTAGCTTATAGGCAAAATGTAAAAACAGAGAGCATCTGACCCAGTGTATCGAGTGGATTAAAACCCCAGCCTAGTGTGCTTCTCCAAGAACTTCTCCCAAGAATACATGACTTAACACCAATAGCAATGATGGGGGCAGGCAAATGGCACAGTGAGTTGAGCACAGGCTCTGGAGTCAGGAGGATCTGAGTCCAAATCTGGCCTCAGATATTTGACATACTTTACTAGCTGTGTGATCTTGGGCAAGTCACTTAACCCCAATTGCCCTGCCTTACCCCCTGCAAAAAAAAAAAACCCATAATGTTTCATAATCCTATAGTAATTTAAGGTTAATGAAACACTTTTTCTTGAGGCAACATTTTAAGTAGTTAGCACAAGTATTATTCCAATTTATACAACTATTTAAAGGATCTATGATTTCACGTGTGGGGAAATTAATTCTTAATTCTAATGCCTTCTTTCTTTTAATTATTTCCTATTTGTTCTGTATGCAACTGGTTTGTACATGTTTGTTTGTTTGTTATCTCCCCCATTATACTATAAGCTCCTTGAGGGCAGGAACGATTTGCCTCTTTTTGTATCCCCAGTGCTTACCACAGTCCCTGGCAAGTAATGAGAACTTAACAAATGTTTCTACACTATTGACTGCTAACCTGGTAACTCCCACCACTAAGGAAGGTTGCCATCCCTATGTTACATTTGAAGAGACTTAAAGATAATAGGTCCGTTAGACCAGAGAGACCTAGCCTCTTTTGTTTCATGGTCCCCTTTGGTAATCTGGCAAATCCTATGGACTTCTTCTCAGAATATGTTTTTAAAATGCAAATAATAAAATACATAGGATGACAAAGGAAATCAATTATATTAAAATACAGTTATCGGCTGTATCCCAAAGAGATCATACAAATGGGAAAAGAACCTACATGTACAAAAATACTGAAAGCAGCTCTTTTTGTGATGGCCAAGAACTGGAAATTGAGGGGATGTTTACCAATTGAGTAATGGCTGAACAAGTTGTGGCATATGAATGCAATGGAATACTATTTTGCTGTAAGAAATGATGAGCAGGCAGACTTCAGAAAAACCTGGAAAGACTTATATGAACTGATGCTGAGTGAGGGGAGTAGAACCAAGAGAATATTGTACACAGTTACAGTCACAATTTGTGCAATGACTAACTTTGATAGACTTGGCTCTTCTCAGCAATGCAAGGTTCTAAGACAACTCCAAAAGGCTCATTATGGAAAGTGTTATCCATATCCAGAGAAATAATTACGGAGTCTGAATCCAGATCAGAGCATACTATTTGCTCTCTCTCTCTTTTGTTTTGTTTTATTTTGTTTTTTTCTTTCTTGTGGTTCTTTCCATTGGTTATAATTCTTCTTTGCAACATGACTAAAGTAAAAATATGTTTAATATGAATGTATACGTAAAAGCCTATATCAGATTACATGCTGTCTTGGGGAAGGGGGAGGGGAGGAAGAGAAAGAAAATGTAGAACTCAAAAGTTTGTGGAACTGAATGTTGTAAGCTAAAAATAAATAAATATATTTTAAAAATAGATAAAATACAGTTACCAAAATATTTTTTAAAAGCACATGGACCCTCATATTAAGAATTCCTGCTTTAGAGAGATGGAAATCTGATAGTAGGGGAATTAGCAAATATTAAAGTTGGAGGTATGGATTTAGGAATCTTTTGCACATAAACAATAGAAATCACTAGGCAGGGGATTAGGATCTGAATCACAATCCTGGGCCAATAATTTACTACGTGTGTGACTTTGAGTAAGTCTTTGGGCCTCAGTTTCCTCACCTGTAAAATAACAAGGGGGAAAGAGTTGGGCTAAATAGTATCTAAGGTCCCTTCTAATTCTAGGTCTGTGCTCCTACGAGATGCCAATAGTTGAAAGGGACAGGAATGAGTGAAATAAACAGAGAAAGAACGTAGTCACCAAGATAAGGGGAGAGGCAAGAGAGCTCAGTGTCATGGAAGCTCACGGAAGTGGTGAAGACAGAAGCCAGAATGCAAACAGGAGGAGGAAGTTAGAAGATGCAGACAAAAGGCTTATAGACAACTGATGGAGAAAGTTTTGCCAAGCAGGGCATGAGAAAAAGGGGGTGATGCTCGGAAGAGGAAGAGCTAAGTCAGTGAGAGTAGCTGCCTGAGGCATATCAGCCTACTAAGGGCTTAGTCCTATTCCCAGAACATGTGGGTGACTATTTTTATACTAGGTTACAGGCAATCCTACCTCTCCCCATCCCAAGAATGCAGGACTTGAAGATACAGGTCAGGTAATCTTAACCAAGCAATGTTCCAGATGAACCTCTTTTAGAAAATTATGAGGGATAGGGATGGAGGGAGTTTCCCACCTGAGACTAGGTCTTGTTCTTTGGAACCCTCAGACCCCTTTGGAGAATCCTATTTTACCATCTTAAAAAGATTGGGTAACAAACATTTTTTACCACTTCAAAGGCACTGGAAGATCTTTAAAAGCAAAGCAAAACAAAACAAAGAAAAAAAAACCAGGAAATCATGAAATCCATTCCCCTGGGAATTCTAGAGATGTCTGCCACTAAATAGTATGTACCAGCCAGATGTGGAATGCCGGAAACTCCCAAAGTTTGGGAAAGGGGGGAACAATGTTAGTAGGGTTTCCATCTAACACCCCACCTCCTGGATCAGGCCATTTGGCCAAGGCCTTCCTCCTCACTAGGAGACCCCCCACTGCACAGGTTGAGACTTATCCTGTGGCCTGAATCTTTTTTCTAACTACTATCTCTTTTTGTTCTCCTAGGGTAAACCAGATTGAGATGTCTATCCATCTGTCTGTCTCTCCTTCCTGTGTCCCTCCTTTCCCTCTTTTAATCAATAGGAAAGTATTCTAAATATGATTGCTCTTGGCTACTTCCTCCAAACCCTCCCTCCCCCAACTTTAAGATCACAAGCTCTCTCCCATGGGTATTTGGACCAGAAATTAACATGCTCAAGAAGAATGAAGCACTTTTTTTTTTCTCCAGGGGGTGAGAAAAAAAAAAACATTTGGAGTTGCCAGCATTCATGTGGGATTTTTATTATTATTATTGAAAAGGATTGATTGAAACTGTTGCCCCTTCCCCCACCTGATGAATCAGTAAATTGTAACAAGAGAATCTGGCTAAACAAGTTTCCGATTCAAACGTTATCTTGTGTACAAAGGACTCTTTGAATATGGTTTCTGTGTTTGGCTCCTTGTGATGGAGTGGAAAGTTGTGTTTTCACTGTGGCTGGAATTCATCTCTCCCTTCAGCAATGTCTGATGGCGGCTGCTCCCTGAGACTGCAGAGCTCAGCCTGATGGGGGGCATTGGGTGGGGAAAAGGGGGGCACAGGATGGCGTTGGGTAGAAGGGGTTTGAAAGGTTCATCTAGAAAGAAAGGCTGCAGTCACCTGATTTCCTGCCAATTAACACATGGAAATTTATAATATTTCTCTCAATAAGGCTGCAACAGATAAGGAATCCTGTACCCCTCCGTTACCACATCATTGATAAGGGGGAGAACCTTTCCAAGAAAGCTCTAATCCAAACATTCCTGGGCCTCTGAGAGTAAGTGATTGATAGAATGCGCCCCTTTTAAAAGGACTCCAAATCTAAACAGAATGTGTCTGGTTACTGACAAAATTAAATTACCCTGTTCAGAAAGGCTGCAGGTCTGGGGGGAACTTCCCCTTCCAGAGAAAACAAAAGTTACTGTTACAGATAAAACCAAAACTTGGGCATCCATGCTTAGCAGTTCCTCAGAGCTTAAAGTCATAACTTTATTATGTGTCTGACCCCCTTTAAATCTTAGGATGCTTTTTGTTCCTCTCACCCATGATTTATAGCAAGAGCCTCTGATAGATAATACACTGATGCCCTTAAAAATGTAACTGTTCTTTCCTCCTTTCTCAGAAGAAACATTTCCCAGCATAGGAAAAACCTAGAGGTTTTCCTCTCTCCTCATGCAATCCTAGTTCTGAGTTGCACATTTTCTGTTTGTAAATAGAAAACAGTTAAGCAAGACCAACCAACACAACAACCAAGGCTGGCAG
>CM053626.1:66215960-66311262 GCA_028646595.1 Phalanger gymnotis | reverse complement strand
GGAATCAACATTCTATACCTACAGTCCTCTCTCTATTTGTTTCATCATCTTTCCTCCAGGACCAAGATTTTTGCCAACTTTTCCTACAAAATTCAGCAAAGTTAGATGCAGTTGAACACAATGAAGGAACAATGACTCCAAATTTCAAAGCAACCTGTAAGGCAGAGTAATTCCAGTCAAGCAATTCAACATGTTTTGTTGAGTGCCCACTATGTGATCAGAACCACATATATATATGTATATATGTATATGTATATATACACACATACATATATACATATGCATGTATATATGTATATATACACATACATATATACATATGCACGTATATATGTGTATATATACACATACATACACATATATACACATACATATACATACACACATATGTATGTATGTGTATATATTGTGAGCATACACATATGTAAATATATATACATATATAAATTTCTCTATCTTTTGGGATATATGTGTGTATGTGTATGTATGTATATTTATATGTATGTACATGTGTGCATGTTTGTATACATATATATATCCCAGGGGGATGCATATATATATACATAGATATATATCCCAAGGGATATAGAAATTAATTACAAGGCCACTGAACTCTAAGGAGCTTATAGACTAGCTGAGGAGATGAGATTTATACACAAGATATAATCAGAGGCCAGTATATCTACAATTTTGTGCAAACTTGTGTGGTATACCTATGTACAACAGGAGTTCAGAGAAGGGGAAAGATCAGGGTGGGCTGGAACAGTCCAGGTGCCTCTAATCCAAATTCTAAGGTTTCCAACATGATGGATTTGGTTTAAGTATTTAGCTGGAAAGATATTTTCCTCTGAGACCCAAGTCTTGATAATAAGGATTCTTCTCTCCTTTGAAGCCAGTTTTGAAATCTCTTCCCTGACTGGAAAGCTATATCTCATATGTCCTCTCCACTCTGGTACATCCATCCAAGAGCTGAACATGTGGCTGGTGTGGCCCAGCTGGACCTGACTGTCTTCCTGTTCTGAGGAGATATGTCATCAATTTGAGTTCATGTTTGGGAAAAATTTGCTTTTATTTTGCTTTTGATTAATGTGCTAAGATGTTACATTAAGCAAGGAACTCCCCCATTTGTGGGCCCAGCCGAGTTGGGTGGGTTTACAGCTGAACAGCTGAAGTGAATCTGAACACTGCGGTTTGAACATTTGGCAGAGCGTTTGGCAGGGCTGGACGCTGCAATGCAGTGTTCCATCACACTGTCATCGCATTGCAGAAAACACCCCCCAAACAGCCCAGCTGGGACACGAATGGCAGCAGAGAGGCAGTCACAAGGGGAAAGTACCTAACTCAGGAGACTCCCTCTATCCTTCAGGCAGCCAGTCCAGTCCACCAAGGAGAGTGTCCATTCTCAGCATTCATGTGCTCTACTTTTTGAGGGCAGGGAACCAAACCATGGCTGTATTGGGGTAGGAATGGCACCAGTTCTCAAAACTTCTTTATCCTAATGCCCTCTTAAAGAATGTTGCAACATCACTTCCCCCATCCGATAGCTAATGAAATTGGTTAACTTACCTAAAAGCAAGGTTGGAGGGAACAAAGAATTTACAGTCGCCCAGAGCCATTTTCCTATTTGAAGGAGAACCACCAGCAGCCACAGACACAGAGAAGACTGAAGCAATACCTACTTTCAGGAAAATGGGTTATTTGTCTAAATAACCAATGGAAACATCACAGTGAATGTTTCTAGGTTGTTGCAGTCTTACTGGGAGTTGGCATTTCCCATGATAAGGCTAAAAGAAAGCCACTGGAAATCAAGATACTCAACATTTCAGAAAAAAAAAAAAAAGGAATGAAGTTGTTTTTGAAGTCATTGTCGATAGAGACACCTGAATTCAAGTCCTGACTCTGACATGTACTAGCTGTATGCCTCTCTTTCTAATCTCTACTGTTCTCTCTCTGGACTATTTCATTTTGCGATTTCATCAGCTCCCATGGTTTTAATTATCAACTCTATGCAGATGACTCTCAAATCTACTTATTTAGTCCTAACCTCTATTCCCATCTGTAATCTGTCTCCAACTGCCTATTGGACCGCTTATCTTAAACTCAATTCCTCCTAACCTTTCCTAACTTCCTTATTACTGTCAAGGGCATTACTATTCATCCAGTCCCTCAGGTTCACAACCTAGGTTTCATCCTCAACTCCTCATTCTCTCACCCCACCAAGTCCTATTGTTTCTAACTTGGTAGCATCTCCCATGACAGCCTTCTTCCTTCCTCCCACACTGGCACCATCCTGGTGCAGGTCCTTTATCACCTCTTGCCTGGATTATTGTTATAGCCTATTTGCTAGTCACCCTGCCTCAAGTCTCTTCACTCTGATTCATCCTCCACTCAGCTATAAAAGTGCAGGTCTAACCATGTCATTGATAAACTCTAGTGATTCTCTAATACTTCCAGGATCAAATATAAAATCCTCCTTGGCTTTTAAAATCCTTCATAATCTAGCCCCTTAACTTCCTTTTCAGTCTTCTTAACTATTACCCTTGATTCACCTCTAAGATCTAATGATGCTAGCACCCTCCTGTCCTCTATCTCCTGGCTCCAAACACTTTCATTGACTGTCCCCAGTGCCTGGAACTCTTTCCCTTCTCATCTCACACCTTCCCTGGCTTCCTTCAAGACTCAACTAAAATGTCACTTTCTACAGGAAGTCTTTCCTGGGCCACCTTAATCTTTTTTTAATACTGAATTTGTTTTATTTTTAGTTTGTAACACTCAGTTTCACAGGTTTTTGAGTTCCAAATATTCTTCCCCTCCTTCTCCTCCCCCCCCTCCCCCAAGATGGCATGGAATCTGATATATGAGCTACATATACCTTTGCATTAAACATACACAATAGTCAAGTCATAAAGAAGAACCATGATCAATGGAGTGAATCATGAGAAAGAAGAAACAACCCCCCCACACACAAAAAAGAGAGAGAGCAGATAGTTTCCTTCAATCCACATTCAGACTCCATAGTTCTTTATCTGGATGTAGATAGCTCTTTCCATCATGAGACCTTTGGAGCTGTCTTTGAACCTTGTATTGCTGAGAAGAGCCAAGTCTATCAAAGGTAGTCATCACAGAAGCAATATGACTGTGGTTGTGTACAATGTTCTCCTGATTTTGCTCCCCTCATTCAGCATCATATCATGTAGGTCTTTCCAAGTTATTATGAAGTCCACATCTTCCCCATTTCTTATAGCACAATAATATTCCATTACATTCATATACCACAACTTGTTTAGCCATTCCCCAATTGATCGGCATCCCTTTGATTTCCAATTCTTTGCTACCACAAAAAGAGCTGCTATAAATATTTTTGTACATACATGTCCCTTTCCCCCTTTCGTGATCTCTTTAGGATATAGCCCTAGAAGTGGTATTGCTGGGTCAAAGGCTATGCACATTTTTATAGCCCTTTGGGCATAGCTCCAAATTGCTCTCCAGAATAGCTGGATCTGTTCACAACTCCACCAACAATGTAACAATGTTCCAATTTTCCCACATCCTCTCCAGTATTTATCATTTTCCTGTTTTGTCATGTTAGCCAATTTGACAGGAGAGATGTGGTACCTAGGAGTTGTTTTGAATTTAATTTCTCTGATCAATAGTGATATAGAGTATTTTTTCATATGACTAGATATTTTTTAATTTCTTCCTCTGAAAACTGCCTGTTCATATCCTTTGACCATCTCTCAATTAGGGAATGACTTGTATTCCTATAAATTCAGCTCAGTTCCCTGTATATTTTAAATATGAGTAGGCCTCCTTAATCTTAATGCCTTCCCTATGAGACTATCCCAAATTTATCCTGTCTCTATGTTGTTTGCACCTAGTTGTTTGCATGTTGTCTCCCTCATTAGATTGTGAGCACCTTGAAAGCACGCGCTGTTTTTTGCTTCTCTTTTTATCCCCGTGCTTAACACAGTGCCTGACACATAGCAGGCACTTAACAAATTCAATTCAGTGCCCTGGGCAACTCTCTAAGGCTACGAATTGTAGAACTAGTACCAATCTGTACTGGTAGAGGGCATTTCTTCAGCTGACATTTTCCTTTTCCAAAGAAATCACAGGTCCAGTCCCCAACATTGTCTTTCTACCTCAATGGCTAGCCCTGTGGAGCTACGTTTTTTTTTTTTTTAAGACAGACCAACTATTTTATTTTCCTCTGATCGGTTCAGGAATGTTGATGGGCAGATAGCTCATTACGTGGGCTTTGGAGGGGGTCTGGGGGCATCAACTGCAGGTCTGAATCGGGGCGGGGGCCTCCGATCCTTTCGAGCCTCATGGGAGCGATTCTTCACTACCTTGCCGCGGATCTCGCAACTCACATAGTAATGTAGTTTCACATACAGTTTGGGCAGCGCATAGGAGTTAAAGCCGCTAGGAGATGTCCCCTACGGACGCTGCTTCCACGATGCTGCGGATGACGAACTTCTTAATGGCCTTGTCCTTGGGCACGCAGCCGGTGCCCTGCTGAGCTGCACGTGGCCGCGGTCCTACTTTGTGCGCCCGTTTGTTCCTCCTCTTCCCTATCATCTTGGACGCCAGGAACCGAAAACAGGAGCTACATAATTTTTTTTTTTTTAAGTTTGCTTTCCCCACCCCCAACACCATTTTAAGAGCTTCAAATGAACTCACCATAAAGTCTTGCTTTAGTTGAGACTCACTCATCTATCTTGTGCGAAGGCTTTGAATTTGAGAAGAGGAGGGAAAGGAAGGGAAGGGCATAAACCTATTTGGGACTGTTTGGATGAGAAAACAAAAAAGTCTTAGCAAAAGAGTCAAACTAGTATTGTCTATCTGATGTCTTAGAAGATGCAGAACACAATCACAAATCTTAAATATCAGCCCAGATTTTTTTAAAAGTCTTCGGTTACCATAATTATTAAGAAAAATAAAGCAATATACATGCTAATAGGGGGTTTGAAATACAGAAGGAAATAACATTTTAAGGCATTCTTTGCTTATAGCTAAGAAGGCCCTAGAAGGATAGCTATATAGAGATTATAAGGCTGAATATTTCCCTTCTGTAAGTTAAAAAGTCTTCTTTTTAGACAGCACCAAAAAAAAAAGCCACTATAAAAGTGCTTTTCATGTACTTTTTAATAAGTACGTCAATATTAGTGTTGGTCTTGATGCAACCAGGCACACTTTTCCCATCTTCTGGTCCTGATATGATGGTGTATGTGTGCCTTAGTGAGAAAGGGGAAAATAGTTTTTATCTAGAATAATTTATTGTTACTCTTTAAGCTCATGTGCCAACTATTCCTGGAACATTGACCTATGGCAAGATTTCTCTCACTATGCCCCTCCCACCCTCACCTTCCAAAACACACAAAGAAAAATAGAACTGCTGTTGGTCAGATAGTTATCAAAGGTTGTTTGGAGAGGGTGTCTCTTGAATCATTTTTATAAGTCATATTTCAAATCTTTGATCTTGACAGCTCTGAAATATTCCTTTCCCATTACATCATATCTTGAAAGGACTTTTTTATTTCCTAGCAGTATGACTAAAAAATTTACATTAAATACACAAACATTACCAAATTAGATGTCAGAATTTTCCAAATGATTAGTGATAGTATTAAAATTGCTAGTATTGCTGTGTATTATGCCCAGAGAAATTCAGTATATTTATTTTCATGCCTACATCCAATTAGTCTCTAATTTAGGGGAGAATTTTTTTAATTACTAGATTTTACAGTTTTCATTTTAAAAAACATTTATTATAAAGCTCGTCAAGGGCTGAAAACAGAAAAGAAGAAAATAATTCTCCTCTAAATCGTGAAAAAGAACAGGATCTCTATGGCCGCATCACATCTGGACCAAACGATAAAACCCTCAAAACACTGAACATTCCTAAGACTCATCCATCTCCAATTCACATTATCAGCTTTTTTGGAGCTGGAGCCACATACATATTTTGGAGGGAGGATTGAAATGACTGAACAGCAATAAGCCCAGCACAATGAGATCACAAATACAAAGAAGTAAAAGGGAGTCTGGGTTTGTGTGTATGTCCATTGGTAGATGAGCAAAGTGGGAGTTTGGACCTTTTCTATGTCTTCTGTTCCCAACTAAATAATTTATTTAACAATTGGCTATCATCCTCAGAGAGGAGCTATTGGCATATGAGGGGCATCAAGCCCCTGATTCTAGAGTCTTTGAATAATACCCATAATCACTGCGCACACACACACACACACACACACACACACACACACACACACACCCCACTACGCAGGAAAGACCAATTGGTTTTAAAAAGACTCCTGTCTAGCTATGATTTGCAATTGAATAGACAACCCATAGAACTGGACCATTGTTACATACATACAGGACAAACACTGCAGAAAAATAATTAATTGAGTGCAGAATTGATTATAAGACTATATTGCCTTTGGAAAATTGTACAATGTTTAATGACCCAAGTTTCTCCCTGAAACAAAGTCTCATCTTTTTAACATCAATGTTCTTCCAGTGATGTTCTCTGGCTATGAGTCATAGAAGACCACAGTCTCTGAGAAATTAAAATTGTATGTCACCCAAGGGGGAATGAAGAGACACTTGGCAAACATTAGATTTTTCAACAAAACAGAAAAAAATACCAAGAATGTGATTATCCCTAATTTTAAAAAAAGTTTTCTTTTAAGCTTATATATATATATACACATATGTGTATATAAATATGTATATATATGTGTGTGTTGTGTACGTGTGTGTGTGTGTATGTGTGTGTGTGTAACATCCTTTTGATGTACTGGGAAGACCATTACATTGCAGATAGAGGTTTCAGCCTAGAAAGAGACTCCCAAGAAGGACAGAGATTAGCCAATGGATGGATTTTATCCATAACATATACAGACTAAATGATCTACAAACATGTACTATAACATCAGATATGAGCCAAAGCAGATGTATTGAGTTCATTGAAAGTGGTTTTTTTTTCCTCCTCAAACAGTCCAAATTGAGCCAAATCTGAAATGCATCACGCCAAGTAATTTTCCCTTAATTGTTAAAACCTTGGATATTTTCAGGTAGAGCTAATACACCTGTTTCTAATTGAGTTATATTTTACCCCCTCAATATGTTAGTTTGCCTGAGGAATCTCTGTCCAAAAAATCTTTTTGTGCTTTTCCTCTTTTTAAAGGTCTTCACCTTTTTATAAACAGGTGGTCAAACAGCTGGAGTCCCTCCCCAACTCAGGGTGGGTTCCAAAAACCCAGTATATGCCATGTTTCAAGGAACCAAGGGCTCTGAGAGATTAGAAAACATGCAATCTTATCATTAATACATTTTGCTGAAGCAAGCAGTGAATTTTCTTACAGCACAAATATGACTCTCCTGTTACTTTTCTCAAGACCAAATGCAAGACCAACTTTAAACACTCTAAACTATCTTGGCTCAGTTCTCTCTATACTACCTTTAAAAATAGCAGCAACAATAATAATAATCAGAGTTATAACTAGGATAGGGCAACTGGAGCTTTGCCACAAGGTGGCATATTTAGATGGTGATGGCAACTTCTGTAATCCTTCAGCAGCATAAAAGCAATAGAGCTTAGCAGTAGATAGAAAGGATGGTTAGTTAAAATTTGAAGGTACCCTATCGTAGGGTAGGGCATGAGCTCTACTTCCAGCTTACCATGTTCCTCTCACCCATCCCCAGTCTGTGCAGCAAACTCCCCACAAAACACATGTGCCTATGTCTCAGTGTACCCACCACCCAAAAAGATGATGATCTGTCTGCTGAACTGAGGGCATGATTTGTTCCATTTTGTATCTGAGGAAGGACTCAAACCTAGGTTTTCTTTGGCGCTATTTAGTAATATAGCCACTATGCCACAGTAAGACCCCTTCTGCCTTTTCAGTGATAAGGTAAAGGGGGATAAGGTAAAGACTTTGGATTTATAGAGGCCACATTAATGGCTTCATTCCCATGTCCATACTTGCTAGCCCCACTTTTAGAGTGAGAGAGGATAGAAGGAAAAGCATACCATATTCTCATTAAAACTGATTTACTTGAGAGACTCAAAATCCTCTTTTCCCCTTTGGTACCACTCAAGTTACTCCTGCCAATTTGTGAAGCTGCACCTCATTATTTTAATTGTCTGCAGCTCTTGGGTGAGTCTTAATAATCTAACTGGCCTGGGTACAAATGGCACTCTCTGGACACTATCATTGGATTTTTCAACAGAAATGGAGACACCTCTTCTGAATAGAGTAATCTGAAGTCAGTCATTAATATGTCTTTTGTTACCCTATCCCCATTGTGGGGGAAGGGAGGGCTTGGGTTTCTTTTTTTAAATGTCTTCCTTTTGATATGCAGAAATAACTAATCATGGGGGCAATGGAGAAGTGTTTCTTTTTATGAGTGAAAAAGTATTTCCAGGAAAGGGCTTGCTCCTCCCCACTTTCTAATCCCAGATTTTTTTTTTTTTTTTTGCCTATTTCATCTCTTCTGACAACCACTTTTTTGTGCTGCCTTTCCCCATGACTTCCACTCAATCAATCAATAAACTTTTTTTAAGCATCTACTACATGCCAGGTACTGGACTCCCACTGCACATTAGCTGACCTCTCTCGTTTGGAGACCTTTTGCTTTCCAGGAAAAAGGATATATTTTTGAGCAGGAAAAAAGAGCGTGATGAGAGAAGAGGAAGAAAAACAAAAATAGCCAAAAATCAAGTTTGCATTTTGCTCATTCCTTTCTAGTCCCCCATGCCCTCTTTTTCCCACTTATTCATATATCTTTCTTCCCTATGGCATCTCAGGCCCTTTCCCCCATCTCCCAGAGCACTGAACCTCTTGGCTTCAATATGCTGATTAACCACTAGGGAGTACCAGGAGTCTGGCTGCACATTTCAACCACAGTCTAGGAGTGTGCTTTGCTTGGATTTCTGTTGTTTAAAATTTCCATTCCCACAAGTGGCTGAAAACTAAACATCACTAGCTGCTCCTTGTATTTTAGTCCCTTTCCAAGTTGGCCTGACCCAACAGAGTCTGAAAACATTGATGACAGTCATGACAATGGTGATAGTGATGACATGATAATGATGAGAACATGCATGTACGGGGTTAAACCAAAATATTTGTCTCTAAATATTCTCTAACCATCTTCGAAGAGTAATTTTTGGGGGTGAAATGAGCCCACTGGTAGTCCGGTAAAACCTACAGATGCCTTCTCAAACTAAGGTTTTTAAATGCGTAAAATAAAATACATAAGATTCCAAAGGAAACAAATTATATTGAAATGCAGTTAGCAAGATATATATTTTTTTAGTTTAAATAGTATTTTATTTTTTCCATTTACAGGTAGACAGTTTTTAACATTCATTTCTTAAAAGCTTTGAGTTCAGAATTTTCTCCCTCCCTAAGATGGTAAGCAATTTGATATAGGTTATATATGTGCAATCATGTAAAACATATTTCCATATTAGTCATGTTGTGAAAGAAGAAACATACCAAAAAGGAAAAAGCATGAAAAAAAATAAAGAAAATAAAAATAGTGTACTTCTATCTGCATTCAGATTCCACCAGTTCTTTCTGTGGCTATGGATATCAGCAAAATTTGAATTTTTAAAAATTCATGGTGTCCAAAAACAAAAGATCCTCGTTCCAAACAGAAAGTTCCTAGTGATCAGGGACAGTGTTTATTTCACTCAGATCATACTTGGGATATGTGAGGGCCTAGTGACTCATTTTTATCATGATGGTGTCTGTCTGGATACTAAAATGAAGTGTCTTTAAAAACATGGTACCTACATATGGGGGGGGGTGGAGAAGGAATGAGAGAACTATGATTTAGCACTACTAGGATCATTGATTCTAGAGCAAGAAAAGGCCTCAGAGGCCATCTAGTCCAATTCCAAACAAGAAAACTGGGGTCCAGGAGAAAAACGACTTACCCAAGCTCACACAAGTAGTAAATGTCAGAGGTGGGTCCTCTGATTCCAGGGCATTTTTTCTTTTCACTGAACTAAATGGAATTGGATTTCTTCCAGCCTTCTTTCCTACCTAACCTTGATGAAACACAATGGGGAAATGAACAGCCGTCTATGGTAGACTAAAGGAAAACCTGAAATTAATTGGTCCTTACTATGACCACCTTACACTTCGATCTTAATTTTAAAAAAACAACTTAGTTTTCCTAGGCCTTAGGCTGGGGCAGGCGGCTGGCAGGGAAGGATGGAAAGGAAAGAAAAGCAAGTCAGCCAGGGTGGTCCTCCTCCAAAATGTTGCCTTGGCTACCCTACATAGGAGCAGGGGTGTAGAGGATTCCAGATGCCTGCTTAACTCCTGTTTCCTGGGCCTGGCCCAGCTCAATCTTCTCTTTTAAAGAGAAAATATCAGACAAAGGAGGATGAGGCAGGGGGGAAGGGAACGGGGGAGGGGGGGGAAGGTCCGGCTAGGAGCTAACCTAATGCAGTTAAAGGAATCTAGCCTAGCATTGTGCTGGAGAAGAACCAGGAAACAAATCTCCTGCCCTCAAGGAGCTCACAGTCTGGCTGGGGAAGAGAAAAAACTAAACTCATATGGAAACAAGTCAGAAAAGCCTTCAATGCTAAATTGTAGTGTTGGAAGACCAGGTACAGTGGGAATTCCAGAGAAGGACAGATTATGAGCTGGAGAAATCACAGAAGCACATGGAGCAGGTGGCACTTGATTTGAGTTTTAAAGGATGAGTAAGATTTCAACTCAATATAGTGTCTCGGAGAGTCGGACTCAACTGAAATGACTGAACAACAACAAAGGTTTCAACAAGCAAAGGCTTAGATGAGAATAAGAAGAGAATTCAAAGATACAAGAAGGGCTGTAGTCCTCTCTCTTACACCAAGAAACCTCTTGGAAGAGAGCTGAGCTATAGTGATGGAGAGATACTAACAAATAACAGAGAAATGCTACTCTCATCATTGAGCATCACTCTATTCTAACGACAGGAAATAAGAGTAATAGACTACTAATTAGCCCAGGTTGGGTCAGAAATTGCTTCAGAATTATCTACTCCAGAGATTCTCAACCTTTAAAGTAACCACCGCAGATTGGAAAGTATTGGTTTGGAAGCCAGATAAGCTGAGTTCTAATCCAAGTCCTGCCCACTTCTCACCAGCATGACCTTGTTTGATTGTTATTTTCTCTTCCAGGGCTTCAGTTCTCTAATCCAGTGAGGGGAGTTGTATTAGGTGCCTTCTGAGGTTCCTTCTAGCTCCAAAATCTACCATTCTTTGATAGTATCAGGTGCAGAACTCTGGAAAATTGGAATAAAAACCCAGCACAACACATACATGGTGTATATATATATATATATATGCATATATATATACACACACATATATACAAACTATATATACACATACACATATATGTATACATATATACACATACACACATATATATGTATATATATATACTCAAATGTTCTTGAATCAAAAAGAATCTCAATTTTATATATATGCATATACATATATGCATATACATATATACTTATGCATGCGTGTATGTGTATATGTACATGTACATGTACATGTGTATGTATATATATATATGTATATGTATATGTACGTTGTCTCAGAAGGATTAAGCCACAGTCCTGGGATCAGCTCTGCTACAAGTATTGATACTGTATAAGCAGAGTTCTTAACCTTTATTGTGTTATGGACCTTGAAAGCAGTCTAATGAAGACAACTCACCCCATTTCAGAACAGTACTTTCAAAGCATAAAATGAAATGCATAGGCTGACAAAGGAAATAAATATATACACACACATATATGCATATACATATATATATATGTGATTGAGATTCTTTTTGATTTGAGAATTTTATTATACCTCTTGACATAACTAAGTAGAAACACAATGGAAGTATTTCTTGTCTGAAAGTCACTGATCCGCAATGAAAAGATTCTCAGAAACCAAACCTTCCCAGGGACCATTTTAGAGCAGAATGCAGTCATCTTTCTCCTTGAAGAGGTGATAATGCCTCAAAGATTTTCCTTTCAGGTATAGACTTCCGTAAGATAAAGATCATTAAGTCATTCATTATCTAAAATGGCTTCTTCCTTCCTCTGTGCTGAGTTACTACCGGGGCTAGAGATGAGGAAAGAGTAGGGATGGGGGAAAATTCAAGTAAAAGTTCTACCCCCTTTGCCCTAAAGAAATGTAATCTGCCTTTGCTGTCACAGAATCAGATGCAGATGGACAGAACCCAGACTTTCCCAGTCCTTCTTAATCTTAATCTTCCTTCTGAGATCATCTCCAATATATCCCTGTATATATTTTGTTTGTGCATTGTTGTTTGTATGTTGTTTCCTCCCATTAGACTGTGAGCTTCTTGAAGGCAGGGACTGTCTTTTTGCCTTTCTTTGTATCACCAGTGCTTAGCACAGTGCCTGGCATATAGAAGATGCTAGAAGGCATTTGTCGACTTGACTGCCAAGGTATGTCAAACTAATTGCTCAGTTTTTCAAAGCAAGATGCATACTTGAGCATAAGGGCTTGATTGAAGACAAATTTCTTTAAATATTCCCTTTTGAGAAAGCTTCAGAAAGACTGGCTAAACTTTTGCATAGAAAGGGAGAGATAAATGGAGATGAATGGAGACAATTACATTTATTGGATTGCCTTGTGAGGTCATTATTTTTCATTATTGCCAGAAGTAATAATGTATGCATTGGGATGGAGAAGTCAGCTGAAATCTTAAAACTCTTAAAGCAAACATTTTAATGGGAGGTTTTCTTCAGTTATGATTTAAGTCCTCCCAGATACAGTATTTTCTAGAGACCGTCAGGTTTTTTCAACAAGCTTCAATAACCCCTATATAGAATTTCCATCAGAAGAAAGTTTCTACTGGCTAAAAGATATCTTCTATGTGCTATTCTTTTGTCTTTCTCCTTTCTTTGTATCCCTCATGCTTAGTACAGGTATGTGGCACACCAAAAGCAATTAATAAATGCATATTGTCTAATCAGAGATTCCTGAATCTGGTCTATGGAACAGTAATCATGAGGTCAAGGCTATGAAGTCCTGATTTTAGTTTTGATCTGGGACAACTGAGAGAAGTCATCTGACTTCTCCCAACTTCCTCATCATCCACTCATAGCTCTTACCAGAGCGTCTTAACGAACTGCTTTCAAAGCCTGTGAAGTAGATGGTACTAATATTAGTTTCCTCACCTGAAAAGTAAAGACTTTGGGCCAAGTCAGTTGTCAACTGTGTCTCAGAGGGATTAAGCCACAGTCCTGGGACCAGCTCTGCTACAAGTATTGATACTGTATAAGGAGAGTTCTTAACCTTTATTGTGTTGTGGACCTTGAAGCAGTCTAATGAAGATGACTCACCGCATCTTAGAATAATACTTTCAAAGCATAAAATGAAATACACATTAAAACATAATGATCAAAATGTTTTTTTTAAATGAGTTCATAGACCCCAGGTTAATAACCCCCATGAGAGAAATGTTTGTTAATAACCAATTATGGGGGAGATCCAGGCTTTTTCCCTGTCTTGTCTCCTTGTTCGAAGTCCAGCCTTTGAAGAACATTACTGACCTCAGCCAAAAACTTACCCCACCTAGACCATCTTATCTAAAGTGAATTCCTGCCCCTTGTGTTCTACTCAGGTATGGGTGGGGATAAATTCTTTGATTAGATCACCCAAGGCTGGGGATGATTTGGAAGTAAATGACATAACGAAAGTCACATTCCCAGCCCCTCATTAGAATAGGCACACCTTTCGTAATAGTATTCATTCTTCTTATTACTTGTTAACCAATCAGAGTTGATTTTCATCCTCAGGGACACTCACTCTTCCAAGGGCATATGAGCATTGAGTGGGTTGAGTGATTTATCTTTGATCTAGAGAGATGGCCAAATGACCATTCTTTTATTAATAATATGCTAGTGTTATTAATAAAATGATCAATTACCCAGAAACTATCTCTTTCAAACTTTTTTTTAACATCACAGCTGTTTTATAAAATTCTTGGCTCCATGACTGGAACCAGGACTCACAACTCTTCCATGTTTTAGGAATTCCTGAGGCTGAAAAGAATTGTACCACCTGGCAGCCAACCTTCCAGTAATGAACTTCTGCATTTCACTGGACGGATCCTCCCAGGAAAGATGTACATCTGTCACCTGACCCATACTCAAAACCTTCCCAGTTTGGGAAGATCCACTAAAGCTTCCAATCTACTGATTTTGTCTTCCAGAATCCAGTGTAATTTCCACACTATAATAAGGCATTAGTGTAGGACTTTAGTGATGGCTTTCCATTATAATAAATTATCGTGTAACATAGCTAGGTCCTGACACTAGTAGGAATGAGGAATCCCCTAAAGTGGTAGCATTATTTGAATTCACACTGCAAATTTCCACTGAGCTGGAATCATTGCCATATTTTACAAAATTATAACTTCCAGAGTGCTCATTGAAACATAGGACCACTTCAGGGGATTAATTATTCACACAACCGTTAACTGATGTGAATAATGGATCATTATTCGTACTAATGGGGACCTAACTATGCCTGAAATTAAAAGCATAAAGAATAGATCTACTTCAACTCACATATCAAGTCTCAATTATGCTGGGCTCAGAAGGTAAAAGTATCTTTGCCATGGCTTTTTAATGATACAAATCTACCATGTACCTAGTTTCTCTCTGATGATCCTGATCTCCAACCCCAAGATTTATCACCCACATCCTATAATCTTGTATGTGTTTATATTTACAAGCTTGGGTGGTAGCCTATTTTATTTTTACCTTAGAAATCAATAACTATTTCAAAGGAAACATAACTGATTTAATGAGCCATTTACTGTCTGGCTGTATAGGCCATGAGTACTTTAGATAAGCCTGGTTTCAACTTTGAGCCAAGTGTATGCTGGCTCATAAGCAGGCTGTGTTTCAACAAATTAGCAACCAATACAGAATTTTGGGAAAAGACCCGAGCAAAGGATTCATATGAAAACTTCATATACTCACATGATGAGTAAGAACAAAGAAAAAGAGGTGGATATGACAATGCCAAGAAAGATCTAGGAAGCCCTTCTTCCAATATTGAGTGACTCAGTGGCTAGAGCCAGGTTACACAGGCTTAAGAGCCCATTGTTAAATTTCAGTGTGAGCATTTACACCTCAGAAATCATCAATCCTGCAAATCAGACCTTGATTCATTGTTCTGCTGATTGTGTAGGCTTAAGAAAGTGTTAATGATCCAGATTAAACTTAAAAGTAAATGTACATATAGATCTCCCCCACCCCACCCCCAGACAGATCATAAAACATTTACCAGCACACCCCTGTATTGCTTTGTAAACAGAGTTTGAGCTCTGCAGGAGGATTGTAGAAGGATCAGGAAATGAAGAACTCACCAGACTGAAGGCCTAATGATTGGAAGCCTAGTAAGTAATAATAATAATTATGAACCATAGCATTTAAATAGCACTTTAAAGTTTGTAAAGTACTTTAAATCTATTATCTAATTTGAGACGCATGACACCCCTGGGTGAACGCCCATTGACAAAAGGAAGGGTATGTGCAAGATTCAATAGATTGGCAGATGTGAGTGGGCTATGACTTGCCTGGTTGACGGACCAACCAAAAGGCATTTATTGATACTCCACTACAAGGCAGGCATTGTACTGCAATAAGCGAGCAATATAAAAGCTAACATTCCTTCTGAGAATATAACATGTACATACAGAATATATATATGGAATCAATGCTAGGTAACTTGGGGATAGGGACTCCATCAGTAGGGAGCACCAGGAAATGCTGCAAGTAGAAGGTGGGTTTTGAGCTAGGCTTTGAATAAAACTAGGGATTCTAAAAGCAAAGAAAGTGTATTCTAAATCCATTGGAGTATTTAAATTTTATTTGTTGTCAAGTCATTTTCAGCTGTGTCTGACTCCTCGTCATCCAATTTGGGGTTTTCTTGGCAGATGCTGGAGAGACTTACCATTTCCTTCTCCAGCCCATTTTACAGATGAGGAGACTGAGGCAAACAGGGTTAAGTGACACAGTTTAGTAAGTGTCTGAGACCAAAGTTAAATGTTACAGGTCATATAAGAGTTGACATTTAAATAGTATGTTAAGGTTTACAAAATACTTTCCTAGTAACAACCCTAGGTAGTGTAAAGTGTTTTACATGTGAGGAAACCTACAGCTATAAAGTGAGATGCCCAAAGTTGCAATTGTTTAAGAGGCCTGGGTTCTAGTTCTGGGTGTGGATCTGGATCTGGTTCTGCCACTGATTCTTAAGCCACTAGTGTTTTTTCTTCACAATACTGCCATTCTTGATTTCCTCTATAGCATACATAATAGTGGCTCAACTGATATTTGTTGAATGAATGAGTCAAGGCAACAAGTATTTATTAAGCACTTACTGTATGTGCTGGGGCTATAGATGGTGGAGTGGATAGATCACCAGGCTTGGAGTCAGAAAGACTCATCTCCCTGAATTTAAACCTGGCCTCAGAAACTTACTGGCTATGTGACCCTGGCCAAGTCATTTAACCCTGTTTGCCTCCCTTTCCTCATCTGTAAAATGAACTGGAGAAGGAAATGGCAAACCACTCCAGTCCCTTTGCCGAGAAAATCCCAAATAGGGAAATGAAGAGTTGGAAACAACTGAAAAACACTAACTTCATGCCAGATACTGTGCTAAATTTCATCTAAAGAACAATCTTGTTTGAGGGTCATGCTAGAGTCATTGCTTCATTGAATACACGGAATGAAGTGAGATTGACAAAATTCAGAAGGGATCAGGTTAGGAAAGGCTGTTAAAATCAAACAGAGGGTTTTATATTTGATTCCAAAGGCAATTGAGAGTCAGTGGAGTTTACTGAATGGGGGGGGGGGTGACATGGTCAGACTTGTACTTTAGGTGAATGAATGAATAAAACCTTCCTTCTCTGTTAACAATCCAATGAGTCTAACACTAAGGAAGGGATAATCATGCATGCCTTTTATGGGGGGGGGGCAGTGAAGTATCACAAATAGGGTGCTGGACTTGGCATCAGAGCCTGTGTTCAAATCCTGCCTCTTGTACTTACTAGCTCTATACCACTAGGGGAGTTATTGAACACCTCTGTTCCTCAGATAGCTCTTTAAGACTAATCTACAAAATCATAGACTTAGTTACCATGCATAATCTTGCCTAATCAATGCCTTTTATTCTACAAGAGTAAAGGCTCCAGATAAATCCTCCCTAATGAGTCTAATTACATCACCATAAGCAAGGATCTTAATATTCTAGCACTTGATCATGAACAGGTTTCCTGTCCTCTTTCGGGCATTTAAGACCTTCATAGTGTGTCCCCTTCTGACCTTGCACATCTTCTTATACTCCAGACAATCTATGGTCCAGTTATCTCTAACCTGTTTGCTGTTCCTCAAATGTGACATTTCATCTCCAACTCCATTGCACGGGCTGCCCCTCCCCCCCAACCACGTGCTCTTTTTCCTCACCTTCCCCAGCTTCTTTCAAGACTCAGCTCAAATCCCTCCTTCTGATGTTTTCTGTACCTATTTATTTTCATGTTTATCTCCTCTATTAGAATGTAAGTTTAATGTGGGCTGGAACTGTTCTTATTTTGGTTTTTGCCTTTCTTTGTATCCCCAGTACTCAGAACAGTGTCTGGCAACAGTAAGCACTTAATAAATGGTTTAACTCATTAACCTTCCCAGGATTTGATTTCTTCCATTGTGAAATGACTGGACTACTCTAAAGTTCTTTCTTTTATATTGTGCGATTTTTCTGCCTAATTCCATTCTCTTGTCTTTTCTGTTTCCTCCATTAATGGAGGACAATATCTCTGCTCTGGGCCAGGGATTTGGGGAATATAAGAAAGCAAGTTTTCAAGTCACTTAACATTACGACAAACCATGCATTAAATGTAACACATACCTTCCATTACCCACCCCAGCCTCATCCCAAATCTTCATTCAAATTTGGAAGTTAGCTTTGCCCTCCCAAATTTGCTTTTCAATCAGGTTTCCTCAGTCCTGGCCACAGCTTCATGCTGCTCAGACCAGAGGTATGAGGAATCTAGCCTTTCTTTCTTCATCCATACACCACAGTCTTATTGCTTACTGTCCTGTAATGGGTATGATTCATGAATCTACCCCACACTTGGCCTCACCCTTTATACCTGAAGAACTGGGCAAAGCTACAAAAAAGGTTTTAATGGCTCTGACCTGTGATTAATGTCCCCAGACTTCTCCCTCCCACTCCCCCTGCCCCAGCCCCTACTTGGTTACAGATCAATGTTCAGAGCCCTGGGAAGAAGCTGGTGAGTATTTTCCATGTCTGGCATTCCTGGGTGGCCTACTTCACCATTCTGTTGGTTTTGGCTTGGCCTTTCTGCTGCATTCCTCCCAACAGACCATGGTCCTTGAAGCAGGGAGTTTGATTCTTAAGTATTAAACTGCGTTGGACAAGAATCTTGAAAAAAAGAAGAAAGAAGGAAGATTTAAATGAGGTGTTCTTAACCTAGGGCCAATGAGCTAGGGGTTTTTTAAAAACATATTTTTCATAACCGTATTTTGATATCATTAGTTTCCTTTGTCATCCTATGTATTTCATTTTATGTATTTAAAATTATTATTCTGAGAAAGGGTCCACAGGCTTTGCCTATTGTTGTTGTTGAGTCGTTTCAGTCGTGTCCAACTCTTTGTGACCTCACTTGGGGGTTTCTTGGCAAGGATACTGGAGCAGTTTGCCATTTCCTTCTCCAGCCCATTTTACAGATGATGTCAAAGGGATCCACGACACCAAAAAAGGTTATGAACTCTTGTTTAAATGAAACTCTTTTTTTCTGCTAAGTAATGGAGGATGAGTACACAGCTCATCAGTACTCCCAAACAAAATTTGATGGAGATATGCCTGCAAGAATTGGGAAATAAAAATTATTAGCTTACATGTGTAGTCAGATTTTTTTTTGCAGTCTGCTAAAAGAAAAAAAAATCTGTTTCTGCTTTAGCATTACCAAAAACTTTTTTTTTTTTGACAGCTTCACGGACTAAGGAAAATTAGTACGTGCTTGCTGGACCTGCCACTGGGGTGGGTAGGTATATCTGATCCCAAGTTCTGTTTCCATTTCGATATTACTTCAGGGACTGTTTTCCTACAGGTTTATCCTAGTGCTTAGATGTTCCATAAATACACACTTGGCATTTCACTAAATTTTGGATTTCTTCACTCATTGAAATCTCCACCCTCCTGGTCAAAAAATGGTCCTCATAAATAGTATGTAACATCTCTATCCTATTCTAAGAACCTTCCAGTACATTATTTCATTTCATCCTCACTACAACTCTAAATTTAATAAGCTCGATACACATCTTACAGCTGGAGAGACTGAGATATGGACTTACTCAAAACCAGACCTGAAGATGGTGATGGAGTTGGAACTCGAACCCAGACCTCTTGACTCTTAGCCTCTCAATCTTACAACGTTCTTTTCACTTCACCCTGGCTATTGAGTATCCTAATTCCATGGTTACACAAGCCATTATAGTGATTATTCTACAGCCACATATTTACCACCCAGCTAAAGTCAAAATTAGACAAAGGGCTCTGTTTAATCTCAAATCTAACAATTTGCTGTTGGTATTTCCCTAGTTCTGGGCAACATTATTGTCATCAGTAAAGATAAATAGTTAACTTGCTCCTAGACAGAAGCAGTTAATGGAGTTTGGCCATATTCTCACTTGAAACTTTAACCAAATTTAATTACATCCCCTGGCCCAAGTGGGTTTTAAACACAGCCTATTTGCAAATGGCATGTAAGTGGCAAATAATTGGCAACTAGGTATCAAAGTGGATAGAGCGCTAAACTTGGAGTTAGGGAGTCCTGAGTTAAAATTCAGCTTCAGATACAAGTCATATGACCCTGGGCAAGTCATTTAACTTGTCTGTCTTGGTTTCTTCATCTGAAAAAAAGGGGATAATAATAGCACCTACTTCCCAAGGTGTTGTCAGAATAATGAGATACAATGTTTGTAAAGTAGCTATTTTCCATTAGACTGTGAACTCTTTGTGAAGAGGTATGGCTTCTTTGCCTTTCTTTGTAACTTAGTGTCTGGCACATAGAAGATTCTTAATAAATATTTATTTACTTGTTGCCTCAATTTGCTTGTTGTTAGCATCTAGCTAGTAAGAATGCAATTGTGAGGGAGAGAGAAGGGAAGGGATAAGCCACCAAACTACACAGGAAGTGGTAAAACGTTCAATTTGCAACTAACTGAGAGATCATTTGGAAGGGAGGGAAGGTGCTTGAATGCCAGGCAAAAGGCTTTGGCCTCACATCTTCCAAATTTATCTCCCACCATTCCATCTATTGGAAACTTCCATTCCAGCCATCCACTGGCAAAGACCATCATATTTTTGGGGTCATCTTACATCTTTAAATCACCACATATTTGCCTGAGTAGTGATTATAGAATGAAAGCTTCAGAGCTGAAAAGGATCTCAAGTCATTGAGTCCAACCTCTTTATTTCACAGACCGGCAAACTGAAGCCCTGAGAGGAAAAGTAACTTGCTCATGGTCACACAAGTAGTAAGTGGAAGAGTTAGGATTCGAAACCAGGTCCTAAGACTACAAATCCAGCATTCTTTCCATCTAATAACATAACCCATAATGTAAATGTCTTGCCAGTGGCAGGCGGCTCAGCAAAATGCTTGTTGCCTAGCAGGAGCTAAGCACAAACATTGAATAGCATGCTGGACCTAGAGTCAGGGAGTTCCTAGTTAAAATCCAGCCTCAGACACTTACTAGCTGTGTGACAAATCACGAAACAGCTCTCAGCCTCAGTTTCCTCATTTGTAAAATGAAGATTATCATAGTACCTACCTCATAGGGTTGTTATGATGATCAAGTAAGATAACAGCAATAATAATAACAACAGCATATGTATAGCACTTTAAGATTTGCAAAGCATTTCACAAATACTATAACCCATAAGGGCTTTTCGCATCTTCAAGTGCTATGTAAATGCTTGTTTGCGTTGGCTATTATTTTTGTTGAACTGATATTTAATATGCTCAACCACAGCTCTTTAAGTAGCAGACCTGCAATTGTTAAATTTTCAGGGTTTTGATTTATTATCTAGTCTTCCTTTGATCCACAGTTAGCCAGACCCTTCTGTTGACATTAGCCGTATCTTGGATCAGGAGTTCTTAACCTTTTTTGTATCATGACTCCCTTTAGCAATCTAGTGAAACCTATGGATCCCTTCTTAGAATACTATTCTTAAGTACATAAAATTACAAAGGTAATGAACTATATTAAAATAAAGAGGTAATTTTGTTTTCATCCAAATTCAGTTACTCCCTAAGTTCTATCCATAGACCCTTTAGGGATTCCATGAACCCAGGTTAGGAACCCCTGTCTTAGATATCATTATGCTGCTGGCAATATACACTTCAAAACTTCAAAAACAGATATCAATATATTGATTAAACAATAAGTTCACTTCTAGATGGAGATCAGACTGAGTAGACAAGAGCTCTAAGTTAGGTGAAGCCAAGAGAAGCAATAGGATTTCTTCTGATCCATCTAGAAAGACTTCATATGGGAAGTGAATTTTCAGAAGTATGACACAAGAATCAAGTCAATGCCATGATGACTGTGACTTGCTTTGAAATGACAAGATGCCACCTACATGTTTAAATGATGATTAGGATGAGAGATAGATATAGGTCATAGCTAACACATTTATTAGCAACTTACTATATTTAACATTTTTGTTATTGTTTTCCAATTATCAAGTATTCATTTTCCCTGCCATCTCCTCCTGCCCATAGGAAAGAAAAAAAAAAAGGAATACATAACCCCATATCACAGAAGCACAATTAAGCAAAACATAGTTGTCACATTTGAAAATACGTTTCTTGTTCTAGATCATCTCTGTCATGAAGTGGGCAGAATTCTTCTAAATCAGTCCTCTGGAATAGTAGTTAATCATTTAATTGATAAGAGTTCTTAAGTTATTCAGAACTGTTCATTTTTACAATATTGATGCTACGGTATAAATTGTTTTTCTCACTTCATTCTGCATCAGTTTATACAAGTCCTTTTCATGTCTCTTTGAAACTGTCTTTTACTTTATACAGTAGAATTCCATTATAGTTATGTAATACAATTTGTTCACCCAGGTTTTTGCCACCATAAAAAACAACCTGCTATATTTATATACATATGAGACCTTTTACTCCTTTAATCTCCTCGAGGTATAGACCTAGCATTGGTATAACTAGGTCTAAACCTATGCACTGTTTAGTAAATTTTTAGTGTTTAATTCCAAATTGCATTCTTGAATGGTGCTAGATTAATTCACCCCTTCACTAACAATGCATCATTGCACTTGTTTTTCTACAGCCCTTCCAACATTTGCCATTTTTTTGCTTTGGTCATTTTTTCAGTGTGATGGACATGTGCTTGGTATTGTACTAAATGCTAAGTATACAAGAACAAGCAAGCAAGATAGCCCTTGCCCTCAAGGAACTTACATTCTAATAGAAGAAGGCAACACGTAAAAGGGACTTGGAAGATGGGAAGAAGAGAGAGTTGCTGGATGTTGAGGTGGCTGGGTAGTGTAGCAGAAAGCTAGTTATAAGTAAAATGAGTGAAAGCTTACCGTAGCAGAGCCCTTTATTATGGGGGTGGAGTTCAAGGTCTTTGTTAAGGGGAAGAGACAAGAAGATTGAGATACAGCCCTGGTGGAGGTAGCCTGGAGTGGAAATAGCCAGGAAGTCACATCAATTATAAAGGACTGAATCCAGATTCCAAAATATGTGTCCATGTTTTGTTGTATTTGGTCAGATTAAAACAGAGAAAAACTGTTCTCCTAAAGGACTAGTTACCTCCATACGAGAAAGAAAGTTCTGACGAAACAGGCTAGAGACATGTAGCCAGCATGTGCTGGGGTCACTGGCATCGAACAATGCTGTATCTGAACAATTTGCTAGGCTGATATGGTTCAGTTAAAGCGATATAATTTATACAACTGAATATCTCGGGATGGTTAAGTACTATGAAATAAGTGTGATAGCCTGAAGCCCCTCTGGGGAGAGCTCAGGAACAGCTGTTTGCTTCACCTGGGAATGGCACACAGACTAATCTGATCTCTCTGACAGCGACTCTAAAGTCTCCCTGTCACTGTCACTCACACACAAAATTAATGACTGGGGGGGAGGAAGAGAGGAAATGCCTGCCTAGCCACTGAAACAGAAAAGGGGGGGGGGTGGATAGGAATGGGAGAGAGGGACAGAGCAAGCTAATAAATAAAACAAGAGCCTGAAGGGAAGAGCTGCTTTGTCAGAATATAAATATTTCCCTTCCCCTTTTATCTTTAATGTAGTGTGAGAAGCTTATTAAAGGGAAGTGTATCTCTGTCCCTGGAGCCCATCCACACAGCCACGCAGGGAGCTGAATACAGTACTGCTAGGCTAGCCCCATGCTTATAAACTCTTCCCTGCTGGAAGCGAATGTAATGTACAGAGTAATAAAGGAGGACTGGAGGAAGAAAGGGAAGCCATTGTGGCCATTAGAATTCTTATCTTGATGGGCCTGGTGTCACATTATGTTAATCACAGGGTGATGCTGAGAGACTTAAATAAGAGGAATGCCTTCTCAAAGACCTGGGCTTGAATTCCGAGGGTAGCTGACCGTCTAAGTGCATTACTAGAATTACACTCTCTGCTCCATTACGGAGAACAATGTTCCGATTTAGACAAAGGGTAATTTGTCTCCAAGAGGAGGGCAGATAAAAGAAGAAGGAGGGAAGGGGGGAGGGAAGAGCCCCTGGCAGCGTTACTCAGAGAGGCCCTCCACAGCAGGGCACACCTATCCTCTCTGAGACTTCTAGCTAGTATGGGCCGGGGGTGGGGGGCAGTGGACCACAGCTTCCAACCTTCTGCCTGCAGCCCTGGTCAGGGATAAAGTCTATTTCCTGCAAGAAGGAAGAATTCAGTACCCCAGATCTTCCTTCCACAAATTAATCCCCCTCCCCTCAAAAAAGAGAGGTGGGGTGGGATTAAGAGGTCTCACTGAGCCTGACAGGAGACTCTTGGCTCAGTAAAGATGGTGGCTTCTTGTTTTCTCTGTTGCTTCTCCTCTAGTTCTCTGGTTTCCAGGCAATTTCCGTTCCAAGTTTTGGTGCCGTCACCTTTTTGCTGTCCTGACAAGATGGTCCAACCATCTGGTTACCCCATCCTAAGTTACTCATCTATCTGCCCATTGTGCATCTTTGCCAAGAAGAGTGAAGTGGGGGAGGGGAGGAGAGATTACAAATTTGAATGACAGCCAGAAGATGCTTTTCCTCTCTGTGTATGAATCTGTACACTGTATACTCAGCATGCCTGTAAAAACTTAACCAAGTGAATGGATACTCTTCATTTTTACTCAACTCCTGAATGAAAAATGCTACTGAAATCGGTGTGTGCATTTCTGCATCTCCATCAGACTAAAATATACATAGAGTGGAAAGAAATTGGTGGTCTGTGTGACCTAGAACAAGTCAATTAACCTCTCTGAGCCTCAGATTCCTTGAGAACTGCTCTGAGGAAAATGCTCTAGAGGCCATAAAACACAATGCAAATGTGAACCATGGTTATTCATATATTTCTCATGTATTTAATAAGATATCTGGCTTTACTTTTTAAATAATTATTATTTTAAAGGTACCCACAATGTGTGTAGAGATGGCCTAGGAGATAATATATCTTTTTTTTTCAGTAAAAATAATTTACAAAGAAAGAGAGAAGAGACCTATATCTACAAAATTATTTATAACTGCTCTTTTTGTAGCAGCCAAAGTGGGAAAGTTAGGGGCTGTCCTCCTATTGGGGAATGGCTACACAAATTCTGGTATGTGAATGTAAAGGAAAATGACTGTGCTATTAGAGGTGAGAAAATGAACCACTTTGGAGTAAACTGGGAAGATCCCTGAATGGATACAATGCAATTGAATAGCGCTACAACTGATAGAGTGACAACACTGTTGAAAAAAATAAGTTTGAAAGACTTTAGAACTCTAATGACAGAAATGATAAACCACAAGTCCAGAAGACTGAAGATGAAACATGCCCCTCACCTCCTACCAGAGAGGCAATGAACTCAAAATTCAGAGAGACATACATTTAGGGGCAAGGACAAGTGGGGGTTTGTTTTGCTGAACTATCCATGTTTATGATGAGGTTTTTTTCCTTCTTCCTTTTTGTTTGTTTAATGGGGGGAGGGTGGCAGGAAGAGTAGGAGGGATAAATTATAAACACAGGCAAATAGAAATAAATAAATTTAAAGACAATTATCTAAAGTCCATTCTTGCCACTTTTGTGGTTCTGACTCATCCCTTCTGAATTCCTACATAGAAGCGAATGAAGTTTCTGCTCTGGAGTCAGAAGCAGCAACTCATTGGTATTCCATTTTACTCAATTACTTCAAAAACCAGAGTGGAGAAAATGCTTAGAAAGTGTAAGTGGAGCTACCACTCAGGTGATCTCTGTACTTCGTAAGTGTTTAGAGAGTTTGATAAAAGATTGCTTTCTTTCAGTTGACAAATAGTTTTAATTTTTTTATATTTTCAGTAATCGAGCATTCTTTTTTTTCTCCCTCCCCCAACCCTCACTCACTGGAAAGGAAGGAAGGGAGGAAGAAAGGAAGGAAGAAGGGAAGGAAGGAGAAAGTGATGGAGGAAAGGAAAGAGGGAGGAAGGGAGGGAAGGGAGGAGGGAAAATAAAGGAAGAGAAAAGGATAAAGTGAGGAAAGGAGAGAAGGAGAGAAGATGGAAAAGAGGGAGGAAGGATCTGGGGGAGAAAGGGATAGAAGGAGGGATGTAGAGAGGAAGAAAGAGAGAGATTAAGGGAAGAAAGGAGAAGGGGAGGGGGAGAGGGAGGGAGGGAAGGAAGGGAGGGAGAAAGAAAGGGAGGAAAGGAAAGAGGAAGGGAAAGAGGAAGGAAGAGAAGGATGAAGCGATGGAGAAAGAAAGAGAGGGAAGGTGGGAAGGGTAAAAGGACAGAAGTAAGGAGGAAAGGAAGAAAGAACAGAGGGAAGAAGGAAAGAAGAAGGAAGGAAGGAAGGAAGGAAGGAAGGAAGGAAGGAAGAAAGAAAGGAAGGAAGGAAGGAAGGAAAGAAGGAAGACCCCTGTATCATGTAAGCAGAGTCAAGCAAAACAAATTCCTACACCGGTCACATCAAAAAAAAAATCATTTCTTATTCTTCATATTAGTCCATCAGCTCTTCATGAGATCATGGAGTAGGCAGAGTTTTTCTTTATCAGTGCTTTCATTCTTAAGTCTTTCACAATTGTTTATTTTTACTATATTGATGTTAAAGTATAAATTGTTCTTCTGGTCCTGCTCACTTCATTCTGCATCAGTTCATACAAGTCTTTCCTCATGGCTTTGAAACCGTCTTTTCCCTCATTTCTTAAATCCCCAAAGTACTCCATTATATTCATATTCTGCAGTTTGTTCAACCATTCCCAATTGATGGACATCCCCTTTGTTTCCAGGTTTCCAGAACTGCTCCAGATATTTTTGTACATATGGGACCTTTTCCTCTTTTTTTATTTCTTTGGGGGTACAGGCCTAGAATTGGCAAGCCTGGATCAACAAATATGTGCAGGTCATTGTGCTAGATCCTGGGTTATGGATAGATCATAAATATTTAAGCCTTCATAAAACACAATGTATATATGATATGTCACTTAAGCTAAACTTTCCAAACTTAGGAGAGGTTTCTATTTTCCAAAAATCAGCTTGTTGAAGGTCCAGTTACTGGGACTAGGTCTAGGCTGCATACGTACAGATGAGAGCAACAAGCTTGAGTTAGAAAAGGATACAGGTGTTGACCACCTTTTTCTTTCTCCTTAGCAACAAATACATAAAAGGTCATTCCAGACATTGAAAGGCCAGGATAGAGATCTATTTATCTGCAATTAGAAAATTACATTCATCTAAGGGACTTGTCAACAGAAGTAGGAAGGCAGCAACTGCAAAGAGGGCATCATCCTCTCCCCAACCAGATTATAAACTCATGTAACACATAAAAAGCAGGGAGATGCAGAGCCTATGAAATAAAGTTCCTAAAGGGTCTTTATTACAATGTGGTTACAGAGCTGATAGTCTTGACTGGAGAGAGAGCAAGAGAGTCAGATGAGTCTTGTTATGGCAGAGTCATGGAGTGGGGGATGTACGGGGGAAGTCTGGTGGTCCCCTTTCTCTGCGTTTCTTTTGTTTTCTGTGCCCAATACCTCAGGCAGCTTTCAGCTCAGCCTAGAACACAAAACATTCCAGGGTTATACAAAAAAAGGTTTGGGGAGTGATGGTTCTGTGATAACCTCTTCTGATCTCTCTTATACTCTTGGGTATACTTGTGTCAGAGGTCATAGGATCCTGACAGAGATCACAAAAACCCAACAATGGCATCCTTTCTGAAATTTTTGCTTGGGAATCCTGAGTTTCTAGCCTACAACTGTTATAAAATCTTTACAAAAGATTTACAATATTTTTTACAAAATTCTACAAAAGAAAAAAATACTTTTTTTTACAAATTACAAAAAATTACAAAATTTTGCAAAAGAAAAAAAAAGATCACAGTGGAATATTAAACCTTCCTGAAACTGCTGAGTTTAGGGTGCACCCATGGGGATTCTTGGCAGCTGGCCATAGAGCTAACAGGTGACAGTAGCAAACAAATACCACTTCCAACATACCACAAAAGTTCATCTCTTGAGGAGTAAATGAAATGGATCCAGGTTAGTTAGGCTATCTAGATCTTGGCACAAATCTCTAACACCAAACTGTACTATTAAATGGTAAGGTGTAGACTGACCACTACCAGTCTTTTTTTTTTAATGGCCTCAGAAAAGAAGAGATGATAACAAAGGCACTGAAAGCAATCCTTCAAGCTCAGATCAAGTTTTATCTCCTCCCTGCAACTCTTTTTGACTGCCTTAGTATGCCACTCAGTTGTCACTTATCATGTGCTGTCTTACATTAATTTTTTTAATGAAAGTTTCTTGGTGTCTTGTATCTCCAACTAGACTGTAAAATCCTTAAAGTGAAGAGTCTTCGTGGAATGCCAAACTAAATGTTTCTAAAAGTCCATCCCTTCTAGATCTAACTTTTTTTTTTTTTGTACAGACAAGGAAATCATGACGCAGAAGGGTAAATTGATATTGTCCAGTTGTGGGAAAGTGAGGCTCAGAACTCAGGTCTCCTGGTTCTTCTTACAAGACTCTTCACTAAGCCATGTCTTTGTATTCTGTTTCTCCCCCTTCTAATTCCTGATGATCAGTTAATAAATATTGACTTATACATATTCTGGTAACCCATCAAGGACTCAACTATTATACAAATACTTTCATATATTCTTTTTTTAAAAATCTTTAAAAATTTTTTGCATCTTTTTAAAAAATAGATTTTTATTGTTATCCTTTATTTTCAGATTGCCTAGATACCCCCCTGCTTGAAAGTAATCTTAGAAGAAAGAATTTTTTAAAAAATTAAAAGAGGAAGAGAAAAAAACTCAAGAAAACCCATCAATACCCACATATACACAAAAACTAATATTATATATGGTGTCCTATATCTGTGGATTTCTTCACCGCTGCAAAGGAAATGTTTTTCACACCTCCTCTTTGGAGCTATGCTTATTCTTTACAATGTCATAACATTCATTTTTTATTGTTTTGTGATTGTCATTGTTTATATTTATATTGCTATAGTCATTTGTGCATATTTTTTCCCTGGCTCTGCTTACTTCATTTTGCATCAGTTCATTTAAATCTTTCTATGCCTCTCTTATGTTCACCATCTTCATAGTTTCTTATAGCACAATGACATTCCCATGATATTCTTGTACAACCATTTGTTTAGCCATTTCCCAGTCTGTGGATATCTACTTTATTTTCAGCTTTTGTCTAGCACAAAAAGGTCTGCCATAAATATTTTGGTGTATAGGAAGACTTCCTTTTTTCCAATGAACTCCTTTCAGTAAATACCTATCTGTGGAATCTCTGGACATTATATCCATTTTATTCCCATAATTACGAATTGCTTTCCAGAACAGTTGTGCTGACTCATAGCCCCACCAGTAACTCCCTCAACACTGACTATTCCCATCTTTTGTCACCTTTGCCAATTGCTGGGTATGAGGGGAAACTTCAGGGTTGCTTTCGTTTGTATTTTTCTTATTGCTAGTGATTTGGAGAATCCTCTCATATGACTGGTGATAGTTTGCAATTCTTTTTTTTTTTTTTTGAGAACTACTCAATAATATTCTCAAAGAGAAAACCTTTATTTCCCAGAAGAAAGGTTTCTTATGGCCTATATAACATTTAAAAAAATGTTTTAGAATTATAACAATTATTCAATCACTCTAAGCCCTTGTCAGGATTTTTTGCTTGTACATTCATTCTCATTCATTTTCTCTCAGATATGGTTGTAATTAGTGTGTATTCATTCTTCTGACTTTCCTTTTTTCACTTTGCGTTTATTTAATAAAGGTCTTTCCAGATTTCTTTGTATTCTTCATTCATTCATCATTTTAAATGGCTTATAGTATTCCATTACATTAACTTAACGATTTAACTATTCCCCTATTGTTGAACATTTAAGTTGTTTTCTTTTTTTCCCCTCCTAAATATGCCTGATGCATAATAGCATTTTTACAATCAGTAATTTTCAGGAACTAGAAGAAGAAATCCAAACCCTTGTTTATATTCTGGCACAATAAAAAAATAATAACAACAGAACATATAAACAAACACCCATATTCCACACATACCAATTTGTTGGCAGTGATTATTGATTCTTACCCTGCTGTGTCACTGAATGCATATTTGCACAGGAACAACTGGACCATAGACCCTTGAAACAGCTTCATACAGCATTTTGTTGAGGGACAGGGGGGTGAGAGTAGAGGGAAGAACCCAAACAATGAGCAGGGCACTTCTCAGACATATTTGAGGACAGTGGTGATAGGGCGTATGGGGGTAGGGAAGGGAGGAAGAATAACAAATGGGTTTTTTTTTTCCCTTTCATTAGCAGTTCAGCTTCCCTAAGGATTTGGAACATGTCGATATGCTGCCTGTGTGGAACACCTGAAAATGAAAGACTGATTAATATTGCTAATATTCATTTGCACTTAGCCCACTTCTCTCTGAAAGTTCCGTGCATGAAGGACACATGGCGGGGAGGGGCCCTCTAGGGAAATAAAAAGGAAGTCACAAAATGCCTTTTATCTGTAGATCCTGGATGTGAGGTGGTTTCAGGTAAAAAAGAAAGCTCTCTCTTCAGGAGCCCCTGTGATCCATAGCAAATTCCTAATGTCACTCAGCAGCCTCAGCTCACCAGCTCATTTGAAAAGCTCAGATGAAAATATCTTCCCTCCCTCTTCGTCTACTATCCTAGTATCTTGGGTCTGGAAATAGTGTAAGGGACAGAGATTATACTACTCCAATCTTTGAACAAACCAGACCCTTGATGTCCTAATCTGCCTAGATCTGGTATTTCCTTAATTATTTTCTTTTTATAGAAATACATCATTCCAAGAAATTCCAGGAGGATGATAACAATGCAAACTTAAAGATTCTAAATAGAGAGTCAAATTTGCAATCCAGTGGAAAGAGCATTGTATTTAGAGCCAGAAGACCCAATTTCAATTCCTGACTAAAACTTTTCTACCAGCGTGACTTCACTGAGCAAATCACTTTATCTCTCTGGACTTCAGTTTCTTCTGTCAAAGGAAGGGGTGGTCCAAGTAGTCTCTGAGGTCCATTTGAGCTCTAAGATTATGAATCCTAGGCCTCCTTTCTTTTGAGTCTGTACTCAAGAATCCCTAGAGCTGGGAATGTGAAGCAATAGAGAGAAAACCCCAGTTCCGCATAGATAGTTGTCCTCTGCTCCCCAAGTCCTCACCTTACACCACCTGCTCCAATATCCTTGGGATGCAAGGAGAGAGGTGGGTAAAAGTTCTAACAGAAGCTTCAAACAGAATGAGGAATCCCCTTTTATCTGCTCCCTCTCTAGGGGCTCTGCCCCTACAGGGCCTTTACAGGGGTTGGATAAATGGCAGAAATAGCTCATCATGGATTGAGTCGTTTCCCTCCCCCACCACTTTGCTGTTCATGCAGTAACTGGAAGCCACCAGCCAGCCCCACCTCCCTTAAACTGATCTGCCAGAACTCTGCAGGCCACCCCCAAGCCTCTGGGCTAAGGCAACCCTAGCCCTCAGAACTAGGAAAGTCAAACAAAGAACAATCGAGAGCTATGACTTTGCTAGGGAAATATTCTAGGCAAGAGGAAGGGAAAGGGTGAAATTTCACAGCTCAACCTAGGCAATTTTTGCTCCAGTGACAAGTCCATCACTTTCCTCTATTTATTTTACCTCGGAATGTTTCCTCTTCTGCCTCCTGTACTGTTTTCAAAACCCCTCCATTTTGGTAACAGCTCTTTACAAATTTGCTGGGGCAGAGTCAGCTCTACATCTAGCCCAGCCACACCTGGAAAAAGCCAGTAGCCATTCAACCTGAAGGACAGACGGCCAGACTAGACTTAGTGATTTATGAAAGGAAAACTCTCTCCAGATCTGTTTCTGATGTCACAGCTGTGACCACATCAACCTACATGGGGATTTGCAGTATCTACAGAAGACATGCTATGACTGGCTTGCCCTGAAAGAAATTTGTTGAACCAATCTTAACTTTTCACATGCTAGGGTAGAAAAGATCATTGGATAATTCCCCTTCATCAAGCCAGACCTTTTCAGTGTTGGAGTGGCCAGGAGGCAGAAAGAATATTTTATTTGCTTTGGGGGGTTTGTTTGTTTTGTGTTTGGTTTTTTTTTTTTTTTTTTGCAAGACATGCTCACAGTTCTGAAACTGCTTTGGGAAGGAAGCATGGCACTCGATTTGGATCTAGGTTCAAATCTCTGTTTCATCCTTTACAGGAGATACAAAGTATTTATTTCATTTCTCTGGGTCACAGTTCTCTCACTTGTAATATGAGAGGATTTTGACTAAGTTACTTCAAATATCCCTTCCAGGTCTATGTCTATGGTCCTTGCATTTCTAAGTGAAAGTTGGTTTAGACCTGCGATTTCATCAGTGTTGAGAATTTCTTAAGCAAAGACATGCTCCAGGGATGTAGGTCAACAACTCATCTGTAACATAGTCTAAAGAAAAGCCTCTGGGCCACTGGCCCTGAGAGGTCCTGACTTGCCTATGGACAGACTGGGTCTGTGTGTGTCAGAGAGAGGACTTGAACTCACATCTTTCTGACTCTAAGACTGGCCCCTCTAGCTGCTTCCCGCTTCCTTCTGTCTGCCCCCGCCCCGATGCCTACGTTTTCTTTCCAAGTTGTCTTATTTGCTCACAGATCAGGCTGATCCAGCTCAGAGCCAAAGTCTCACTCAGACTTGGATGCAATTTGTGGGCGTGAAATCGAACCAGTAGCACAAACCTATTGAGAGCAATAATCAGGACAGGAGAGCACTCCCTTTTCAGATTTGTGAAAAATGGAGAATGTTTGTCCTTCAGCTCCAAACTGTAGCTAGGCATACAGAGTTCTCAAAAGTCTTAGTGTAGTTTTCTGCTGAAACAATGAGCAAAAACATCTTATTTTTAAACAAACTACAAAAAAGTAGTTTTCTGTTATTAAAAGATTAGGATTGTGCTAAGAATTTTGGGAATTTTGGGAAACTATATATCACTGAAGTAAAAGATCATCATCCTACTTTTATTGTCTGTTATGTACCAGTCACTGGGTGTTAGGTGCTAGGAACACAAAATCAAAAAACAAAATGGTCCTTTTGCTCAAGGAGATGGTATTTTTACCTGGCAAGACATGTATACTTATAAATACATACCGAATAATACGGCTTCTGAAACCTCTAACTAGTCAAGATTTAAATAAACCTCTGTCCCATGTTGTATTCAGAATGACTGGTGCCTGAGCAAAGGCTAGTGGCAAGGAAAGATCTCTCAACAATGTTGTTTGTTGTTCAGCCATTTTTCAGTCGTGTCTGACTCCTGTGACCCCATTTGGGATTATCCTGGCAGAGACACTGGAGTGGTTTGCCTTTCCTTCTCCAGTTCATTTTACAGATGAGAAAACTGAGGCAAACAGGGTTTGAGTGAAGTGCTCAGGGTAAAATAGCTAGTAAGTGTTCAAGCCCTCAATATACTAGTAAGTAATTACTTGAACCTCAGCTTCCTCATCCTTAAAATGAGGGAATTGGGCTAAAAAGCCTCTGAAGTCTCACCCTGCTTTAGATTTATAACTATATGAAGAAACCAGGTGCATTGTTCTCTCAAGTTCCCCATGGATGGCCAGGGGGATTTAACATTTGCTTTATTAACTTAATGATTTCAAAACCCAAACTAGCGCCTTCTGAGCTGGCAGCCCCAAGCCAGTTCAAAAGATAAGGCCCAAGACTGGGAGAAAGTAATATTCTTAATGGCTTGCTAATTCAAAGTAAAATATCTGTGCATTCTGTGGATTGCAGCAGTGGCCACCAAGCTCTTCCTCCCTGCCATTAGAAGATTCTCCTCCTCTCTCTGTCTGCTTCCCTTTGACCCCAACAAACCTGTGGTCACAGTCCCTCCTCTCTCAGGTGAGGCATCAGGCAAATTAAATCACAAAGAGGTGGCCATTCCACAATGATCTGTGTTTATTTAGTAAATGGTTTGATTGCCCTTTATTGGCGAAGATTAAGGGTTATTTTTCCCCAAGCAAAAGGAGATATCCATAGATGGCTGCCCTACTTAATTAGAAAGGAAAAACAAAATTAAAACGCCTCCCCTTTCCCCTTCCTCCCTCCCCTTCCCATCCAATTTTGGAAATGCAGTCTTAAAGTAAGTCCTACCAGTAACTTAATCACAGCCCCAGCTTCACTGAGGCTCTGGTGAGGGGGGAAGGGAGGATTTTGTAAACAAAGGCTTAAGAATTCTTCAAGCCCCTTTAAACTGACATCTGGCAAAATCGGTATCAAATAACAGTTTCTCTCTCTCCCCCTCTCCTGGCTTTGTAAAGCAAATGTTTTGAGGTTTGCTTTGTCTCCCATTCACACAGTTTTAAAATCAGGCATACTTACATAGTGCATCCACTTTGTCTGCACCTGAATGAAGAGCAGAGACCTAAAGCTAAAAGTGCTATTTATACTAGTTGGGGGGAGGGGGCGGGAAGAAGAGTATAAGAGAAAAGTGAAAAAGTGAAAGGGAGAATGACTTCTTTTTTTTTTTTAAGAGGAAGGAAAGCAATAACCAAGTGGCCCTTGTTAACCGACCTTTCAGTGGAAGGGAGAGCTGTGCCTTATCAACACATGGGCAGCATAGAGCAGCAGCAGGTCTGGCTTTCTTTTAGGAAACTTAACTCTAGCGCAATGTCTTATGACCAGCAGACCTGAAGGAGAATCTTCATCAGCTCCCAACCAGAGGAACTATGGCCTGGGAACCCACACAGATCTCTGTGGGACTAGGTTCAAAATGAATCTAGCTTTAGTTGCCACATAATCAGGGATCATGGGAGTAAATTGAGAGAAGTCAAAAGAGCTCAGAAAATTGAAATCTTCAGATAATAAGGCCAGATAAGGATCTAAGATATCAGAAGTGGTTTTTTAAATTTATTTCTGTTGATAAATGTTGTTTCACCACCTCCTACAAGCCATACCTATTGTATTTCCAATTCAACTCCCACAATGTAGAAACTCCCCAAAGAGTTAAGTAAAGAAACATGAGGGTGATGTTTTAACTAAGACCATGTGCAACTTTATACTTGAGTAGAAGAAAGGACAGGTGTATGCAGTCTAAGTTAGAATCAATGTTAAGGTGTTTTTGATCTGAGGTTTGTTACCACATAAAGTTGGTTTCATTTATGGTTTGGGGGGCATATTAGTATTTGGGTTTACTCCCTTCCTTATACTCTGCAACCAGCACCACTGGCCTCCTTGCAAGTTTCCCTCACAAGATATTCAATCCCCAGCCTTTTCACTGGCTGTCTCTCACTCATAAAATGCTCCCTTTCTCTTCCTCCCTACCTCCTGGCTTCCTTTATCTCAGCTAAAAAAAAAACCCCTCACCTTCTTCCAGTCAGTCAATAAACACTTATTAAGCACCCACTATGTGCCAGGTATTGTGTTAAGTACTGGGGATACAAAGAAAGGCAAACCAAAAATAAAAGGCCCTGGCCCCAAGGAGCTCACAGCCTAATGGGGGTGACAAAATGTAAACGATTTTGTACAAACAAGTTATATACCAGATAAATCATAGGTAATCAACAGAGAGAAGACATTAGGATTAAGAGGGATCAGGAAAGGCTTCCTTTAGAAGAGAGAGTTTTAGCTGGGACTCAAAGGAAGCCAGAGAAGCCAGCAGGCAGAGATGTGGAGGGAGAGCATTTTGGGGGTGGGAGACAGCCAGTGAAAATGCCAGTAATTGGACACACGTATAAACTATATCGGATTGCTTACTGTCTCAGGGAGGGGTAGAATTTGGAACCCAAAATTTAAAAAAAAAGTTTTTTAAATTGTTTTAACAAGTAATTGGGAAAAAATAAAATATTATTTAAAAAGAAAAGAAAATGTCAGCTATCAGGAGATGGTGTGGTATGTGATGAACAGCAAGGCGACTGTCACTGGGTCACTCAGTTGGGGCATGAGAGGTTAGAGGGGGTGGAGTGTAAGGTGTAATGGTACTGGAAAGGGAGGAAGAGGCAAGGATATCCATGAAGAACTTCAAAATGAGACAATAAAATGAGATTAAAGGAGATATTTGTAAAGTGCCTAACACAGTACCTGGCACATAATAAGCACCTAATAAATGTTTATTCCCTTCCCCTTTGAATGCCAAACAGAGGATTTTATATTTGATCCTAGAGGTGATAGGGAGCCACTAGAGTTTACTGAGTAGGGAGGTGATACACTAAGACCTGGGCTTTAGGAAGATTACTTTGACAGTGAAGTGAAGGATGGAATGGAGTGGGGAGCAGGGAGATCAACTAACACACTATTGCAATAGTCCAGGCATGAGGTGATGAGGGCCAGCACCCAGGTGGTGGTGTCAAACAAGAGAAGGAGGTATATAAGAGATGTTATGAAGGTAGAAATGACAGGCCTTGTCAACAGATTAGATAGGGGAGGGGGAGGGTGGTGAGAGAGAATGAGGAGTCTAGAATGACCTCTAGGTTGTGAGCCTGGGTGACTCAGGGGGATGGTGGTAGCCCCAACAGTAATAAGAAAGTTAGGAATGGGGGGACAGGGAGATAATGAAACCAGTTTGGGATATGTTGAGTTTAAGATGTCCATGGAACACCTAGTTCAAGATAACCAATAAGCAGTTGGAGATTCTAGACTGGAAGTCAGGAGAAAGAAAGAGTCCTTTCCTGGTGCCTTCTCTCTGAGATTCTATTTTGTATGTGAATGGTTGTCCATTAGAATGTGAGCTCCTCAGATCCAGGAGAACATCGTACACAGTAACAACCACATTGTGTCTTGACACATAGTAGGTGATTTAAAAATACATGCTTGATTAGGAGTTATTATCTCCTATATCTGTATCTTATTCCTACCTTCCCCCACCCTGGTTGCAGACTGTAAACTTCATGAGTGCAGAAACTGCCAAACTGCACATCTGCTCCCCTCTGAGGACCCTCTCTGAGCACCTTGTGCCCTATAGGTCCTTTATGACTGTTGGTTAAATTGACCTTTATAGACTTAGCTCTTTTCAGTAGTGCAAGGATCTAAGACAACTCCAAAAGACTTGTGATAGAAAATGCTATCCACATCCAAAGAAAGAACCGGAGTCTGAACGCAAATCGAATAGCACTTTTTGCTCTCTTTTTTTGTTGTTGTTTTTGTTTGTTTCTTCTTTCTCATGGTTCCTCCCATTGGTTCTAATCCTTCCTTACAACACTACTAATGTGAAAATATGCTCAATATGAAAGTATATGTAGAGCCTATATCAGATTGCATGCTGTCTTGGGGAGAGGGAGGGAAGGGGAGAAAATTTAGAACACAAAATCTTATGGAAGTGAATGTTGAAAACTAAAAATTAATTAATTAAAAAAAGAATGTGAGCTCCTTGGGGGATAAGGATAATTCTCTTTCACCACCTTCCCCCTCCCCTATTTATTATTTAAATATTTTTTTAAACTTTGTGCTCCCAGCACTTGGCACAGTGCCTAGTGCATAGCATTTGATTTTGACATACATGATTTCATTTGATCCCCACAACAACCCTGCCAGGTGCCTGCTTTTAGTACCACCCACCATATTACAGATGAGGAAACTGAGGCTGAGAAAATGTAAGTGATTTACCCAAGGTCATACAGCTGGTAAGTGTCTGGGGTGGCATTTATACCTGGTCAAAGCACATGAAGTTTGAGCCTTGCTTTCCCCTTCTGCAAAATAGAGATAATAGCATCAACCTTAGAGAGTTGTTATAAGAGACGAATGAAATAATGTATGTCAAACACTGTGGATGTTAAAGCACTATATAAATGTCAACAATTGTTATTTATAATTATTTATTTTCAAGGCCTCAGTTACATTAATCTAGAGAGTTGTGAAGCAGATGGGTTGGTTGGGTAGACTGGGCTTATTCTGGGTGTTTGGCAATCCCAGGGCAGATGGGAAAACTACAATAAAACAATCATTGCTCTTATTATTCTAACAACATTCTGGCAATTTAAAAAATTCTGCATAGCACAGGAGACAATAACAAGGATACAAGGTAATGACAAATAAACAAACAATAAATACATTCATAGATAAAGAGATACATGATAAATAGACAGATATAGATGGATGGAGGAAGACAGACAGACAGACAGACAGACAGACAGACAGACAGACAGATAGATAGATAGATAGATAGATAGATAGATAAACAACTAGAAAATTTTCTAAATGGAAGATGGCTGGTCCAAACCAGTGACCTCAATGCCAATTCCCATGTTTGTTTTTAAGCTTACTACTTCTCTAAAAGAAGCCATCTGATGTGGCGAGAAAAGCAATGATTTTGTAGTAAATAGTAGAAAGAGCACTGCATTTGGATAAGCAAAACCAAAATTTGAACTCAAGTCTTCTACATGTATAACCTGGGAATATCAAGGTGCTAATCTTGGGGCAGGAGCACTGGTCCTAGTCCTGGTCCAGGGCACTGATACAACCTTTTGGGTATAGCATAAAGATGTCTTTAGTTGGTTATGATTCCAGTTTTATGTGTTTGTCCCCCAGTGGATCTAGGATCTAATTGACTTGAAAGTTCTCATCAACAATGCACATCATACACATCAGAACCCATCCATGTCTTCCCATCCTGTTTTATTCTTGTCTATGTCCTCCCAAGTTCTTCACAAGAGTCCACCCAACATGCTAGAAGTCTTCCTCAATTTTTTCTGACATTTCAAGGTACTAGTGCAGCACCCTTGACTCTGGTCAACCACCTATCATCCTTTGTTCTCATCATATGACCAGCTCATCTCTTTCTGTCATATAATTCCCTGATTACATACTTTATTTCATGTCTTCTTTGGAATTCTTTGTTGGTTCGTTGGTTCTCTGTTTGCTGCCTGCTCACACCCACCATTCACTTTTGCATTGCCTTCGATCTGAGTCTCATCTTTAATTCTTTGAAAGCAGTGCTATTTCAGGTCATATAACAATGCTGGTGAAAAACGTTTGTGCTGAAAAGGTGGGACTTTGCCATTATGGGAAGCTTGGGGTCAATAAAAAGAGCTTTGAAATTTCCCAAAAGCCATTTGTCCTGAGCTTTGCCTTTTTCTCAACTCTGGGCCCAGCTCACTGTCCATCTGTACTACAGATACATATACTTGTTAGGCAAGTATGTATTAAATATAATATGGTCAATAGTTAGAAATATGGGCAGTCAGATGACTCGGTCCAGATTTTTTAGGGACATGCCACTCCTTTATTCAATAAATCTGCAGGTGTATCAAATTGAAAAAGAGTTAGGAAATCTCTAATCTAGACAATATTCCTATTGTTCAAAGTCTTTTGAATTTAATTTCCTGCCAGTTGTAGATCCATCAACAGCTTCATGACTAAACTGGGGTGGGGGTGGGGGGTGGGGAAAGTGCTAGGAAAGAGAGGAAAGAAGGGGTTGCTTAAATGGTATCTCAAAAGGGTCTGTCTAGAAATAATTGTAATGTGTATCTTGACTCCAAGTCCAGTGTATTATCCACTGTATTATACTACCTCTACAAAGTTGTCCCCTGTGAAGACAGGCACCAGAAAAGCATAGACACCTCTGATTTTATTGAGGAAGTTTGAAATGGCTTGGTGTTCCAGGTTATCATCCACTTAGCATTCTCCTTGGCTTCTTCTCTCTCCCCCAAATCTGGACAATCCTAGTACCTCTTTCCTCTTCTTCACCCTCTAATTTGAGTGAAGGTCATTTTGGGACATGCAGAGTTATTGTGAAGACCATCCAGCCCGTGTGTTTCCTCTAATAAGTAACTTTAGAGCTCAATGGGAATGTCAAATGATTGCCTACAAAGATCAAGGCAACACCTCTCTTGGGCAGTGGGCACTGTAAAATGTCCCTGTTCTAAAAGGTCAATGCAATAAGGTACTAATTTGGCCTTTGGTTTCATCAGCTGAAGCTGCATATACACCATCATTGTAGTATTTGGCTCCTATTACACCCTTTCACCCAAAGATCTCAAACCATTTTGGAAACATCATCTCATTGATTTTCATAACACCCTGGGGAAGTGTAAGATAGTTAAGGGACTTGTCCCCACCACCTCCAGGAAATCAATAGTGAAAAGCAGGAATGAACTTAGCCTGTGATAACTGCATCTGCAACCTGACTTCTTACTGCTAAATATTGTATGAGATAATACTAGGGACATATGTAGCAATTATTAGAGGTGCTTTTTCCCTTAGAACTGAAGTATGGCATGATTTTTAGAAGTAATTTGTCCCCATATACACCAAAATATTTATAGCAGCACTTTTTATGATAGCAAAGAATTGGAAACATTTAAGATGTCCGTTGATTGAAGAATGGACAAATTGTGGTACATGAATATAGTAGAATATGACTGTTCTGTAACAAATGATATGTGTGAATACATAGAAGTGTGGAGAGATGTACATGAACTGATTAGGAGTAAAGTCAAGTAGAGACAAAAAAACAATATACACCATGACTACAGTAATGTATTTGGAAAGAACAAACACATAATCAAAAATGAATGTTGCAAAATTTTAAAGATCAAGCTTGGCTTGAAAAAAGGGATAGGAGAGGACAATCCACCCCTTCATGGAGGTGGCAGGTCTACACACGTTGTACCTTGCACACATATTCAGACTTTTTCAATGTATTGGTTTGTGCTGATTTTTTCCTCTTCTTTTTTGTCATCTCTCTCTCTCTCTCTCTCTCTCTCTCTCTCTCTCTCTCTCTCAATATAATTTATTATATGGAATGGCTCTCTAGGAGGTGGAGGGGGAGAAATATCGGGGGAAACTCTAATGAACAAAAGACTTAAAGACTTTTTTTTAAAAGTATAACTTGTAACCCAGTCACACTACCCTTTGAATGTAAATGACAACAGAACTGCCTCATATTCAGCAATGAGTGGTTTGGTTTTTTTTTCCCTGAAATGGGGATAAGCCTCAGCCAATTCAGTCTTTATCACTTATTTAGATGAAGTTAGATTCATACATGACACAAAGTTAGGAGAGGGAGGGCTGATTAGATAACAAAACAAAGATCCCAAAGGATATAGGCAGATTGGAATAGTAGGCCAAAACTATTGGGATGAAATTTAATAGGGATAGATATGAAATCCTTCATAAAAGTTTTTTTTTAATCAGGTGTACAAATATAGGAAAAGGAAGACCTAAGCAGACAGAAAGTTCCATTAAAAAGTCCTTGAAATTTTAGTTGACACCAGATAATGAGTCAATAATGTTTGTTACATGGCTGTCAAAGGCCAAAATGATCTTAGGTCTCCTTGATGGAAATTATGTCCAGAAGGAAGGAGATTATAATCTTGCTGTACTTTGTCTTAGTCACAGGCTATCTTTATGGGATTATGTCCAGTTCTGTGCACCACATTTTAAGAAGAACATAGACAAGATAGAGCATGTCCAGAAGAGGGTTATTAGAATGGCAAAAGACCTACAAACCAAGTCATAAAAGTGTCAGTTGAAGGAAGTGGGGATGTTTTGCCTGTAGAAGAGAAGACGTAGGGGGCATTGATGATCGTTGTCTTCAAACATCTGAAGGACTGTGTGAGTGACATGGAAGTGGGAGTAGATTTATGTTGCTTGGGCCCAGAGAGGAGAACTGTAGCCAATGGGTAAAAGTTGAAGGGAAACTGATCTGGGATCAATATATGGAAAAATGTTCTTTTTTTAAAATTTCTTTTATGTATTTGTTTGTTTGGTTAATTTTCCGTATAGAAGGGCAACTAGATGGCACAGTAGATACAACACTGGCCCTGGAGTCAGAAGGACCTGAGTTCAAATCCAGCCTCAGACACTTAAACCTAATTATGTGACTCTGGACAAGTCATTTAACCCCAATTGCCTTGCAAAAGAAAAAAAAATCCATATAGAATCATTTGTCCATGTCCTCACCCAAGTTTGATTTTACAGTCTCAATTTGTTTCCTCTCGCCTGTTGTTCCGAGTTTTTTTTTCCAATTTCTTATCCTTATTATTAATATTACTAAAGGGCTTAAAGGATAGAGCTTACACAGAAGGAGATTCCATGTCAAACAAATATGCTTGGGTTGTATTTGAGCTACTGTAGTTCATTAGGCCAGTTCTTTTATTTAGTGACAGTGGATGGTATTTCTCTCTCAAAATGCAAAAAGGACCTGAGGCCTGATGAGTGAGCATAAAACTTTGATTTAGAAGACAGGAAACTTTGATTAAAAGAAGGGAAGAAAAAGTATTCACATATATATATAAAACACACACACACACACACACACACACACACACACCCACGATATCCTTGAGCTAGAAATTGAAGGGAAGAATCCTTAATTTTTTAAAATTTTTTACAAATAAAACTATTGGTATCTTCTTTTTTATATCACCAACATTTCCCAGTGATTCCCTCTTCTCCCTTTTCCAGAGAATCATGCCCTATAACAAAGAATTTTTAAAAGCTGTGTATGTGGTGGTGGGAGTTCAGCAAAACTATTCATGATATAGAAAAAGTCTGACATCATATGTAATGCAACAGAGAAAAGAGAAACGCCTTCTCATATCTCTTTTGGGGGGCTAAGCTTAATCATTATGACATTGAATCATTCCATTTCCATTGTTTTGTTGTTACTTTTCATTTCATTTATATTATTGAAGTCATTTTCATTCCCACAAACTACCTGTGAGATACTCTAGGACAAAGTTACCATCCCTAAGTACAATGGAGAAACTGGGACCCTGAAAAGTGAAGTAATGTGGCATATAGTGAGGTAATATGGCATGATTACTCAGCTTGAGAGTTAGGAAGACCTGAAGGTGACTCTAGACAAGTCTGGGACTCAGTTGCCTTATCTACAAAATGAGGAGATTGAATTCAATGATCTCTAAGATCCTTTCCAGCTCTAAATCTAAGATCCAATGAGGACAAAGGATTGAGCATCAATGAAATATCTTATAAGTGAGGCCATTTGACCAAGGAAACACATTAGTTACCATCCTAAGATCGTGAAATCTAACACCTAGTTTTATTTTCTAGGAATAACACAGAAAGATAACTGTAAACATTATTCATTTATGGCCAAGGTGTAAATAACAACAAAAATCCTCTGAAGATGGAAAGAGGACTGGCCTTAAAACATTCTCAAGAGAAAGGTCTTTAGATTCACTTGTAGGCTTCAAAAAATAAAAAAGTACCCCTCAAGTAGGCAACATAGTATCAGCCTCAAAGTGTAAATTTCTTGCTTTTGGTTTGCCACAACTTTCTAATCATTTAAGCCTCCGTATTAAGGTTGAGGCAACTGTAACAAAAGCTTTATCAGCTCTCCATTCACCAAAAATAAACTTGGGTAGAGGGAAAGGCAGGAGGTTATCTTTAAAAAAAAAAAAGCCTAAAATCACTTAGTGTTGGGTTTTGATGGGGGCTGGGGCACTTAGAGGGGTGGAATAATCCCTCCGTGATCAATCCAATCAATTTTATTTTTCTTTATAAATATGGAAACCTTCTGATATCGAGTCAATTCATTATATTATATTATATTATATTATATTATATTATATTATATTATATTATATTATATTATATTATATTATATTATATTATATTATATTATATTATATTACAGCTAGCAGAAAAAATTGGACCCTCCAAAACTACAGTGTGGCATCACAATTGCCAAAGGTAACCTGAACATAAGCAAGGGGGTATTAAATTGATGAACCTCTCCCTCTCTCCCCCCCCCTCACACAAATGTTTGCTAACTTGATCAGAAAATCTCCAAATGGAAATGATAATCTAATTTGGTCAGGAAAATTCTTTATGCCACTCATTTCTATGAAAAGAAAAACATTGCTGCAAAGATGGAAAATTAAAAGTTGCCCCTTCCTCTTACAATGAAGGGTAAATTCAGGATGGCCACTTACACTTTCAGAGCCGAGGTTTCCTTGTTATAATATAAGGGAATTGGACTAGATAAGTGATTCTCAAACTTTTAATATCATATTCCCTTTACACTACTACAAATTACTGAGGACCCCAAAGACTTTGTGTGGGTACCCATCAATATAGATCATACTAGACATCAAAAGTGATAAATTTTAAAGTATTTATTAATTCATTAAAAACAACTATAATAGTTAAACCTATTAGATGTTAACACATAAATAATATTTTAATGAAAAATAATTATATTTCCCCCCAAAAAATCACTGGCATTTTAAAAATATTTTTTGCATTCCTCTTTAATGTCTGGCTCAATAGAAAATGGCTGGATTCTTATATCTGCTTCTGTATTCCATCTGATATGATACTTTGTTTTGGTTGAAATATATTAACTTAATTTATTTATTTTTAGTTTTCAACATTCATTTCCACAAGATTTTGAGTTCCAAATTTTCTCTCCATCTCTCCCCTCCTCCTACCCCAAAATGGCATGCATTCTGATTACCCCTTCCCCCAGTCTGCTCTCCCTTCCATCACCCACCCCTCTTATCCCCTTCCCCCTTACTTGTAGGGTAAGAAAGATTTTTATATCCCATTGCCTGTATATCTTATTTCCCAGTTGCATGTAAAAAACAATTTTTAACATTTATTTTCAAAACTTTTGAGTTCCAGATTCTCCCCATTCCTCCCTCCCCACCCAGCCTCATTGAGTAGGAAAGCAATTCAATATAGGTTATACATGCGTAGTTATGCAAAATAGGTTGAAATATATTAAGAAAGTTCTGCCTTACGCAGACATTTAATTGGAAAAGGAAGGAGTATTTTAATAGATACATAACATCGTAGTATTATTATGAAAATAATTTTCACCCTGCAAACCCCCCGAAGAGGTCTTGGGACCAGGGGTTTAGGATCACACTTTGCCAACCGATGGCTCCAGACAGTCCATACTGCTGGTACTTTTCCCTCTGAGATTACTACCTCTTTACACTGACTATACCGCGTAGGTACATAGTTATTTGTAGTTTGCACCCTTGATTAGAATGTGAGTTCCTTGAGGCCAGGTTTTTGCCTTTCTTTGGATCCCCAGAGCTTAGCACTGAGCTTGACCCAGTTGGGGCTCTTAAATCTTCTAAACGATAATGATGAGATAACCTCAAAGATCCCTTCTACCTCCGGGAGCCTCTGAACTAAGTAGTCCCAAGGACGTTGGTGGGGTGCTCCTGGTGGTTTGGAGCTTATTTCGAGAATTTGTAGGACTTTCCCCATACCTATTGTATATCTCTCTGTTTGTGTTTTCCCCCAAAAGCAGTATTTAAGTTTTCAGCTAAACTCAGTGTAATTCAGCATAGGACTTCTTAACCTAGAGACCATGAACTTTTTATTTTTTGCATTTTGATAACTATTTCAATATCATTGGTTTCTTTTGTCATTTATTTTATGCATTTAAAAACATCATTTGAGAAGTGGTCGCTAGGCTGCACCAGACTGCCAAAGGGGTCCAATCCACCAAAAACAAGTTTTAAGAATTCCTGCATTCCAGAGTCTCCAGGCTTCAACCCTTGAACATGGGGCAGAGAGGATCTCTAAGGAACTAAGGAATAGATGCATTTATCGTACCCACACTTCTTCTCTTTTTTTTTTTTTCTAAAGTCAATAGTCAAGAAATACTTATTAAGCGACTTGTTGCCAGGCCTTGTGTTAAACTCTGGGGATATAAAGAGACGCAAGGGGGATAAAAAAAGACAGTCCCTACTCTCAAGTAGCACATAGTCTAAAGGGAGAGACCATATGCAAACAATTATGTACTAACAAGCTATTGTTTGGGATTATTGGAGATAATCAACTAAGGGAGGCACTAGAATTAAGGGGGATCGCGAAAAGCTTCCTGTAGCTCTCCCGCCCACTCCTCTTGGGGAGTAGGGAGATGGGTCGAGAAACCGATCTTTCTCCCGCCCCAAAGAATGACTTCCCTCAGCCCAGACTCGCTGGGATACTCGTGCTCCTGGAAACAAGCAAGGTTCCTCGACTATGGAAAGAGACTTTCTCCTTCCCTTCTCCAAATTCCTCTTTCAAAAATTTGTTGAAAAAAGTGGAGGGGGGGGTGGGGAAGGCATTGGTGTTCTCACGTGGTTGGCCTGGAGCTGAGTTTAAAGCAGAAAGAAATTCGAATAGGGTTCCTGTTTCCCAAAACGGAGCCTAGCCCCACACTTTAAGAATAGCCCTGGCTAACCAGCCACCCCACCCGCCTTAGCTCTGAGCCTATTCAGCATGACTTGAGCCCTTCCACCCCAGCCTGACACTTCTTGGAAGAGTCCTTCCAACCCTTTTCTTCCCTGAGATGAATATAAGCTTCCCCGACATCTTTAAATGGGTATTTTAATATACCTAGAAGGAAAACGAATCTTTCCACAAAAAGGTAAAAGTTGAAACCCAGCTTGCCTTACAGCGAGTTTCTCCCAAAGTGAATAAGGGGTATTAAAAAAAGTTTCTTAAAAGTTTCCTTCCCCCTCCTCCTTCCCCTCCCCTAAGGAATCCGCCCAAAGCGCTCCAGACACAGCCTCCCCTAAACCGTCCCCCTCCCCCTTTCGACTTCCGACCAATCGAAAGGAAGCTCCAGAGAAAACAAAGGCTACCATTGGATTTGGCTGGGCCACTGAGACCCGCCCCCCTGGGTGGTTTGTGAATGGGGTGGAGGGGGGGCTTAGGAGGCGGGGCTCCTTGGAACACTGAGAGATATACTCTTTGGGGAGTGTGGCGATTTGGAATTCGTTCCTCCGGACCCCTAGATCCCTTTCTCGGCCCTAGGAGGTGGTGCCTGAAGCCACTGCTGGGACCAAGTGGCAGAAAGGGCCTGGGGACCGCACGTCGGACTGCCACGCGAGCCCGGGCCAGTGCCGCAGAGGGAATCGAAGTCGGGGAGGCCCAAGACGCCCAGTAATTGGATTTCCCAAACTTATTGAACTCTCTGAGGAAAGAGGCGGATAAAGCTCGAAGCAGGAATAATCCGTTTAGCAGGGGCTTTGGTCAGAGCTCGTGGGGCCGCGAGCTGAGAGGAGTGGAGCAGGAGGAGACCGAGGCTGGAGAAAAGAGAGGCTAGGCGAGAAGGAGGAGGAGGCGGCTGCAGCGGAGAAGGAGGAGGAGCTGCAGGAGTAGAGGCGGCGGCGGCTGCAGCCTGAGTGAGCCAGTGGCTGCTCCAGCCCCGTGCTTGGCGGGGACAGACTTTGGGCTTTGGGGGGGGAGGGGGAGAGAGGGAGAAGAGACCGGGAAGGAGGAGGAGATTAAAGGGACCTCGGGAAACTTTCGAGCGTAATCGGAGGCGCTTGTTGCTTCTCGACCCAGAAAGAGGAACCGTTACGTCCCGGCTCGCCTGGTGGTGGAGGGGACTCTCTCCCCTCCTGGCCCCGGGGAAAGGCAGAAGAGCTTAAGACCAGTGGAGAAGCGATCTCTGGCGCCCGGGTGGCTGATTGCTATTAGACCTCAGCCTGGGGTGGAAGGGGGACTACGACTGCACCCTCGACTTGACATCTTCCCCCTCAACCCCGGACCCCTGCCCTTGTTCTCAGCGCCCAGCCTCTAGACTCTCATGTGCGGGGAGCAGCGGCGACGCCTCTCCAGGATCCCCCCCTCGCTTCTTCAGACGCCTAAGCCGGCTTCCCCGAACTCCGGGTGAGGAGCGCGCTTCTCCCGCGGCTAGCAATGCTGGGCCTAGGCTCGGCCGTCCCTTCCACTGCGCTGGGCCTGTGCGCCCTAGTGGGCGCCGCGCTGCTGGGCTTGCTACCGGCGGGTTCGGGGGCGCAGCCTTACCATGGAGAGAAAGGCATCTCGGTGCCGGACCACGGCTTCTGCCAGCCCATCTCTATCCCTCTGTGCACGGACATTGCCTACAACCAGACAATTCTGCCTAACCTGCTGGGCCACACGAACCAGGAGGACGCCGGGCTGGAGGTGCACCAATTCTACCCGCTGGTGAAGGTGCAGTGTTCGCCCGAGCTGCGCTTCTTCCTGTGCTCCATGTACGCTCCCGTGTGCACCGTCCTGGAGCAGGCCATCCCTCCCTGCCGCTCCCTGTGTGAGCGGGCCCGCCAGGGCTGTGAGGCGCTCATGAACAAGTTCGGCTTCCAGTGGCCCGAGCGGCTCCGCTGCGAGAACTTCCCAGTGCACGGTGCGGGTGAGATTTGTGTGGGGCAAAACACATCGGACAGCGCTGGAGGAGCGGGTGGAGGCCCTACCGCCAACCCCACTGCACCCTACCTGCCGGACTTGCCCTTCACTGCGCACCCCCAGGTACCCGGACGTCCCTCCTTTCCTTTCTCTTGTCCCCGACAGCTGAAGGTACCGCCCTACCTGGGCTACCGTTTCCTAGGCGAGCGGGACTGTGGGGCCCCGTGCGAGCCGGGTCGGGCCAACGGGCTCATGTACTTTAAGGAGGAGGAGAGGCGCTTTGCCCGGCTGTGGGTGGGCGTGTGGTCGGTACTGTGCTGTGCTTCCACACTCTTCACCGTGCTCACCTACTTGGTGGACATGCGGCGCTTCAGCTACCCAGAGCGGCCCATCATCTTCCTGTCCGGCTGCTACTTCATGGTGGCTGTGGCCCACGTGGCCGGCTTCCTTCTGGAGGACCGGGCCGTGTGCGTGGAGCGCTTCTCGGAGGAGGGCTACCGCACGGTGGCGCAGGGCACTAAGAAGGAGGGCTGTACCATCCTCTTCATGGTGCTTTACTTCTTCGGCATGGCCAGCTCCATCTGGTGGGTCATCCTCTCCCTCACCTGGTTCCTGGCGGCAGGCATGAAATGGGGCCACGAGGCCATCGAAGCCAACTCGCAGTACTTCCACCTGGCCGCCTGGGCAGTCCCTGCGGTGAAGACCATCACCATTCTGGCCATGGGGCAGGTGGATGGGGACCTGCTGAGCGGGGTGTGCTACGTGGGCCTGTCCAGCGTAGATGCGCTGCGGGGCTTTGTGCTGGCCCCTCTCTTCGTCTACCTCTTCATCGGCACCTCCTTCCTGCTGGCCGGCTTCGTGTCCCTCTTCCGAATCCGCACCATCATGAAACACGATGGCACCAAGACTGAGAAGCTGGAGAAGCTCATGGTGCGCATCGGGGTCTTCAGCGTGCTCTATACTGTGCCGGCCACCATTGTCCTGGCCTGTTATTTCTACGAGCAGGCATTCCGAGAGCACTGGGAACGCACCTGGCTGCTGCAGACATGTAAAAGCTATGCCGTGCCCTGTCCCCCAGGTCACTTCCCCCCAATGAGCCCTGATTTTACTGTATTCATGATCAAGTACTTAATGACCATGATCGTGGGCATCACCACCGGCTTCTGGATCTGGTCAGGCAAGACCCTGCAGTCGTGGCGCCGCTTCTATCACAGACTCAGTCACAGCAGCAAAGGGGAGACTGCGGTATGAAGCGGTCCCCTCTGCCCTCCTCGCCACCCTCCCACCTCCACCAAATCCGCTGCTGGGTGGAGGAGAGACTGGGGAAAGAACTTTTCGCATTTGGGTTTTTGTTTTGTTTTGTTTTGAACTCCCTCCCCTCCTTCCCTTCACCAAAGAACATTCTGTAGTCTTCGTTGCAGAGTCTGGCAGAGGGGTGGGTTGAACTAGGGAGTCTTGAATGTAAAGACTTTTAGGTTGGGGGGAGGGGCGGGAAAGACATTCTGGATACAGACTTCCACGAGAATAATAATAATTTAAAAATCATTTAAAGGTACAGTAGGACATTGGTCCGGCAAAGAAAATGCTGAAGAACAGATTCTGAAGGCTTCCCCCTCTTAGGGGGCTGAACTCTGGGGCAGTACTGTTGGCTCTCTGCTCCAAGGAAAGTTGCTTGTCTAACTCCTGTGGTGCCCGGGTGAAAGGTAAAGCTGTGTCTGCTGCGGCTTTGTTGGGAGAAGGGAGGACCCCATGCAGTGTCCTTGTCAAGCAGTGGTCAAACCATAATCTCTTTTCACTGGGGCCAAACTGGAGCCCAGATGGGTTAATTTCCAGGGTCAGACATTAGTCTCTTCTATCCAATTCCCTCTCTCCCCTCCCCTACTTCTGTTTCACTCCCTTACTCCTTTCAAGTCCTGTAAAATAAGCATTTGAAAATCTTGAGAGGCAATAATTTTAAATCCTATTATATGTGTTAAAGAACTGGGTAGAGTTCCTAAAAAGAACCAGGCTGCTCTGGATGCCTCAGCTATAACTTTTCTAAGATAAGTAGTGGCTTTTGCTTCCCCTCTTCGCCAAATCCCCACTTTTAAATTGTTTTGGTAGGAAATGGAGTGTTTAATAATGTTCTATATATTGAAAGGCAACAAGTCACAACACTTCTTTTCACAACCAGAATGCTGCTTAAAAAAAAAAAACTCCTTGTCTTTGTTACCAGACACAAAAGAGGAAACAAAAAAAATGTCTGAGAGTGGAAAGATATAACTTTCGTAGGCAAAGTAGCCCCCTAAAAATAAGAGATTTACCCTTGGATGCTAATTTAGTATAGGTGATCATTTCCTTTGTGAAAAAAGTAAAAGGCAGTATATTTTCATACTCCCATTTAATCTTAAGTTTCTGGTTTAACTAAAGGAAACTGAAGGACAGGGTTGGTTGGTTTTGTTTTGTTTTGTTTTGTTTTTTTTGTTACCCTATTTGTTTTAAACTGGGAATTTAATTCAGAACACCTGACATAGCAAGCTCTGCTAAAATGTTCAGAGAAATCCCTCCCTTTATATCCTTTCTCCTTATAAGCCTGTATTTAGTCTTTCTTTTTCTATTTGAACCTTTCTAGATGAAAGGAAAAGCATAATGCCTTGAGTCCTGTGATAAAGGAAAAGTTTAAACCATAAAGAACCATTTTGTCCTGTTTTTTTAGTCCCATCCATAAATCTGTTTTTAAAACATGTGTATGCTGACCCTGAGACTTTTATTTTTGGGGGGATTGTAATCTGGAAAGATGAGAGCACTGTTAAAGTGATCAAGATTAATCTCTTCTAAGACCAAAAGAGGAAAGTTCATATTGTGGGCCTCATTTTTTAGGAAAAGTGATTAAAAGGTAAACTTCAAAGTAATTCCACAGTTCTTTTGAAATGTACTAGATGACTTAAGTTTATTAATCTTAAATCATGCTCCTTTTTTTTTTATCTTGGAGTAGAACATGAATTCTTTTGCAAAGCTTCCTGGAGTAGAACTTTCATGGTTTTTGCCTAATTACTGATTTTACAGAGAACCCCAGAGTAGCCTTTTTTTCTCCACTGTTGGACACTGCCTTCCTCTCCTACTCTCCACAATGTTTCCTAACAGTAACTATGTAGAGGATACTGTCATTACTTGGAAACTAACTTTATATATGAAGTGCTGGAGAGTAGAGCTGCCGTATTAATTAAAGGGAGGAAAAACTGACATTCTAGCCCTTAGAATCTCCAAATCAAATCCTTATAGAGCATTACCAGCTCTCAAACTGTGGCATCATTTGTGTTGTCTCTCTCAAGTGCATGTGAAAATTGTAAAATAGAAGAGACAATTGTAGTATGTATATTTTGTAAATCTCCCATTTTTGTAAGAAGATATATATTGTATTTATACATTTTTACTTTGGATTTTTTGGTTTTTGCCTCTGAAAATCTATAAATGAGGCCCCCACTTTACCACATGTACAGATCACAAATAAATTTTTTTAAAAAATTAAATTTGAATGCTTATTTGGTTTTGTGTTCCTTTACGTTGTGATGAAAGAGGGTAAAATCCAAAAGTAAGGCTTCAGTAGATACATTAAGTGGTATAAGCAAGAAGAAGGGTGGTTTGTTTTTAAGAGGGAAAAAATTGGTACAAACCATTTTTCAAGTTTCCTGGTTGTAATCTTATTTGATATATTTTTTAGTCTTTATTTAATACAAGCCTTTTTCATGGTTTAGACCTATTTAGATGGCATAATAAGAGTACACTAGAAATAAAAAGAAGGGTAATAGAAGCCTTTTTTTCCCAGAAAGATTCATATTTGGAGAATATTTGAAAGATTTCTAAGGTATATAAACTTGTGATTTTTCGGTGATATTTTAATGAGTTGTCTTCCCCCCCCCCCCACCTTAGTCATCAGTAGTATAAAGTATGTCATCTAAATTCTCATAATGTAAGGTTTATGTGAAAACAAGCCACTTTCCATGCAGGTGGTCAGGGTGTTTTCATAATAGCTTTCATGTGATGCTTTATAGATTAAAGCATACACCTTCCTTACTCTACCTTTCAGGATCGTTGTGAAAGGGGAAATAGCTTTTGCTACATAAATGTAAGCTATTATTATTGTTACCACCTTCTAGTTAGGTAAACTGAGACAGGTCAAGTGATTCCTGAGGGGGCAGGGATTCAGCAGCTCAACCAGGAATAGAATAAACTTCTGACCCCAGGGGAGCCTCATAAGTCACCAAAGTCATTCTTTCCCCTCACAGGGGAGCCTAACTTTGAAACCAGCTTCCAAGATGAGTTGACAGAGAAAGCTGCATGGCTTAAATAATCTGATATTTAAACTGTAACAAGGGACAAATGATGAAGGCAATCCAGTGTGTTTTTTTGGTGCTATTTCAGCGTTAAACCGACTCAACTCTCTTCTACTAGTCACTCCCCAACCTTTCCTTTTTGAAAGGAAGGAATCCTGTTTGTTCTCTCTTAACAACTGTGGTTTTCTTTGTTTTTGTGTACTTTATCAACTGACTCCAAATATGATTTTTTTTTTACTCTTAGAAACTGGGTCTTCCTCTGTCTCCTCACACAAAGATTGTAAACTTATTAAAGAAACCTGTTTGTTTTTCTTAAACCAGCTAAATCCATTGCTAGTGGGAGTCTCTCCACAAAAGGAAGACAGACAGTAGGGACATACTTTTCTTTCTTCACCTCTCTGAAGGAGAGAGCTCTGTACTTGAGAGCAGGGTATCTTCTCTTTAGGATTCTCTTGGGTTTTGAGCATTGCAATGAGTGTGAAGTCATTTTAACCTGTGAAGATTTCTGCATCAAGGAAGAAACACAACTTCAATTCTTATAAGGATTGTCTGGGTTTTTTTTTTCCTCATAAGGTGACACCTTTTATGTTAAGGCACACATTCCACTGAACACTGAAACTAATGCCTGCTGTTAAGAGTGTTTGTTTTTAGTGGGGGTGGAAGGGTCCCTATAGGGCTTTTTGATTCACAAATTAAGTGCTGAAGGACTTAGTCTCTTCTATTTAGAGAGCTGTGACTTTGCTTCTGTAAATTTGTCTCCTATTTTATTAGCAGTTACAGCTCTTTCAGGACCCTGAAAGGCTGAGAAATGCTTGGTGTTTTGTCATAGTTCTGACTGAACATATTCTATCTTCCTGTACTTAGTACTGTACTTAGAGCTAGCTAAAAGCTAGAGCTCTGCCTGGCTAAATTACTACCTGCTTTCCCAAAGACAAAGAATGTTCTTTCCTAAAGGTGTCCAGGCATATTTTTGTCCCTGTTGCCATCCATGCATACCAGGGTGGCTCTCTTACAGTTGGATCCGTACCCAAGAATGTTCGAATGTCCAGTATTTTTCCTTCAGAAGGATTTTGTCAGAAAATGGGTAAAGGAGAACTTCATGTTTTGTGAAAGGACCCCTGAGTGTAGTTGAAGAAAAAAAATTGGCAAGGTTCTGGCATTAATCCCTAGAATAGGAATAGAAGCACTTAAGAAAATAAATTTTCTTCACTTTCATAAAACAAAAACTTGTTACACACAAACATACCTCCGATACTACTTTTAAGCCAGTGCTATGAGAAGCAAATTTTTTTTTAAGTCCTTGCAAACCACATTGTCTTCAAAAGCAGAAATGTGTGGAATGTCTGTGAATATAGATGGGAGATGTCAGAAATTCAGGTTGGTAGGAATGAATGGACACAACAGCTGTAAGATTGTGTCCTGAAGCTGTCCTAACTCTCCCATCTTTAATTTCATGCAGGTGGCTATTTATAGATGGTATATTTATGTAAGCATATGCTGGATGTGAAACAGTCTTGGGGACTTCAGATAGTCATAAGGGGGACCCCTCAAAAAACCCTCTCCACAAAAACCTTCATCACTCATTTATTTTCATAATCAAATATCAAAAATATCTGTTTCCTTTTTAGTGATATCACATGTGTTGCATAAGCAAATATCCAAAATATCTGTTTCCTTTTTAGTGATATCACATATGTTGCAGCATAGAAAATCAGAGTATGAGAGGCAAATTCTATGCATGTAAATGGCAGAATTACCATCGACAAAACTCTTGGTACAAAAGAACAACTCCAAAGAATGCTGGGGCATTCAGGGTTTGTGTTTGTGACTATGAATAGTTAGTTTTTCCTGATATGTAGCTAAGTATATTAAAATGGAATATAATCAGTTAGGACCATGATTGATTTATGTTGTGAAAAAAAAAAGAGATCTTGACCAAAATATGACAAGTTTATATCTAGCAAGATCAAATTTCTCAGAAGCAACAAGCTCCTGAAAGTTAAGAGCTAATATTTAAAATGACTTGGCTTCGTTTGTGAATTGTTTGCAGAAAAACAATTTAAACAAGTTAATTGTGTTTTTCCAACTACCTCTACATCTTGTCATGTTATTATTCCTAATTTCAATATTAGTCTAAACCAGTAGTTCTTAGCCTTTTTTTCCTCCACAGATCCCTTTGGCAGTCTGATTAAGCCTATGGACCCCTCCTCAGAATGATGTTTTTAAATGCATACAATGAAATACACAGAAACAAATTATATATTGAAAAACAATCATCTTTTAAAAAAACGTTTAAAGTTCATGGATTCCCTGGTCTAAACAAATAATTAGCAAGATTAAACCATTGCTGTTATAAAAATAATATATCTGGCTTTGTGATGCTATATATTTAGGAGTTGCCCATTCTATTGGATTCTCCACCATACCATTCTCCTCCAGCATGGATACATCAAGAATTAAATATGTAGAATATGTCTAAAGTTGCATTCAATTTTGCTTTTGTTTGCTTTCACACACTGCTTTCAAAATTCCTATCCAATAGTAAGTCTTTTCTAACATCAAACAGGTTTGGCTTTAAGTTGTCTTTTAATTCCTTTCTTCTTTTACCAAAGTCAAAATCAGTCACTATGGTTAGTTTGGGATTTCCTTTCACTTTGATGAGCAATAGATTCTTGCTTAATAAGGTCAGTGAAGACCTCATCTGAAACAGCCTTTCTGTTTCTGAAATAATAGGATAGAGATCTTTGTTTACCTAAACCAGGGATAGAGAACCTGCAGCCTCAGTTGTGGCCTTCTAGGTCCTCAAGTTCAGCCCTTTGACTGAATCCAATTTGTTCTGTGAAGTTTGGATTCAGTCAAAGGGCCAAATTTGAGGACCTAGAGGGCCACATGTGGCTTTGAGGCTCTAAGTTCCCCAAACTGAAGTAGATGCTATTAACAATAGCTTATATTTACAAAAATTTTTGTATTTGGTCTCCATGACCACTCTGTGACATTAGCAGCACTAATAGCTAGCATTTAGACAGCCTTGTAAAGCTTCCAAAGTATTTTGCATATATTATGTCATTCAAGTACATTATATAGAAGTAAAGTGACTTGTCCAGGATCACACAATTACTAAGTGTGTGAAGCAGGTTTTGAATTCAGTTCCTTCTGACTCCTAAGTCCAATGCTCTAAACCCTGTTCCACCTAGCTGATTCATTTTTTAATGACTATTATTCTTTTTAAATGATTTGGGTCTGACACCTTGCTCTGCTACTTACCACGTGTGTGGCCTTGGACAACTCACTTTAACTTCTCTAAGCCTCAGTTTCCTCATCTGTAAAATGATAGATTTGGATTAGATTTGGGGCTCCTTCCTAAAGAAATGTTCTATTGATGCCCCCTTTTTTATATCAGTCACACTTCCTTCCCCAATCTATAGAACCCTCCTTTGTAACAAAAAAAGCATAATCCAAAAAAAAAAATCAACACATTGGTAGTGTCTGAAATTCTGTGTCTCACTCTGTAATAGAGTGCCATGTCTAGAGTCAGGAAGACTTAAAAATTAAAAATTAAAATACTTATACTATCCGCCTCACATGATGGTTGTGAGAGAAACACTGTAAATTACAATGTGTTATGTTTTATAATGAGAGTTATTACACTAAAAAAAAATCACAGGGTTTTTTTTTTCATTTGGGGGAAATTTTAGGGGTATGTCATAGACAAATAGGACAGTTAGGTGGCACAGTGGATAAAGTGCTGAGCCTGAAGTCAAGAAGATTCATTTTCCGGAGTTTAAATCTGGGCTCAGACAGTTACTAGCTATGTGACCCTGAGCAAGTCACTTAACTCTATTCGCTTCAGTGTCCTCATCTGTAAAATGATCTGGAGAAAGAAATGGCAAACCACTCCACTGTCTTTGCCAAGAAAACCTAAATGGAGTCATAAAGAATTGGACACTACTGGAAAATAACTAAACAACTTATACAAATAATTACCTTTTTGCCCACGTATCACTCTTGAGTCAATAATGAGGTCTCTTTGAAAGGGAAAAAATAGATATATGGGTATACATTAAAAATAATACATTTTCCATATTCAGGTTTTACACAAGCCAGATTTGGGAGGTAGGATATGACAAAAATGGCAGCCTCCATAAAATAAGGGGGTTGGCTCAAATATTCTCTGAGGTCCTTTTTTTTAAAAAAAAAAAGAATTTTGGGTGATTTTTTTATACTAGGTATATTTCCTAGTGTATCCATCCTCTTTTGCCCTTCCAGAATCATCTCTTCTAACATGTAATAAAAGGGGGGGCGGGGAAGAGTTCAACAAAACTAGCCAGAATATTGGAAAAGTCTCACAGTATCTGTAAAATTCATCCATAATCCCTCACTTCTTCAAAGAAAGGAGGGAGGTGCCTTCTCATATCTCTTTTTGGGAGACCAATCACTTTTGTTTTATGACTGCCTAGATTTTCCCCTATATCCTGGCTCTCCTTCTCAGAGAGCCATTTCTTAGAAGAAAGATGTTTCTAAGAGGAAAAAAAGGAAAAAGAAAAATAATCAGTAAAATTAATTAATACATAGGAAAAAAACCTGACAATACCTACAGTCCTCCACAACCCATGTGTTGTTCTCTACCTCTACAGAGTAGATGCAAAGGGGAAGGTGTCTTCTCATATCTCTTCTTTGGGTCCCTCATTCATAATTTTCCATTCATTTCTTATTGTTTTATTGTTGCCATTCTTTCTATTTACATTGTTGTCATCATTGGGGACATTTTTTTTCAGTCTGCATCAGTTCATGTAAGTCTTTTATGCTTCTCTGTGTTAATCATATTCATAGTTTCTTACAGCATGGTAATGCTTCATTGCATTCATGTACCACAACTTAACTATTTCTCAGTCTATGGAACCCCATATCACGCTGCCTGTTGGAATGATCTAACAGAAGTATTCTTAACAATTCACTTTAGGCTTGACCTGTAAAATCTCTGAACACAGGCAGCCAACTGTGTGGATTGGGCTGAAAATCATTGGGCTAAAATCATTCTTTTTCATGTTTACAGAGTGTCTTTTAGCAAGGATCCTAAAGTGCTTTGCAAATATTAATGGGTAATGTTATCTTCAATCACATTTTTCAGATAGGGAACCTGGGGCCCAGAGGTTAAGTGAACTTCTCATTGTGCACACAGGTAATCATTGTTCAGGTCATGATAGGGTCCACATCTCCTGTCTCCGAACCCAGGGCTTTGGAGCCTTACTTTGAGATATGGTAAGACCTAACATTAGAACTGAACCTAGGCAGCCAGACTGAAATAGTTGCTAATTTCCATTAGCTTTTAATGTTTGAACACATTCTTAACAGGATCCTAAGGGATTTAAAGATTTTTTGAGGTCTTATCAATTTCTACTTTCCTACATTCTTTTGGATTTAATCCACATCTAGCAGAAAGTGTGAAAAATGCCACCTAATTAATTTTAGTAGTATAACCAGTTGACAAGAGAATTTTCAATGCTATTTCCCAATATTCTTTTAATTACAACCAGAAGTCACATTCTCCTAAGGTCTGAAGGATTAGAGAGACCTTGTTTTTTATATTGTTTCCTACTATATGCCAGGGGGCAGCTAGGTAGGGGAGTGGGTAGAGTGCTGGGCCTGAAGTCAGGAAAACCTGAATTCAAATCTGGTCTCAGACACTTACTAGCTTTGTGACCATGGGCATGTTGCTTAACCTGTTTGCCTCAGTTTCCTCATTTGTAAAATGAGCTGGACAAGGAAATGGCAAACCACTCCTGTCTTTGTCAAGAAAACCCCAAATGGGATTATGAGCCAGATGCAACTGAAGTGACTGAAGAACGGTAACAATACTATATGCCAGGCATACTGCTAAGGATGCATAGAAAGAAAAAAAAACAATCCTACCACTTCTGTGCTTGTTCTGTTTCCAATTTGGGGCTAGAACTTTCTGAAGGAGTAGTCTCTAGATATACAAAGTATGATTTTTTTTAAAGTATCATCCACTGCCCCGAAGGCCTTCTCTCTTGCAGGGGGGTCTCTTTCCTGCTAAATCACAGTACTGAACAAGAGGAGAGAGTCTCATAATGTCTTAAAGAGGGCAGTGCGAAAGCCCATGCCAGTGGGTGACCAATACATGGTGTCTTAGCTCCAGCAGTGAACATGTCAGCTGCCCTGACCAAGTTGGAAAACAAAGGGGGAATCCCAGGAAGCCCCCCTTGCTTGGGTAAGATTTGTCATGTATCACAGCAAAGGAATTAAATGCTTTACTCAGCCCCTGGAGGCCTATAGTGGGGAAGACCTGTCAATGTGTAATCAAGGAACCATAGATCTCAGACCTGGGGGCGGGGTGCAGGGGGAAGCCCCAAGAGCTGGTCTAGTCCAGACCATCTCTTGTCATCAGGCAGATAAAATATTAATCACAATTTACAGAAGAGGCTACGCAGCATTTGGAAAGGGTGTATTGGAACCAGAGCCCTGGTTTCCTGGCTCTTAATGAGTTATCCTTTAGGGTAAAAAAATTTTGAGTTTCACAGAAAGAAAAACCAGTTGCCCCTGAATTCTCTCCCTCCCCCAAAATTTTGGAATTCTGAAAGCAAATGCCAATTATTTTAAAATAAAGTTCATGGTAAACATTTGAAATGCATTTTTAGTGAGAGCAGCAGGCCTGAACTCCTATCTAACTTCCGGTTTTGTTGGATGAAGGCAACAGAGGGGATCCTCTCAGTTTCCCTCATTCCTTCTCCCTGTTTCCCCCACTATACTTCCCATATCTTACATAATTTGCCAAAAGAATTTCTAGCTTGCATCCTTGCCAGAAGAGCTATAGCTGTAGGTGAATTTATCATCAAAATTTGGCAAAGAAGCAGGGGAGAAAAAAAAATCAAAAGACTTTGCCCAGTGCAGTTGGCCGCTAATTAAACACTGGTGTTAATTGCAAGGGGTAACTGGATTCTCACTCCTGTTTGTTATAGGGCTTTGGGTGAGCTTCAGTTTGCTCAGAATGTTTAGATTCTCACAGAAAATGAAGTCATCCAGAAAAGAAATGAAAGGTGGCGATATGTATATCTATCTATAGGACTATTTTTAAATAAAAGGGAGTTTTGTGTGGGAGAGTTAGTTCAAAGTGGGCTTTGATTATCTAAAAAGAGAGAGAGCCAGACTTAAGGGGGGAAGGGGGCAATCTAAATGTAAAGGTGGACATTTTTTTTTCAAATTTAATCCATGATGAAAAGATCACTTTTTACTCATAGTGCTCAATTTCTCCCTCTCTCTTAATTAACATTGAAACGTAAAAGTTTAAGCTGCATTTCCCATAGTCACTTCCTGGGCAACATTCCATGGGGAACAGGCAAAAGGAGATGTCACCTGACACCCTTGCAAAGTAATGCAGCTCAGCCTGAAACGGTCCTTTTTTTTTTCTTTTAAGCAGCCATGAATCTCTGGCGAGTACTATTTGATACTGATACCGTTTATCCCCACCTGCATTTACTATCCTGATGGAGTAAAGTTAGCAAATGCTATTTGCTCCAGACAGCAGTCGAAGCTCTCCCCTATACTCTTTCCCTTCCAGGTCTTCCTAACCGAGGGAGCCATGAACTTGTGTGTATATTTTTAAAAAGTAAAATTTTTTAATATCTGCATTTCAGTATTATTGGTTTCCTTTGTCATCCTATGTATTTTGTTGTATTCATTTAAAGGCATTGGTCTAAGAAAGAGCCTTCAAAAAATTGTAAAAAAAAAAAAAAAAAGAACCCCTGGCTTAGGACAGCCCTCCTTGCACACTCTAAATGACCAAATGGCTTGAGGAAGGCAGAAGGGCCTGGAGAAGGAGAGAGAACAAATGTTTTAAACTCAAACCATCCTCATATGAAGAGAAGCTTTGTTTTAGTTAAGGCAGAGGCTTAAAGAGAGTTCGGGATAGATGAGTCTTTTCACATTCTGGCTTATGAATCCAGACCCATAGTCCTCCTGGGCAACCTTCTCTAGAGAAAGCAGATTCACATTTCATTTTTTCTGTGGAGAAAAAAACGGTTGGACTCAGTGTCTGAGAGTAAAGCAGGACAGCCAGGAAATTAAGTTGGTTCATGCCCTGCAAGGGTGGGGGGAGGTTTGGGGAGGGGTGACAGGACAACCCTTCTATTCACCAGGTGTGTTTGGGCTGAGGCTTGTACAGAATGTTTACTGCAGGCCACTGGTTTCCCTTTTCAGAAGAAGGTTGCTGTTATTATAAAGAATTGTCCTATTGGCTCCTAACTAGGCTGGAGGATTCTGTTTGAGCAGTAAGAGCAGTTACTACTCAGAAAAAGAAAAGCAGATTTGGTGGTTATTTAAATGAGCAATTCCCTGATTTCAAAGAAGTGACTGTACCCTTCTACCAGTCAGAAGGGCTGTTTGCTAAGAATTGTTTAGAAATAGATCTAGACAGTGAGTTTGCTCTCCGAGTCATTCAGGGCTCCCTATCACTAGTATTTGCTGTTATACTGAGGAAAAGGGAAGGGAAAAACATCCAGAGATCATAGTATTCCTGAAAACCCATGTTAGTACTTGACTCCATGTATTAATACTGAAAGAGTTTAACCAGCAAATGTCTGGCTTCCCTTTTTAAATATGGCTGGGCTTTTCAAAAGGCCAGAAGAGAGCTTTTTAATTTCCACAGCGGCTGATTCTCCACTATTTCTCTGGCTCTAGAGAAGATCTCATCCGTCACCCTTAATGAAGGAAAAAAGTTGACACTGAGACCAAACGTATCAAAAAGGAGATCAAAGGAAAAGTGTGGGAGAGGGAGGAGGAGATGGGGGGGGCCTGGCCCTGATCCTCAGTCACCATCCCTTTCAGAGATCCCATTCTTTATGTCTCTATGAACCCAGCTATATAAGCACCTTGTTCCACTAGTACCACTAGTGCTTCTATGAACCCACCTACATATGCATTCTGTTCTACTAGACCTGACAAAGAAATTCCTGGGACCCACAGGACTAGGTGTGCTCTATTACCAGGCCTTAGGAAGAATTGACCAGTTAAGTTAGTTTTCTTAGGAGTATGAAAAACCTCTATTTCTTTCTTTTTTTTTTTTTGTCGTCAAATGTTAAATTTATTGCAATAGTCTCTTTTGTAGCTTTTAACTTTCTGGGCATTCAACAGCACCACTATTGATGTCATCAATGACATCATGAGGGTGTTTGCCATCAATGCTGCAGCCCACAGACTGGGCTGTTCCAAGTATCTCTTTAATGGTTCCAGAGACATCTCTTGCCAAAGATCGGTGCCTCATCTGTCGAGCAATGCTGACAATCTCATCGAAACTGATGTTTCCATTGTGTTTAATATTTTTCTGCTTCTTTCTGTCCCGAGGAGGTTCCTTTAGTGCTTTAATGATCAAGGCTGAGGCAGAAGGTGCAACCTCAATCTGGGTCTGTCTGTTCTGAATGGTAAGTTTCATTGTGATTCTTAGCCCTTTCCAGTCACCAGTTGCTTTGGCAATGTCATCATCAACCTTTTTGGGAGACAAACCCAAGGGACCAATTTTGGGGGCCAGAGCTGATGTGGCACCAACTTCACCACCTGTGTACCTTAAAAACACGACTTTAATTTCATTAGGGTCAAACTTGGACGGCATGGTGGCGACGAAGGTGGTGGCTTGGCCTGGATGCTGCGAGGTGGCTGCCGGTGTCGGATGAACCCGGATTCGGGACGACAGAAAGAAGTTGCACCTTCACCACCACAAGCTGGGAGCCAAAAAAAAAAAAAAGCAAAAACCTCTATTTCTTTATCATTATACCATGGTGGAGTCACAAAGATTCATCTTCTTGAGTTCAAGTCTAGCCTCAGACACTTACTAGCTATGTGACCCCGGGCAAGTCACTTAACCCTGTTTGCCTCAGTTTCCTCATCTGTAAAATGAGCTGGAGAAGGAAATGGCAAACAGTACAATATCTCTGCCAAGAAAACCCCAAATGGTGTCATGGAAAAGTTGGAAATGACTGAACAACAACATTAGACCATGATCAAGTAAATTACTTTATCCCATGTTGAATGACCCATGATGGAACTGTAGTTATGGGGGCTGAGGGAGTCGGTTGGAGTCAGCAAGATGTAGGAGTGCTAGACGTAGAGTTAGGAAAATTAGAGCTTCAGATATGACCTCAGAAACCTATGGCCTGTGTGACCCTGGGCAAGTCACTCTACTCCCCTCAGCCTGTTTCCTCACCTATAAAAGGAAGATGATAATATAACCACCTGCTTCACAAGGTTATTGTGAGGACCAAATGAGATAACGTATAAATGCTTTGCAAACCTTAAAGCACACCATAAATTCAAGGCATCATCATTATTATTATTTTATTAACATTCTCATTCTTAATTTGGAAAATAAAAATTTGGAGTCATCTAGATTGTTTTCTTTCAAGAAAAGGGGCCCTCACAGCCAGATAACCCCCTCCTTTCCTGCCCCCATGGAAAAAGGGCCTCAAGTGGAGCAAAATTTGAATCCATGTGACATACTTTTTTTTGTTCCCATGTAGAGCTCTCTAAATCCATTGTCAAGGGGAAGGAGGCTGGGAGTGAATGCCAAAATCCACAAAGTGCTTTGGAGATGATGAGAAGAGACTAGGGCTTTGATTATTCTAGTACAGACATTCTAAACCTTTTTTTTACATCACAGACCCCTACTTCTCAGAATAATGTTTTTAAATGCATAAAATAAAATACATAAGATTATAAAGGAAAATAATTCTATTGTTAAAAAAAAAACAAGTTTGTGGACCCCAGGTTAAAAAACACTAGTCAGTGTAAGGAAATCTAAAGTCACTTTCCTTAGCTCACCATTTTAGTGAAAGGCGATAGTGAGGTCAAGACCACAACTTCGAAATCAAAGAGGAAACCCCTATTCTATAGTGGCAAGTGAATGCTAATCCTAATAATTTTACAAGTGTGTTCTGTTGGTCTCCAGACAGACAAATTGAAGAAGTGTACTTGAGTCAGGGGCAGACCCACTCTGACCGCTGGGAAGAATGAGGCAAAGCCTGAGTGCTCCTAATAGGGGATGAGCAGGATAATTCTCATTCATTAAGGTAACCACCCCCCTACCCCTGAAGGTCATCAGGTATCTATGCCAACACCTTGTGCTCGATGGAGAAGGCATGTGTCCATTTTTCTCATTGACTCGTGATGGAATATAAGCTCCTATAAGGCATGGGTTGCTTTGTTTTTGTCTTTGTATATATACCAGGGCCTTGCACAGTGATTGACACATAGTATGTTTACCACAGAGCAACCTCATTAAGCTGGCTTCCATCGGCCTGTTTACTACAGCAATTCAATTAAGCTATAGGAAGCTTTCTTCCATTCCAGATTTTGGGGTAGGGGGTGCTTACTGAGCTTGGATCCAGCTTGAAAAATCTGTGGATCCAGATCTGGTTCTGTGTAAATGTCACTGAATCACAGAGCAAAGTATACGGAAGAGAATAAGGTGTAAGAACACTGGAAAGATAAGAAGGGACCAAATTATGAAGGATTTAAAAAAACAAACAGAGGTTTTTATATCTGATCCCAGAGGTAACAAGGAGCCAGTGGAGTTTATTGAATCAAGGGGTGATATGGTTCGATTTGCATCTTAGGGAGATCAGTGTTACACCTGGATGGAAGATGGATTACAGTAGGAAGAGAACGGAGGCAGGGAGGCCAGCAGACTCTTACAATAGTCCAGATTTGAGGCCTCCCCCGGGTTGTAGTGTCAGAGGGGAAGACACATATAGGAGAGATGTCACAATTGTAGGAATGTCAGGAATAAATAATTGATTGGATATAGGGAGTAAAAGAGAATGAGGAGTTTAAGGATGACATCTGGTTGGCAAGTCTGAGTGACTGAGAAGATGATGGTAGCCTCGGCAGTGATAGGGAAATTAAGAAGGCAGAAGGGTTTGGGGAAAAATAATGAGTTCAGTTTTGGATGTGTTGAGTTTAAGATGTCTATGGAATATTCAATTTGAGATTTCCATTTGTCAATTGGAAATAGAAGACTGGAGTTGAAGAGACAGGTTAGAGCTAGACAAGTAAATCTAAATGTTTATAGAGATGCATCTATAGAAGCAGAGGCTATCGCCAAGTGAAATGGTGTAGAAGGAGAAGAAAAGAGGGCCCAGAATAAAGCTTTGAGGGAACCCCATGACTATTGAGCTTGGCATGGATGAAGATCCACCAAAGGAGACAGAGGAAAAACAGTCAGCAAGGTAGGAGGAGAGCCAAGATGGCGCAGTGTCATGAGAACCTAGGGAGAAGGGACTATCGAGGAGAAGAGAATGCAACAGTGTCAAGCTTCTTAGAGGTCAAGAAGGATGAGGACGGAGAAAACGCCATTGGATTTGGCAATTAGGGATCATTAATAACTTTGGAAAGAGCGATTTCCCTTAAATGATGGGTTTGAAAGACAGACTAGAAAGAGTTAAGAGAAGAGTGAGAGGAAAAGTAGAGGGCATCTATTATAGACAGCCTTCTAGAGCAATTTAGCTACCGAAGGGAGAAAGGATGTAGGAAATTAGCCAGTGGGGTCATCAGATCAAGTGACGGGTTTTTAAGGATGAAGGAGCCATGGGCCACAAATTGGGAGAAGAGAGCAGACCATTCAACTAGTCAAATACATAATGGAGATGGCTGCTCATGAATTGTTCTCAGAATTAATCCAAATAAAAGTTTTGTGGGCTGATTGGAACCCCTTATTAATCTAAGTACTCTAGGGAAGGATTAAACCTCATTCATACCTTAGCATAAACTACTCTAACCACAAAATCTCCTCAAATCAAGAAAATCCAGAGAATGAACATTTGGCAGAAGGGGAGAAAAAATTTATGGAGGAGGTTAGGATTAAGCGGAGTAGGGATAGCCAGAGAATATGGGATCCACATTCCCTGTGAGAGGCGGAAAAGCCAAGGGCTTTGAAATTTTGTTGTGTGCCCTAGTCAGAATATCAGGACTAGTTCAGAGAAAAGGAGGAAGAGAAAAAATGAGCAGAAAGATAAAGAAGGAAGAGATTTATCTTTATGCACTGTGTGCTACCTCCTCCCTGTCCCCTTTTTTGAAATCAGCTTTATTAGTCTGATATAGTAGGATTTCAGGGACTTTTCTCTATTCCCAGGACCCTTAGAATAGAAGCTCTGAGAATGCCAAGGGTTTATTAAAATCTCCATTGTGGGAATGGGTTGACAAGGGCAAAAGGTCTTCTCTTAAATTTCAGTATTCATTCTTTTCCTTTCAGTGTGAGAAACTTAAGGAAACACGTGAGGAAAATGGGGTTTCTGGCCCCTAGATTCTAAAACAGCTAGCTTGTAGGTAGCCCCTGCTGGAGAAGTGGGGAGACCAATTCCTACCCCCCACCCTATCTCCATCTCCTGGAGTCTTCAGTAGGTCTTCAGAGTGATTTTCTATTCTTTCTACATTCTCCAATTCTGTAATAAAATCTGAGAGCTTAGTGGATGATGCATGCAGCATGCTTCCAGTGGTTAAGGAACTGGACCTCCAGTCAAGAAGACCTAGGTTTGAATCCCACCTCGGACACTTACTAGCCATGTGATGCCGAGCACAATGCATAATCTTTCTGTACCTCAGTTTCCTCATCTGTAAGATGATAGGGTTAAATTTGATGGTCTCTAAGGTCACTTCCAGCTTTAAATCTACAGTCTAGTCCAACCTTTTCATCTTACAGAAGAGGAAACAGTACCAGCTGACCCCTAAAATGCCAGGTTTGGTAATGTAATACTAATTACAGTAATTTTTCCAAACTACTTCCCATTTATATCTAATAACCATGAAGAATAATAATGATTATTATACCTTCCAGGTTAACTGTTATAAGTTTTATTTGATTACAACACTAAACTGTTCATTTGTTTTGCTCAACCTTACTAGTTTATTATTCGCAAAGTCTACCAACAACAATTTAGAAAAATTACATACAGAGCCTTGGTCTCAACAAAGGAGAGTAGGACATATTGGAAACTAAAAGTTTTTATTTAAATTCTCTGATTCTAGCCCAGTCCTTCTAGGCTGATACTGTCTGGTAAGAATAAAACACTAGGGCTTTAACAAACCGGAGGTGTCTCACACACCCTGCAAACTAGAAAAGATGACAAAAGATGGGAAGTCGATGTTGGAAGGATTATGGGAAGATTAGCACACTGGTGCTTTGTTGGTAGATCTGTGAATCAGTTACAACCATTTTGGAAAGCAATTTGGAATAATGCACTTAAAGTGACTTAGAACACCCATGCCTTTTGACCCAGAGATTCCACTACTAGACTTCTACCCCCAAGTAGGTCATTGATAAAAAGAAAGTCCCCACATATACCAAAATGTATATAGCAGTGCTTTTGTGACAGCTGAGAACTGGAAACAAATAGATGCCCCTTGATTTTGTTGTTCTTCAGTCATTTTCAGTTGTAGCCAACTCTTCATAACCCCATTTGGGGTTTTCTTAGCAAAAATGCTGGAGTAATTTGCCATTTCTCTCTCCAGCTCATTTTACAGATGAAGAAACTGAGGTAAACAAGATTAATTGATTTGCCCAGGCTCACACAACTGGTTAGTGTCTGAGGCCAAATTTGAACTCAGATCTTCCTGACTCTAGGGTCAGTGTTCTATCCACTGTGCCACCTAGCTACCCGTGGATCAGGGAATGGCTAAATAAATTGTGGAATATAAACCTTGTGGAATATTACTATATTGTAAAAAATGGTGAATAAAATGAATACAGAGAACCATAGAAAGATCTAAAGGAAGAGTTGTAGAATAAGTTGAGCCAAGAAAATAATATACACAATGACTACAATGATGTAAGGAGGAACAACCATAAAAAAAATCAAAATCAAATGTTGCAAGATTACAAAGAACAAGCACAGGACTTCAAAGAAAATACATGAGAAGGCACCCACTACCCCACCCCTTTGCAGAGGTGGGAGGGCCACAAATGTGATACACTCGCTCCACACATTTTTAGGTTTTGGCAATGATTTGATTAGTTTTGCTGATTTTTTTAATTCTTTTTTTTTGTCTTAAAGTATTATTTGCTATATGAGATGGCTCTCTGGAAGGGGAAGAGGGTAAAAAAAATGGGGAAATATTGGTGATGTAAAAAACAAAAGGGGCAGCTAGGTGGTGCCACAGTGCATAGAGCGCTGGCCTGGAGTCAGGAAGACTCATCTTCCTAAGTTCAAAGCCAGCCTCGGACTAGCTGTATGACCCTGGGCAAGTCAGCTAACTCTGTTTGCTTCCATTTCCTCAGTATCTCCGTCAAGAAAACTCCAAAATGGAGTCACAAAGGGTCAGACACAACAAAAACAACTAGACGACAACAATACCCCAAAAACATCAATACACATTTATTTAAAAAAAAAAAAACCACAAACACTAGGAATTGACTCTACATGCCTTATACACTTTGATATTTTGGACCAAAGGAAAATAGTCCAGATATCTCTAACACTACAGCCCTCTACTGTATCCCACAGTAATTCAACAATTATTTATTAATCACTTACTGTGTGTAGGGTAATATCCTAGGCCCTGGGGATAGGATACCAAGAGGAAAAAAAAACAGACCCTATATTCTACTAATAATTAAATTAATACTTTTGAGAAAGAAACTCTATTAGATAGAGCTGGGAATATGGTCTATCTAATACAATATAAAAATGTAGCCTTTTTACTTGGGGAGGCAGTGTGAATGAAGTATTGGACCTGAAGTCAGGAAGACTTCATTTTGAATCCTGCTGTAGATACTTCCTAGCTATGAGACCCTGAACAAATCACTTAACTTCTCTGAAACTCAGACTTCTCACATTTAAAATGAAGATGATAGTGACGCCCCTCATAAGGTTGTTGTATGAATCACGATAATGCATGTCAAATACTTTGCAATTGCTATATGGATGGCTGCTATTATTTTCCATTCTGGTTTTTTCCCCCTTAATTTTGAAGTTTTATCAAATGCTGTGTAAATTTCTAAGGGAGAGTAAAATGAATTCCATAAAGCCCCACACAAGGAAGCTTATTTGCATATATACAAAGATGGATGATTGTTTAGGACCAACTAAATGGACCAGTGTCTTTAAGAAGAAAGCTGTTAAGTCATGAAACCTACTCTCAGTGAAACTAGATTAATGTTTCACCTTTTCTTATATTCCTAACAGAGAGCTATTCAGAAGTGGGGGGAGTGGAGGGGAGAAGGAAGATCTGGCCACTTGAAGACAGGTGTGGGGCAAAATTGGCGAACCAATAGACCCCAAGTACAGAGACCTGTGTTCTAGCCCCAGCTCTATTATTAGTCTGATGTGTGATCATAGGGAAGTCATTTAAGACTTCCTTTCCATCTATCTCATCCTCTCCAGGGGAATGTGAATAATGGCAGGATCACAGGGAGGGTTAGTGAGATAGGGAGATATGAGACGTTGTGAATGGCCCAGGAAAATGGCCCTGACATTAAACTCAAGGAATTATTAGACATTAACCCAAGTCTGGCCAGCCCATGGTCATGAGTCCTTCCTCATTCTTATCTATTCCGGCCTATTTAGAATTTCTCAATAAGGTCAGACTTCTCTCTAAGGGCCTCCCATTGGCTGGCATTTGGGGACTCTGGCAAGTAAAAATGATTTCACCTATGCTTTAGCAATGTAAACAGATCATTTGGCTGTATTGACTGAAGACCTGCAGCCCAGCATTTGCAATTATCCCCAGATCTCTTCTTCTTACGTACATATTGAAGTAATAATCATCTGGGAATTCTCCCTTCACTGTGTGTGTGTTAACTTCAATGTGAATTATTCAAATATATCAACAGGAGAGTCAATCTCAATTTATGCTCAGTGGTTATGACTTTTTATTACCACTTAGGAATGATCACATACTCCCCGCGCCCCCACCCCCTGAGTTTATTCCTTTTTCTCTGGACAGCTTTAAAATAATTTTTTAATAGGCAAAGAAATGAGAATTAATTTAGTTTATTTCATCTTGGATACTGTTTTGATTATAAGAGCTTCCAAAAAAGGCTATAATGGTAAGCCTTTTTACAACGCTAGTAGTTTGATACCTCCAGAATTCACCATACCTTAAAAAATTTACTTATGACTTTTGTTTTTACATAGGGCCCCATTTTTATGCGTTTTATGCTTTTGTTTAACTATATTATTGTTCAGTCACTTTTTAGCTGTATCCTGCACTCCAGGATTCCATTTAGGATTTTCTTGGCAAAGATACTGGGAGTGATTTGCCATTTCCTCTTTCAGATTAGGAAATTGAGGCAAACAGGGTCAAGACACATAGCTAGTAAGTGTCTGATGCCAGATTTGAACTCAGGAAGATGAGTCTTCCTAACTCCAGACCCCAACACTCTATCCACTGCACCACCCAGCTTGCTCCTTTTCTTCTGCCTCCCCCAATACCAACAAGGAACAATTGAGTAAACCATTAAGCAAAACCCACCAACACAGTGATCATGTCTGACTGTGTATGCCAAATTTCATACCCATAGTGCCCCCACCTTGATAACAAAAGGAGAGAGCAAAATTTCCTCATTTCTGCTCTAGGCCAAGATTGGTCATTACAATTATGCCACCTTCAGCTTTGTTTTTAGAGTTCTTTTCTTCTGTTATTAGAGATTGCTTTTCTCAAAGCAAATCCTCTAAGCTTGGAAATCAGCTCTGAAAATTCGAGGCTCAGCTACAGGCCCGATCTGTGTTCAACACAGTGGTCCATCAACACCACCATCAAACAGGCATTCAAAATGGCAATGATTTAGGGACCAGGCATAGTCTGCATTAGCAGACCACTTAACTCAATGATTCAAAGGCTGTTTTCTAAAATGAAGCAAATATGGCAGACTTAAAAGTCAGGAAGTGTTTGCAAAGTGCTCAGATCTATAGGGGAAAGGCATTATAATCAATGCATAATTTATTATTTTCACTTGACTTGCCTCTTTGAAAAAATTCTTAAATCAGTCTATTTTAAAATGTCTCCATGGCTTTTTCAGTACCAAAAAACATGTAAACAGGGGCCATAAAGTGCATTTTAATGGTATTTGTTTTGGAACATTCAAATCCTCTTTTAAGATAAATCTTACTATGTCTCCTCTCAGGAGAGGATGGTCAGAATGCAATGCTTCATAATCATTGCTTTCAACACCACTCTAGCCTTTCTCCATTTTAGGGGATGCTTTTCAAAAATGTCTCAAGAGGCCTCTTTCCACTGGTAGAATCAGTGGCATCAAGGGAAAACAGCAGCAATAATTTTCATCAGCAGGAGATGATACAGACCCTTAACTCATACCCTTAAGAAATCCTGCAAAGAAAAGCCATTTTAGCTGCAATTATTCTCCTCCCAACACCTACACAAGAGGGTGTCTGATTGATATCCTAAAGTATAAACAACCTATTGTACTGGACCATTGCTAAGCTAAAACCAAATTGTACCAAATGCTGTTTGATTTAACAAGCGTTTATTAAGTGCCTACTATGTGCCAGGCTCTATGCTAAACAGCGGGCATGCAAAGACAAAATGAAACAGTCTCTGCCTTCTAGTCTGAAGTATTGATTACCTGTCAAAGTGGTTACTGGTTTTTGTAGTCTAAGGGATAGGATCTTCTCAATTTCATTCTATTATTGGTATCAGTATTTAAACTTATTAAAATCTCAGTAATTCTAGTAGCCATGAGAAGGAACTAGTTAAAGTATTCCTAAAAGGTTTTTATAAGGAAATAAATCAAATTACCTCACCCCACCTAAAGTGAATGATAAAATGCTAGGCCCTGGTATCTTAACCAAGTGGGAATGCCTCAGCTGAATCTAATCAACAAAAGGCATTCCAATTAAGTATGAAAAGACCTTGTTCAATTTAGACATCTCCCAGGAGCTAGGTGGACCAGAATGCACCGGAAGAGTAGATTGGCTAAGGAAACTTGGTCATGTCCCAAGGTTCCTCTACAAAATATCAAAGTAATGAAAAACTTAAAGACATAGAGATTCCAGGCGAGCAATAAATGAGGAGAGAGCTTATCATCTAGAATGAGAAGTTCTTTGGGGGTTGGATGAGGAAGAGAGTATTTCAGCCTCAGTCCTAGTCCCTCCCTCTTTCTCATTGATCAGAGGAGGACCTAGTAAACTGGAGGTTTGTAGAATTTCCTTTTTTTCCATCGGCATCCATTTCTGAAACAAGTAGAGATCAATTGTGTTTTGAGAGCCAAGGACAGACTGGAGTCAGATTCATAGCTCTACAAAGAAGAGCCCAGCATGAAACTATACCATAGCTAAGGGGACCATCTTGAAGATGCCAGTAAACAGACTTCCAGGAACTATGAGTTACCTCTTTTGCCAAATCTGTTCTCTAAGCTCAAAGCTTTCCCCCTGGACTCTGTATGTACTGATGGGACAGTCACAGGCTTTTGGAGTGATTTTTATACCAGCTGTCTTTACTGCATTGCCTTAGTAAATATCCTTTCTAAAAGCTATTTAAGTTTGGCTGACTGATTCATGGTGGGAAGAAAAACAGTTCGGTCTCAGGAGCTCTAGAGCCCTCAAAAGACAACCCCTAATGTCTCATGGCTACTCCTATGATTCTGAGGGGATGTCATGGCCAAGCTCTACAGAAGAGACTCATTAGAGCAGTGAGAATTAGGAGACTAGCCTCAACACATGTGCTGCATTTAATAAAGATTTTTTTTGCATTTAGTGGTGGTGGTGGTTGTTCACATTGGAGGAGTGATGCTTATTATAACAATGGTTTTGAATGGAATCACAGTAGAACATATTTTAGACTTAGAATCAGAGGATCTGAGTTCAAATTCTACCACTGCTATTTGCTACCTTTGTGATCTGGGGAAAGTCATTTATCCTACCTGGCCCTTAATTTTTTTTTTACCTGTAAAATGAAAATTTTAGGCAGATGACCTCTAGGTTTCCATTCTACTTCTCCAGTTACGACATTATGAGTTGCCCCGAAAGCCATGAGAGAAAGGGTCAAAATGTAAAAGACTCCAATGTCTCTGTTGCTAGCTTTCCCTCTATCTTGATTTCCTTTTCTCAAAACCAGAGAAAAATTACCCTCTTGTTAACCTGTGATATCCACATTAATATATGTATTTATACTCACAATAGATTCTTATTATAGGATGAGTTATATAGGAGAAGGATGTCCCAACATCCCCTAGGATTAAGGATGATAACCCGAAAAACATTCATGTATCATCAAAAAGAGGGAGAGAAAATGAATGAAAAAGACTCTTGACAGTCTTTTTAGAAAGGTATAAATTGAGCCTGTTTAAAAATACATTTAACATTTACTGAAAATAGCTGTGGTCACAGGAGGAAATTAATTAGAGTAGATAAAATGCTTCTAATCAGATTTATACTATCAGATCATTTAATTTGTTCTGGCTTTTAATTCATCATGACAAGTTTCTTTGAGAAAGAAGAGAAATACTTGTTTATCAGAATGGCAATAATTTGGGTTTCTTTCATTGACTCTCAGTGTGAATAAGTTGATGCCTGCTGTCCTCTAAAAGGCATCATGGAAAGCTTCCAGCAACAGCTTACATTCCAGGGGCAGCCTTTGGAATCTACTTTTCATTTCAAACCCAGCCTGTGAGCAGGGTTCGAGTTAGTTCTGACAAAATGCAAAGGGCTAGCCGAGTATAATCAGCTTCCAGAGGCCAGTTGGCCCAGAAGCAGCCACTGGCAATGCTGGAGGTTTGGTTAGGAGATCCCAGTATAGAACCATCGGCCTTATGATAATGGAAAGTGTTATGGAAACCATATATTTTTCCCCTGAAGTATAGGAAAAACAGGGCGAGCAGCTTCACGAGCTGACAGTTGTGATTTGAAAACAGCATTAACATTTCTAATATAGAAATATTTCTATTTCTCAGCCCTCCCTTCCTTCTTTGATCTCCTTAGATTAGAAGCCCAGTAATGGTTCCATTGGGTCACAGAGAATGCAGGGTTTAATAATTTTGGGGTGTAGCATGAGGATCTGTTTCCAAAGTCAAAATATTTCAAATACTACCTCTTCCACTTATCCACTAAGCGATAAAATGCATGATGACAAAAAGCTACTATGAATTCAGTTAGTGTTAGGAAATGAATTTGTATTTTTATTCATCACAAAAATGTTAAGTTTGAGATGCCTACAGATATCCCAATTCTACTTGTCTAAGAGGCAGTTGGTGATATGTATTTATATGACTCAATGGAGAGCTCAGGGCTGGGTATATATTCTGGGAATCATGTGCATAGAGATGAAAATAAAAGCTGCTTCTCACCTGTTACTCATGTTGTTAACTAAGTGCTTGTGTGCTAGTTGGGGACCCTGTTATTCCCTTTGGGGAAAACCTAGCCACGAGGCATAGATAACTAGTGACAAAATGGACCAGAGAGCAGAAAAAAAAGAAAGAAAATGACCCTTTGGGGTGAGACCCCAGGATGGAGACTGAACTGTAAGAGCCCAAACTCCTTAGAACGACCATAAAGATCATGGGTCCTAAAAGGAACCATTTCTTAACAATTAAAGCTATCCCAAAGTAGAAGGAGACGCCTTGGGAGATGGTGGGTTTCCCTTGATGCAAAGCTGGATGACCACTTAGTATGATACCGTATTTCACCACATAATCATCACCACCACATAATCTTTGTACCTGGTTTTATCAGTCCAAAAATTGCTTTATAACCTTTCCTTGTGTAATCATCACATGGTATAATTCTGTTCGATGCACAGCTTAAAAGGTAAACAGAGCAGCAATGTATTCACCAGTGACATATGGCTACGAATTTATCTCTTGTACACTCCAAGCTACGAGCCTAGAATTCTCAGTGCACATGCACTGTCAGAATATTTTGGAAAGCCAACTTGGGTGGTTTGTATAAAGCACTGCAACGCTAAAGGCATTGTCACTCCACCCAATGAAGAGCCATAGGCTCAAGGGGAGCTGCTGTAAATCACGTGATATAGTAAAACTTGCATCTTCCCAATTTTAACGTATATTCATGAATATTCTATACATCCTAATCTTGCACCAAAGACGGTTTAGTAATAAATGATTCTTTAAGTAATACCAGTACAATTTTTAAAAAGCTTCATATAACGGTTGCACCCCACTTTTTTGCAAAAAATATTTGGCATAAAATCTGTGACAATTATGCAGCAAAATACAGTATGTTGATAGGGACCAAATTTGTGATTTATGTGTTCCCCATAGAGAATACCCTTGAGGAAGAAATTCCTTCCACCAATGCAGATCAGCAGCTTCTATATAACTTGTAGTTTTAGAGTGGAGGTTCTTAACCCGGGTCCAACTTTCAAGGGTCTATGGCTAGATTTCAGGGGGTTTGAACTTGTATGGGGAACTTGACCAGAGTCACATTGCCAACATGTATCAGAGGAGGAGTTTGAACCCAGAGCTTCTGGGTTCCAGCGCCAACTCTCTATCCACTATACCTTGGTACTTCTCATGATATAGTAAAGATTTTTATTCAGTTACTAGTTGGACTTGCTGGTTCCTTCCATCTTTAAGAGTCTGTGATTCTGGCTCTTCAGCCTCCAGATTGGTAACCACTGAACTAAATAGTCTCTAATATCCTTTCTAATGCTGAATCTGTAAACCTCTAATCTAAGAATCCTTCCCTAGCATGAAATTCATGCTCCTGAACCCCAAAGCCCTGTGTTCATGGCCGTATTGCCTTTCTTAGGAATTTGTTAATATCGTGCTTAAATATACTTAAATCCTGTGCCACAACAAAAACTCAACTAGGATTGCCGGTTTTATGTGCAGCCGAGAAGCAATGATATGGTAAACACATGCTTCTCTGACTCCACAGAAGTGCCACTAGGTCAGTGTCCAAAGCTACAGAGAGGAGCTTTTGCTGAGCCTTTTCCCTCATGGTCTGGGCCATCTGTCCCTTTCCCTAGGAGATATCTTTATCCCTACATCTAAATCCCTAAAACACCATCTCTTCCCTTCCTCCTCATCCCTACCAAATGTCAGCCAGAGAAGAATGCCCAAACAGCGACTGACACTGGAATTCCAATTAACCAGAAATAGGTGTGGAGGTGAGAAAAAATAGAAACCAGAAGGGGGGATTTTTTAAAAGGAAATAACCAGAAAGTGGAGGGAAGGGAGGATTTGAGAGGAGGTGAGAAAGAGCAAGGATGGAACACTCCTTACACTCCTGCAAAGGGAGCTCTGCAAGTATTTCACTTGCTCATGAGATATTCCTTACATGCACTAGTTACTTTTACTTAAACCTTGATGAGTGAAGGGAAAACCTCCTTAGCATTAGGCTTCCGCCAATCATGATATAATGGAAAAAGCTTAAGACCTGAGTTCAAAATTCAGCTCTCCCACTTTCCTTGGGCAAATCATCAAATCTCCCTGTGCTTCAGTTTCTAGGGTATAAAATGAGGGCATTGGATTAGATCAGGCATATTGACTTAGAAAACCATAAATTAACATTATGTTGTCATTTTATTTATTTTGTAAAACATTTCCCAATTATTTCTTAATCTGGTTCTGGCCTTCTCACATGAGTCCAGAGTTTGATACCTCTGGATTAGATGACCTTCAAGTTCTAACTCTAAAATCTATGTTTCTTCTATATAGAATATAGAAAATATACATATATATATATCCCTTTGATCGCCAACTCTTGCCTTTGGGTTATAGGATAAATCAATTGTGTAATGTTTACCTTTCCCTTTTCCTGCCCAACTTCAGAATCTTAATGTGAGAGGAATGTCTTAGCCTGGAACATAAACTTCGAACCTATCACACTAAATTTCAGAATAGCCAGGTTACTTCCAACCAAACAGGTGTTACACTGATGTTGTTGAAAAGTGACGGTAGGTGCCATATTCTAACAAACTGCAAATTTGCTGCTTCTACTGTTGCCACCACTATACCAACCTTTGGAGGTTGATCCTAGCACTGCACTCAGTGTCTGAAATAATCGTGTCTTTTCTTTGGTGCCTAGGATTTCAGTCCCCAAGTAGAACTGCCACAAAACCTTTCTCTTTGGACTGAAATTTCTCCTGCTTAGTCTCAGCACCACGACCAAGGTGGTTGTTTTCTCTTGAAAAGCTTTATGGAAAAGAATCACTTTCCACTCAGTCATGTCCAACTTTTCATGACCCCATTTGGGGTTTTCGTGGCAAAGATACTGGAACGGTTTTCCATTTCCTTCTCCAGCTCATGTGACAGATGAGGAAACTGAGGCAAACAGGCAAATAGACTTGCCCAGGGTCACACAGCCAGTAAGTGTCTGAGGCCAGATTTGAACTCATGAAAATGAATCTTCCTGATTCCAAGCCTGGTGCTATATCCACTGCGCCTCTTAGCTCCCCCACTGTAGGTTGGTTCAAAACACCAGGTGGGATGACAGGGTAGAAAGGAAATAGCCATTCCTAATACCATTTATCCTGAATTTGTTCTATGTTTAGACCCTAGTTAGTATAACCACAACAGATAAAAATGTGATTAAAACCCTCTCCACATCCCCATTCAAAAAAGGAGGGAGTCGAGTGAGGAGAGGCTGGAGCCATAAGGGCTAGCCAACAGTGGGAGCTGCTTGCTTTCTCTCCCAAATCTTATTTGTTGCTTTTAACTTCATTTCTTTCTTAAGCATAAACAAACAAACAAATGGATAAAATGTTTCACGAAAAAAAACACAAATTCTAACCCTCTGAGAGAATTCCCATCTTGATTAGTTGGGCAGTCTAGACTCAAACTCGAACTCTTTCTGAATATGGCTATATGCGTGGTTCCTCTCTCCATCCCAGTTTGTTCTGGCAAATTCTAGGACAGTGTGACTTTTGACAGGGCTTGAAGCAGATTCTTTACTCTCCCCAGGTTCAGACATTGGCAGATTCTTCGTCCTGTCTGTTGCTGACTGGGGACAAGGCTCCTACAATATGGATTTTGTTGTCTGATCTCCTTTAACCCACCAGCGCCCCTTGTCAAAAGCAGAGGGCCTACAGCTCTACCACTGTTCGACACAGAAAACAGCTAGTCATGAATCACAGAGGCTTCTGGAGTATGGCCGAACAAAGAACTCCATCTCCGGGAAACTTTCTGGATCGGGTTCCTAGCCTCCCTCCACAGAAAACTAGGTTCTTCCCTCCTGGCCCAGTAAAGACCAGTAAGAGAACCACTCAGGGCAGGTGTACTCAATGTAGCGGTCACTTAATCTTCTCACATTCACAAACGCTATTTTTCATACCAGCTGCATCCTAAACACCGAGTTAAGACGGTGATTAGTGGTGGTGGTGGGGTGTCACAGTGTGAGCTTTCTTAAGAAGAAAAGGCTTTGATTGAGCCAATGAAAGCTGTTGCCAGGGAACCAGATGCCATGAGCAGGCCACTCCAGCCGGGTAAGAATACAAACCATGTGAGTGCCGGGCTGAGCATTAACAGCACTTGGCAGCTGAGGCCTGAAATGGTGTAGTGTTAACCCTTTGAGGGCCTAAGAGCCTTCAGGCAGGGTGTTGAAAAGGGCATTTAGGGTTTTATGGAACTATCAGAAGGGCCAAAGCTCCACGTCTGTCAATGTCTCTCTCCATTAAAACGTGCTATTCCAGGGAAGCAGCAGAGAAAAATATTTGTTTGCTAAGGCTTCCTTCTTGAGTCACAAGGCATATCCTTTACATGGTATTACCTAGGGTCACTCGGCTGCTCAACCTTCAGAAGTGACCTTAACCTCCAAAACAACAGAGACAGAAAGCATAGCTTGGGGATGGAAGATCGTTGTACTCGGACTTCATAAATACAATGGAGAAAGGAGAGGGACACTGCCTGGAGCCTTGGAGGTGAGGAGCTGTGCAGTTAAAACCATATTCATTGCCTTCCAGAAGGAAACACAAACACACACACACACACACACACACACACACATATACACTAGCACCCACACAAGGGTTCATCATGGTGATGATTCATCCATTCAACAACTATGTATTACTGCATGCATAAATAACCGTGCTATAGGGGAATCTAAAATGTGTTTATAATCTGGCTAGGGAAAGAAAACGCTCACAAGAAGATATAAATATTGTGATGGAATGATGGAATTGTATTGAGTATAATAAATGGGTTGGTAGAGAGGATTGGAATAGTGAGTCAACAGTCAGTCAACAAGCATTTCTAAAGTGCTTATTATGTGTCAGACACATAGTAAGTGTTAGGCACATAACTTAGTGCTTACTATGTGTCAGGCACTGTGCCAAGTGCTGGGGGTAGAAAGGCAAAAACATGGTGGCCTCTGCCTTCAACAAGGTCTAGTGGGAGAGACTTTGTACACACAAGCTATCTATGGTGCAAGTGGAAAGTGATCTATCTCAAAATACCAAAGGTTACAAAGGTAAAAACAACACAGGCTCGAGTTAGAGAAAGGGTGGCTAGGTGGCACCATAGTTCACAGAGCGCCAGGCCTGGAATCAAGAAGGCTCATCTTCCTGAGTTCCAATCTGACCTTAGACACTTACTGGCTATGTGACCCTGGGCAAGTCACTTCACCCCGTTTGCCTCCATTTCCTCATCTGTCAAATGAAATAGAGAAGGAAAGAGCAAACCACTCCAGTATCTTTACCAAGAAAACCCCAAATGGGGTCCAGGAAAGTCAGACACAACTGAAATGACTGAACAACAACAAAAACGACCCATATATCCAACCTTTTTCAAAATCTTGTTGTTTCTACCTTCATAACAAACATTTCTCCTATATATCCTCTTCTCAACAACCATAACCCTAGTTCAATCCCTCATCCCCTGGGCACTTAGCCTTCTAATTGGTCCCCCTGCTTCAAATCTCTCTGCTACACCAATCCATTCTCCACTCAGGTATCAAGGTGATTTTTCTAAGGCATAGGTCTGACCACGTCACCCTCTGCTCAGTGCAGATCCCTGTCATCTCCAGAATCAAATATAAAGTTGTCAGTTATCTTGACCTGGCTCTTTTCCATCTTATTATACTTTACTCCCATATTGGTACTCTATGACCCAGCTATACCTGCCTACTTAGAGTTCCCAGAAGACACCACTCATCTCCCATCTCAGCGACTTTGCATTAACTGTCCCCCATGCCTGGAATTTTCTGTGCCCTCACTTCTGCCTCTAAGTTTTCTTGGCTTCCTTCAAGTCTGAGTTCAAACTTCATCTTCTGCATGAAATGGTCCCCTTAGCTGCTAATGCCTTCCTCTTTCAGATTCTTTTCTATCTATTCCATATATTATATATCTGGTATATACTTAATTATTCAAATATCATCTCCCCCTCCCCCATTAGGATGTTTAATCCTAGAGGACAGGGGCTAGTTTTTGCCTTCCTTTATATCTTGAGGGTTTTTGCTAATACCTGGCACAAAGTAAGCACTTAATAACTGCTTTATTGACTGGCTGATTTACATTGGTAGAAAGGAACAGAGGGGGAGCCAGCTTGAACACAAGCCTGAGGTGGGCCAACCAGTCAATAAATCTAATTAATTTAATATTTTAACAAAATATTAAAAGGTTATTATGCTCCAGGCATTATGCCAAGCACTTAGGTATACAATGAAAGGTGAAAGACAATCCCTGCCCTCAAAGAGCTCACAATCTAATGGGAGAGACAGGTAAACAAATATGTACAAACAAGATAGATAGATAAATGATAGGATATGATATGATATGAAGTCAAATAAGAGAGAGAAGGCACCAGAATTAAAAGGCATTGGGGAAGGCTTCCTGTAGAAAGTGGGATTTTAGTTGGGACTTAAAGGAAACCAGGGAGGTCAGAGCAGAGAAGGGAGAGCCTTACCAGGCATGGGGAATAGCCAGAGAAAATGCTTGGACCAAAGAGATGGGGTGTCTTGCTGGTGGAACAGCCAAGAGGCTAGTTTTACTGTACCCAAGAATACATTTTGGATAGGAAGATGTAAGAAGACTAGAGAGGTAGGATGGGGCTAGGTTATGAAGGGCTTTGAATGCCAAACAGAATTCTGTATTTGATCCTAAAGGCAATAGGGAGCCAATGGAGTTTATTGCATAAGACAGTGACATGGTTGGATCTGTATTTTAGAAAAGTCAATTTGGTGGCTGAATGGGAAGAGATTTGAGGCTGGCAGACTCACCAGTGGCTACTGCAATAGTCTGGACATGAGGTTGATGAGGGTCTACACCAGTGATAGTAAAGATACTGGCCCCACTGGAGTGGAGAGTTTAAGTATTTGTGAGTTTTAAACATCGTATCAATTTTTAAAATTCTAAACTTAACAAAGACCAAATCAAAAAACACATTTCCACATAAGGAATAGAACAGAAAAAGGGAATTTTATATGAAACTTTGAGCCCCTGATATATAGCTTACTTTTCTACAAAAAGCATATAATAAAGCTGATGGAAGAATTTGTTTTGCTTGACTATATAACAAGTTTTGTTTTTCTTGCCTTCTCATTGGGTGGGAGAAAGGGAAATGGGCAGGAAAGAATCCAGAAATGAAAATAAAATAAAATAGAATTTAAAATTTTTTAAGTATATAATAAATTCATTATGTTACTTTCAAAGCCATCTCGCTTGTCTGAACTTGGTGGAAGGTTTATGTTAGAGGCTAGTAGGAAAAAAATTATCATTTCTGAATCTCGGAGATATTACAGTTTTGAGAGATAGTAAGCTCTAAGGATTGCCCATGAGCTTGTAAGAATGAATTGTGGCTTAGAAGAGGTCATTGGCATCTAAGGAAGTGAAGGAATTGTGTGATCTAGTTGTCAGGGGTAGCGTCAACATGGAGCCATGAGAGTTTCTAACAACACTCTAGATACTCCTTCTAGAACTGGTAGAACCATCCAATAGGGGGCTGCTTGTTTGTGTGGGTCTCACTGTCTTGGACCGTGTCTTCCCAATTGATCTCTTGGTGTTTCTTCAGCCTCTGGGCCCCCAATCCTTGCAGGGTCTGTTTGGAAGTAGTCACACCTAATGCAGGCAAGTGACTAGCTACTAGGACTTGGGAATCTACCTGTTGTTCAACCTCTTTCTGTTCTGTCTTCCATACTTATTGATAAGAACCCATACCTTTTGTTACGAATTTCTCATATGATTCAGTGAAAGTATCCTGTGGGTACAGAGCAGTTACTAGCTAGCCTTAACCCCAGGCCACCAACATTTAGAGGGTGCTTGTAGCACTTATACTCCTTTAGAAACATGTAGACAACTCAATGCAGACAACCTAGCCAGCAAGAATTATTAGTTACTTAGTTAAGTAGCTAATTAGTTAAATAGAAAGCTACCAGAGAATGCTGATTCCCCCCTTTCCCTCCAGAGGTGTAACTTTTACATGATACCAGTTCCACTGTCCTCCACCACTACCAAGCAGCAGCCTCAAAGTGTCCTGGAGTCTCCCCTCTACTGGGCCTCATATCCCTCAACTGAATTTGTCTTACAAGATTGTTAATTGTAGTGCATGTTTCTCACCCTGGGTATATTTTGCGAAGTTTGGTAGTCAAATGTCAGTTGAAGTTCAGCGTATTTCTCAAACTTTACATAATCATTGTCCCTCATTTTAAGGTTTTATTACATCCAAGGAGACATATGTGTCACTTTAAAAGCAGGGAATGACTCATCTTCGTTTCAAAAACTCCAGTCACTTTTCCTAAGTGATGATTTATTTCTTAGCTAAGGAAGTTTTTTTTTTCCTTTGTGAGGTTATATGCTAAGCCTTATGCTTCAACTTGGGTTATATCTCTTTGTTGGGGGAATAAACATTCTAATTCAAAATCACCCTTCACTCTTGTACTATGATATGAATTTTATAAATAGAAGCAAAGGATTTCAGACATTCAACTGCCCTGAGAACCTATTATTCCACCTGAGGGATATTTTGAATTCCTGTCCAAAAAACTTCAGCACATTTCAAGGGGCGTTTCTGCCCAGCTGCTTCTTTCTGGGAAATCTGCTATGGAGCTCTATACGAGACAGTGAGATTCATGCCCTGGCATTGAACAATCTATGTGTGCCTTAGCTTTTCCACCTATAAAAGTGTGCCTGAAGTCAAATAAATAGGAGCAACATAATGGGAAAGAGAGATAGTTTTCATCTTCTACTAAATAAAAGTTTACATATTCATTTTGTTATCCATATAATTTAATTATCACATTGCAGTAGTAACATGGTGAAGTAATACGGTGGAATCTAGAGCCAGACACTAAGTAAATTACATTGTTTATATTTAGATGACAGGAGTTGTGATTTGCTTCTATGTGACCTTGGGCAAATTGCTTCATCTCTCTGCATCACAATCTGTTTATCTATCACAGAATTTCAGAGTTGGAAGGAACCTAAGTAGACACCAAGTCCCAAGTTATACCTGAAAAGAATCTCATTCAACTTTTAATGGAAGACCTGCAGTGAGAGGGGACTCTTCCCCCTTCCCACTGCATCTAGACCTGCCATTTTGGGATAGCTCTAAGTTATGGGAAGTTTGGCCTTTATGTCAAGCCTAGATGCCTCTTTGTAATTTTCATCTAGAGTTCCCAGCTCTGCTCTCTGGGGCCTAAATCCTTTTCTACATACACGATAACTTTTCATGTACTTGAAGGTGGCTGTAATGGGCTGCCTGAGTCTTTTCTTCTCTAAACATCCCTCCCTGTTCCTTGAAGATATCGACTTTTGGCATGGCCATCCCCATTCTGGGTTGCCCATCTCTGGAGGTTCACCATCTTTTTGATGTGTTTCCTAAAACATGGTGCCTAGAACTAAACATACGCACGCGTATAGACACAAAAGGAATAATACCAGAGATCTAGCTTATCTCACAGGCGACTTGTGAGGGACAATGACTAGGATGATTACAGGGCACATAGCCAATCTGAAACGTTTTATAAAGCTACATGATGATTACAATATTTCACAGGCTACTTCCTCAACTATTGTCCTAATCATTCCAGCGCATCATTTGGTGTCATGCCCCTGGAAGTGCTAATGACAAGGCAGTTGAATAGCATCTTCAACTCTTTACTAAGAAGCAAGATTTTTTCCTTTGTTTCATGTGGTTTTTATTTATTTACAGAATATGCCAGGATTGTGCATGATGCTTTGCAAATCATATATACGTATATAAAAGGTCTCCGCCCTGTGTGGTTTACAGTGTAATTTAAACAGACAGGCTGCATGGGCTGACAGTTCAAGCATGCCAGGATGTGGTGTTGGTGTTGTATAACATGGGTGTGGAGGGTTTCTTCTCGAGTTATAAATACTTTCTAGTTACAAGGGGCTTTCATCTGGGATCCACAAGCACTTTATAATAGCAATAACTTCTATTGCTTTCTAAATGCGCCTCCCATAAACTGCTGCGGAGACTGAGTAAATGCTTTTAAATGTCTATTAATCGATCTCTGCATCTGTTCATTGTCTGTATTAAACAGCATGAATGTAAACATGACAGTTTAGGAGCAGCTCACTTTGGGCTTTGGTCTGGTTACTTACAAATTGCAGGGACAAGAGGCCCAGAGCATGTGCCTACAGATTTGGGAAATCCAAGGACTCATCTTGCCTTCTTGGTCAGGATACTGATTCACCCACTAACCTAGGCCCAACAAGAGTCCTTCTTGGGACTCCATAGTTACCTTATGTAGGCGACCTAACCCTTCAAAACTGGGGTGAATTCCGTGGCTGTCAATCCCCAAATTCCTTTGGGTGGAACTAATAGGTTTGCTACTCTTCATATAGACTTCACTTGTCCTTCATACTCCTCTTAACCTGTCACTGTCTTCACCCCTTTCTCTACTTCTTATGTGAAAATGTTTTTAAACAAATTTTATTCCATACAATATGGCACTGATTCCCAACTTGTGGCCTGAAGACTCCTAGGGATTCATGGAGTTACTGCAAGGGGTCTACGAACAATATGCTAACCAAGCATTACAATTTTGCTTTTCACTGAGCCCCAACAAATATATAGTGCAATGCAATATGATAAATAAGCAATTGCATCTAATGCTGATTGAATATATAATGCGTTACATATATGTGTTAGAATTTTTCAAATATATGTATATGATACTGTGATTAATAAAATAGACATTCATTTAAAAATGATGAATTTATAATAGCTTTTTGTCTTAATATATTTTCTCAATCAATAAACACTAATCATATAACTGCCATTATGAGGGAGAAAAGGAGGTAGGGAGTCTGTGAAATATTCCTATGTTAAAAAAAATCACTGAATCTGAGTCAGAAAAAAACTCAGAGGCCATTGATTTTAACCATCTCTGAACAAGAATCCTCTCTGCCGCATAAGGTTATGACTTTCAAATGAGATATTAGTTGTAAAGCACTTAGCGAGTGCCTAGTAGCACTATATAAATGTTAGGTAATAACACTACATAAATGTTAGATAATATTATTATTAATTATCATTACCTAACAAGTTAACATTCAGCATTTATTTGAAGACTCCAAGTGAGGGGGCATCTATTCCACTTTTGGGTAGCCCTCAGTGTTGATAAGTTTTGTTATATTTGGCTCTTTTCAGCTTACTCTAACATTTTCCCTTGGATATGCCACCCAAAGACCTTGCAGAGAGAAATCATCTCTGCCTTCTTTGATAAAATCAATTAAACCCAGGGGGAAATACAGGCCAGGGTTGTAGTCAGTTTGACTTCTGCCTTTGTAAAGAGAATAGGGACATTGCTGTGATGGCAAGTATGTCAGCAAAACTTCCTGAATGTTCCCTTTCCTGTCAAGAGTGTTTTGGTATCACCTCGAAACATAAAACTTCAAGAGAATTTGTATGGCAAAGCATGATGGGAGTCAGAAATTATAAAGACAAGAATTGCCTCCGTTTATCTCCAGTCTCAGAAAATCACAGGATGAAGAAGGAGCAGTAGAGAGACTCTACTTGTCTGAACATGTTGCTGTTGTTGGTCCTTCCTTGTTGAAGAGGACCATGACGTCAGGAAGGTGATGCCATGACTTGCAAGTGAATTGGATTTAAGTGAGGCAGGGCTGTGCAAAGTCACCATCCTCACTTTCTCCTCCAGAGCTATCTGAGACCAGTAGCCAGACATAGATCAGGACTACTAGAGATGGCTCCCCTTGTCTGAACTAGGGATGAGGAAAAAGAAAGTCACTTACCCTAACCTCACTAAGAATTAGTGCTGGAGACTTTATGGAAAAGACACGGACATGTCTTACTTCCTATCCTAGATGATCTGGCTCTGAGAGAGTAATAACATTCAAGGCCTATGGTCTGGGCAATTTGAATCTAAAGGATGATTAAAGGACAGTATCTACCCCTGCTTTCTACAAGATCTAAAGCCGGAAGAGTATTTACTAGAAAGAAGGATCAGGGCAAAGTTTTTTGGGATGGCAGCTAAAACAGTTTGAGGTGCTGGCTTTGGGATGGAACCGTGGAGGATGCATGTGCTTCAGTGATAGATAACAGAGATGTGGATTTAGGACTGAACTATGGCTGCTGAGACAGAGGTAGCTGTGATAGATAGCGGCAGATACAGAGACAGAGAGACCCGATGATAGTGAAAGAAACCAAAGAGTTACTCGAAGAGCTATTCTGGCAACCCTCATTCTGGAGGCCTTTTGGGGTGAGTTGCCCCAGACGAGTCTGTGGTGGGGGGGATTGTTTTCCGTTAGTTTATGAGGGAAGTCAGAGGAAATTTAGAGGGCATTTAGCCCCACCCTCTAATTTTATAGAAGAAGAAACAGACCCAGAGAGGCTGTGTCATGGCCAAGGTCACACAGACAGTAGGAGTCAAAGCCAGGATTTAAACTCAAGTCTTTGAATTCCAGATCTAGTATTCTTTCTTCGGTACCATGCTGCCTCCGTGTTAAGAATGATTTTACTTCGTGAGTTTTCCTATTAGTTTTGTTTTGTTGCTATAGTTCAAGTAAATGCTTTATTGTTTGAGTTCCGTTGATCTGTTTAGTCTGTGAGTAGATCCTACACTAGTTGGGAGTTCAAAATGAAACCATATTTCTCTTATCCAAATTGAATCCAAGTAGAGCATGGAGATCTCTCCAGAGGGAATAGCCCTGTTATACCTAGAAAGCCTAATGGCATAAGAGCAGTATTTCAGAGGGGTGAGAAGAGAAGAAAGCAACAGGCGGTCTGTCTCTGCACACTGCACAGGGGGAATCTATCTAACCTTTTGGATGGTTTGGATGCATCTAATTCTGCCTTGATCCAGCGTGCTAGGGTAGAAAGAGTACTGATTTTGCAGGCAGAGGGCCTGAGTTCAGATCCTCTTTTTGTCACCTTGGATAAATCACTTAGTCTCTCAGAGCTTTAGTTTCCTGAAAAATAAAGGGGTCAGATCAGACATATATGTCCCATGGTATGGACCATGGCAGCCACATCACTTTTCAGGGAGATAGCGCCACCTTTAATTTTGAGTAGAAACAGTGTGGTATAACAGATAGAGAGCTGTACTCTGAGATAACAGTGACACTGGCCTCCCTGCCTTTCCTCAAATATAAAACTTCATCTTCTGACTGTATATTTTCAGAGGTTGTCCCTTGTGCCTGGAATTCTCTTTCTCCTCATTTCCACCTCCTGGCTTCCCTGACTTCCTTCAAGTCCTGGCTAAAATCCCACCTTCTACAAGATGCCTTTCCCAAACGTTCATGATTCTAGTTCTTTCCTTCTGTGATCATCTCCAATTTATTCTGTATATGTCTCATTGGTATATAACTATTGATGTACTGTCTACTCCATTAGACTGGGAGGTCTTTGAGAGCAGGGTCTGTGTGTTTTTTGCTTTTTTTGATATCTCCAATACTTAACACTACGACTAGAAGTTTTTGTTGAAACACTGACGGTTGGAATCCTTTGGATTTGGCTTCAAATCCTCCCTCAGTCAGATACTTTCCAGCTGTGTGACCTTAGACAAGTCACTTATCCTCTCTGAGACCCAGTTTCCTCATCTAATAACATGAGTCGGTTGGAGCCAATGACACCTTTGGTCCCTTCCACCCCTAGATCTGTGATCTTTCATCACTTTCTTGACATTCCATAGTTAAGGCACTCTAGACTTGCTTGAGTCTAAGTACTGCCTTTTCAGCCTTCCATCTCCTCTTTCTCTTTCTTTTCTTTATTTTTCTTCCCCTTCTCTTTTTACACATGGACCCCCTAGAATAGCTACCCTAGGTTCAAGGCACTCTGTGGGAATATATCCCATCAAGAACCGCAGCTCACCATCCCCCACCAATGTGTTTACTTTTCTTTTTTTAATAGCCAGAGCACAAAACTAATTCAATGAGAAGTCATTTAATAAAAAATAGTAAAATAGGGTTTTTTAAGTATCAATAGAACATCTTCCTCTCCCAATATGTAAACCTGGGGCACTTTCCCACAAAAACACACACATCATCAATAGGAAAAATGGGTAGACACAGGGACCATGCATGAGTTATGTACATATAAAGAATAGATATGGTCAGAGCACACATAAATGTACCAGGGTAAAGAACACACATGACCAGAGATACATGTGGAGAGTCACCTCATGCCTCTGACACCACAGGATCATGCCTATCATCTGGTGATGTTGTTGACTGCCCTTTCTGAGCCTGCTCCACACTGAGCCTAGAGTCTCTGCTGGCCATCGATCTGATGGTCTCTTTCTGGTTGCTGGGCATACCATCTCTGCTGGTCATTGCTCCCTGCTATCAGCTTCTGGGCTTCATCTTTTCAGGACCACTTACCCACCAACTCTACAGCTTGGCCAGTTCCAGGTGGCCTGCATTTGTCTTTCATTCTCAAAAAGGACAGTGACATCAAAGAGACGATGATATGACTTGCAGTTGACCTTGATTCGAGTGAGGGAGAGCTGTGCAAGGTCACCAGCCTTACTTTCTCCTCCAGAGCCATCTGGGTCCAGGAGCCAGATATTCATCAGGATGACTGGAGATAGCCTCTCCAGGTGGCTAAGCCTCATAAGGACAGGCAAATAGTTCTTTTAACATAATTAATTAACTAACTAGCTAACTAACAACAACAAAAATCAAGCAGAATATCCCCAAGTTAAGTTTTTCAACTCCTTTATCTAAGACGATGATCACATTCCTCTGAATTAGACAACTCTCTAACTTAAAGTTAGAAATCCCCAGGTTCCTCTTTGGCTTAACATGCAAGTAAGTTTAACAAGAGTGAGGCACTGTGAGCTAGGACAAAAGTAAAAAAGCCAAGCTCACTGAAAGGGGCAGTGTGATACAATAGGTAGGACACTTAGGCTTTGGAATCAGAGGACCTGGATTCAAATCATGTCTCTGTTATTTATTATCTGTGTGACCTTGGACACATTACTGAACCCAGTATTTAGCACTGTGCCTGACACATCAGTAGATGCTTAATAAATGTTTATTGAATTGCATTGAATTGAATTAACCTCTCTGTGCTTCACTTCCTCATAGAAGGGGGTTAAACTAGATGATATTGGAGGTCTCTCCCAGCTCTGAATCTATGATCCTATGATCTACCCTCAAAGCCCAGATTTCTTCCTTTATTATATATACCTTCCAGCAGCAAAACCTCTTTGTTTTCCTGGATTTTTATTCCTTGTCTTCTACTTTGTCCTTTTTTTCTTTGCTTTTGTCTCCAATCCCAGCACAGAAATATGAAGCATAAGATCATAGAATCTAAAGAGAGCATGAGGGTCCTCCAGTCCTCACTGCTCATTTTCCAGATGAAGAAAACGAAGCCCAGGAAAGTTAATTTTTGCTCGCGTCTCCTAATAACTTGGCACTGTGAGCTAAGCTCGCCCTGTCTGCTCAGGAAGCTAGATGGGCTTCTACTGAGGACTCATTTGTTTTGTCTGCTACCTACTGTTGTTTGTATAAAGCACATCAAGGCTGCCTTCTGTGAAAAGCTCCGTTTAAAATGAGCTTGAAAGTCAACAGGACTGTTGCCTGCTGTACACCTTTGTAGAAGTCGGCAGGGGGCACGCCTATAAGAAAGATGGGGAACGGCCACTCATGGATGAGAGGTATGGGTGGTTTCAAGTCCCAAGTGAGGGGATCACGAGTCCTGGGACCACACTTCACCCGAATGACTTTTGTCTGCTCCCCTTTCTCTCTCTTGCTATTTCCAAGAGTCGAGGCAAATCAAGCAGCATCGATCACAAACCTGTTAACAACAACCTTTCCCCTAGAATAAAGAACATGGGTTTATAGGGGTCTGAGCAAGTTTGCAAAGGAATTTAGCAAAGCCGTATACTTCCCCCCACACTCACCACACACACAAGAGCCCCTGAAACAGTAACAAATGAAAACGACACCACGAGTCCAGACTAGGGATACCAGAGTCCAATCAAGAAAAACATCAAAGGGGCGGGGTTTGAACTAGATGACCCGTGTAAAATTGTTATGAGTCAGTTAATCGTTAGTTGAGAGCAGCACACTCACATGCTGGGATTTGGGTGGGTCTATAAACGTAAGATGAGCTCCACAAGAAGGGCTTGAAATTGGAGCCCGGCCCATTCAGTGTCCTTGCTCTCCCTTGAGGGAGCTCTCTGTTACTATTTTGCTGATTTAAGGGACTTAATTTCCCTTTGCTGCCATAGCAACCGGGAAACAACCTTTGTGCACAAAGAGAAGGATGGTGGTGTTTCATGAGTCTCTGGATGCACGAATCCCGTAGCAAAGCAACCAGGACGGAACATCAACAAGTCCTCGTAGTAGGCAGGGGAGGAAAAGTCTGTTGGGAGGCATGGAAGGTTTGGGACTGGAAGGATCTGGGGAGTTCTTTTTCTGACAAAGACCCACACTGTAAAAATTTTGTGAAGCAGGGTGTCATTAAGAAGCTGCTGCAAGAGGGGGAAAATGCATCTAATGAAAGGCCCAGTGTGTGAAGTTCTGGGACACACTGCTGACCTAATGAAACCTTAAGGTGTAAGCACTTTCAGCCTTCCCAAGCAAGATGAGTGGCTTCTGAAAAGAAGGGGCCGGTAATGAAACATGTTAACTCTCTCCCTCCTGAGCCGTGGAAATGGACAAGTGGTCCAGAGCAAACAGAAGAGGTTGGAGGTCTACTTGGAACCAGAGGTCAGTCCTGCAGCTGTTAGCCTAGTACATTTGGGGATGGGAGGAGAGCAGGCTGTCCTTTTGATCTCCAGATTTTGTGATTCCCCCTGTGGTGGCCATTCATGTTCCTGTGGCTATGGTTGTTCCTTTTTTCAAGAAAATCTGTGAGGTTATTTACTTTGCCTAGAAGAATGAGAGTTACCATAGAAAAGATTCCCCCATCACCTTCCCCAACCTACTCATCTGCTCTTGTCAGGTTAGTATGACTGGGCTGGAAATCAAGGGGATTTTGGTACAAGACTAGAATTTCCATCTAGGAAACTTCCATGGATGTTGATAGATTGGGTCTTCAGAACAGGATATGCTATTGTGGCTAGAGGAGTGTGCACCTGCACAATTTGTGACATTCTCTAGTATTCTGGGACTCATGTCTCATAGCCAACATTTAATGCAGATAACATTTTATGACAACAAATTTAAGATGGGGATAGGGCAGTGGCCAGATTCCCTGTTGGGCTGTAATTTTGTTGAATCAGAGGCCACCAGAAGACAAAAGAGACCCTAGGGGGGCCTTGGAAAGTCTTGTGTCATAAAGAGATTTCAGTTGCAATGGTGTTCCTTATCTTGATATTTGTCCTAGCTAGGCTTCAAAGCCCATCTTGCAGAGCGCTTCCATAGTTGATGAGGGCAGCGACTCACCAACAGAAGGCCTTTGTAACCTCCTCTAGAGGCAAAATAGATAAAGCTATATAACATCTGGAGGATGTGTGGGCCTTCATCCTGTCCAAGTGGGTTAATTAGAGTGACAGTGGTCAGAACAGAGAAGCCTACCATTTAAACATCCTGATGCTCAAGACCAGTTTCAAGTTACCTGCTGACCACCAAGGGAAAGAGCTGGCTCAGCAATGACCTTACATCAGGCTTGTAGCCCACATTTAGAGGATAGGAACAGGGACTGAATTTGTGATTTCACTGGTAATGGGAATTTCCCAGTGAGGAAACTTCTAGCAACACAGGTGATCACCTCTGTGACTTATTCGCTTAGAGAGTTTGCCTAGAGCACTGAGAGGTTGAGCAATTCACCCAGAATCACTTAGCCAATATTCATCAGAGACAAGACTTGAACCCAGGTCTACCTGCCTTCAAGGCCACTTCTCTATCTACTAGTACCATATTGCCTCTCAACCCATATTTACTGCTACTAAAGTCTGCTAGGATGAATAGCTCACTTAAAAGTTATATGAGTTAGAATCTGGCTATTCTGCCTAATTGTTAGCAGTAAGGAGCAACTTTGGTTATGTGGATTATATTGAGACATCTGATATTAGGTAGGGTTAACAGGAACAGATCAGTGTCAGGAAAACGTTAAGCATTACACAAATGCATGCCCTCTGGGATGCCATCCAAGGTGGCTGTTTAAAGTGGCTGTATCGTGGTGGTTGTTGCTTTTCTTTATAGGATTATTTGAACTGGACGCCCCAAGACAAAGCCCTGATTGTCAAGTCCCAGGATGGGGTAAAAGTTACACGGGGATCCCTTCCTAAAACTTACAGCACCAGAAAGGGGGTCTTAATTCTTTACTCAGAAGACTTTGCTGAGCCGTCATGGAAACAAGAAAAAAGGAAAAAAGGGCCCCATCCCAACTGTGGCCGAAAGAAGGAGTCAGGTTTTGTACTGCACACGCTCAAAGACCTGACAGCCGCCATATTGGCATATGGGAGTGAAGGGGTGAGTACAAGCAGCACTAAGGCTAGTTCTGCAGGTGTTCAGAAGGTGTGTTGGAGGAAGAATTGGTAGATCCCAGGTATCATCCTAGTTCTGATGGTAACATCCTGTGCAACCCCGGGCAACTCATTCATTCATTCTGAATGTGATAGAAGGGAAAGAACACCGAACGTGAAGTCAGAAGACCTACATTTGAACCCAAGCTTTGTCACTTGCTAGCCAGATGGCCTTGGGCAAATCACTCCTTGGGTCTTAGATTTCTACTCTATAAAATGCAGGTGCTAACACACATACTTCCATGGTACAGCAGAAAGAATAAACACTGGATTCAGATCCCACCTGTAATACCTACTACCTGTGCCATCTTAGGCAAGTTATTTCACTCCCTAGGCCTCAGTTTCCTAATATGCAAAATGAGGAAGTTGGACTAGATGGTTTCTGACATCCCTTCCAGCTATGATGGCAAGAACCCTTCCTCATGGGGTTGTTTCGAGGATCAAATAAGATACTGTAGACATAACTCTTTGTAAACCTTAAGGCATGATTATTTATAAAATGCAGATGATGTTATCAACCCTCTTGGTAGATACAGAGGAGTTGTCATGAGATTCAAATGGGTTATATGTCAAATCTCTTTGAAAAAATATAAAGCATGAAATGATGCTCTGTTCAATAATAGAATCTTAGAACTGGAAGGAAAGAGATTATCTGGCACTATGCAAATGTAAGGCACCTATTCTGGTGACTGGCTTTTTCACATGTCTTAAATCCTTCCTTATTTTGCTCTACTGCCTCCCGCTTCCCTGTCACACTCACCCTATACTTTTCCCCTCCTCACAGTCAGGGTTGGACTCCTTTCTTCTGTTTTGCTCCAGGGGCCAGAACTATGACCCATAAATGGAAGCTTCGGGAAGGTAGATTTTCGATCAGCCCAAGAAAGACTTTCATAACAGCTAGAGTCATCCAATGATGGAATGTGCCACTTCACGGATTAATTTCTCTCCCCCTCCCTATCCCTGGAGGTATTCAAATAAAGGCTGGATGGCCAGCTGTCAGAGATGCTTGTAGGAGGTATACCTGAACTGGGCAGAGTTCTAGATTAGGTAACCTCTAAAACTCTTTCCAGGTCTTAAATTCTATGATACTGCAAAGACTCATCCAATATTTTCCCCAGGGAGGCTTATGGAGGTCCATTTGACCTCTCAGACCTTAGAGAGGCAAGAAGGGGCAGGCCATGGTCACTCTCAGAAATTCTGACAGATAGCTTCACATCACGTGAATTTACCCAACCTGCTCGGTGGAAATTAACCAACTTTGTCCTGATTCCCTGTAAGCTTTACCTCATCTTCTGTGAGAATCACAGATTAGCCAGTGACTCTGAGGATAATTGGCAGCAAATTGATGAGGGCAAAGCAGGCACAAACTGGGCTATCTTGCTCTCTGTTTTCCTTGCGTCAAATCCCAATTTGTAATTACATTCTATTCATTTTGATAAACTGCACAGTAACCATGCTGGTGAGGTGGATTCCATTGAGATCCATAAGCATTATACATAAAGCATTCATCACCCACATTTCAGAGAGGTTGCCAAACAAGCATGTCTCAGTAATTCTATGATATTCCTACATAATTCTAGTCTGTCTAACTATATCAAAGGAAATTTGCTTGCATGTACATAGAACATGAATATAAAGACGTGTATGTATCTTACAGATATGGAGCTCATAAAAATATCCATAAAGATATGAATGCATGAAGGGGATATTTAAATTAACCTACAGGAACTTAAATATTATAAAGAATTGAAACTTTTGATCAGAACTATAACTAAGGCTGAGGAACTGGAATTTTGAAACAGGGTGCTGAAATTTAGAGGGTGCTCACAGTCCTAAAGGTTAGAAACAACAGAACTCAGCAAAGATAATTCATTAAAATGGGAAACTACCAGGTGGCACTGCTCCCTCGCCAGCAGCCACACAGGTGAGCTCTCCCCTAGACTGGCATTCCCACTCCTTCCCACACTATGTCTACCTCAGCAGCCTTGCAGTATTCTGGAGTTTCCACCTCCTCCCCAGGCCAACTGAACTAACGGTTTGTTTCATGGCACTTACCTGAGGCACAAAAATTGCTGGTCATGGCTCTGCTTGTAATATTCTCTATCTACACAAATTGTAGCACCAGAGGGCTGTAAAGGTGCTTTTGGCTAAGAGAGGGGATTCTATTTTAAAAAAAAGATTTATTTCACCACGCTTGCTGCTTCTAAGGATTTTGCATTACTTCATTGGGAAGGCAGGTACAAAATAAATAACGAATAAGTAACGACAATATTAAGGAATAGAAGAAGTAAGGATAGTAGGGAGCTATGAAATTGAACCATTTGATTTGAAAAACCATAGGTTTTTCATAAAGTCATAGGTTAGGGGAAGGAAGAAGGGAGAGAGGTGAGCCTGGAGAGCCAAGTGGGGTATGACACTAAGGGAAACAGATGTTAAAAACTGATTATTTCCCAAACAATGATGCATGTTATTATTTCTTTGACCCCAAAATGAAGACCAGCAGTTAAAAGCACTAAAAGCCAAATAACAGAACCAAAATGGGGGGGGGCAGTGAGGGTGGTTAGAGGGGGCAGTGGGAAGTAAGTCAGCTCAGTGTGTACTGGGGCTCAGAGAAAAATCTATAAAGGCTTACCTATTAATTAGGAAGACCTACATAACTTAGTCTCCACTCAAACCTGTGGGAAATGAGGTTGTCTCAAATAGGTGGCAATTAAAATTTTAAAGCATCCTACATCATCTCGAGTTCTATATACAGAGCTACTGAAATAGATGTGGCAATATGTCTGAGTTTGATAGCTCAATGCACACCTACTCCTTGACTGTTTTGATGACACATCTTCTTAATGAGTAAAGATAAATGCTAAACCAAGACGTTAGATGTCAAAGCTCTCAGGCATCCAGGGAAATACAGCTATGTCATTTTTTTTGGTTTTGTTTTGTTTTTATTTAATTTATTTAATATATTTAGTTTTCAGCATTGATTTTCACAAGAGTTTGAATTACGAATTTTCTCCCCGTTTCTACCCTCCCCGCCACTCCAAGATGGCGTATATTCTGGTTGCCCCGTTCCCCTGTCAGCCCTCCCTTCTGTCACCCCACTTCCCCTCCCATCCCCCTTTGCCTTCTTCTCTTGGGCAAGATAAATTTCTACGCCCCATTACCTGTGTATCTTATTTCCTAGTTGTGTGCAAAAACTTTTTTTTTGTTTTTGAACATCTGTTTTTAAAACTTTGAGTTCCAAATTCCTTCCCCTCTTCCCTCCCCACCCACCCTCCCTAAGAAGGCAAGCAATTCAACATAGGCCACATGTGTATCATTATGTAAAAC